>RCWM02000611.1:0-614001 GCA_003667255.2 Euschistus heros | reverse complement strand
ATTGCCTTGTTATTTACACAATGCTGTATTGTACAATAATACAATAAGTGGATCAGAGGAACTGTGATTTAAAGGCATGTTTATGTATTGTATAACAACTGCGCTTTGATACGCGCAATATGCCCGGGGTATTATAGGATCGATTCTTGCACAGCTTTTATACATTATATATACATATCCCCTCTTGGCGTTGTTGACACTAACAGGCCTGCGCTGACGATGAAGTAGTTCCGTACAGTTGTTTTAACAATCGATAGTATTGGACGCCTCCGTTTTACTCAGTCCTTATAGTTCAATACTATTTACCAAAACTTCAGGCCTTGTTCAAACAATTAAATGTCCCATTGGAAATCACATGAAACTGGAACACATTTACGCATCTGTATATACAGAAATCCAACCAGTTCCACCAAGTTAGGAAGATAACTATGTGTTTATTGTCTAAACAGATGTGTTTGAGTTTAAATAAGAAAATTAACACACATTTCCGATTTTTTAAAGGCAGTTCTTTACTGAAAGGTAAATCCTTAGTTAAAGGATTGTAGATAACCATTTTTAAATACGAATCAGATCAGAAAATCACAATAAATGATGTACATTCCAAAATCATTTAAATTCAATTTTAGTCTAAAAATATTAAACGATAATGAGTGCCATAAGTTGAAAAGTTATTGACGTACTCTGATTGGGCAGATTCCCAACTAGTCGTTTACTTATTACATTTAAATCATGTTTATCTGAATCTGTAAAATTACAAATTTATAAGTATGCAATGACCAAAAGAATTACAAAAAGTACAAACTTATAAGCGTACAAAAACCAAAACTATTTATTAGATGTTGCTTGGGGTTTAACGTTCATCCACATTGACCTTCTCCTAAAGCAGAAAAGAAAGGTTATCTTACCAGCTTATTATTACCAAAGTGAAAAGACCAAAATTTTTTATTTGGCCTACTTCGAAGTAAAAGTCAACCTTCTCCCCTCTTGTAACGGATTCGACTTCCGCTGCGGTAAACGATACTTTAGTTCATCTTGAAATATGAATCGATTACTACCTCTAAGATTGTGAGATTGAATCTAAAACGGCATGATAATTTCACTAGTCATCCAGTTAAGTATTGTTTGTCAAACAGATATCCTTCCTCACCGTTTTGCAAGGTTTATTGAACCCTTTTCGCAAGTGTCTCTTTTGTACTTAAGACTTCCTCGATGTCTTTCAGGCTCTCCCCTCTCGAACCTAGAAGAAAGACTCCATTTGCATGAAAATGACAACGGACAGTGAAAGCTGTTTCATTATACTTGGCATATTATTGATCTAATTATGAGGAAGTGGTGGGGGCGGTAATGTAATTTGTTAGTTGGGGCTGACCACCGCGCACTCTTGGGGAGGATACCATAAATTATAAGGACCGTTGAGGGTGTATCCATATTCATGACACCTAGCCTTACGGTCGGCTGGCCAATGCTATTTATTTTTCGCATGTATATCTTCAGGTCGATGCTAATTAATTCATAAAGAGATGATTATCGCCCAATTAATTGATGAATTATTCAGGGGATTCATATGTTGTTTTTGTATCTTGAGTGTGCTGCTAAATTTAGACTGTAGCAGTTCGTAAACAAAGCCGCAATACCTGTATGTATGTACGGATATTCCCTGTACAATCCATTTTATTCATTTCTAACCGTTTCTCTGGTTTCCTCGCATTTTTATATTAATGATATTCCTGTTCTTGGCAAGATCTGTAGATCTTTTAAAAATTTTATTTTGACATGGTATGTTTTTTGGTGGGGGGGGTCTAAACTTTATTGCCTTCCTTGTGTCAATAATTTTTCAAAATCATTTTGACAAGCTCATAGCTCTGTGTTGCTCGGATCAAAAGTTTGACGACTGTTTCCTGGTAATTTATTAGAGAATATACTTTGTGTTATAATATTTGTTGTAGGACCTAGCGTTTAGGTGCTATATTGGTTAAAAAGACAGATTTGGAACCGCTTTTGTCTCTAAAATTTGCTTATTGCAAATACTCATAGATTATTTATTTTATTTAATTAACAATCAATCAATATGGTTATTTTAATTAAAATGCAAATTGGGAAAATCAGTAGTTTATAGATAGAAATATTTTTTTATAGGAATGACAGGTATTTGGTTTGGGCCAATTATGCAACATGGGACACTTAGATCATTATGGGATAAGTTTATTTGTTAAATAATGAGTATCGAGAATTTTACGAAGCATTTTGGAATGTTAGGATTGGATACGAGAATAATAGGAAGGCTTGGTGGCCCTCAAGCTGAACTCCATATGTCTAAATAGTTATAATTTCTGTATTGCAAATAAGTCTTTAGTAATTAATCTTTAAAATTTTGTCAAGTATAAATTTTAGTAGTCGACAAAGATTACTAGTTTTCACCTTTTCACACTCTTCAGGTTTCAGTATGGTTTGATCTAAGTCCTGAAATATATAGAAGCTGTGAGCTTTATTATCTGTTCATTATGTTCTGGGCAGTCTTAAATTGTTATCATTCAAGATTCATGTTCTAGAAAGACATGTCCTAAAATAGTCTCAGGTTAATTTTTTAAAAACTTTTTATTGATGTTAACAACTGTACTGTATTGTATACATAACAAGTAAATTTGAGGAAGATTAGGTCTCTAGGCCATTTTCTTTTTAGAAGCCTCGATGGGTTATCAGGAATCGAGTATGAAGAAAGTTGGAAGACTAATGGATTCGAGTAGGAATGGAGTTTACTAGGAAATGATTGGTATCTGGTTTTATGTCATATTAAAAACAATAAATAATTAAAACAATATAAATTAAATACAAATCGAAATAAACCTTATAAACAGACGTTGCGGGATAAGAGGTAAACAGAAAATCTTAAATAGAACGGGAGGATTGGCGTAAAAATATTATATTAATTTTTTATTGAAACATGTCTCACCTGATTTGTTGATATTTTGGAAGGCTGTAGTGCCAACTTATTCGTTTAAATCAATAAGAGGACTGTGTAAGAATAAATGTGCTTCTCATTGATCCATCGTTAGAAAAATACTTAATTTACTGCGAATTATGATATTTAGATTATTTTGTTAATTTATTTAAACTGTTGGGTCATGAATATTCTCGAAAATTAAAACGAGGCAGTAGATTGCGCTTTGTTTTTAGGATTACTGAGTATTTTTTCTTGGTATTGTTTTGCAACTCATCTCGACGTTTGTTAAGACCATACCTCCTTTCAAAGAAAATAACAGCTTCTTTTAAAAAGTAATAAGTATTTTCAGAGTTTATCACTGAACTCTGGGGCAATGCATTGAATTGAAATTCTCGTCAGTTTGCGGAGTATTTCTTATAGTAATCGAGTAAGACAAGGCTAGGCAATGTTAGCAATTAACGTACCATTTTTGTTTTTATTTTTATTTTTTTAATTGTTATTTTACTTTCAAATTAGAAAATCTTATATTACGGAGTTACGAAGGATGACATTCGTGAACCACTTAGCTCTTAAATAAACTCCTTCCCTCCCTTTCACTTCAGATGTTTTTTTAATTAAGTTTTCTCCAGTTTAAAAGCTTGGTACAACAATTTAATAATTAACATTCAAGACTTGTTGTTTATGTAAAAAAAAAATAAAATAAAATAAAATAAACATGTACATGACGATAATTATAGTCTTGAAAATATAAAACCTGCAAAGTTTTCATCGATCTCAACATGAATTGAAAATAAACAGACAAACCAACTCTAGATAGATTTGGAAATCATTTTGAAATAAGGTTTTAGAGGAGTTTTTGCTATTAGAGGAGAAAAAACATTTATCGGATTAGTCAGTTGTAAAGTCTTTCAAAGATAAATTTTCGTCTTAATTCAAAAGTCTACAACGCCGATAGTGGACTCTTTTGAAGACTGTTTCCGAACAAAACTTTTATTCATAACAATGAACATTTGACTCACAGTAAAAATTATAAAAAATATCGTCTGACTTACATGCCGTGTGCCAATACCAGAGCCATCAATTAGAGCTGTTTGTGGCTGTTTTTATTTAATTTGATTAGTTTTAGGAGGTCACATACGAGTTTTTTCTTCTAAATAATTTTCTAAATATTTGTGATTTTTATATCAGTTTATAAAATAAAAAAATATAAAAGAACATGCAATCATTTTTTGTGTTGTTTTTTTAATATCAAATAATCCGCCATCATCGGTTATCCGGTATCCCTCTGGTATGTCTCATTTGTGTAGATTGTATTGCTATTACAAGAACTTGGTACGTGATAAATCAACTCTAATGTTGTTTTCGGATCCAGTTAGCAAAACTGTATAAGAATTATAAGACTGTTATAGTGACAAAATTTCGGTGTTTGATTGCAGTTGGAGTTGAACATGGTGCCTCTAAATGGGGATTTGATATAATATCCAGTCATCACAATCTCAAATCCTTAAAAGTCTCAATGCTTCTTATTGTGAGATAAATAATATCATTCATAACGGTCTTAATATTACATACGTTATGTTGATGTTTCTACCAGAATCAAGTACTTCCATAATAAATTCCAGGCTCACTCAAATACATTTTTTCTAATTATACTATAGCCATTGATTACTGAAAATCTATCCATTGATTACTAGCAATGAATAGTTTTTTTACAAGTTGTCATGTGTAGGATCATGAATTCTCAGTAAGGCACATAATAAATAATATAGATCAGTTTATGCGCAATTCAGGTACAATCTATCGATGAAATTTTCCATAATATTTTGTTGAGAGAGCATCAACTCACCTATTTAGGAGCTCTGAGGCTGTTACATAGAGAGATGCCAGAACACTATCGATCGACCCCCGATAACGGGGGCGGTCTGTGGCTCTCTTTGTGTACTCCGAGGGAGGGAAGACTTCCTATCTTATTCAGATCATCGGGGGCTACTCTACGTGCCTGGGTGTGGCTTCTAGGTCCCTAATGCAGCCAGTTATTTAATTTAATATGTTCTAGACGGCTCACGATTCTCCTGCCTGACTTGATACCTGGTGGTAACGTTCGTAGAAAGTTCGGATTGTTTGACTATTTTTGGCTTAGAAGCGATCCAAATCAGCGCATTAAAGACCCAGATTTAGATCGAGGATAAGATAGGACATTTCTTGAAAACTGTACCTGACATGTTTTATTCAAAATAGGCTACCCTGACCCAGGTAACAGTCTTGGTAGGATCCAAGGTTTCATGAGATCATCGGTGGTCCCAGTTCCTATATTTCTTCGCTTGGTATGAACCTAAAATCTATATGAAAGATTATAAAATTAATCAAATTATTGCACAAAATATTTATAAATTCTGTCAAATAAAAAAAAAAAAAAAAATCAATACATAGTTATCTAATCAGACTCAAATAGGTACACATAGGTTTCTGTAGAAGAAATAGGCACTCTCAAATAAAGAGATAGTTATAACAACAATCCTCTAACCTCCATCTTGCTGCCCCTGTTACCAAATAGTAAACACCGGCTAAATTTATTTTTAAAGTTATAGTCTTATGCTGATTCAATATTTGGAGAACTATGTTCGCACTGCTGGGAGCTGAGCGAATTCGTGAGGTCAACGTTACCTCGAATTTTCATTAAATCACGGCACTTGCGTGACGGAGTTCATTAGCTTATTGGCTTCTTTCAAATGACTCGGCTGCTTGGGTCAAAACATTAAGCAGTTCGGTCAAATCCATGGAAGAGTTACTGAAACGTTATAAAAATAAAAAAAATAAAATCAACATGTTCAGTCAGAAGATATAAATTTGTATAACCTAATGTTATTAATTATCTGAAAAATCTTAAAAATATTTAATTGTGTAATACATAGAAACAGACATATTATAATATATGTAAAAAAATATGTAATGTTAGATGTAACCTTTTTAATATATGTATCTTAGGTAATATTGAAATTATAATTTTATTTGAATTTAGGAAGGATGTAGACAATTGGATATTAATTGGATTTAAAAAAATTGAATTTCTTAGGAAAAACATTGAAAAAGGTAAATCAATAGTAAAATATTTAAACCTTTTTTGTTGAAGAAGATGGTCAAACAGGTATCCAGTCAGGTTTATAAATACTGAGCTCAAGAAACTTCTAGGTTTATAGGGTATAGTTTCTTTTCAGTCTCTTATTCTACAGACATTTTTACTTTAAATTTAAACTTTTCCCTTTGTGTTTTACAATTATTGAAGCAGAGACATTTTTTTCTTTATAAATATATCTAATGTTATGATAACACAGGAGAATTTTGAAGTTTTCCATTGTTTGATAAGCGGAAGGAAAATACTAGTATATAGAAATGATAACGTCGTAGTAGATTTCTGAGAAAAATTATATCATTTCCTTTTACTAATGTAAACAATTCTTTTTTTCCTTTGTATATTTTGACTTATTTAATAATCAATGAAAATGTTTGTTTAAGTATTTACGTAGGGGTAAGAAAAAAAGGTTTTTCCCATAAATTAATAATACTTTACTTATTGTATTATTTTTTTTCTCTATTTAATCATTAAACTTCCTTGTTGCCTTTGAATCTGAGGAGCCCGTATCTTTTTGAATTCATGGGAACGATAGTCGTTTTATTCTGGGAAATAATCCTTGATAGCAGAATTACAATTACATATATAACTCGCTGAATGTTCAAGATCTTGTGGGAGCTCGATGCGGGAATTTCCTAGAGAGGGTAACACACTGAATGTAAATTGTTGCATTTAAAATCTTTCTGGTGAGTCTCGTTTTACTTTCTGTCAGATCAGACCGACAAGAAATTTATTGAAGTCATTCATTTATATGTTTTGAATTTATACCTAACCGCTTTTGGATTTTAGTAGTTAGTAGCTCTTGACTGTTTACTTCAACTAAATTCAAAGAATTTCCAGATAATTCAATATAATCTTTAATGCAAGAATTTCATGCCGTCCATTTACAATAAATTGTAACCGACAATGAAGTGATGGAACCTAATGATTTTTTCCCCTCTGTTATATGGCTGATATATATTATAAATGTTGTGATTTGTATTTTTTATTTGATCTTTATCGTAAAATATGTCTGAAACCTTTGTGTAAATCTTTATTGTGGCCAGAAATCTAACAAAAGAAAATTGTTATAATTAGTTTAAGTTATATAAGTTTATAATGACACTTATTACGTTACAAAACATTTTGATCAAAACTCTTTTTTGTTTTTGAATATTTTAATGTAATAAGAATGAAAAAAAGTTGTATATGGATTGTTTTGTACGCTGGTTTATGCAATTATCTGTTTACATAAACATTTCATTTTTTCTATTAACTCTAGTTTTTCGACTACGAGAAATCTCCCTAGTTTTTCTAATTACAAATCTGCAATAGTAAACATGTAACTAAATTTTTAATATACATTATTAACGTGAAAGATCATATTGGACTAAACTGGTGTAAGTGTAATAATAATAGATATATATTTTTTTTAATAAATAAAATGATTTATAGCCCATCTTCACTCTCGGGTAATAAGCGTTAGGAATGATAGAAAGTCTGACCATGTAATATATACAATAGTAAATAGATAACCCAAATTATCTAATTATACAAAATATGGAATAAATAATAGAAAATAAAATAAACCTCATAAAAACAGTCTTAATACAAAATGTATGCATACTTCCACTCTAGGATAAAACCCTCCTTCCCATTAATCATATATAATAACAAATGGTCACGCAATTACGATATTAAACCCTCAAAATATTAGTTCTAGTATTTTACAATGTTCTACTGCTTCTATCTCTAAAATGCTAGTCAGTAATTCTCGAGAAGCGAAATATGTTCCACAATCCCTGGTGGGAATCGAATCCGTATCTTCGTAGTTTAGTTAGATCTTAAACCCAACGATCTTAAAGAGATCGTTTAAAGGAGAAGTTTAGTGAAAGGTTTGAACATTGGTTCACGTTAACTGCGAACAGTGCCTAAATATTATACTTTCAATATTATATTTATCAGTATAAAAGAAAAAAAAAAAGTATACATTTGGTGTTGTAGATATCTGAGTTTGAAGAATACACTGTACATATTGGAACGATAGAAATAGTAGGCGGAGCATCCTTTTCTCCAGCATCGCCTGGAGACAGACTGTCTCCGAAGTGATGTAGACCTCTTTGGAATGCTTCAAGTCGTTATGGTGTCATGGTCATTCACGAACGCCTAGTTCCACCATCTCGGTATGCTTGGCTGCTTTGACCCAATTATAGCACGCTTTTTCGGAAGGCCGATTTCTTTTTAGCGTTAGTGTTTTTTTCCCTCTTATTTTTCAAAAGCAGCTGAAGTAATATCACAGGGAATGAGAATCACCACTTTCGGTTTCAAAATAGGAATTTGGCTCTAACGTTGCCTTCTTAGGCTTTAAAAACAGTTTTTTTTGCGTATTGAGTTAAAAGGTTTAAACGCCTTTAGCTTAGATAAGAATCTAGCCGCATCTAAGTACTTAGATTCCTAGCGTTACATAGAAAAACACTTCGTGTGTCTTGAAATAGAAATAAAAAAATAGTTCAGTTGGTATTCTTGCTACTTGATAGTAACTTAGTATAGAAATCTCATAGATCAAGCTTTTTCAGACTGCATGAGTCCGAAAAACAGTCCGGTTCACAGATGTCGGGATTAAATGACAAAAGAAAATATTATGTAAACATTTTTTGTACTCCTTGGTTTAGCTTGATTTTATTTTCACTGTAGCAACCCTATGTAAGAGGCGTATATTTCATAAAAAATAGATTTTGCATATTACCTAATTTGTCTATCCAATCCTTACAATCCAAAATCCTTCACAAAATCCTAAATGCCCCTTATTATGTCACAAACAAACTTATATACGAAGATGCTTCATATGTTGCTGATTTGGCCCAAACAGTTGTAAATATCAATAAATACATCTTTGTAATTAATACTCAAAATGTATTTATCATATTTTACGTACTTCAAGGGAAATATAGTACATAAATTTTTCTAAATAAATTAATATGAATTTTCAAGACATTATGAACATAATATTGTGAACAGATCTAAGGATTAAATTAATGTGCAGTACATAATAAAACCAATATTTAATATTTTTAAAATTACATACCTACTGAAAACGTTTTTACTATCTTTTGCTTTAAATACGAGAACGACGGCAGTAGTTTTTCGTATTTTATTTATCTTATTTTATCGTTATCAAAATTAATTAGATTGTCTGGATAACCGAGGCCCGTATAAGCGAGAATCTACTGTTGTTAATTTTATATTTAATTTTCCTCGTTCACTCTCTATTCTGATTTAATTAAATACCTTGTAGGTTATTTTCATCACTTCTTAATTACAGGTCTACCAGAGATCTTCATCAGTTCGCACTTTCTTCGCAAGAAACTTTCAGTGACCTCTTTTATTTTTTGCCGGCTTATTTTACACAATCTCAATATTATTTTACACTCATATATATATATTAAAATTATGAAACATTCTGCCAGAATTAAAGTAAGTGATTAATGTTTGACTTCCTTATACGAAATAATCCTGATGTCATTTTCACTTTAATCCGTTAATAATGTTTTTTCGATTGAATATATAAATTCAAGCTTAAAACATACCTTGATGTGGATGTATGTGTGGAAATGCAAATCATTATTGAGTATATGTATATTTAATACCATATTTAAAATCGTTTAGGTTTTTTTAAGATTTTAGTATGTTAAGAACGCAATTAATTTGTTTAAACCACATAGCCCTCTAAATTCGAAGTAGATCTGATCGGAAGCATTTTTTAAAAGGTGGTTTGGGATTTACTTTTATCTTCTCATCCTGAAACCTATCTCTAATTTTTTTTATTTTCACTAAAAAGTTTGAGTCGAAGGAAAAGTGTTATATTTCTTACTTCCTTACGTTAGGAATATCTCTCATTTAGACAACATAATACTTATTCTTGGACTGAAACTTTTTAGTGAACTTGGCGCAAAGTTAACTCACTGGTACAAAGTCAGGCAGTTTTACGGTACTATAAACATTAATTTATTCAAAAAGTATATATAGTATTAATTATAATATGTTTCTCAGATTTATTATTCGAGTCTATTATAAGTCTAAACCTTTGACATTTTCCTGAAAATTAATTATCTAGTAGCGGCTCTTATTAAAAACGTATGCCCTGATAAACCCGGAGGCAGTAGACTGTGGCTAATCCGGTGGACCTTTTTTTTTCTCTTCCACGCAACAGCCACTTTCTTTTCTACAAATTGCTGCAATTTATTTCTATTTTCTCTCGAAGCCTACTTTTTAGGAACCCAAAAAAGCAAAAGCAATGATAAGTAATAGGGGTTCTTGTTCGTTTTATGAAAAATTAGCCGATTATTTTTTTTTTTAGAAACCAGTTTGATCAGATTTTCTAATTTTTATATTTCAAAGTTAAAAAATGTAACTAATTTATATAAATAGTATTTAAAAATTATAATAATGTGTATTTTAATTATATTTAATATTTATTATTTTCCTGTGAGTTACATCTAGCAATACATTTAAAAAAAAATATTATTAATATATTTTGGATTAATTAATTAATTGCCACTTCTTTTGCAATTATTTTATTTGAGAACTGATTTCGTATATAAAATATACATTGTCAGTTCTAAAACATAAAATAATTGAAAATAATGGAAAATAAAATAATTCCAGTACATTTAGAAACAACTTTCAAATAAAATAGAATGATTCTTATTAATGAAGTGGTAATTAATTCATCAACCCTAATTTTATTGATCCTTCTATGCTATCTTTCGTTTCTTAATATATCATGCGTTATTAATATATATATTAAAATAATTTGAAGAATCTCATAAGTGCATTTATATATCCATACTCTCTCTCCCTCCCTCCCTCCCCCCCTCTCTCTTTCTCTCTTTTTTTTTTATTTGGATCATTACAATAAAATTTATGAAATATCTACGAAAGAATGATTGCTAATAGCCTACCAAGAGAAAGTATTTATCTTTAAGTATCCATTTAATGCCATTAAGCTGTTTCGTTAAATAAATTCAGCATCTTAGGCCAAAAGAAAATAAACAAATAAAAAAATGTATAAAAAAAGTCGAGGGAAATCAGTCAGGATAAGATGCAAATTCGACGGTCATTAGGGAAGATCCTGGGGTCCAAAGCAGGGGGAAGATTTCCCAAGGGAAAATTGCCGGATCAGGAGACTTGGTCCAGTAATCCAGCCCGGAGGACCACTAACGGAAAAGCCCCAATAGATTCTTTAACGGTGATGCAATGGAGTGGAGGAATTTCTTTGATTTGTGCGGCTGGCTTCCTGAGGATGAGCTTCCTGTAGTTACTGCTCAAGTTCATAAATCCAGGTGGAACTGCGACAAGACATCGTATATATAGAACTCTGTTGAATGGGGACGACTTCTCGCTGGCGAAAGGTCATTCAGGAGGAAAATGTCATTCCCACTTCTAGCTGTCTAAGAATGATACCGAAATTTGATTCGATGATTTAACGTATACATGGACCTGGCCAGAGTAAAATTAGATTTTATTCGAACGTAAATAGGGATAAAAATAAGTTGTTTTTTAAAAATTAAATAGCTGATTGCCTAAGGCGCAGAGAACAACCTTGACGGAAAAAAAGAAGTTAATTTACAATTTTAAAAATAACTTAAAGAACATACTAATTAGATAATTGCTTCACATTAACTACGACGCAATTTCCATTCCAATGTAGTTCCAATCACATGTTCAAAACAACATTCATGCATCAAGCATCTACGTAAATAAATAATTATTTATGTGATCGAAATAGAATGCTGCTTTTGATTGATAAATAAAGAGGCAGCCAAAAAATTCCACCCTGTTGATTTTTTCATTTTGTCAGCTTAAAGTTTCATTCTTTTAGCGGAGTTTACATCCCTTTATACTTAAAATAATTAATTAAAAGTATGCAGTATTTAAAAAAAAAATACGAATTTACGTAATTAATAAGTTTTATAACAACCTCCTGCATTACGTCTTGCGTTTATAATTAGGTCTTATTTGATTTTGGATGAATTCTTGATGAATATGTAGCATCTCATGTAGAACTGTAATAAATTACGAGTATATTAATTTACATTTTGAAATTTAATTTTTTTAAAAATAATTCATACTTTTATCTAATTGATGTTTTTAATTAATTAATTTTTAATTCTAATACGTTTCATATGTCCTGGGTAAAGAATATGTGGACGTAAACACCTAAAGAATAATTTATATTTATTCTGCTTTTTCTTTTATTAGGGCTTAATTGACAGTTCAGTTATTCTAAGGTTACTTAATTACTGTTTAGGGTAGCCTTGGTCTTGACGAAACCTAACCTTTTGTTTGATTCAATTATTCCTATAAAAAAAAAAAAAAAAAAAAAAAAAAAAAAAAAAAAAAAAAAAAAAAAAAAAAAAAAAAAAAAAATTTTTTGGTTCGCTTTGGACTATTAGAAATATTATTCGTTCTAATCTTAATCTTATTATATCCTAAAAATCTGAATAACTAAAATTTTACTGGGACTTATTCTTTAGTTTCAATTATAAATGACAGGGAGATTTCTGTATATCTCTTTAATGATAAACGGTAAGCTGAAAGAAGATAAAAGTATCTAGTTAGTTTATATATATATATATATATATATATATATATATATATATATATATATATATGTATAATATTATATATTATATTAATGATTAATTACAAAGACAACGCAAAAAAATCTTAAGCTTAAATCTTAAGAACGAAAACCGTCTTAATTACAAATGACTTATTTTTCAATTAGTATGAGCAACCGTATTTGTAAAACATGCGAACGTTTGGAAGTTTTTGTGAGTCACTATATTGATTAGGCTAAAGTAGGCACTTTGCTATAGTGATGCAGATACAAACGCTCATCGCTGAAGTTTCTGTGATAAAATAAGTGGAAAGTTTATATATATATATATATATATATATATATATATATTTAGGGTTAACTTTATTAATACTAAATAAATCCTAAACTAAAGTAAATTAATTGGAGTTAGTCCTTATATCTAACGGGGCTTAACCTAGTGGTAAAACGTTTTAAAATGTATTATTCTAGAAACCGGCAAAACTTTGAATCCAGGCAACATCAGGGTGGCATTAATTGTTCAAGACATTTAATTATACCTCGTGGTGCTGATAAGACAAGAAAATATATATAAATAAAAAAAATAGTCTGTATTCGGCGAAACAGTTACTGATTATATCTATCATTTTATAGGAATATATCAAAAATTTCTTTTTTCAATTTTTTATTTCGCTTTATGTTCTCTTTAAAACAAACAAATAATACCACTTGAATACACGGGTCTGAAAGTTTCGTCAAAAAAAAGAGGAGTCGTTTGCCGTTCCAGCTTTCATCAACCTAATTCCGACTCGTCAATCAGGTTGTTATATGTGATTCTCCTCAGAACTTGTCTCACTCAGCCCAAAAAAACTAAGTTTTTCGTTGTAAATGTTAGCGTTTTACGTTTATGATTTTTTGTAAAATAACAAATTTCGTGTAAGTAATAAAATATTTTTTCAACCCAGCATCGTTTTACATTCTTAATGGTAAAATAAAAAACGAGATATTATTACCTAGTGTATTTTATCAATAATATATGTAAGTAAAGATATATAAAAATATATTTAAACTCATAATTTTATAGTCACTACATAAATAGTGAACTATATAATCCTCCTAATCTATGTAGATCAAAACACATACTTGCAGCATATGCCTATAAATAGATAACACCTGTGCTATGTATTACAGCACTATACCACAACTTGTCATTCAAACATAATAAACTTTTTTATCTTTAGGACTACATATTTTGTCTGAAAATGATGCTTACACAATGGATACGCAACTGGCACGTATCCGAAACCTCGATTAAATGTTTTTAAACCTCATTGGCTCGTGAAAAGAAGTTGGCTTCACCATCTGGTTGGTTTAACAACGGCGGAGGGTTGCCAATGGGATATAAATGAATAGAAAAAAAAAATGCGACTCCTTTCCTTTATTTCATCGTTCATTTTTACAGTTGAATGTAAGACAATAGTGCCTGCGAGGTCAATTAATATTACTTATACATTTTTTTGATTATTTATTTGTGTACAAAATTTCAAAGGTTTTATGATTAATTTGAAATTAATACCAAGCAAAGTTAGTAAATATGACGTTTCGGCTTCAAGTTTTAAAATACTTTTCTTAGTACATGTGTGTAAGTACGGTAATAGATTAAAACCAATTTAAATCAAACCATATATTTTCTCCTTGTAGATAACTATATATATAGTATACCGCCGGGCATAAATTCCATCCCATGTTTTCATTTTCTCGGCTTAAAGATTTATTTTTCTTTAGTTTCTGTACCCACATTTTTTCACCAAGATATATGAAACATATTAAGATCATTAAAAACAATAATTAAATAAAACCAATCAGTATTTAATAAAATAACTCTATTTCTTCCTGACTGGGAAAAACAATAGATCATGGATAAGTCTACCCATAATCTTGTGCTTTTCTATGTACTGCTTCTGATGAGGAAACAGTTGTGAAATTTTCGATCCGAGCAACACCAACAGAGATAGAACGTGTCAAAATGTTACATTTTTGAAGTTGAAAAAAAGGTTACAAAAGAAAATTATAGACCCCAAGCCAATTACTTATCCAAATAAAAAAAAAAAAAAAAAAAATTAAATTTGCAACTGTTTACAACATAAAAATATAATACATCAAGTAAATATGATGGTAATGCTAAAAATGAAACGTCACTTGTTTTCAAAGTACCCATTGGTAGCACTTATAAAGGTTCTATATAATGAAGGTACTATATTAGAAGGCCCTATGTCCCTCTTCTTTACAGGGGCATGGAATAGAATGAGAAGAAAGTTGTGATACTAATGGATTTGAATGGTTTTGGAGTTCGCTATGAAAGACTAGATATCTGGTTTGAGCTAAGTCAGAAACTTGAGTTATATTAAGATCTTTGTGGATAAGTTTGTTTCTGACGAAGTAAGGAGCGTTTTGGATTTTTCTAAGGATTTTGGATTGTAAGGATTGGATACGAGATGGATAGCATGGTTTAGTGGAGCCCCGAAGCTCAACTCCATATGTCCACATTGGTTTAATTACTGTTATGTAAATGAGTCTTTTATAATTAATTGGAGACGTTTGTTCAGATGGAGTCCTAGTAGCGGATCTGTTTAACATGGATTATTAGAACATTATTAAAGATACTGCAGGACAGGAAAGGTAAAGGTTATTTGATGGAATTTATTTTGATTCTCCATTTTTGACACTATTCTTGAAGGTTTACGATATGGGATTGGAGTGTCTGGGAAAATTTTAAATTGATATAATTTTTTTCAGTTTTGCCTTAGATGGGGTAAATCCCTGTAGAATTTATTCAAAATCACATTAGACCTAAACCCCATGGAATGAAAAGACGTATGAAAGAATATAAACCTTATTTATTAAAATGTTCGTAAATTACATATTACTTTTATTTGATTCATTTTTAATAATCTTAATACATTTAACAAGCCCTGATGAAAATAATGAATTTTTGTAAGTCAAAATATATTTAAGTGTGAATTTACATTGTATTTGCCTAACCTATTTATCTGCTTCTTTTTTAGGTAAGAAACATTACTTCTCTGCGTTCTTTCCCATAGATGAATACTAACCTGTAAGTAATAAAAAATAAAATAACTGTTTAAGGTATTAAAAAACTAGAAACGTTAACCTTAATTGTTCTTTTACGACATTCAGATCGTATTAGTCAATAAATTATGACGCTTTCTATTCTGACACATTTCTGACCTGTCAGCTGTCAACAACGCGTCATGTTCTACTTTAATGATTATGACTGTGAATTGTACAGTGTAATAGTTGTTAGACCTCTTCAAGATTCTGATTCATCCTCTTCATATTTTTGAAGTTTTATTAAACATATAAAAATAGAAATAAAAATATTTAAAGATGTCCAGACGGAATCTAACAATGATTATATTGTTGGCACAGTGCCTAAAGTTATATTTATGAGACAAATGAGGGCTCGAAGTGATTGTCGACTGTCTGTTAGGACCGAACAGTTTCTTTCAGGAGACAATTTTTGAATTTATTTTCCTTTTGAACTTATTTCATTCTCTATCTGACGTAAGAATAATATTTTTAAATTTGGATATAATACTTCCCTAATTCCTATTGAACATCTCCATTGCCTAAGGCTTCATCTGAACAAAAGAACTTACATTAAATCTGTAACGACAAGAAACTCCTCTTCACTAAGTACTGCTTAATTAATTGCTTATTAGACAGTTACCCCTCGCTTCTAGTTAATTACAAGACACTGATTCATATTACTATAGTGAGACTTATTTGAAAATAAAAAAATAATCTTTATTCTGCGACACCTTGTTCTCTAAGATAATAAAAAAGTATTATTGTCTGCCTGCGTTAATATCAGACAGCAACTCCTGTAGATTATAAGTTAGGTACTTACAAATATATAAAGTAGAAATTTATGATTAAAAACTAATTTTGAGCATATATACTAAACTTTCTTAAGAGGTGGATGAATGAATGACCTTTAAGGGAGAGAGGAAGCATTGTGAATTTAGGACACATTTGTTTGAGTCAAATTTGGGACACCACTAAACCATTTAATTATTTCCCCCTATTCTTAATTTCTAAATCCTTCCGTAAAACCCTTATTCCTTCTTGTTATAGCTTAAATAAATTTCTTTTATAAAACCCATTAGTTTATTAACTGTCCTTCTATCGGATTCTCATTAATCCGATAGAAGAAGTTGACATCGGATCTTCTAATACAGAACAGTTATTTGAGTGCTTCAAATGCATAATTTCATTACAAATCGTAGACATATCATTCCTCACATAAACGTTTTAATTTTTTTTATACCGGTGTAAATTTTAATTAACTAACATATTTCCTATTGCTATTAATGCCTGATATTTAAATTTAAATATATTTCACTGATCTCTGTATATCCGCTAACTAAAACTTCATCTGGGCAAACTTCTTACTTGGAATCCACGTACGAAACTTAGGCAAGAAACTGCTCGATTTCGACTACTGCAACATTTACTGGACAAGCATTCAAAGCTTCTAATTAATACCTAAGACTTCATTACATGGCAGAAATTAGACCCATTTCGATAAACGAAGTTGAGCTTTGGGGCTACCGATTCTCCTCGATTCTGATCCCTATAACCCAAAAGCCATCGTAAAATTCTCAATGTTCCTTATTGTGGCACAAACGATCTTAATGTCCCATATGTTGCATATTTGGGACCCACTCGATTCCACTCGTCTCCCAGCTTGCTATTTATTCGATTCGTAATAACCGTCTGAGGCGTTTGTAAATAAGGTGGCTTAGGTATCTTCTAATGTAGAACATAACGGGTATTTCTATACAAATTATTGACATGTCATTGTATTAATTTTATCGCACATTTACTTATTGTATATATCGTATGAAGTTGTAAATATTAATAAAGTATTAAAATAAATTAATATTTTAGATATAAAAATATAAAATTTTATGTTGAAACATGACTGACATAACATACAACAAAACCAAAAGGAATATTCCTTTTCCATCGAAAACGCCCCTCTTAAAAACATGATATTAAATTTATTTCTGTTAAAAATAAAAAATAAAAACTCCTGCTCCAGTGTGTGATAGACTTCTCCATATTTCATGAACCTCCCTCCGCAGTGGTATTAATTGAAAATACACCACCGACGCCGCTGTCTCAGGGCAAGAACAAGCAATTTATCAAACCCGTTGTTCCTATTTTATTTATTTTTTTTTTTTTTTAGGCTTTCAGTTTTTTTTAACGATGATTTCTGTTACAGGCGATTTTGTTTAGTATTTGAATATTCTTAGTAAAAATAATTATTCTAAAAAAAAAAGATATGCTCATCAGATTATCCAATGAGTCACTTGATTTTAACTTAATTAAATTAAGACCAGGGCCTCAGAGCTCTCGGTAGGGAAGGTTGTGGGTTCATTTTCCATCTCCCTGATGATGGGCATCAATGTTACGGTGCGAAACGTTGGCAAATAGAATAAAATATGTTTGTTAAATATAAAACATGATCCCATTCAACATCTTATTAAATATATTCATCCAGTCAATCGAGATAGCTTTTCAGCTTTATTCAAGAAAATACAAGAAAAAATTCTGTTTTGGCCCTCTCCCAGA
Organism: Euschistus heros; assembly: GCA_003667255.2. Lineage (NCBI taxonomy): Eukaryota > Metazoa > Arthropoda > Insecta > Hemiptera > Pentatomidae > Euschistus > Euschistus heros. Next base: position 595,689 of record RCWM02000611.1, on the reverse strand, counting down.
CGCCATCATCTTTACTTCTAAATTCAAACTTTTCTCCATACCATATTCATCTATTAATTCTAATACACAGGTCATTTTGTCGAAGAGAACTGAAGTAATTTTCTTTTTTCTTCTTCAATCTTTGCACTCCCCAACCTATTTTTCAATTTTCACTAATAAATAGCCAACAAAGAAGAATCCTTTATTTTCCTCCTCAAGTGTCGCTCAAAAATATTTATTCTAATATCAACCGTAGTCATGGCAGAAAAGGCAAATGGTAAAAAAGGCATTTTCTAAAACATCACCACTTCTCCCAAAATATTGATTCCTAGACTCAATCATATAAAAAATAATTTAAAAAAATGTTTACTTAATTTTTACAGTCAAAAAAGCCCTTCAAAATATTAGCTGCATTAAATTTAAAATCAGCAAACTAAGTACTTAAATTAGGTCCTTCATTGGTGAAGATCACACGACCCTCTTTAACAATTTAGTTGAGAAAATTTACCTATCCCTTAAAAAAAAACAAAAAAAAAAACAAACTTAAATTTGCCAATATATACCATCTCCACGATTATAAGAAAATTTATCTTGCAGCTAATAAAAGTTGGGTTCGTAATATTTCATCCTCTGATATCCCACCTCCGGTCCTTATTCTTAGTCATGGCTCCAATTTTTCAACACCCATTCCAAATTTACCAAACTTATACCCTTCATTATCACCGATATAGAAAATATTCAACTATTGGATTGTTTGTTCATACTTCTAATTTCTTATAAGAGTCTTAAAATCCAAATGACTTTAAACCGCGTAAGGTTAATTATGCTCTTGACCATCCAAATGGGGTGGGCCATGGAGCATATTAGATCAACTAGTGATTGGACTATATTTTTTTAAACCTAAATGTAAGAAATATATTTTTTAAGCCCTAATATCCAATATGGTGGTTTATGTAACTATTTGTCCTCGATATATGAATCAGTTTCGTTTTAACTTTCTTCCAAACGGTTTCCAGGTGTATTAATTGCCAGTAGCAGTGAAAGTACTCCCCCAACTGCCCTATTGTTCTCCAGTAAACCGACACCAACAGCCTCCCCTCCACTTCTGGCAGAGGAACAGGATACCAGGAAGTGGCCCAAGAGGGCGGAAGGTATAAAGTAAATCAATGATCCGACAATGGGGATATCTTATCGACCATCTACTCGGAGGATTGGGTAACTGGGCGGTAGCGGTAGTCGATGGTAATGTATCTGATGCTGGTGCCCTTCTGTCTCCTCATCCTCGTCCATTCATCAATACCTAGTGTGGTCGTATCATTTATCACGATTGGTTTACCGCTCCATATTTTTATCTTAATAAAAACTGTATATATTATTAACAGTATATACTTTCATGTACCTTATCTTTTCTCTTTATATCTGAATTTTGAATTGTGAGGTTGCCTTGGGACCGTATAATATAGTACTTTATTATATAGAAGATTTATAAGTTCTACCAATGGGTAGTTGCTTTCAAGCAATTGAGATATCATTTACTCGTTGTATTTTATATATATTGTACACAGTTGTAAATTTCAATAAACAGCTACATAAAAAAAAAAAATTATGAAGGGTAGGTGACATCTGTTGCTCTTTATAATTTTAGAATATGTTCTATAGAGAGCTCTTGATGAGTGAACTAATGCAATTTCATTATTATTGTTAATTTCAGAGCGACTGTTACAGGTATCCTTTTTTATTTTTTTCTTCTTCCGTGTCTTAACGTTTCGGCAACTCGGGGTTTTCCAGGCTTGAGTGTGGGGTGCTGTGGCTCATCATTTTCTGCTTATTCATTCCGCCTTACGATCTTCGGTTTATCAGGTTTCAAACCTAACGCACCTATTTACAAGTAAGTTAACTTTGAACTATACTTGCCCCCACTCTGACAGGTTAACTTTGAGCAGAAGTTTAAAACGAAGAGTGGTTTTAGCTTCCACACCAAAATTCTTTTTTTTCACTTTCCTTGTCCTAGGTGAAGGCTATGGTGCCTTCTTGGAACGTTTAGTCACTTGGTCCCTTTCTGGCTTTTTCTTTGTGGTGCTTCTTTTTACTGTCCCAAACCTTACAATTTATCCAACGATTCTTGTTATTCTTTGAGCTCGTTTTCCTTCCGGTAAAGTTGTTTTGAGTTGCCTATTCTAAACATTTCGCTTGTCGCTTCACGTATCTGTTTTTTTCTATGTTTACAACAGGTGCTTCATTTCTATAACCGTAATTTTATGTTTTTTTCATTCTATTATTTCATTCTTATTAACATTATGTTTACTCACCTATTGGCAAGAAGTTTAATTGAACCCAATTCAACTTTAGGGCGTTAATTTATCCTATGTCTTGGATGCTAATGATATTTATGAACCACTGTTCTAGTAATAACAATTAGTACATACTGTTACATTTCTTTTTATCTTCTTATGTGATTTGCTGTTTTATAACATTTTTTTTATTAACAGTCTTCATTACTTCCCGGTTTACAGGTAAATCGAACGGACCAGCCTGCTATTGTCCGTTCCCCGGAGCTGGGAAGTGCAGCAGACTGTCACAATGGTTCGGTTCCGCTACAAAAATAACAAGGCACTCAATGGGGACTATAGTTCACACTCGACACGGCTGCATTTTCCATTATGGTCCTATTCACACACTTTCTCTACGCAGGCGTTATAATGGAGAAAGTAAATGCGATATGTAATTAATTCAAGAGGCGGTGGATCGGACCTCTACTTTGCACCTTGTAGTCAATTACTTTTTTCGATTAAACTTCTTGTTGGATATTGAAAGGAGCTTATTTCCGCAGATTTTTTTTCCGTTTATTTTTTATGCTCATTTTTATATGGATCATTGCTAGAACTACAGAAATGACGGGGGATATGCTTTAATTATGTATTGAATCTATACTTTGAAATCCAGAAATAATTTCAGTTTTAACTTTACCCTAATCGTATGTTAATGATATACATTAACATATAAAATTAATAAAAATTAACCATATTTTAATTATAAATTAATATGACTGGGCCTTCAATGGCCGAGTGAGTTAAGGCGAGGGTCTCAGCGCGCTCGTAACCAGAAGGTCGTGGGTACGAATCCCACCTGGGCGGGTTAAAATTTATTTCGTGGCGGACCCACGAAATGAATCTTCATCTTCCCACCCAGGCCAGTATAGGACTTCAATGGAAGTCTTAAGGCTTAATAATAATAAAAAAAATAAATAAATAAAAAAAAATAAATAATAATATGGTAAAATTATTATTTAAAATTTATTTTATTCATTTTTTAAAAATTTAATTGTTATGCGTAGTTCATGCTGTGTATAACAATTAAATTAACTGTCATTTGCCCCCCCCCCCATTATTGTTTTCCTTTTTCTATCCACTATATTTCTTTCCATTTAGAATTATTTTACCACTTACACCCCAATATTCATCATTCCCTCACTGCTATCTACTTCTCATTGTTATACTTTATATATTTATTGTCAGCTATATTGTCGAATTCTTACTATTTTTTATTTATTTTTTTAATGACTCATTAACTTAACTTCATTAACTCATTAATTTTTGTATATCTTTATATTAACAAAATATTCAATTTAATTTGTCTTATTATTTATTTATTTATCTGTTTTTATTTTTTCAATTATTTTTTCTTTTTTTTTCAATTTTATTTTTAATTAAATAGTCTTTATGTATTTTCTTCATGATCTTTGTATATTGCCTTTATGAATTTTTTTGATTCTCATACAGTTATTCTTTTCGTACATTTTTTATGCTCTTTGCAATTTTGTCATATCTTTTTGTTTGTTTTATTTTATTCTAGCCCTGATAAAGACTTGCAGTGCAAGTCGAAACGTCGGCATTAGAAATTAAAATTTAATTTTAACTGCTTTTGTTCTTGACTGCATACTCCACCTAACAACCTACATCTTAGTTACATCTCAGTTAACAAATAACCCATTATTATAAAATTATTATATTAATCTTTGCAAGCTTTCCTATACTACTAGGTAGCTTACCAACAAGAGTCATTTTTGTTTACTGAAGGTTACTGCTTGCAATTATGAAAGTAATAATAATGAGGACATCAGTAAGTTGGAAATTCGGACCCTTTACGTTCCACAAACAATATAGTATGCTTTAGGACTTCTTTTTCATTGTTGTGTTAAGAAAAACAAGCACTGCTAGTCTATCTCAGTCTGCTTGAAGCGGCTCAGTATACAAGTAAAAATCATTGATCAAGTACAAATAGAACGGTTGAGACAAAATAGAATGTTCAATCGTAACACGGAAAGAGGTGTGGGGAAGCAGTTTTTCTAAACAGCAGGAAGTGGAACCAAACAGTGAAAAACGGGATAGAGCTGGCAGATGCTCTAGAAAAGAAGAGGCTATTTTGTCACGCCTCAGAATGGCCATGGTAAATTGTACTGACTACCTGTACCGCGGCCTGTATATTCTTACCTGAGTCAGGTGTCTGGATGCCTTTGGACATATCCTGGTGAAATCTCATTGTGACAATTACTATTGTATGATTAGTAGTATTCTTATAAAACCTGTTAACACTTTCTAAATTTTACGTACATATTTAAGAGAGTATCTTTGAAAAGCATATTGATTGCCTGTTTAAGTAGCTGTGTTGAATATAATTAAAAATTGTTAACTTTTAGCTTATTGTTTTTTCATTTGTTCTCACGTGCCAAGATTTATCTTGAATCTGCCTTATCCTCAACAAAATCAACTCATTTAGTCAGTTGAAGTACATTTGTATAGAAGGATCAATCAAATAACGGATAAAGAAAGGCATTTCTGTGTTATGCAATCCGAATTTACGTTTAAACACCCAAATAAACACTTTCAGTAGTCCAATTTTAAATTTAATTCAATAAGTTCAATTCTGATTACTTATAGAGTTAGCGGGGAAACCCTTACCATATTTGATTTCCCTGCATATGCTTTTCTACCATAATCTTTTTCAGTGTTTATTCAGGGCTTATGAGTTACTTATCCTCCTTGTTCTAATCATCTTAAACCTAGGTGATTTCCAAAATGTATTTAGCATTTTCTCAATGTTCTTTCATTTACCCTTGCTTTGACTACGAGTAATTAGTGTATGTTGGGGGGAGGAACTGTCTAAATGTACGAGATGAGATTGAAGAGAATAATGGATTTTTTTCATTGCTTCATTCAAGATTTATCTTTAAGGTTTTTTAACCGTAACACTCATCTTACTAGAACTGTGATCCAAGGATCACCTTTTCTTGATTTCTACAGTACTTTTCCTTGCGTATCTTTCTATTCCGAATACTAGTAAATAAAACATCCTATATTCTTGGCCTAACTACTCTGCGGTCCTCCATCCACCTCCTGAATGTATGGTCTCCAACATTCCAACTTGTCACTAAGAACTGCATCTTCTGAAATATATCTTATCAATTGAAATCCTTACCTGTTTCTACTATGAAGTTTCTTCCTAAACTTCCTTTAAACACCATTAATCTTTCATCTTCTTGATAACCGACCTTCCTTCAAATAAACAAACAGTGTGGACATATATTGTTTGTATATTTTTTATCGTTGAATATAATTTTTTTTTCTCTTATTGTTTATTTTCAAATTACTGATGTTGATTTATTATTACATTTTTTTTCTGACAATTTTACCACAGTTGTACATTCTTGACATTGTTAGGAGAAAATATTTCCTGGAATAAAGTTAATGTTTTATTCAATTCAATTAATATCTTGTCTTAAATAAATTAAAATTGTTTTGTAATGCTAATTTTAATGGATTTTAATTTAATATCTTTATAATGATAATTTAAATTATTGAATGTACAATATTCGTAAATAGTTTAAAATAAACTCAATATTATAATATTGACTCATCATTTATCAATTCCTAATTAAGCTTGCATTAGTTGATTAAATGGAATTTCAATTTCTATGGATCTATTTTAATAAATAACAAGTAATAAAATATTAATAGCTATAACGAATGACTGATTATTCAAACTTGTTTATCAACGAGATAAGAAAAATATATTCATGATTTTAATGGTCGCCTTCACTTAATCTATTCACTCAATAAACACTACTACAAATTCATATGGCTTGTTATAATTAATTAAAATAATTTATACTAAAGTAATTGATTGCTCGGTCTTTTTTACAACTGAAAAACATGATTACTTTTAAATAAAAACTTCAGCTGTTTCCAGCATCAATTCGAAACAAAAAAAAATTACTTAGGAAAGTGATGAAACTTACCGTTATGTTATTTTTTAAACCATGGTTCTATAATCAAACTGTCAGAAATAGCTTACTGAAGAAATTGTTCTGTCACAACCCAGCGGCATCCAAATCGCTTCTCAAAACAACGTTTATAATTGGTTTCAACAACGGCTGTTGATTATATCTCAACAAAATTGATAGATCATCTTGTAGCTGAGTATTCGCTTTCAAGAATTATCGAATGTGATACATAACATCTATATTTATCGTCCTGTATTTAATTATTGCTCGAGAAGATTTCAGGTTTTGTGACATGATTATTAATATCTTCTTTAAAACGTTTATGAATTTATAAATTATAAATTTATAATTGATGAGGTAATTTTTAACTGTGGGACTAATTATGATGTAGGTATTTGGGGAATGCAGTAATAGCTACACACAAGCTAGAAGAAAAACAAACAAAAAGATATGAAAAAAAAGAGGGAGAGAATGTTAAAAAGATAACAATATTGTAGAAAAACAGGAATTAAAGAAAGTATTGCTCTAATTTATTTTACTTTACGGTTATTCCTGAAGAGGTTCATTCCTACTCGCGTGGATAGATTAAACATCTGGTGAAGAATACAGGAAATTTATAAAAATTAAATTAATGTTTGATAATAATTTGTTTTGGATAAACTAAGCAATGTGACATAGTGATGAAAAAGATCCAGGAGATTCCCATGTGTGAAAACATTTTCTGACCTCACGAACTCCCACCAAACATGGAGCATTATTTAAATTGTTTAATATGTTTCGTGATGGTTTAAGTATTCTTATTACTCAAAACAAAATAAATTATAGCCCTTTTAATTTGGCATTATTATGAAGTAATATACTGCAATAGCAAGTTATGTACAGTCTATACACATTATATGATACAAATCCGTCTTACAGTTATTAAATCTTATAGTGAAAACTTGTATTCACTGGAGTTTGCTAATTAATTTAAAACTTGGTTCAAAAGCTAGTGAAGGTGCTAGAAAAATGACGTATGTGTTTTGGAATGTTGCTCTCTATGGTGAAGCAAAATGTTTGGTATCCAAAATGCTGGTGCTGGTGACACTCGTTCAGCCCAAATATGTTTTTTAAGGACGTAATTCGGGATTTAGGATTACGTTAGAAGAATATTTTATTGATTTTTTAGAGAAATTTTTTTATGAATATGTGTTTTTATTGTTATAATTTTCTATTAAACTTCCCTAAAAAATTTTTGAGATCTTTTTTATTGATTTGAAACGACTTACAAAGTGTAGGAAATTAATATTGTATTTTTGTACAACTATTTAATAATATAAAAAAAAAAAAAAAAAAAAAAAAATTGAGGGTCTTGTTTTCCTTAAAATGCAAAAAATAGTTTAGACAAAATACTTTGTGGTAGTAAACTGGATAAAAAGGTATTAGTGGATTGGTTTTAATGTTCTAGAAAACCGTATATAAAATAATTGTCCATAGTTTTCACATGTTATCAAGGAAATCCAGAAGAACGTTTTAAACCATGCTTTTAAAACTTCGGCAAATTTAAGGAATTTAAACATTAATTAATTTCCGATTATTCAAATCATGTTATATGTAGAAATACAACTGCATAGAGATACAACTTCTTGCAACCGAAGTTTTCTTGTAGTTCTAGTTATACGTATATACTCGAGTTTAATTGATATACAGTCAAATGTGAATTAGTCTAAACTGAAAAAAAGTGTTGTTCTCTAATTTAAAGGATTAATCAGGATGGCTGTGTCTCTCCTTGCGTGAAAAAAGAAAGTTAAGAGTCTCATTGTGTATTCCGTTTTCCTTGATGCTCATATAACCGTCAGTGCGACAGTGAAAAAAGTTATTGACTCCTGTGTACTTACACGTTCAAGTTATTTAAATCAGCGTTAATTAATTGACAGTGTTAGTTATAAGACAACCACACGCTAACCACACTAAAATATCCCCTTGCCCTTGGTCAGTTAAAAAAGCTAAAAATAAGATTAAAAAAACTCTTGTCGCTACTTAAAACCTGTTTTTGTTGAAAATGTTGCCCGGTTTGGCAGGCTTCCAGTTTTCGAATTTATCAACCAGATAGATAACATGTAAACATTTAACTTTTAAATGACCTCTTTTCTGTTGGTCGGTTTAGTTACATTTTTCTAAGCCAACATCCGCCATGAGATGCAACCCTATTTATAACGATCTAGAATTGCAAAAGGGCGTAATACTGATTATGATTAAACAGTGAAGCAAGTTGAATACGAAAGAGTGAATAATTAAGATTATCTCGTAGTTATTTTATTCATTTATGCCATGTGGATAGTAATCCCTTGATACTGATGTGAATTTTCGCACGATATAATTTACAATGTGCAATTTCGCTCCCTGATAATTTTCTTGGAAAGATATAATCGTCGTGGGGTAACCTTTTATTTCTCCTTGTTCACAGTTAGCGCCATTTTCGTAATTTCTAAGATCGCCTTAACAGCGTCTGAGGAACCATTTGAGGTACCAGCTCCTTTTCCTTTTACATACAGGGATTGACAAAAAAAATGTCAGTTTTTTTTACTAATTTAGTAACTAACTAATCCTCCAAGGCCTGAAAAAAAATGGCCTTGGGATCTTCTACTATAGAGCTTTCATTGGAGTGCCAATGGTTTTTTTTTACAAATGTTGATTACACTATTAGATTCTTATAATTCGTTCTATTATTATATCTCTGCGAATTTGCTGTATATTTTGTTGTAAGTAGTTGTAAATTTTAATGAATAAATAAAAAATAAATAATCAACCATATCTAATCAATTGTAGTAAAATACTATAATAATTTTTCTTTTTGAGAAATTTATTTCTCCATGTTGCTTATTATACGATGCTTTGTTTCAAAATAAAATTTTCTTAATAATAATGTTTCTATTCTATTATTGTGATTTGATATTTTACAAAATTTAAAAGAAATGAACACTACTTAGGGTTTTTCTAATAAATACTCTCATCACTAATATTTAAAGCTGAAGCTTAAGCATAATGGAAATTCAAGATACGCCTGCATTGTGCTTAACTTGGGATATGTAACTGACGCTCTGACAATTTACAGCACTACCGGCTATATAATCTCTATTTTAAGAAGGAAAGTAGACTTCTAAATATATTTCAAACAGCACAATATACTAAAATACAAATTCAAATAATAATAATTTAGAAAAAAAAATATATACTGAGAAAGCAATAGCAAGCTGTTGAGTCTCCCTAAGATGTATAAATTGAAAAGAATGAAATTTTTTTAGGGAATATATATAAATATGTATATAAATATATATATATTTAAATTATATTTTGTCGACCCTTAGCAATTATTTAAATAGCTATTCTACAATATTCGGGTTTTCGGCCCTTATATAATATATAATTTTATAAAATTATAAAAATATATAATTTTTTTTTCGAAAAGAAAGAAATTTGATTATTCTTCATTAGCTTATTTTTTTTTTAAATCCCTTTATAAACAAGTCAATAATGTATCATACCAGTTTTTATAATTTAGTCGAAACATTAACGTTTTACTTTTGGGTGAAATCTTAACTGGTACTTTGTAAAGTAAACAATTATTGTTATATTATCAATTTCGTTGACAAAAATAAAATGTTTTATTTTAAATAACATAATGGTAATATTGCTTTTGGATGAATTAATAGAAAGGCTCATTAACGTTTCTTTGTACAAAAATTGAAAAATAATAACCCAAATTATGGAATCAGTGAGAATATTTAATCGAAAATGTGTTTGTATTTAAAAAAGGATTATATAATTTGTTTAATATTTTTATGCTTAGCCAAATTTGAAAAGAAGTAATTCATATCTTATGCATACCTCAATTTATGTTGATTTTTTTCTGTTATATTTTTTCAGCTGTGCCCAGCTCAGTGTCCAACAGCATTGTTGCTACAAAAAAAAAAGAAAAGAAAAAGAAAAGTTATCAGACACGCTTTTAAATGCGGTCCAAGCTCTTTTTCATTTCATTCATCGTTCTTTAATGTCGTGTCGTCCTTGAATGAAAAGAATTCGGATTTGTGCCCGTCGAAAATCCCCTTTAAATCTCAAAATATTACTCACGAACTCGCATTTTTTTTTTTTAATTGTTTAAATCTTTCCTAATGCCTTTGGAATGTTTTTTTTTCTTCGGATTAATGTTCAACAGACATCCAAACAAGGTTTTAAATGCTCAACTATTTTAGTTCTCCAGCCATGCCTCATTTTTTAGATTAATGAGGTTAAATTTTTTTTACTCCTGTTTTCCTGATCACGTTTATATTCCAGCTACGACGTACTCCAACTGGAATGACATCACTACGCGCCATTTCAGTTCTGTGGCGCTCATTGGACATGCACTCTGAGGGGAGCCAGCTTTGAACAAACACGAGCAGACCAAATTTACCTCGAGGAGAACAAACAAAACAACAAACTGAAAGAGTCGTTAGAGACGGGAGGTAAGAAAACAGAGCGAGATGACAGAATGTGCCAGTCACAGCTCTCGATGGCTGCCTCCAATTAGGGCACCTTCTTCCAGTGCCTTCCAGTCCCTCTGTCTTCGTCCTTTATCCAAGTCTTCTCTTCAAATCGAAAATTAATTGGGCCCCTTTGCAAGTCAACATAATTTAATGTTAAATATTTTTCTTTTTTTAGTTCTATAAAACTATTAACTAATTCAGGATAACTACAAGGATAAGGGTTTTGAGACCAATTTTATGCATTGTATATTCATAACATACTTTACAAACGAAAATTACTTTGTAATTTAACCTTAATGTAACTCTTTATATATATTACCGTTCGAGACGGATACCTTTGAAATACTTCATCGTAATATTTCAAGGGTATCGTAAGAAATATATCGATATTCTACATCAACAATTTTTCATTTCTGAATACCGATACTTTACATATCGACGAATAAAATTGTGATTTTTTATGAAATAAAATTTCAGTCGTTTAGGATCATCTATATATACTAAAATGAAAGTGTTTTTATTTATTTTTTTTATTATTATTTTTTTTTTATACAAGTTCCCTAAGAATAAAAAATACTGTCCGTAAAAAGGTCTTGAATTAAATAAAAAAAATAGAGATTTATTTAAAATAAAATAAATAAATGTAAAAATATAAAATAAAAAAAAAAGGTAAAAGAAAGTAACATGCATGTTATTCTTAAAACACTAAAATATCATATACTGTAATTATTAATTTAGCTTCCATTGAGCAAAAAAATTACATATTAAGCCATTATGAGGGTGGTCTGAAAAGTTTCCGACCTAACAAAGACAATTTTTCTGAATTTTTTTTATTACTGTTACATAACAACGCGCGTCCAAAATGGTTGAAACTTTGGGGAGTAACTGTCTACATATGAACAACCACTTCACTAAACTTTTGACTTACGAGTGCTGCCATCTTCACATTGAGGTCGGAAACTTTTCACATCACCCTCATAAACTATTTAAATCGTTATATAAACACATTAATATAATATAAACACTATGCACATAGTGCGAAAAGAAAAGAAGCCCTAGAAGTAGATGGGAGGATGAAGTTGAAAAGTTCTATGAAAAAATACTTAATTTATCGGTGATCTTTTCAACTTCTTATTTCTAGGATTGGAAAAATGAAATATCTTGGATAGAGTGGAATGTGGAAGGATTGTTCAGGTGACCTAAGGCCATCCAGACGTAGTGTGTAGTGCCAGAAACTAAATTGAACACACTGAGCAACAATTGCTAACGGAATTGTACTTGTACTTTTATGTCACCAATTTAAGCTTCTAAAATTGTGTAACATTTTTGTAAAATTAAAAAGGAGGTATTGAAAATATGCTTGGAACTGAATATATATCATACGGATAAAAAAGTGAAATTTGAAAATGATAAGTCTTTGGATGAGGAACAGTGAAAGAATGGATATTTATGTGGCGAATCGATACAAGAATGATTCGAAATTATGTCGAAGCAGACGTGTGCTGTATGTAGCAGCAATTAAATGATGTATTTAAAAAACAAAATGATTGATGTATAGGTAATTATTCAATCTTCAATATATACTCTTAAGTATTTTTTTTCTTTAAGATTTGGAAAAGAAACAGTTTCCAGACTTTTTTGATTTCCCATAACAATTTATTTAAGCATCTGGAGGAATCTGTGGGCCACATTAAAAAGTGGTTCTTGCCTTTTCTAACTCTTACATTTAACTCCTGTCCATTTAGGTTGCATTAAAAATGTAATGCAATTATACGTAGTGTGTTTTACGACTTAAGAAGCAGTTACAAGTTGGGTAAAATATGAAAGTTGTCCTCTTTTTTTAAAAAAGCATTTACCTACTTAGCCGTTCAATCTTATCCTGCCATAAAATATTGAAAGTACTTTTTGAGAAATAGGATGTTATGAAGTATAAGTAGAAAATTTTATGACACTTTTAAATCAAGAAGTTAATTTAATGAGAAAGCGTTTAACTTCATCAATACTTAATGTAGAGAAAGTATGATAATAGGTCGTCAATAGTAAACAAATTATTATTGATAAATAATACTATTAATAATAATACCAATAAATTATTGAAGTTTTCATCCAAGAAGTCCAGAATTATTGAAGTCCAGAAAGTTCATTTTATAAAAGTGAAAAGTAAGCAAAAAAAAAAAGATTAATAAAAACTTGTAGTAAATAGAAAAAAAAAAACAACTCAGAACTCCACAACTCAAAAATGGTTTACAAATTAAATATAGCTACATCGTATACATGATTAAAAGTATTACGATATTATATTGTTGCATTTTCAAAATTTTTCTAAGAAGATCTCTTAAACGTTAGAGATTGGTTTATTTTAAAAATTCCTTCTTTTTAGTCCTATTATTTTTCTATTTTTTTTTATCCTCCTGGTACCACGTTGCTTCGTAAGGAATATCTGTTTTAATGCATAATTTAGAAAAATTGAAATCGAACAATCAATTAGATCGTATTTTCTTCTTTTATTCATTGTATCTTTTTTTATTCTTATAGATTTAAAATATTTTTAGCTGAGAATTTACTATGACTTTATAAACGAAGTTATTCCCGGACAGTCCTAATTCTGAATCGGAAAAATTGGTGCTCCTTTTTTCTTGTGCATTCTCTTTACTCAAAAGAAGAAAAGAACTTAATGATTAATTCACACATTGCTATACATAAATAATATAAAATATAGATTATACATCTGGGTGAAATATATGCATTTAAACAATAAAATAAATAACATTAAGTGAAAATAAGACAAAATTAAATTAAAGGTTAAAAATACAATTATACTTTATTTACAATTTACATTCATCCTAGAGATCCCCGACCAAACCTCTCCCTCCACTTGGAGGGACAAGCCAGGCACAGAGAAGTCCCAGCTCTCTCTCTTTTATTTTTTTTAATATTCCATTTTCATATGATCTCTAACGTTACAATGTCGACTTTAATAGGTTGATAAACATCATAACGCTCATCTGGAGGAAGAACTACGTAACTGCGAAATTAAGTAAAAACAATTACCAAGGTACGTCAAAAGTGCTCCCAAAAGCTTAACACACCGGCAGTAACATTGAATGAATTGTAGTCTGAACAATCCACCAGTTTATATGAATGCTAATTATAGCTATGATGTTTGTTGGAAGTATTTTATTTTTCACACTTGCGTCTTTGTTCCACCGGATGAGTAATATATAATATTTACTCTGTAAGATTGTGCTATACCGTGTTTTTATTAATCTCGATTTTATATTTTATTCCCAAACTGTATAAGGCTATGGAACGATTCGGATATTTTTCAATAAACTGGTTAGCTCTTATTACGATCCACTCGTATGAGTTCTCACGTATTAGCCGGAGAGATCTCAAGACCTATGGTAGTTGCGGAAGACAACGTTGCGAAAATAGAAGTTTCTGTATGTGTAGTAGGCACACATATCTTTGTAGTGCGTTTTTGTTATATATTTTCTCAATGTCTAATTCAAGTTATTTTTACAACGTTAAACTATATATATATATATATATATATATATATATATATATATATATATATATATATATAGAGAGAGAGAGAGAGAGAGAGAGAGCTTAAAAGGAAACATCCATTGAATACAAACATGTCATGTAACACAGTTTGTTTAAATACTAAGTTGAACCTTGCCCTATTGCTTAACATTTTGAGAGATTTTCTAAAATTATTACAAATTATATCTTAGTCCTATCAATTCAGATTGAAACTTGATGTGGTAATTTGATTAGGAGTAGGTTGTAAACGGTATTTAAGTTGAATTTATTCCGGTATCCTTATTTGGAAAATAGATTGAATTTTTGTGTTATTACTTTAACTAGATTTAAACCTCTTCGTAAATTTTAATTCAAAAATTGTTTTAATGTATTTAATAATTTAGTTTTGTAACTTGGCGAAGGGAAGAAATGGATGGTAGGTCTTTCGTTGAATTTTTCTTTTCAAGCGAAAGAAGTTTGGTTTGTGAAAGTGTTATAGAATAATCTGACTTTGAAATATGTCTTGGACGTCATAGTTCAACTGAGGTAATTTTTTTTTTTTTTTTAAATCAACGATTTCTGACATCTTATGCCATTGTTCATCTCTTCTTTCTAAGAGATGGCAGATCCCATCAAATCTTAAGGATTTGCTAGTGGACCTCATACTCTGCAGCTTGAGATTTTGGATTGTGACAATACTAATGAAGCCCAGTTCATCCATCATAATACATTTGTTGACTTCAGAGTAAACAATGTTAGGCATTTATGATGGTCATGTCTAAACACGTTGTGAAATGGCAGCAATACCACTTCTTGCTTCTTATATTTATGTTATATTTTGCTGCTAACCAATCGTGGTGATCCACTCAACCCATACCGCTATTGTAATTTTAAACTAAATTTGGCTGATCTACTGCTAATTTCTTCCCTTTCATTCGAACAAAGGCCTTCTGTTAGGGTTCAATAACATCCAAATTTCTACCAAAAGTAGAAACGCTGTTATCCATGCAGGTTTAGCTGGTTCCCCTCTTTTTACCTGTAATCTCTTCAATGTCCACTGTCCTATTTCGAGGACACATCAAAAACAGGTGTTTATATTATGATTGATACATATTATTTCATATTTTTTATTAAGGGCTTAGGATTCCTATGCCAAATAGGGTTGAGTGTTATTCCTTATTGACAATCACTTTTTTTTTTTCTTTTTAAAATGGCAAAGTGAGTATAAGATTGTTTTTTCAAAATATGTTTATGTTATATTATATTTTAAATTATTATATTGCATTATATTATTATATTTTGTTATAGAGGCTTCCTGCCTCTGGAATAGTGTTATAAAAAATACTAAACATAAACAAGGGTTTAAATAATGACCACAGAAAGTAATTGATGAAATAAAATTATCTTAGTGTCTGGGAAAAAA
Organism: Euschistus heros; assembly: GCA_003667255.2. Lineage (NCBI taxonomy): Eukaryota > Metazoa > Arthropoda > Insecta > Hemiptera > Pentatomidae > Euschistus > Euschistus heros. The sequence continues at coordinate 579,971 of RCWM02000611.1, read as the reverse complement.
ATTAAATTGACTGTTCTCAAAATAGGAGTGCACGCTGCCATCTACAATATTTAGTGAATAGTTTTAATAACATTAGCGTTTCTTTAAGGTATTAAACACAACCTAGAACCTTTGAAATATTTATATGTATATATATATATATATATATATATATATATATATATATATATATATATATATATATATATATATATATATGTCATATAATAATTATAATTTATGATAATAAATGCTATTTGCTGTTTACCAATTTAAGTCTGGAATAATTATTGCTTTTTTTAATAGATTTGATTTGCTTTCTTAACTCTGGTCTGGATTACGTTTTGTATAACAATATGTCAAAGCTGATGTATCAGAATCGAGAGTCGATTTTTTGGCATCGTTATCGTTGTTGAAAATATAAAATTTGTTACAATTTATATTAATAATATATTATTATCTTTAATCAAAAATATTATTTGAACCCGCACGTGGGCACTGACCGCTTATCCGACCAGAACGGAAAAACTGGTGGCGTTTCCTCTTTCTCTTCTTTCTTCTTATGGAATTTCCTGTTCATGTGGACGCCGCGTTCCATACATCCACCCTTTATTCACACCAACGTTCTATTCGGTTGCACTCGAATTGTTAAAAACCTCTAAAATGGTTTTAATGACGGTAATAGCCTTAATTATTTTTGTGATAATTTCATTCACAGGAGCTATAGAAAAAAATTAAATGTTCATGCAAGGGTAGTGATGTGGTAATACTTTTTTAGGTTTTCATTTTTAATTCATATACTGTTTTTGAGGAAACGTCTACATCCTAAAGAACGGTATCCATATATTATCTATTGTAGTATTTGTTTATAAATAATAACTTTAAAAAATACTTATAAAACATTATAAATCGCCCTTGTACATAAGGACGTTAAGCCCTTATAAGCAAAAAAGTTTTATTGAGTAATTTTTAAAATCTGCCACAAATTTGGGGAATAAGTAATATAGATGGCGTGAAAAAAAAATAAAATAAATAAAAAGAGTAAGAAAATAACTTGCTATACATAAATAATATTAAGTATATAATATGCTTATAAATAAAAAAAAAAAAGTAAATAAAATAAAATAAATAGTAGTAATAATAATAAAAAAAAAAAAAAATTTAAATTTAAAAACACAATCGTACTTCATTTAAAATACACTCATCCTAGGGATCCCGCAGCCAGACTTGGGTACAAGACAGGCACTGAGTTCCCAGCTTTTCTCTCTCAGGAGCGTCACTGGTGTAAAAGAAAACAAACAGTGGAGACTGAATTAGAGCGCTTTTTATTTATTTAGAAATGATATATGGAATAATATAATATTTTATGGTCAGTATTTAGTAAACTAATTTATTTTTATAAAAGCTAAAGAACCTTTCAGTTATTTTTTTTAGCATACCCATGATTAATCAGAGCTTCCACTCACAAAAAAAATTAACTAAAGCTACAGTCCATTGATATGTGTTAATTAAGTAACCCATTCAATCAGAAGAAAGGGTTGATTAAAATCAGTATAATAAAAACAAAACAATTAACTGTTGTAAATGAAGGGGAAGGAAACAGGGACAGGATTTCCTCAAGCCTGAGCTTCCTCATCTAAAGTTAATTTGTGAATTTAAATTTCCTTTGATGCCGTTATCAGCTGTTGTTTCAGTCCCTATTTGCTTTAGAGGGGACTAATCAGTGTCCTTCTATCGTTTAGGGGAAGCATCTGTGCTCTGTATAAGTAATTAAAGTTAAAATGTGTTTCATCACTATTTAGTTATTAAAATGTTTACTGGATCTCATTTTGAACATGGTTCATGTTTTTGAGGGGACTGACAGGATTTCAAGAGTGTAACATCCGTTGCCTCTGGTAACAACTGAGGATGTGGCTGCAATAAGGGCCTAAAGTACCAAAGACCGTTTCTGTAGAAAACGTTCTAATCTCTTCTCCATCGTTTTACGATCGTTGTGTAAAAATTTAAGTCGATTAGGTAAAAAAATAGATCGAATTTTGTAATTTTGCCATATGGGCTCTTCTTGCAATGAATGGTTCTGGGGCTTGCAATGAGGCATTTAGAAAGTATTCCCTAATAGAAAGACTCTGAAACCAAGCTAGAACGAATCGCCTTTACTTTGAAAATGCTGATTTGACTATTAAAATGCAGTACGATTTGTTTCATAAATATCATAAGGAGAAGATTGGAAAGTCTCTCTCCGTTAAATACAACACATCCCCAATTTGTCTAGCAGACTAATTTTTCATTTTCCGAAACTAAAACTGATTTTTGCGAAACCTGCGTCGAATATGAAAGAAACTAAAAGTAAATGCCAAGGATCCATGCCATCTTCAATATAGTATATCCAAGTAAAAAGATATAAAGCACTGAATGAAAATCACATTTCTCGTGCAATATTTAACCTTCAGGAATCCATTGAAGGAGATTACATTGATGAATGTAATATGATAGTAACATAAGAAAGCCAGTATGCATATCAATGTTGAATATTGATTTTACTTTTTTAAAAAGTAATTGTTTCTTTGTATTTTATTTCAAGTTTTTATTTTATCGATCTTCTTTTTAATAAAATGGTAGTAGTTTTATGCTTTTATACATATTATTTTATTATTTCAATACACATTTTTTTAAATATTAGTCAAGCTGGATCTGGACATCATTTTATGCAATAAAGGCAGTCTATGCAAAAAGGGTCTATAAGTTTTTTATTTGTTTAGAAATTTGAAATTAATGATTAAAGATGACTTGCCATTTGTTTATTTGATCTTATCATATAGTTGTAGAAAAGTAGAATGTAAAAAGATCAATACAAAATTATGCAAAAATTATTAAATAATTTGAATACACATAGCTGGGATGTTACTTTTGGCGTACGGGCCCTTTTTGCAGCCAAATCCTCAATTATTATTCTTACTCATTAATATCGAAAAAGTGTGTTATTAATATGTGTAATATCATATTTCCACTTCAAGGCCACACTAGTACTTATTATTACAAGGATCATTACTAATTACAAAAATTTCATAACAAAATGTAATTGTTCTTTTGTAAAATTGGTGTTTGCACATAATATCAACCTCACCTGCAAGAACTATATTGCCTATTTTATTCATCACTGTTATAACCGAAAAATGATTGTACATACTGATCCTACTCGAATATAAATAATCTATCCGAAAAACATGAACCATTTTTCCTTGCTTTAGTCTTTAATCTAAACTGATTTTTTTCCCTTTTGTAATTATCCATTTTAAAGATAAGCAACTCGTTCCCGGTAATGTGAAAACACCCACTGGGAAAATAATATGTGCAATACCGTTAGGAAATTTATGAAAATTTATAAGTATCAAGATATGTGCTAAGAGAAAATAGGAATTAGTTAATATTTATTAATGGAAGTTGAGAACTCACTATGCCTGAAACAATTTTATTATCGATCCTCCTTACAACCAAGAAGGTTGGAAATAAAGACTCCGTCATGAATTATATTTAGTTTATTTTGACAAATACAATAAGTAGTTAGTAAATACAATAGGTAAGTTAATTGCACACTCATATCTATATTATGAACATAGTCATTTCCTACGGGCCGTAGATGATATCAAAAACGAAGGCAGTACTATAAAATTTATTAGAAATACAAGATTGTATTATTTAATTTGAGATCACAATTTTAGTTACATTACTAACAGTAATAAAATTATTAAAATTGACGAGTTTAACTAATAATCTAGTTTATTCCATGATTCTATAGCTTCAAGAAGCCCTTCCGCTTTGCCTCCTTTGAATGGATGATGAATGTTCAAAATATATAACTAGTTATTGAAAAACAATTCCAATAGCAGCAGACTAAACGTATTGATCCTAATTGGATTGATTGTTTTATAACATTATACCTACCTCAACTGTTTTATTGTTTTAATATAAATGACTAAGTTTAAATATAAAGGAAATAATTAACTCTAACAGTTTTCCCCTTCAAGCTAAGCAACGACGATGCCACATTTGTTACCATATCAAGACAAAATAAAACGAAAAAAAAAAATCATAAAGTAAAATAAGATATAATCAAAATTAAGCAAGCAATAAAAATTAATAAATACTTGCCGTTTTCAGTAGATAAATAAAACAAATTAAAAGAAAAAAATTAACTGATTCATACTTATTAACAAGCTTCCCGCTTCTAAAGGTCCCCCTGAGGATAATTTTGTTTTAAAAAATACATTATGTTTTGTCAAGTTGCTTGTCATATAATAACTAATTTTAGACCGGCACATGTGTACTAAATGTTTTGTAATTTGTAAATATGTCAATAGAGCCTTATTATTAAAAAAACAAAACAACTAATCAAACAATTTTTTTTTTTTTATATTCAACGTTTGTTCCTAAGTTTGAAGGCAAGAGCAGCTTCGTTGGCAACTGGGATTGTATTTACATATTATCTTATGTAGTACTTACTTTCAGGAGAGAGATTCGTAATGGAAGGAGCCAAAGGGATATGAGGGTGCAACGCTTCCTTTTCTACACCCAATAATATATAATAGTCTCAATGACCTAATGACCTGGGGTACACAAAGGAAAAAAAAAATTTCAGCCATTTTTCATGTCCGAGTTCATAAAGTTATTCTCGCTCCATTTCGGAACTGAAAAACAAAATATCTTTTATAAAGCTCGTGATAATAGCATTAGCAATTCCTAAGTGCCAACTCCCAAAAAGACTTAAATTTAATAAATTCTTAATCACTCTAGAAGTTTTAAACTCATTAGCATTATATTCTTCAGGGGGGGGGGGGGGTAAGAGCTGCGGATGACGATAATGGCCTCTTCAAAATTCCTTCCTAACGATCTGCTATATTCTATGCTACTTCTTTCTTTAAGCGGGTCATTCATGTTAAGAGTTGCTTCTTACTTGTGTATAGCCTGGCAATCGCGGGAAAGTTTAAACAAACTGTTGATTTGTAAATAAGTGTTGATAAATTGGCGACGGAAGTTATATTTTAGTCATGAACGGTTTTGTAATGTTTCTTGGTAATTTTATGCACCAGTTCCTTGAAGCTGTTCTTCACACTTCAGTTGAAACCGTGAATCGTTACGTCAGATGATTAAACTGGCTGGGTTTATCCTGATGCGTTGGATTTTCAAAGGTTCAGAGTACTTTAAGTATGACTAACGTTTTTATTTTAAATGAAAAGTACCATGTTTTCTTGTAAAGTATATCTTGGAAAATTGGAACGGGTAACAACTATAGTTCTGTTCGGTCGTTCACAGGTACAATTAGAATAAGAAACAAGTTAACGAAGTTTACTTTTTCACTAAAAATAAAAAGAGTAACTTTAAGGCCTTCATGAATTGGGTACTCTCAAGCTGGAGGGAAAAGTTGGTAAAGCGGTTGAGTTTGGTCCAGTTGGTATTGAAACAATACTTTCTTTAATATTGTAGTATTTCTTTAGTATATAAATATAATCTTGTAGATATGATAATTTAAAGGGTTCTCGAAGATATTCAAAGTTGTTTGAAGGTTGTTCGTTTATTCGACAAATCAAGCTTTGAAAGCAAATTCGAAGCTCTGATTATAGCTTCATAGAGTACTGACTAAAGAATGCTCAACCTACAAAGTAATATCATATTTGGTGTTATAAAGCTCTTTAAAATAATAAAACTACTTATATTAATTAATCTAATTCTTCCTCATTAGTATTATAAAAACTACTGGATAAAATAACACTTCATTTAAATTTAGTAAAAAGCTCCTAAAGCATTTAAATATATTCTGCCTGAGCGACCTGAGATAAGATATGCAATGATGTGTTCTCCATGTTAAATTAAGACATAGAGTACTTTGAAGCAGTACATGTCACTTAATGTTCCAGTGTTGTTTCCACGTGTTCCCTTCCCGCTTAAGTATGCATTGACGTTGTATGAGAAACAGACCGATGCTCTTGCAAGTCAATGGTCTCATGAAAATGCTAATATTACTACGGAACTGTAAAGATGAACCTCATGCAATATAACAGCCTTGAGTCGCTACATTCAAGGATTCCGAATCGATTTGGGACAAAAATAAGAAAATAGTATACCGGCCAAAAAACGTTGATGTATGCCCATTAAAACATAGTATTTGCATTTTATATATTTTATACCTCTATTATATAATAATATACTATGCTACATAATTATTATAAATGCTCATTTAATTACATTATATTATAAAGGCTCATCACAGAAATGTCACATTAGTAACGTGTGTTATTTTTTTTTAGTGGGCTTGATGTCTTTCTGTGATCAAGCTAGAGCAGGAGGGAAGGGTTATCCTTTATGTATCAAAATCTACAACTACTATCAGTTTCTACTAACCATGATCTTGGGTTCAGTACTTTAGAATCCTTTATATTATTATTTCTAAAAGTTTATATTAATTTAATAAAAAGCCTTTTTATTATTTTCATATGGCAATGTTAAAAATATTTTGAATCGTTACTGAGATATGCATTTTAGCATTCCTGGAGAATCCATTTATAAGAGCTCTCTAAAAAGCTTTAGCTTTCTACATTATTCTCTTTTTTTGATTTATTATCTTTTTAGATAATAGACAGAAGAAGTGAAAGAAAAAAGAATAACAGATGGACGGAGAGCTATCGGAATATTATATTCAGTCCTCTGGTGTGCTAACATATGTACTAATGTCAAAAAAATAATATATAAGGCCCTGGTAGAAAGCATAATGCTATACAGCTCAGAAACACGGCCTCTAGAAAAATTGCAAGGCAAAATATTTCTGGCTGTGGATATAGATTTTTGGAGATCAGCAAAAATCTCAAGGATTCAACGAATCCGGAATGAGATCATAGGAGAAAAAATGGAAGTTAAGAGGAATATTCTGGAGGAAATGGAGGGAAGGAGACTGAGATGGTTCGGCCATATTAAAACAATGTAGAATAGAAGAATCCCCAAAATAACTTATGAATGGGAAGCAAAGGGGAGGAGAAGGAGAGGTAGGTCTCGCATCAGGTGGAGAGATGTGGCCGAGGATTAACCGAAGAAGAAGCGATGGATAGAGAGGAATGGAGGAACCGGCTGAGGGAGAAGTTTGGTTAAAGGATACTTATAATAGCGAAGAAAAATCCTTTCAAAGATCTTTTTTAAAGGCGTTATCGTCAAACACTTCAGTATTCGTATGACCTCCGAGGAGCCGGCTTCCACAAGTTTACATTTTAGGAGAACGGAGTAGCTTAGAAACTTCTAAAAAATGGATCTTGATTGGGGGAAATCTGTCGAACGAGAGTGGATCGTGACTACAACAGCTCTTTGTATAGATATTCGTCTCGAAACAGTACTTCGTTTCCAAGTGTTCATAGGGATACACTTTTTTTTAATTTTATTTAATACATGTCTAATATTTGTGGTTACTTCAATGGTGCCCTGCAACGATGATTTAACAGGTGCCGGAGGCCTTGTAACCTTGGAAACATTGGGAAAATAGGATATGGTCGTTTCTGTGGGGTATCCAGGTTAGGGAAACGATTTTCCTGTATTTTAGTAATACGCTAATAATGATGTTCAATATCAGAGATTTCAGTTGATCCGTGGTTAATGTTTGTCCATCACAGTTGTAGTGAGTGAGTACCCGCTATCCAACAGCAGCTTACTATCAAAGTTTACTGATTTTGGATGCTCCTATCTAGTCCAAGAAAGAATAGTGGTTATATATATATTCTTTTATAATATATATATTCTTTTGGTCAGTAACTTTTTGAAAAATGAGTAAAAAATTCAGATTTACGACCTAGGTCCATCTAATGGCTATGCGTGATTCTCTTCTTATCTTCTATTATTACTCTCTCCTTCATTAGGTATTATTCCCTTCTTCATTGTTGAGTTGATACCTACACATTTTTCTATTCACATGCACTCCCAGCCTTAATGCATGCTTTCCAACGAAGAGAAGTATCTGTAGTTCCATATATATATTTTTAATAATTCTGCAATGTTTTGGTGAATAAGACTACAACAGTTGATCGGAGCGAATGATGGATGACACACTCCCGAGAGAGGGTGACTCCCTTCCATTGACGCAGACTGGGGGAGTGTGCCAGCCGGCCCTAGGAGCCCCAGTACTGTGCTGGATATCACACTGCAATAATCAGATCGATCTTCGGCATCTGTGCCAGGTCTGGTATGCCAAGGAACAAGTCCAAGGACCGCTACAACAGGCAAATGCAGAGGTGGGCCACTTTAAGGTTTTTCTTGTGTGTTAGTGATCGTTCTAGGAAGAGAGGTCGTTGATTACGCTATCAAAGGAGATGTGGAAAATCAATAAATTAGTGTGGATGTGAGTATCGGATGTAGTGTTGGAGGAATACTCACTGATTCAAATCTTCAGTTGTCATCATACGTTTCTATAATCGCGGTTAAACCCAATCCAGGTTACGCAGAGAGAGGTACGCTAGGTACAGAGGGTACGCTTTGTTATGCAAATCTTAAGAAAACAAAGCTCATGCTTACTCATTTCATCCCTCCCCTCTCCGCCGTTCTAATTATAACAATAAATATTGCAGTATATGTAGACAAATAAATGCATTTATTTGGAAAATAAAATTAACAGAGGAAGCTAAATTATACCAAATTATTAAATGTAGTTAGATGGTGTTTTTCTCATACCTGTTAATCAGACAAAGAACTGTCTCTTCAAGTAGTCTTAATCTTAATAAAAACAGTTGTCACTTAAGCAACCACATGCCGTTAGTCATTTTCCCCAACTTTATTGGAGACAAATAAACCTTATTTATTCATTAATATTATTACAATCCAAATAAAGTAAAAAATAGGTTTAATTTATTCGTGAAAAAATGAGAACTTACGGAGCCCCTCCATTTCGCCGGTGTATCATATGAAAACAATTGAATTGTAGCAAGTGGACTAACGTTCTGCTTACAGTTTTATTTCAAAATCTTGGGAATCGATCCAGTGCGAAATTTCACGCTTAGGATAAGGTAAGCTGAGGTAACTAGGATTAAGGCGACTAATTTTGGCTATAAAGTGACATATTGAATGGGGTTGCTTAAGCTTCGATAGGTAGTTATATAAGTATAATATAGCTTACTAATAAATATTAAAAATATACATTGAAAAATAAAATAAGTTAAGCGATACCGACGGTGCAAAGCTGATTTATAGAAATATGTCAACAGACATTTTTGTAATTTAAAAATTATTTTGTAGTATGAGACTTATATAAATACTTATATGTTTAAAGATTTAAATTATTTTGCTTTAATTACCAAAAATGTCCTCGTTATATAATTTTTCTATATTGTAATCTATCTCTCTGTTTGTATATCTGGCGATTTTGAACTTTTTCTGAAGTTGTGGCTGTTGGTTGAAAGCTGTCGTGATATTTAAACACATCATATTGAATATTTTATGTTCAAAAGTTAAATTTATTTTATTAAGTTATCAAGTGATTAATGTCGGTGATAAAACATGTTTATCGGGTTTCGAAGGTAAGTTTTATGTTTATATCGCTTAGCCGTTGGCTACTGCACAACAGATGGGGTGTTGGGTGCGTATACAACATATGTCATTGTTGATTTGTCTGTGACATTGACAGATATTGTTGGGTGTAAAGAAAGAATAAACAAATAAACATTAGAGTGACTAACGATTAATAATATGTATTCTGACTCTATTTTTTTGTTTTTGTATTAGTCATTTTTCCCCTCATGTATATGATATTCAATAGTTTTTTAAAATATAATAATTTGTTGACTATTATTGTTTTCATGGTGGTAGATAGTTTTTCAACAAAGCTATAGATTTTAGAAATCATGTCACTTCGTTAATATACCACGTATTAAAAAAATAAATTAAACAAAAAAATATGGAGCTTTTATTGCTTAGTGAGACACTTGACTTCCAATCACTTGCTCAGGTTGAGAAAGCTAATTATTAATTGTGTTATTGTGTGCCGAAGTTCTTACCATAGGGCAAATCCAGCCTCTATTAAAGTAGATAGATATAAATTAGGTACCCTTGATTAGGAAAAAATCGGGCGTTTAAGCGTGATTCTGACCATCACTTCGTTTCACTAAGTTTGGCCGTGAAACAGTACGTGTTGGAGTTATTATTATTATAACAAGAGATTTATCACTGATTGCTTGCTAAGATGGTCTATCGGCAGCAACAGCCCCCCATCGTCTGACTCCCAACTGCCGAAGTCTACGTTATCCAACCATCTAATTCTAGGACGACTTCGTTAACGAGCTCCTTCCGGTTTTACATATAGACATTTTTTTTATTTTTAAAAAATTGATTTCATTTATTAATGCAGTGGTGTTTTAAGGAATAAAGCCATCGTTATTCAGCAATTAAGCTTATTATTATAGATTTATACTATATGGGCCTTGAACTCCAGTCAGATGGAAATATTTTTTATATGCATTTATCAGTATGTTAATCAGTTTTCAGCTTTCATTGCTCCAAGATTATTTAATTTCACCTTGAATAACATATTTTAAAACGTACCTCTGATTTCGCCGTATATTACAATCACCACTAACACCCCCACCAGCACATTGGTATCAACATCCCTTGTGCTGCTCCCAGCTGCATCTCTGCTACCCCACCATCTGCTTCCTTCATTCCCACGGAACTCCGCTAACCAATTCAATCTCTGGGACAGTCTGTGCAGTCTGTGCAGGTGGTTGTGTTTCTTCTCTGTCGTTCTTATCCTTTATTCCGCCATTATCTATCCTTCGATTATAATCTCTATTGTATTCGAAAGAAATCACACAAAAGTTTTTTTGTCGCGATTTTTGTTTTCCCCTATTAATTAGAACACTCGGGGGAAAAAAATAAACAAAGTCATCTAACAACATTAATCATAATAAAATATTCATCTCTCTATCCAAAAGGGAGAAAACGCTCTAGAAGTCTTAAATGAAATAGCAGCGTTCAAAGTGCTCAGGAAAGATCTAAAAGACAGTTAATTCTTCTAATAGATGAAATCAGACAGACTGTGCACAACACTTCGGATTTTCAAGGAAGTCAGAACGCTCAAAGCCAAGGTAACCTAAATCGTTCTTATTCTGAAAACCGTGGTACCTCGTTCCAAAAGAAAATCTACAGCTTCCTATAAACTAATACTTAAAAGCAACAGTAATCAAAACGCAGATGGCGTCAAGAAACAGTTCAAAGAAATAATAAAACCCAAGGACCTAAAAATTGGTATTAACAAAATAACCTCAAAAAAGATTTAGTAATAGTTGAAACTAATTCTGAAGAAGAAAGAGGAATAATCTCTAGAAAACTAGCAGAAAATAACGATTTCTCTATAAAATCATCGAAAAAGGTGGAAGCCAAGGCTTATTTTTAAAGACGTCGATGAAGACCTAACAATAGAAAAACATAGTAGAACATATTGTGAACCAAAATCACGGACTGCAAATTGAGAGTAATTCTTTACGTCTGTGCACACATGCAACACTACAAAACCAAAAATGTAAACTGGGAAAACTTTGAAAAAAAATCTTACCTTTCAACTTAAAAAACAATCAATATACTCGTGTCGTCGTTACTAAAAACTTGCAATATGACGTTTAAAATTAAACTAATAACACTAAATTTACAAAAATAGACCTCACAGAACAGTACCCTGGTGGAACGACAAACTAACTGAACTGAGGAAACAAACTAACAGACTTAGGAAATCTTACCAAAAAACAAAAACTAACACAAGACATGAGAACACTAAAGAAAAGACAAGTATATTTGGACTGCAAACACAGATACCAGGCACTTATGAAAACATCAAAAATTGATTCTTGGAAAAATTACTGCTCTGAAGAAACTAACCCCTGGAATTGGTCTTACAAATATGCAGCAAATAAATTGAAAAACCAAGACATTCTACGAACTGTACAAACAGACAATAACGAACACACGAAAGATTACAAGGAAACGATTACAAACCTACTAGATAACTTGATTCATGAGGACAATTCGACTGACATTACTCAAGAACAGGTTACAAAAAGGACAAACGCAAATACACCCCCTGCTTCAAACGATGACCATCTCCTTGAACGAAATGAAATCCTACATTGTATCGAGAACTTAAATAAAAAGAAAAAACCTGGACATGACAAATTCAATACAGACATTATACAACAAGTCACAAAAATTTATCCAGACTTAATTACTAAAATTTATCAACTGATCTGGCTCAAAACACAAATTCCCATAACTTGGAAAAAAGGACTGTTACATATAATACCAAAGAGAGACTCTAACAAGTTACGTCCCAATTACAATCCTCCCAATCATGAGCAAAGTCCTAGACAAAATAATCAACAACCGACTTACCCACTTTTTACTTACAAACGACTTGCTCAACAAAAACCAATTTGGATTCATTCCCCAAAAAAGTACTATCGATGCTCTTTATTATACTAATTCATTTATAGAATCAGCAACAAATAATAAAAAAAAAAATTGTTAATGCTGAAACTCGACATATCGGGAGCGTTTTGATAATGCCTGGGTTCCTCCTTGCCATAATGTTTAATCTGAGGAAGTACCAATGCCCAAGAAATTTATGTGTCTTGTTATTTCTCAAGGATTTGGCCAACCTTACAATTTTTTGGATCGTTGTGTTTCTTCTCTGTCGTTCTTATCCTTTATTCCGCCATTATCTATCCTTCGATTATAATCTCTATTGTATCGTAAGAAATCCCACAAAAGTTTTTTGTCGCGATTTTTGTTTTCCCCTTAGAATTAGAACACTCGGAGGAAAAAATAAACAAAGTCATCTAACAACATTAATCATAATAAAATATTCATCTCTCTATCCAAAAGAAATAGTATAGTATTCATCTCTCTATCCAGAAGACCGAGAAAGTTGTTCGTTCACTCATGTTTTGTTGAATATACTCGCATTATATGTATTTAGAACAAACTACATGTACATTCACATTTATATAAACTATTAAAGCATTAATAAATTTGTAGAATTAATCTTTGAATGATAAAAATCTCTTCCTAATATAGCTTTCGATAAACCATATCTCTGCAAACGTCTTCATTTTGTCTAAAAGTAGTTTCAACTGGTATAGTAAAAATAATAAGCAATAAGAATAACATACTGAAATCGTGAATGCGAAAGATTCTTTTTCTAAAGAGAAGATGGAAAAAAAAAATTCTTATAAAGATCTTAAAAAATAAAAAATGTCAATTTCGGCAGTGAATAAATAACCCATGAAACGATAAATTACTCCCTCTCAAAGCCCTTTCCTCCCCTTAGACCCTAAAAACCCACTTAAAATAAACTGATTTCTTCATTTAAAGCTATATTTTTATTTTAAAAAAAGTTACACGGAATACTTTCGTCACGCGTATATTTTTCATATTTATTGTTAAGAAATCTCAGTTTTTTATTGCTAATTGTATTTTAATATTATTTAAAAACATTAATTGAAATTCGATCATTCAATTCAACTTTGATAATAAATTAGTGGAGTAAATTTGATCCTTTTTCGTAATGTTGAAGAATTTCACAATTTAATAAGATCTCAGATCCATCCTAATTTCTGATCTATTTAAACCAAGACAGTATCATTTTGGATTCGTTCATTGTTGCGTTTTAGTTTTATGTGAATCGTAGTTATTTATTATAGTGTGTAAAGCGCTACTTTTACTCACTCGAGGTAAATTTTGCACCAATGTCAAACAATTTCCGAGTGCGTGTAATAGTTATTTATTTGACAAGAGTGTAAAGAAGTACTTTTACTCACTCGAGGCAAGGTTTACACGCATGAGCGAGCGAAGCGAACCGAGTGCTGTAAATTGCCGAGAGTGAGTAAAATTCTTTATACTCGAGTTAAATATTACATTTTTTTTTTGCAACCGTTAAAAAAAAACAAATATGAAAATTTTTTTAATCAACAAAGACAGTGGACAAATTTTGGCGTTGACAGAAAGGATGGGCCATGGGAATTCTAATAAAAGTTCATTTATTATTCTATTTTTAGAACTAATTAGTTTTGAATTTTAATTAAACAGTTGATTTAATTAAATTTAATATGTCTTTAAATTAAATAATAATGAACTTTGTATTAAGGTGGCACTGAAATTTTACTTTACACTTTAGAGAATTAAAGTTAAACTTTTACTCACTAGAGAATAAAATGGAACGTTAATCAGCTGTTTTTAATTGAATAATGTTCCCATTATTTAACGGTTGCAGAAAAAATATTTTACAACCATGCTAAATATTTTATTATGGCTGGGGGTCTGTACTTTTTTTTTTTTAATTGATATTTACAAATGTACAAAATAATATACAACAAGTAAATGTGTTGACAGTGAATACAATGGCATGTAAATAACTTGTGAAGAACTACTCACTAGTAGCACTTCTACACTAAAATCTACACTAAAAGGTCCCTAGGCCATCTTATTTTCAGACGCCTCGGAGGATTATCAGGAATGGAGGAGGAAGCAAGTTGGGAGACTAGTGGATTGGAGTGGTTATAGAGCTTACTATGGAAGGATAGGTATCTGGTTTGGGCTAAATCAGAAACATATGGAACATTAAGATCATTATGGATAAGTTTAGTGGTCACAAAGTAAGGAGCATTGAGGATTTTTCGAAGGATTTTGGATTGTAAGGATTGGATACGAGATGAATTGGATGGTTTAGTAGAGCCCCAAAGCTCAACCACGTACGTCCTAATAGGTCTAATCTCAGTCATGTAAATAAGTCTTTTGTAATTAATTGGGAGATTTGAACGTTTGTCTAGTAAATATTGAAGTAGTCTGTAACGACGGGCAGTTTCTTGTCGTTTTAGTCTTGTATGTGGATTCCAAGTAAGACGTTTCTCCAAGTGGAGTCCTAGGTAGCGGCTCTGTTCAACAGGGATTAGTGGAACTGTACTTTTTAAGTGTACCTTTAAAAAAAAAAAAAAAAGAAAATGTACCATTTTGATATTTTTTAGCACTGTTGGTGTTGCTCGGATCGAAAATTTGTGGACAGATTTCTGATTATAAATTAAATGGAGAATGTGTTTTGTCATATAACAATTGTCGCTAGAACCTACCGTTTAGGAGCTATATTGGTTTAAATGAAAAAAGTCACGCATGCTTAATTATTAATTAATGGAGCTGTTTTACACGCTCTAGCTCTGCTGGTGTTGTTTGAATCGAAAATTTTGCAGTTCCCTGGACTGAAATTCAATCGAGAATATTTTTTTATTTATTTCATTTGTCGTTAGGACCTAAACGGAAGCTATATTGGTCTGAATGAAAAAAGGCAAGCTTAATTTTTTTTTTTTTTTTTTTTACACTCAAATGTCTAACTTTCTTTTACGCTCAAATAACATTTTGACACGGTCTGTTGATGTTGCTCTGGTCGAAAAATTGCAAACAGTCTACTTATCAGAAAACAGTTTCCTTATGCTTTTTTTTTTATTTATTAAATACCATTCACTTCTTGGACAATTCAGGTGTCTAACTGTTTAGCCTCGAATATCCTTTCAGTGATTCGTGTTTTGCTCGTAAAGAAAAATAAAATATTCTATATCATTTATAAGGATAATGAGCAATGATATCTCCCAAAATAGTTGTATCAACCAACAGTATTTACAATCGTATCACCCATCCGTGGCAACAACGACATAAATCAAAAACAAGCTTTAGAGTTATGCCCAGCCTTTGACGGTATAATGAACCATTCTACTAATGTAGTTCTAGTTGGTAGAACGTTATATTTGAGCTTCAACTATTCACCAAGAGAGAGCAGGATATGTCACCATTGTATGTCTACAGATTACTTTATTCACAAGGCTGTCCTTCAGCAAAATTGAATTATGTTGTTGCAGCAAATGAGCGATATGATTGTAAATATTTTTTATTAATAAAACTAGTTCGGGAGGTATCATTGCTCATTATCCTTAAAAATATCTTAATCTCCTTATATAATAAATACATTTCTATATTATGATTTGAACATAGTCATCGACTATTAAAGGCACCGAATATATCCCGAAAAATTGAAGATTATTAATAGCTCTCGTGGCTTCCTGAGTGACGTTTGTTACATCTGCCGTGGGAACTGTGTAATACGAGAGTGACAGCCATGACACTTGCTAATGAACAACGTCACCCAACTCATTTACGGGAGTGTTATTTGAAGAGACCTTTAATAGTCTCCAGTCTTTGTCTAACATGGACCGAACAAGGCTGGTCTTCCAAACGCAGTATGGAAACAGGAAGCGGTAGGAGGTATTTCAGTACTTCCATTTGAGTCTGATGATTGACAATTAATGGATGGGTGAGGATATCAAACATATTTGTTGTACTTCTCAACGTCTTGATAAATCACTTGAGGTACGTGTGATGGTACAAAAGATAGATAAAATAATAAATAATTTACCAAACCTTATAAATTTCGGGTTGATGAATTATTCGCCACTTCTGTTGAAATTTTTTATTTTAAGACTAGTTTCGTATGTTAAACATTCATCGTCAGTTCTAAAAACGTGCAATACGTTTCAAAAGATCAGCCTTTGCTACATAGATTATATATATTACATATTTTAAATGTATAATCTTAATTTTAAATTATAATTCAAATAAAAAAAATCACTAGCAATAGCAATTGATTCATCAATTCTAATTGTCTTAATAACGTTAAATTATTTATATGTGCTTTTGTATCTGTCGCATAGTACATAATTAGAAATTTTTTAATTACCTAAATCATGAACGCATTAGCTTCTAGATAGTACGTAAATGTGTATAACTATGAAAACACTAGAAACGTTAACAATTTTAAAATGCTAAAAAATAAAACCTGTTACCGAATATGTTCTCAAGGTTTCTCTAGTTGACTGTAGAATGTAATTTAAGTGGAGAAATGGTCAGGGATGCAATCAAGTAAATAAACACGTCCAAGTTTTTTAATAAAAAAATTTATATTTGGCGTGCCGACGTTTCGACCTGCCTTCTTTAGGGCTAAAATAACAAAATATTGGATGCGATCATGATGATGCAAAAATTTGTTTTAAATAAATAAATAAAAATAATTTAAAAAATAATAATAATACAAAGTTAACAAAAGAATTAATAGTTGTTTACATAATTAGAAGAATATCTGAAGTTAATGAAAGGTAACATCAAAAATGTTTTGGATCTTCTGATATTTGAACGTTAAAGGTGCAAAATTGGGTAAAACCTAAAGATTATTTTTTGTTAATTAGGAAAAACGAATTGACACAATATAGATTTTTTTATTAATCGAACGGGTTATTACTTCTATTTTTGCAAAAGTTAATATTCAGTGTGTACCTCTATCAATTGAAATCTTACGATTTTTGCTAGGTTGTAGGAAATCTCTCTCTCTCTCTCTCTCTCTCTCTCTCTCTCCCTCCCTCCCTCTCTCTCTCTCTCTCTCTCTCTCTCTCTCTCTCTCTCTCTCTCTCTCTCTCTCTCTCTCTCTCTCTCTCTCTCTCTCTCTCTCTCTCTCTCTCTCTCTCTCTCTCACTCTCTCTCTCTCTCTCTCTCAAATATTATATACTGTTTACTTAATTTAAATATTTAATAAATTTTATGAATGAATGATGAATAATTCGATAGATTTTGCCATGGAGAACATTTATAATATCTTGTAAAAATTTATTTATTTATTGTTTTAATTATAGAATTTATAATTTTTATAATGGTCAGTGATTTTTATGTAGTAATTAATTTCCTATTAATTCTTTTAATGCTTTTAATTTTCAAAGTATAAAAGGTCTTAATATATCTATTTTTTTTTCTTTTCAATTTACTTGATATTTACAACTGTATATAATATATAACTCATATGAATGTATGGGTTTCTTTTTTATATGATTTTCATACATTCGTAAGTAAGACGGTTCCTAAGTTTCTGATAGTGAAAAAACATACACAAAAAACAATCTCCTCCTTCAATTTTGTTTTTGTAGGAATCATTTTAACTCCTCAGTACAAAACATATGGCCTATTCTGCTTTAATTTGTTACAACGGCTTGTTTTATTTTTTTTTTTAAATACTTATGACGTACTTCCATTACACTAAAATTACCGATATTTCTTGTAAACTTTATTCTTCCACAATTTAAAAAAAAACAACAATAAGAGAGGAGTGGATATCTGAAAAACAATTTGATATTTTTTTTTTAATAACAGTAGTTGAGTCAAAAAGCAAAGTAATGAATGGTGTTTCTAAGAATTTCTGCCGAAAATTCCGAAAAGGATCATTTGACCTGTGATAATAGTTTTAGTGGTTAACTAAAATGCCCTAAAATTATAGAACCGTGCCACTAATTGTAAGATTCTCCATAAACAAAATAAGGAATCATACTAAATTGTGGCATACATTTCTAGTTCAAGCACAGTCACGCTGATGGCTTTTTCAGTTTCAATAGTTTTCCTTATTGATTATTGTTCTTTTCCTTATTAAAAATCTTATTAATTTAAAGTAACAACCTCCGAAAAGTTTAACTTTGGTATTTTCTTGCTAAATTAAGACCTCCGGAGTTCTGTTAGCGCCTTGTTAGCCCCGGCTTAATGAGCTTACTAATCCAAGTTCCCTGTAGCTGGAAGATAAAATTTAATCTCGCTTGTTTACCGCAGGTACACTCTCTATAACCAGAACATCAGGGATAATATTTGACCTTTGCCGTGAACATCCATTAACTGGTACTGTTACACGCTTTCTACTTCGGGGTGTGGAATTAGGAGTCGCCTTGTCTGGTTGTTGGTTCATACAGGAAGAAATGACTCCTGAAATTATATGCGATTTTATAATTTTCGTTAAAAAAAAAAAATAATAATAATAGTTTTGATATACTGTAAATCACTTTGCAATTGTTGTTATTGGCAATAATGGTAAGCAAAAATATTGCATAGAACCATGCATGAGGACTTACTTGTCAATAATAAGTTTACAAGATAATTAGCTTGAAAATATCACTGCAGACATAGAGTGAAACAGAAAAGAATAGATGATGAACTAGATGTTACAAAAATTAACGATTAGTTTTTAGAGATTTTGCTGCAATACTAAATAAAGGTTTATACTATATATTTGGATACTATTTTATAGAAATCTGTATGTTTTAATTAAAAATCCTGTAGTTACTCTAGTAATACCATTTCCATTACATGCTCAAAATACCATCTGTATTAAGTTAAAGACAGATATTTACAATAACATTGATGTGATTTTATTTTGAGTTACCTATGACTATACGGATACATGGAAAACGGTAGATATACTTTCAATACTTTGTTAATTTTTTAATTATTTATATATTTTTAAAAATCTATTTTCATTATTCATATTGCATCTTATCCACTATTATTCATTGTTGTCCACATTATTCAGAGAGAGGCAACTAGCAATGTTTATTCAGTAAAACAATTTGATTTAAAAAAAAAATTTTTTTTGAAAATCAAATGGCAGATATAATTTTTAAAGGTTTCCCTTGGAAAATTCTTAGAAAAAAGTAAATGAAAACGCTCTTTTGTAGAAATGGAACATTTGGTAAAAAATTCACACATTGACTACTTTTCATATTTTAAGACATAATATAATACGGATGCGTTTTTATTAATTAGATATTTGAATTAATTCATTATTTTTTTAATAGAATATATATAGTTAACTAACATACACAATCATTGACCTAAATGTACCCTTACAGATATTAATTAACATTGACCAAACTTTCTAAATATGTTAATCAAATCTGTCTATTTTCTTTTTATTTATTGTAATGAACTCTTGTAAGTGTTTCATTTTATTCTTTTGATGTGTGGACAAAGATACTTTTAATTTCTTCTTCCACTCTTCTGGTATGCGATGAATCCATCGACGGTACGGACATTTTATCCGCCGCGATGGAAGAAGTATGACTTGTGTGAATCTTCTCTGGTGAAAGTCCATATAGAGGAGAAAACAAGGGGCCCAACATGATAGCTACTCCTTGTGAAGTACCTGTGCTTACCAATGAAAGCGGTGGGTTAATGGAATCGAAAGCACTCGCAGTTCATCATTCAAATCGCTCTGCGATGGCCTACTTTCCAGTCCTTCATATTTGTTATATGATTGTTTTCACCGATAAAACCTTAAAATATTTTATTTGAAATCCGCTAAAGAATATGATGTCAGTAACAATGGCAATTCATCAATCCACAATAATTATTATATCTTATCATTGAGCTGTCCAATAGAATCTTTTTGTCAATTATTATAACTTATATTAAGTATACAGTAATTCCTTGACATCCGCTTAAAATATTTGTCTCGTTAAAAATAAACTGACAAAAATTATATACATTTATATGTGGAACTTGTGAATAGTTGGTCAATTGCCAAAATTGAAATTCAGTTTTTTCAAAATTGAAAAAATGTTTTCGAAAATGATTCACAAATTAGTATTCATCTTTGTAATAGCCTAATTGCTAAATCCAATAAACACACAAAGGGAAAAAAATCACTCAAACACACTTAACAAACAAAATGCAATCAACCGACTATTCACAAGAGCCACAGATATATTTTGAATAATCATAAATAATTATAAAAGTAATTTGTGAACGTGGAATTCTCACTAATTGTTATATTTTTGAATTAAAACTCCAAACTTCTCTGTCTTGTGCTGCCGCTCTCCAATTTCTTATTCTTAGGATTTTCTCCGCACCTGCTGCCACACAATTCACCCACCGCAAGCGAGGTCTTCCCAATTTTTTTGCGTCCAAATATCTTTTCATCTAGTACCCTTTTGAGGATTTCATTATCACTCATTCTATAAACTGCCCATCTCGGACGGCCTGGTTTAATAAACTGCAAAATATCCAGGTCTTTATAAATATCCATGAGCTCAGCGTTTTTTCGTAACTCTATACCCCGTTGTCACACACAGGCCCAAAAATCCTTCTCAGAATATTCCTTTCAGATATTACTCTAGGGTACGATTCCAGGGATTTCGCCATCAACCAGCATTCTGATGAATATGCGAAAACGGGCCTGACAAGATTTTATATATTTGTTTCTATGTTATTCTGGAGGGAGATTTGCTCTTTAGAAGCTTCTGTCCAGGTAATTATTTTAATGAGATGTTAAATATTGACTTGGAAGTTTGATACAGAATAATTTTTGCGGTTCTTTGAGGCTAGCGAAATGTTTTTAAAATATTCTAACTGGTTAGTTTGGATCAAAAGCTCAGTGGGAAGCAAGTGACATTGTGATACCCAGAGTGTTTCATGTCGTCTGGTCATTACAGCTCAGGCTACATCAACCAGGGGTTTTGATTTCCAGGCCCTGGAGCATTGCGTCTATACGAACAGCGGTCACCCTGGACCCGTGAGAAGGCTTCCATAACTCTCCCTCGGTTATGTCATTAAGTTCTTGGGGGAATGTTCGCACAGCGGCTAGTTCATGTAAAAGTATGATAATTATTCCCCCGGATAATGATCTCCATCAGGGGGCTTTTCTCTTGGCCATAATAAAACGTTTTGTTATCGCGTGGAGGCCGATTGTTGGCGCCTAACAAGCTGAGGCGGCGGTTGTTGAACCTGTTTAAGTTCGGCCGCGCCTCTGTCGGCTCGCCGCTAATAGTATAATTGTTGTCCTGTAACCGGATCAGTTTTTTTCTTCTGTCTTTAACGGCTTCAGTAATGACAGAAATTAGTTTTGTTTAGATCGTGTACGCATGATTTACGATGCACTATAAAAAAAACTCAATTTCCCCCTGAGTAGGAAAAACAATAGATCTTGGCGACGTATCAATGATCTATAGTTTTCCCTTATAGTTCTTTTCCCAATTAACATTTTAGAATTGAAAGGATCAAATTAATTAAATAAATAATTATATTAAATTAACAATCAATGATTATTTGAAATAAACAAAGTTGAGAGAAAATAGGGGTTTCAAACCTGACTTTTTCCATTCAAACCAAAATAGCTTCCCAGCGGTAGGTTCAAAATAAAATAAATGTTGTACGACAAAAAATATTCTTCATTAAATTTTTGATTAGGGAGTCTTTCTCAAATTTTCGATCAGAGAAACACTAACAGAGCTAGAGCCGGTCAAAAAAACTCCTTAGCTTGGAAAATGTGGCTTTTTTCATTGAAGCCAATATTTCATGAATGCTTCTTTCTATTGATATGTTGCAACTAGACTTTTTCAGTTTCTAAACGTGCCTGTATTTATCCTTGTTTTGAATACATTATATGTTGAATGTGACTAAGACAATTTAAATGAAGTTTTACAACGGAATGGTTACTCAACATTCTTCGAAAAAAAAACACGGGTTTCCCTATGTTCTCCATTTCCTATAAGTTATCATACCTGTTCTTCGTATGCAGGAAGTAAAATCCATTCCTATGACACCTGAGTAATGTCTCTAATTTTCCTGTCAATTCCTAGTAGCTGCAGAATACAGAAGTGTCCTTCTCCAGTTGCATGCATAGCATTGAATTCTCACTGCCGCATAGATATGTGCATAGTTACTGTGGTATAAATTCTTAGTTATAGCGGAAATGTTTCTCGGCTAATAAGAAAAACACTAAGTTATCTGAAATACTTAAAAAATCCTTCATTAATCTATTCTTAATTGCACGAAGAATGTTTTGAAAAAATAATATAATGAAATAATTTATACATTTTTGTTCGATTATATCCAATTTCCCTTTTTCGAATTTTAATATCCTGCTTATTACGCATCAATCAAGCAAGAGTATGAAAAAATAAATTTTAGTTTTTGATCATCCCGAATTAATAGCAACTTTTTTTTATCTCTGAGGATAACGCTCATATTTTAATGTGTAAACAAAACACGAACACGAAGAAACGGTTCCTCCTTTTAGTTTTATTTGTTTATATAAAATAAAAATAAGTATGGTTTTAAAATATTTCTCATTTCCAAAATTCTTTTGGATTCTGGCCTCTATTACCAGTCGGTATATGTCTCTCGGGTCGCACTAGACCAAGACTTTGAGATGAGTCCATCCTCTGTGTTAGTGACACTCAGCAATTCGAGAATCAACCATGTTATCCTCGCCAACGCTTCTTGTATCGTAAAGAACCTGCCTTAGCACCTTCCTTGGAATTTCATTTATTCCTTCCCAGCTAAATGTCTTACCTAGATAAGCCTTTTTATTTCAATTGTATGGACATCTGCCTCATTTTAAATGTTACAAATTTTATCTGATTCTTCTTCAAGAGTCTTCTGTTACAATACTAAGTATCACCAATTTGACAAGATCCTTAAGAAATAAGAGTGGTCAGAATGAGGATTCCTGTGAATTCGGATAGAAGTTATCATGAAGAAGTGGTGACATCACAAAGGGGAAGAGTAAACAAACATAAGTAGACCGTTTTTGCTTTAGAACCACTCACCAACCAATTTTTTCTGTGTATAATACAGTTGGTTTGCATTTTTATTTTTATTTTTTTTATTAATTATTAAGAAATTTTTAGTAATTTCATTGTAGACATAAAAAAACAATAAATAAAAAATAAGAAGAAACATCATCTTTTAAATACTCCAAAGTTTATGGAACCAATCAGAACCAGCACAGTGTTGCAAATACATGTTACTTAACTGCTATACTTTGAAAACATAAAAATAAATAACAACCAGCTGCGTCCACTTGCATTTTTGATAATTATTTAATTTTTTGATACCAGAGTCAGATGTTGTTAATGTCTGTTTTTTTTTTTTCTCGGGTGCGTAGCTTTCAATATTACATTTGCCTAAAATTTGGATTTGTATTGTTTGAAATGTATGCATTAAAAAATATGGTGCCCAGCATAACTAATTGATTCGTCATTGTATTAAAAAATACGCTATCAGTTCTTTTTTTATTTATCAGTTACCAAGGTGTGTTTTTTATTTTTATTTAGAAATGTTTTCTTAATAGAAAAGTACAGAAGTTCCCATTCAAAATTTAGATGGTCCACTTTTTCATTTAAAGTAAATTTTTCAAATTAATAAGGCTGAGTTTGTCGGTGTTGTACATATAGTATGAATGTATCTTAATTTCTTTTCTTTTTTCTGTTTATTTTAATTTTTGTAACTTAGTTTTTATTATTCTATTTTATCTTTGATGATTGTGAGTAATTAAGTATTTTAATTTTTATAATGATTATTATTTTTATTTTTATCTTTTATTACTATTAATTTTGTGTTTATGTATACTTGTATTTATGGTATGAACGAATACATTAGCACTGTTACCTATTACCCTTCACTGAGGCAGATTGTACATCTATTTATTTAGTAATAAATTTTTACTATTAACAAAATATATAAAAACATTTTCTAGCTATACAGTTTTGTGAAATTTTCTTTTTATCACAAAACCTAAATATTTTTCTGAAAAAATAGGTTAGCTGAAATCTGGTTTCACCATATTATAATCTATAAGAAAATGTACAGATAGATTGTTAGTTAAGACATGAACGTCATAAGTTCTACGATTATGACCACTGTGAAGCGTATTATATACGTAATTGACTTTAAATAATTAAAAAATACCCGACTAATCGATCTATAAGGGATTTATGAAGCATTGCAATGAGAAGATGAAGCTGGAGGAGAGCAGTGGTGCCTTGATCTAGATACGGTCGCCCTTGAAGAGGCAGGTGATAACACCTGACGTACAGGTGGCGGCGCGCCCTTTGTAAAGATCCATCTGCGCTCTGTAGTAATGTCGTTAAACCGTTAGGCTTGAGGTTGTTTGCCTTTCTAAATGTCAGGGTATCAGTTCTATTATATCTTAACATATATATAACATGATATTAATATAATGCGTATCTTATCGTTTTAAGGAGAAATATTAACTGAGCTAATTCATTACATTATATCATTTAATTAAGCCGTATCTCAACACTCCTATAAAAGAGAAAAGCGAATCAGTCACGTTTCGGCGTTCTGTGATGTATTTGATGATTTACTAACTATAGTTCCAGACCTTAACTAGTTTAAGTAGGAACTAGTCAGAAACTCGTTTCTAGGTCATAAAAACAGAGGCAACTATTAACTAGATTTTATTGGGTTCATTTGTTTATTATTTTTTAAGAATCTTACTGAGCTGTTCATTTTAGTCTTGTCATGAAAGATTATTATATAAATTATGTATTAATAATGCTTGTAGCACTTAGTACTGAATTATTAAATCAATTTTTTTTAAATTTATTATAGGATCATTTACATGACAAAAATTAGACCTATTTGGGCATGCGTAGTAGAGCTATTTGGCTCCAATAACCCATCCAATTAGTCTTCTATACAAACCTTACAATTCAAAATCCTTCGAAAAATCCTCAATGCTTCTTACTTTGTCACAAACAAACTGATCCATAAAGATCCTAATGTTGCTACTAATAATCCATGATCTAGACGTAGATGATTTAACCCAAATTAGATAACTAACCTTTCATAGTAGATTCCATAACCATTCAAATCCATTAGTCTCTCAACTTGCTTCCCATTCTATTCCAGATAACCCTCCGAGGGGTTTACCATAAAAAGGTGATGGCCTCGGGACCTTCAGATATAGAACCTTAAGTGAAGTGCTACCATTGTCTAGTTTTACAAGTAATTGCATGTCAATGTGGGCATTATCTTCACATGTACTTAACGTATTTTCTT
Source organism: Euschistus heros (assembly GCA_003667255.2). Lineage (NCBI taxonomy): Eukaryota > Metazoa > Arthropoda > Insecta > Hemiptera > Pentatomidae > Euschistus > Euschistus heros. The sequence goes on along the minus strand of RCWM02000611.1, from coordinate 554,270 downwards.
TTCTATTGTATAGACTTGTAAATTTCAATAAACAGTAAAATATACATATTTATGGATTGCTATGTAACATATTTTAAATTTATAGATTTCATTTCTTTGGAAAATATTTTAGCATTATTTTTTTTTTAGTTTTATTAAAGCACATAGTCTTATTTATTTATTCCTTAATTTAAAGATATTCCTTAATTTTACTTCATGTTTAAAACATATTATTTATTTATAATTTTTTTATAAAATCTATGTATAAACTACAGAAGTCTGTTCATTTGAGAAAAGTTGGTGGTCACAGAAAAATCCTATTTTTTCTTTTTTAGAACTTTTGACTTTGATTTTTTTTTTTTTTTCCCTTCACCCGATTTACGTTAGAAATCATTTTCACGTATAATATACATAAACACGACCTAGATTAAAATTATTTTTGTATTCTATTCTACTCTAAACCTGACTTAGTTTAGACAGACTTAAATCTTAAATACCGCCTTCTTACTAGCAGCTCTAATGTTTTAAAAAATATAAAATATACGACTGTACTCTCAATATATTGACAGACATGCATGCATCACATCATCGCCCATTCAGTTTCCATATCATAGTATGGTCTCAAGTTTTTGACTGGGTATGTTATTAGGGTTATTTTTAAACTAACCATTTCTTTTCAGCGTTTGTTATTTAGTTTTACATTCTTTACTCTGCAAAAAATTCTTCTGCGTCATATAAATCGCATAAACCAATTGTGAAGGCTTTAGTGTTATTATAATGTTAACTATTTATGAGTGCGTGAGGTGACATTTTCCCTGAGTTCATAAAAAAAATAAACTTAAGAAACGTCAGTCCATCTTCCAACGTGTAACTTATGAATCAATAGTGAGTCAAGAATTCCCCAACGAATATTTTTACCCCTTTTTTAAAAGTTAAAATGAAAGATGAACCTAAAAAAAAATCCTCATTGCAAAATTTTAAATGAACGAGCAAATAAGCGTTAACTAGTCTTTAAAAGCCTAAAGGAGATGAAAACCAATCTAGACACTTGACCGCAGGGACTTAAAAGGATTCCCGTCAAACCTTTCAACGAGCGGAGCCAGGCAAGAATATTTATCAAGGGCAGAGTAAAAGCATCGGTCTAGCTCTCGACAAGAAAGTTAAATAATAGGCTATTATCTCCAGGTTTCATGGTCTCACTTCTTTAACCATCATTAAGAAAAATTAATGAATAACCTCAATTTGAAATAGGAAAGTAATCGAATATTTATGAGGATTCATTTATAATTAATTGTTGATCTAGTATTAAGTAAGGGTCTAAACTGCTGTAGAAACTCACTAACCCGAAGGCACCAAGGGGTAGGGAGGAACGTCAGATTGTCCGGAGATTTCAATGAAACGCATGTTTTAGTTACATTATGTGATATAGTTATATATGCATCAACATTTATAAAAAATAAAAGAAACAGAAAAGTACTTTATATACACTAAAGGACTAAAATTTTTCCATGGATATGTTAGCTAGCTCTTTATACATTGAGCACTGGCCTTTGATCGTAGTAAACACTAACAATTTGGTTTTTAGCGAACTAACTCACCTTTAAAATCGTTCATAATGAAGTATGTCTAAATCTCATTTCTAAGGATGCATAAAGAAAAACCACGTACGAAAATCCCTATTTCCTTTACTTTTTGTGAGGATTCCAAAAATTTGAAAGTCTTTATTATCTTATTCCCCGTTTGAGCTTCAGAGCTTATTTTCAGATCAAGTTGTTGACAGTTTAGTTCGATTTAATTTCCAATACAAAAAGCTTTTATTCACTTTCAACTGTGCAGCATATCTGATGACGTGAACTGGTGATTTACTGATCTGGTTTTATCCGTGTATTTACCTTCACCTAGGACATCTGGACAAAGCACTTAATCTGACTAGATACTGATACGAGACTTGGAAGACAAGAAACTGCTTGTGGTTTCCGATCATTCCAAAGTAGACAAGCTTTCAAAGCTCCCAATAAATTACAGAAGCATTATTTTCATGGCCATAATAAGACCCGTTTGGAGTTGAGGTTCAATTAAGCCCTCCAATTCTTCTCGTATCTAATCCTTACAAATGTAAACTCCTTCGTAATATCCTCAGTGCTCCTTATTATGTCACAAACAAACTTATCCATAAGGATCTTAACATTCCATATGTTGTAAAAATGACTCAAATTAGATACTTATCCTTTCATAGTGAAGTCTACTAGAATTCCAACTTATTTCACACTCTATTCCCGATAATCCTCCGTTGCGTCTGAATGGCCAAGAGACCTTCTAATGTAGAACTTTTATTGAAGTACTTCTAGTGAATAGTTCTTAACATGTCATTTTAATCATTATTCTGAATTTTACTTGTTGTATATAATGTATACAGTTGTAAATATCAATCAAAAGAAAAAAAAATCTTTGTTATACTGATTCTCTAGCTTAAAAAAATGGATTGAAAATTAAAATGAGGAAGAGGAAAGAATATAGCGAAGGGAAAACTATGTTTCAAGGTAGCGGAATGAAACAATGCGCATAAAGAACACTATATTACGCTTTTAAATGATTCAGTCGAGATAATATATTTTTTTTTTTACGAAGCGGTATTCAACCGTACAAGCCTGCAAAAGGTCATTTTTCATTTATTTTACTTCTTATACGGCCTCGGCTGTTTAAATCATGTCTCATTTAAATATAAAGTGGCGGGTGGCCATGCTCTTTAATGATATACGAACTCTACGGATTTGCAGGGCGTAACGGCCAGATTGCAGGTCGGGCCTCCACCTGCTCCAGGTGTCTTAATTGCTGGGTGTCCATTGTGTGTGGGCTGGGGATCATCCTCCTGACCCACTGCTTGGTCCAGGTGGACTCCGTGGTCTGTGGTGGCGGGGGAATCAGTGGCGTGTGGAGATCACAAAGCGATTGTATTCAGTATCTCTTATCTTTTATAAAAAAAATTTTTTGTTTTTCTATATTCACATGATTCATAAGTAGAGATGGGCTGACTATGACTTTGGCCGACTCGTCACTATATTAGTGGAGCAAGCGATTGTTTCTTCCTTTGGAATTCGGATGATATCGTCAATGTTCGAGGTGCTTCGTTTATAGCTTTATAGCATGGACATTGGTTTTTGTTAATCTTATATTTACTCTTATATTTTTAACTAATGGGGCGGTGTGTAACTGGGAAATTTTTTTTTTAAGCAAATAAAGCAAAAGTCAGCAATTAACTTTACTTAGCTAAGATTAATTGTCAAATTTGGAATTCAAACATGCCGAAAAAGATATCGTATATAAGGAATTCATTTGACAAATATATAAAATAGCAGGTTACGTATGTTCTTTACTCAGTATTGTAGGAGTTACCGAATTTATTTTGTATTAATATTATAAATTTACTTAAATTTCGATAGCTGAATTCTTTGGAAAAAAAAATGAATGAAAGCCAAATTTTCATTTCAATAAACCTATATTTAAGTGTAGAAGTATCCATGAATACAAATGGTCGATAAGACAAATTATTGCATTTAAAAAAAATATTTAAAATTAATCAGAAGAAAAAAAATCTATCTTAGTACTAATTTAAAACGCCAAAAAAACGTGAAAGTCAGACATTTTTTAATTATTTTCCGACTGAAGTTGGATCTCCATTCCTATGAAAGTTTTGTGCTGCCTAGAGGTAGTAGGTTTTCTCATCGATGTTAAAGATGCATATTTATATACAAACAGCTGAAAGACCTGATGACAGTTTTTATGTTCGAAACCTTATCCCAATACGACTTTTAAATTTATCTATTCACTCATTGCTACCCTTAAAATCTCCTTTCCCCGTAATTTTACTGTAGAACGGTATAGCTTTCCTTGTAAATTTTCACCGATAATTGGTTTTTATTGCTGCCTTTCTTGAATGAACCATTTAAACAAGCATTCAGTGGCGGAGCGAGGGAGGGTTATTTAGTTTCACTGGGTTCACTGATTCACTGAAAAGAGCTGGTTGTCTAACTAAAAGAGAAGTATCTGCTGCAAATGGTGCCGAGAAGAATACTAATTGAATTGAATACTAATTCAAGAAAAAAAAGTGACAATATTTAGGAGCGGAGGGGCAGACACGGTTCACTGGAATGAACTATCATGTTCCTATTTCCGGAATCATTGACCACTTTATCAGTGAAGAATTAGTAGTTATTTTTATAATTTGTTTTTTATTTACTGTATAAATTGATTTACTATCATTCTTGTGCTAAATTGATTGATGTTAGATTTTGATAATATGTCTTTAAAAAATAAATTAAAATGAGTTTCGGAGGATTGGTTGTCGGTTTTTTTTAACTGTTCTATGATTAAAATAAAAAAAGATTTTTTTTTTCTAGATTAAAAATTATGACTTTTTTTTCTTCTTCAAATTATTCAACTTAAATTTAATGGCAAATTATACCATCATTTTTTTTTATTTATTTATTTTTTTTATTATTTATTTTTTTTTTTTTGGCTAAACATTTCATTTTTTCTTATGTGATTACGTCCTCATATTCTTTAACCAGGGCAAAAGAAATGTATTAGGATTATTAAAAACATTACTTTCAAATAAAAACAAGAAGTCAAATTACGTAATTTAAAATCAATATGATTTAATATAGTTTTGCATTAGGTATCCTTCAAGAATTTATTTAAAATCACATTTGACCTACAGCCCATAGAATGAAAGAAGTAATGAACGAAATTAGCGGCCATAAACCTAATTGATTAAATTTTTTCCTAATTCTAAAATTGTTAGGTACTTTATTTTAGCACTGCTTGTTTTAATTCAATTAATTTTTTAATAAGCGTAATAGTTGTATATGGACTGGTTAAAGAACATGGGGACGTAAACCCTTAAAAAAGAATGAAAGTTTTAGCGGGGAAAATGAAAAATCAATTTGGTGGAATGTTTTGCCTGTCAATGTATATATACATTTGTGTGAATTTATTTCTATTTTTTTTTTAAAACTTATTTATCTTTTTCTGTTTCAGGTACGAAATTTTATTTCTCTACGTTATACGCTATAAATGTCTACTAACCTGTAAGTAATACAATTACAGTAAATGTTTGCATATAGTCTGTGTATAAAATTAATGATTTATTGGTGAAGAATAACCATTTTTTGAAAACATACAAATATTAAAATATTTTTTATCTAAGCGATGTTGTTCCAAAATTAGTGGTATTAATTTTAATTCTTATTAAAATCGATATTTTTACCTAACAAAAATCCTCTGTTTCTGGATATGATGCTGTTTTTGTATAATCTTTGTACAAAGTATGAACATAGCCTAGCCTAAAAACTATTTAAGGCCTAGATCATAAAACACTTCTCAGCATTACTACCTTCCTTTCGTGAGATGGGTTGAACTTCAAGTTTATGCAGGTGCCTTCAACTCTTCTTAGACCTTGGAGGTATCTCTCCACCGCTCCAGCTTTCTCTTCCACTTAGTATCCAATATATAATTTTTTCTTTCCTCCATCATTACAAAAAAATATTGAACATCATATGATTTATGAAGATTTTTATGACGAATGAAAGAGTAATTGTTTCTATAAAAAAAATTTTACCAATGGAGATGTCTCTAGAAAAAAGGCTATAAACTAGGCAATTTGACTTTTTATTCATTCTGTTGTACTTTTTTTTTTTAAATATTAATTTATTTAAAAGTTACAATAAAGTGCCAAAGGATCTTTCAATATCAGATTTAGTTTGATTACTATCGTTCCAATATTTTTTAGTAAAATTATAAATTTTCTTCAACATTTACGAAACGAACCTATTATTAACCTAAGACATATTTTTATGGCTGTAGACGACCTTTTTGAATTCTTCTCGTATTCAATCCACCAATCTTAAATCTTTAGTATAATCATCAAAGCTCCTTATTATGACACTAATAAACTTATACATACTTATCTTAATTTTCCTTTATGTTCTCAATATTTTGTATTAAACATTAAACATTATCAATATACAACAAGTAAATTTAAGGAAAATTATTACAATGACATGTCAATAACATATGTAGAACTACTGACCAGTAGAACTTCAATAGTGCTACATTAGAAGTTCTCTTGACCATTGTCTTTTCAGACGCCTCGGAGAATTATCGGGAACAGAGTGTGAGCCAAGTTTGGAGACTAGTGGATTGGAAGGAGTATGGAGTTTGCTATGAAAGAATAGATTGGATGCGAGAAGAATTGGAAGGTTTAGTGGAGCCCCAAAGATCCACTCCGTGTGTCCAAATGTGTCTAATTACTGTTATGTAAATAATTCTTTTGTAATTTATTGGGAGCTATGAACGCCTGTCTAGTAAATATCGGAGTAGTCGGAAACGCCGAGCAGTTTCTTGTATTTTAAGTCTGGTCTTTGTTCTTTACGTTATGTTGCAAATTTCACCTGAACCAGATAACAGTTCTTTTATAATGAGCCACATTATCATACTCGCTAAATTCTCAATTCGATTTGATTTAGGGAATTGTTTTTGAGTGAGATTTTATTTATTTTATTTTATTTTTTTAAACATTAACTAAATACTGTAATTGCTCTAATTAATTATGGTAGTTGAGGAAGTTATTAGTACATCAATTTTATAACATTTTGTGTTATTGAGTTATTCAGCATCTATTTAATCATGGATTACGTTTTTGCCTATAAAATGTACAATAGTTTTATTTTATTTTTTTAAATTTTAATTGAAACTGTATCCTATACGTTGGTCTGAATCATTGGCTTATTATTACTCTGTCTATGCGGGAAATACATAATGTGTCAGACCAAAAAATATGGCCTTGTCAACAAGTAAAACACAAGTTTCGATAAAAGAATAGAAGTTCTAAAAACCAAAATTTTTGTAATATACGCTCCTCTTTTAGACACCTATCTAATTACTGCAATCCAAGAATTATTTTTTACATCATTTTACCTATTTTGTATTTAAAATAATAACTTCTCTGTTTACTTCCGAGCAAAAGTTTAGAGTTACACCAAGTCCAACTGATATAAGAGGTTTTCAAATACGTAATTTTCAAAATACAGGAAGTTTGAATGTTTGAGTTGCGTGTTTTATTTCTATATTGATGTTAAGTGTAATGGTAAATATATATGCTACTGTACAATAATTTAACATTGACACCTTTCTTCTATGTCATTATGCCCATAAATGGATTAAGAGGTGTCAGCTCTTGACAGCACAGGCACTGCCGGGTTCGTTTTTGAAGGCCGACATGGCGCCATGATCTATACAATATTTCCTTACTAAATCATAAAATAAATATTTGGATTTAATATTTTCTTAAAAAGGAAGTTTTAAAGCTAGATTATCTCTAAACTTCGAGTTGATTTACAGTCGCAGTGTTGTTACTTACAATATTTTTAAAAACAATTTCAATATATTTAAAAATACAGTAACGGTTCTATAAAATGTGATATGCGACTTATTGTTAGTGAAAATTTTTATTTTTGTTTTTAGCCAGACTTTGTAAGAACATCACATTTTTTCCTCCTCTCATTTCCAGGGGTGTCTAAACCATATACTAGTAGAAGGGATAACATAAGATATTAATAGCACCCTCACACAGTCAGGATTCGAACTAGAAATCTTGTAACCTTTCTCTAACTTTTTTCTGAAGTTCGTTGTGGAGCAAGTAAAAATTTATTAATTTTACTTTTGTTTTTTCCATGTACGATATTACGTCCGCTATTTTCTAAATGACTAAACTTCCAATATTAAACCAAAAGAAAAAAAAGTATTATAATTAATACCATTTTTGTTATTATTATTATTGTTTTTAAATGAAAATTGAAGTCATGAATAAATGTTTATCGATTACGTTTCATGTTATTCGGTTTTCAACTAAACGATTTGATATCTTTAGTCTTTAACATACTGCACTAGGGAGTAGATGTAATCTCAACGTATGCGTATATGTCCAATATTCTATAAATATGTCCAATATTGGATATGCCCAAATATTCTACTTACGGGACAGTCTCTACCCGGCAGCTATTTTTTATTATTATTTTTTTTTTATGTACTTATTTTTCACTCGAACTATAATTAGTTTTACGAGCAGGAAAAAAGTGAAGAAAGTAATCAAATATATATGTAAGACCGTCAAATTTATCGCAAATCCTACAAATATTAAAGAAGTCTTCATCAGTTCCTCTGGTTTACAAAACTATTTTTTTTTTTTCTTTTTCCTAATTTAATTTTCAAGAGTCTATATATGCATATATATATATATATATATATATATATATATATATATATATATATATATATATATATATATATATATATTTTAATGTATTAATTATGTATGTATATGTATTATGTTTATGTATATGTATTAATATATATTTATAAACACTATTTCTTTTCCACTGACTACGGTGTCGCAGACCTTCTTGACAGCGACCATTGATCCTCCACAGCCTGGCGAAGACTATGAGTCACTTAAGTGCCCTCCGAAGTGGATTAGTCCTCTGCCACGGTTCGGTGATCTTCTGAGGGAACAAATCCGTTGATAGCGTCGGACCAGTGTTGGGAAAGAAAATACCTTTTTACAAGAGCGTTTCATCCTGTGGAACTATATAAAAGCCTTTGAAAAAAGTTGTCCATAAATTTTGGTGAGTAGGGATGTGATGGAATGATTCATTCGCTGATTAGCTATTTAAACAAAAAGGCTGCCAACCAAATAGGGGAACTTCGTCTCTTGTTAGATATCATTGACTATTGGATTAAATTTTATTTTGTGAATTATTAATGCTTGTGTCGACAGGTGGCTTTGATGATAAAAATTTAAATTTTATATTAAACATTCAACTTTCTATTCCCTTAATAGACCTTTGCTCTGAATTACTACTTATGAATCTGATAAATTTCAAAGTCTTAAAGGATAAGATAGAATATAAATGTGCGAATATATTTGCGGTGAACTTGGTTGCTTTTTTTTTTTTTATTGATGTGAGTCGCGGTAATAAGTTACGGTTTTATCGAGCTGAGCCGCTGATGAAGTCGCAGATTGTCCAATCGGCCAAAGGTTCACTGCCGGCGAGATATAGTTAGACGGGACCGGTACAATAAAAGTGACAGAGCGGAAGTGATCCTTGTTATCTGCCGATGGATGGACCGGGAGCGACAACCTCTTCTGGGAGGATTTCCTGGCCAGGTGTAGCTCAATGGGGGCAGCTGTCATCGGACCTCTTGTCGGTATTTTTTTTTTTCACAGTTCGTTGTCGGTGCATATGGTTCAATTAGGGAAAAAAATGTGGATGCCATACAGCATTGTCACAGTGGTACAGCCCGAGTATAACAAGTTCTATTAATTAATACTCTCTCCAATGTAGCGTATGTGTACAGTCAGTTTGATCAAATCTAAATACCGAAGTGCAGTAGCTTCCTGAAGTTTGCATTTTGTGACTGTTGCATATTAAAGATAACAAATTTAATTTAGTCAGATGTATAGTATAATAATAAGTTATAAGTTTTTATTATTATTATTTTTTTTTTTTTTATGATCTGCTTAGAGATTCTTAAAAAAAAATAAATAAAAAAAAAATTACGTTCCGACGTTATTATCAGTAATGGGCTAACGTTTAGGATTATTAAATATAAAATAAAATAAAAGCAAACCGTATTTAAAAAACATTACCAAGCAATTTTTAATTTACGAAATTATAAAATTATAGGGTTTATATCCGCACCTTGCATTCATAAAGTTCCTAAGTGGCAGTACGTCTAATGTGAGTTTGAATAAATTCTTGAGGGACGTGCCTTTTGGAGGTTACACGTTATCAGCTAGGTGTGATAACCATATTTTATTTATTTAATTACAATTTTGGGTGCCGCGTACAGCAACTTACAGGCACCATTACATTATGCTACTTATTAACATTCACAATTACTTTATGCTGGTTAGTGGTAACCATAGAGGCATTGTGAAGGTGAATTGCCACTGCCGCATTCAGTTTATAAACAATTTATTTTTCGTTATTTTAATTCAGAGTTAAATTAATCGAAGTCATTATGATTTATAATTATTTTTCTATAACAATATTTTTTAATTTTAATTTTTATAAGATGCAATGGCAAATCCATTCCATACCCCAGCTGGTGACACGTTTTTCATGACTGTTATCTTTTATTAGCGTGCTCTTTTACTTCACTTGTTGTAGTTGTTATTGGTTTTTTGTTAATAAGCCTAAGAAACAAGGCTTTTAAAGAAAAATTCATTTGGTTTTATGAATGGCCAAATTGTTAATTTGGCAAAGGTTTATAATAAAATATGTTTTCCATTTTACGCTACACGCACCATCTAATGCAAAACTGTGAAAAATTGTTTTAAATTATATCATAATTTAAAATTTCTTAGCTTAATTTTTTTTTATTCCGTTTGATTTTATTTAATTAATACTTTTTGAATTTTAATACGCTTTATATGCTCTGGTTGAAGTATGTGTTGACGTAAACACCTAAATTAGAACGGAACTTAAAGCTGAAAAAATCAATTGGAGGGGGGGGGGGGTTACTTGTTAACATATATGTATATACTTTCTTAATATTATTATAAAATAATAGAATAAAACAAGTAATATTAATTGTAATGCTATAAAACATAACGAGGTTTATGGAGGTTTAAAAGCGATTAGATACTCGTACAGGTCGATGAACTTATTTTAATTGGATTTTTTCTACTTGAGGCCTAGAGGTGCTCAGGTGAGCTCAGGTGTTCGGCACAAACTAATTAACGGACTTTTCTCGTTTAACTGATGATTAATGAGCCAGCCTCTGACTCTGGGAACCGTTTTGACTATAGCCTCAGCTGCCAAACCCGTAAGCTGCGAAACGAAATTTAATAAAGTAAAATCCGAAGTAAATAAAATATCGATGTGACATTTGTGAAATAGGATCGTACTTGAATTTTTGTAAACAAAGGTAGTCAAAAGTTGTGTAAATACTATGGCTTAAAGAAATATTGGTAGTACAGTGCAAGATGTTTCGAGATCTTGTTTACAGATGCATAGGAATATTATTGGGAATTTTTATTGAAGCGAAAATTGAAACTAGTGGGTTTGAGTAGGTATAGAGCTAATAGTGTTAGGTAGGTATTTATCTTGCACTAGATCTGCAAAAACATCTAGGAGATTGAGATCATCATTTACAATTATAAGTCCATTTAATAATAAACAGAGACAAAATATCATTCCAAGCTTGCTGCAGAAATAAGGTGATATTTTATCACATCTCATAGATTATTTTAGGTAGAAATACGATGCTAAAAAGGAGCCTCAACGCTTTGTATGTCAAAATATACCTGATCAAAGCCCAAAGAAAGTGGTTTTCATCATAAAATAAAAAGTTTATCAAGTTATCGACGATGAAGTAAGAACCTATCTTTGTTGTCCCTATATTTTTGAAAGAGGATTTATAGTCTTGTTCAGATGGAGTCCTAGATAGCGTATATGTTCATTAGGGATTAGTAAAATTTTATAAAGGATATTGTGAACTGGAGTTCGTATATTAAAAAAATAATTTTTTAAAACAGCTGAAAGATTTATTGCTTTTAAATTTAAGAGTATTGGACATTTGAGGTAAATAATAAATTTATTTACAGTTGCGGCGTAGATTTCCAGTCCGATTTCCTAAAAATTTTTGTATATATTTTTTTAATAGTTTTTCTACTAGATTATCTTTTGTTGGAAGGTTTTCTCTAAAAAATAGTTAAATCGCATTAAAAACGGCTTTACAAAAAAAAAAGGCCTCTTTCTAATCCAGTAAGACCTTTAACTTTACTAACCAGCTGTGAACAATTTTCGAAAATGGACTTGGCTGGTTTTGGAATTCTACGCCTCAATTATCAAACATAGTTTTACGAAAATTAATGAGGATTTTACTCCAAGATTTGGTTAATGAACTTTTTTTTACATCTTCTAGTTTTGGTACCCTTCTTTAAGGTTTGGTAATTGTAATTAAAAATTCAGTGCACTATCAAAGTATCATTATTCTATGTGTCTTCGGCGCAACAGTGGAAACGTTTTTTTTTTTTTAATTGTGTACTTATCCAAATTGTAACATCTGTACATAACAATATACTTTTCTTTTTTTTTTTTATTCTTTTACTAATAGAAATTTACAACTGCATTACAAATACATCTAGTAAATAAGCGGTTTACTATGAAAAATAATAATAATGCTTAAAACTTGTAGAGGAACTACCTAATGGTAGTACTCTAATGAAATATTCACAAAAGAAGAAGATCCCGAGGCCATCTTCTTTTCAGACGCCTCGGTGATTGCCAGGAATGGAATGGGAAGCAAGTTTAGCAATAAGTGGATTTGAATGAGAAGTAAGTTTATTATGAATGAAAGGTATGTGTTTCGTGCCAAATCAGCAACATATGGAATATTAAGGTCATTGTGGATCAGTTCATTTGTGACAAAGTAAGGAGTATTAAGGATTTTCCGAAGGATTTTGGATTGGAAAGACTGAATGCACAATATACTTAAAACAATAAACCTGAGAAATAATGATATTAATATGTAATGAATTGAAAACTAAGCTATCTAATTTTCAGACGCCTCAGAAATTATCGGGAAGCAAGTTGTGGGACTAGTAGGTTTGAGAGTTTTGTTGTATTACAAAAGGATAAGTATCTGGTTCGGGCCAAATCAGTAAAAATTGGGGTATTGTGGATAGATGGTAGTAATTGTAACTTTTCCGAAGGATGGTTTAGTGAATAACCAAAACTCAATTCGTGTATCCTAATAGGTCTGATTATAGTCATTTATATATTAGTCGTTTAAAATCAAAATCCATTATGTCCTTTTTTAAAATTTACAAGAGAACAAAAAATTACAAAATACTAATTTTTGGACAGACAAAAATTTTTATCACAATTTAAACCCATCTTCAATATTGTGTTTTTGGATTGGTTTTAAACTTTTATATTTTCAATTTCAATACATGTATGCTTGTATGATTTTGAATTTATGTATTCAAATCATCAAGAATCCTAAATTTTTTATTAGGAAATTACTGTATTGATCCTAGCAACACCAACAGAGAGCTTATCTAAATGTTATATTTCTGAGTGTAAAAAAAAGTTACACATTTTGAAGGTGAAAAAAGCGTTACACAAGAAAATTATAGACCCCCAGCTAAAAAACTTAACCATGCCATTACAAAAATTAACACTATAAATAGGCTTATACACAGTTTCCAAGGATTGTAGCTTATAGTATGATCTCTCTATTTAAAAGACCTAGAGTCTAGTGAAAAAGTGAAGCAGTCATGCGAATGCCGTTGGTATTTTTAGCCTTAGTATTTTTAGATGCACCTAAGTCGTGCACGCGGGACATGGCGTAATTAGTGGCAGTGGGATCTAACACGTGTATCATCAATCAGGTTTTTTTTTGTCTTCACCATTTTAAAAGAATGAAGGACGGACAGTTTGTGTTCTGAATGTAAAATCCGAACGGAACAAACATTAATTTTATAATATTGTATTGTCGTTATATTACTATACGTACAGTGCAATTTATAGCATTTGCGCCCGGAGAATATTTAACTGTATTATTTATTAGGTGTAGTCCTGTAATTTGCTCTAGATATAACTGTAATAATCTACATCGTCAGTTAAATGCAATAGTCGTATTTTAACAATAGCGCAGTTTTTTCCAAAATGATTCATATATTAGTTATAATCTCTGAAATAGCCTTATAACTAAGTCCATTAGAGGCAAATAAATATTTAAAAAAAAAAAAATTTCTGGAGATACTCATAACCTAGAATTCACTAACAAACTGAACACACAAAATGCACTTAACCAACTATTCACAAGTGCACGGATATTACTAAAATAAATTCTAATGAATAATTATAATGATAATAATTATAATTGCTTGCAAAACATATCCTAGAAACGTATCAGAGAAAAAATGAAATACGTATTGCTATGTTCCTCCTCTTTGCAGTCCGGATTAGCATTAATCTACATACAGGGATGCCAGTCAGGGCTTGGTTTCCTGACAAATTATAATTGATATTTTTAACTAATTAATTATATTTATATATTTTTATCTCCACCAGGTTATCGTGGGGTCAGAAATTAAGATGTGTTAATTTTTTTTTTTTTTTTTTTTCATGAAAAGGCCATAGAGACTATGCGAATATTATGAAGATGGATTTTTAATTCTGTTCCTTCTCATCATCCATATCTCCTTCATTCTTTCTGATTGCCTCTGTCTCCTCTCCTCCGTCCAGGCCATACCCTCCTTCGGCTCCTTCCTGTCCACAAGAACCGCTATTGCTTGTAGTTTCTTCCTATATTCTTCTCTATCAAGGCAGTCACGTTCCTCAATCCTCAGTTTGCTAGTCTCCTCTTTTAGCTGTTTTATGTATCCCTGTGCACTCTTATAATCCCAAATTTTCCGAAAAATAGCCTTATTAAGTCTTTCCTCAGGCATTCTTACCACATGCCCATAGAACTTCAGTCTCTTAATTCTTATATCCGTCTCTATGTTCGTTGTATCTTTGTAGATCTCCTCGTTTGATCTTAACCTGTATCCTTCCTGGGTTTTCCTAGGGCCGTAAATTCTCCTTAGGATCTTTCTTTCTACTTTCAGCATTCTTTCCAGCATTCTTTTCACCTCCTAGGTTCATGGTCTCTGTCCCATATAGTATAACTGGCTTTACTACAGTATTGTAGTGCCTTATCTTTGCTTTTATGGACAGGCTCTTTTTATTGTAAATGTTACTGGTTGCAAAGCTCAATCTCTCCAGTCTAGCGATCTTTTCCTTCATGCTCTCCCTTTCCAATCCTCTAATGCAGATGATCTCCCCTAGGTATTTAAATTTCTGTGTTACTTTGATTGGCCCGTATTTAGTTTCCACTATTTTCCTTTCTGAAGTTTGTATTTGTGGTCATCAGTTCTGTTTTTTTTTCGAAAGATATTTGTAGTCCTGTTTTTTTTCAGCTATTTCTTTGAGTGTGTTAATTTGGCCTACTGCCTCTTCCTCTGATTCTGCTAGCAGAGCCAGATCATCTGCATATGCGAGACACCTAACCTTGATGTGGTTGTATTTCGCACCTATTTTCGCCCCAGCATTATTGGACTTCCAAAGTTCTTTCATAATTTTTTCAAAACCACATTGAAGAGCATTGGTGACAATCCATCCCCCTGTCTTAGTCCTGTATTAATCTGAAAGGGTTTGCTTATCGCTCCTTGGAATTTTACTTTGGATACCGTGTTAGTTAGGGTTAGTTCTATCAATTTTCTGGTCTTTCGGTCTAACCCGTACTCCTTCAGGATTTCTATAAGTGTTACTCTGTCAACAGAGTCATATGCTTTTTTGAAGTCGACAAAGGAGATGTACAGGCTCTTTCTTGGGTCCTTTCTGTAATGTTATGAATGTGTTAATTATATGAATAAGAATAAAAATATATTGATTAGATGAAAGACATGCAACTGACTTCCTAGCTTTTTTGAATTTTATAATAACAAATATCTTGTTTACCCCTAATATTAAAAGGTAAGGGACAAGCAGGTAGAGAACTTTTATTCACTCGACAAAGGATGTGAAATTTCGGACCACCCGTGGGGTGCTTTGGAGGTTGCTACCCTTTTGCCAACACACCAATATTATTTTGTTAAGTAAAAACCTTTCGGTTTGATACATAGCAGTATACTAAGATCCATAAGTTTCCGGCCTCTCCTTCCCTTTTTTACATTAGCTGCTCCTCACATGTTTATTTATTTATTTTCTATTTTTATTTGCGATCATCTTTTTTTTTTCTTTCTTCTTTTTTTTTTTGTTTAGTTTTTTGCACAACTTACCATTTATCGTAATTATTGTTCTTACTGTCCTTTTGTAAATTTGTGATTGCCCACATATGTAATATGTATTTATTAAAAAAACATATACTGTCACCACTTGAAGAGATGAGTGATCGAGTACCACAATGGTTAATGGGGGTCAACTAAAACTAATTGTCACATCGCCAGTACGTTTCAGTGAGAGCAAGTGGAGTGTCTTCTTCGACTTTTTATCAGTGTAAAGTGAATACGGTAGGTTTTTATTTTATTTTATTTTTTTTTTTTATATTTTATTTAGACCTTAGGCTAGAGGATCTATACTTTTATTGTGCAACATTTTTACTCGGCCTAGCTGTGTTGTTGCTTGGATCGAAAATTTGATGGCATTTTTCAAATCAGAAATTTATTGAAAAATATATTTTGTTATATAAAATTTGTCATTATGGCGACCCATCTTTTAGGAGCTTGTTGGTTTAAATGAAAAAAGTCACGTTAGTCACCTTTCCCTACATTTATTAAGCGTTATAGCTCTGTTGATATTGATCAAATTGAAAATCAAATGGCATTTTCCTCATTTTAAATTTAATGGAAAATATTTTTGGTTATATAACATTTGTCTCTAGAACCTACCGTTCAGAAGCTGTTTTGGTTTTAATGAAAAAAGTCATGTTGTAATTTTCACCCTCAAAATATGTATCTTTGTCGTGTTGCTTGGATCGAAAATTTGACGGCAGTTTCCTTATCAGAAGCAGTATTTTATTGATAGACATATCCATGATCTATTGTTTTCTCCAGTCAGGGGGAAATTGAGGTTGTAGTTTTTATTAAATTGTGTATTTTTTAATAACATTTGTTTCCCAATTTAAACAAAGTTTTCGAGTTTGAGTTTTTTTTTTTTTTTTAATGTAAGCAACATTGCATCCTTTTGTTTTTTTAAATTCCAAACAAGGAAGTTTTCAAGATCTTTTAGAATTAATTTTTATTTAATGTGATTGTTATGTTATTGTTGTATGGATTGTATCAGCAAGTTAGTTTTTTCATTAAAAGAAAAAATTCAATTTCTCCTCAGGTAGATTAAAGAATGACGTCGATAGATTATACAATTGCTAATAAGAAATGAGGTAATTATATTTTCTATTCCTCTACTTTCTTCGCTAGGTGTGACTGCGGACCTAATTATACGGGGCGGCCAGATAGAAGCCTATGATATATAATTAGAGCTAGATAGATCTATTCTGTGCTATTATCAAACTCTCTCCAATAGTATAATTACTCGTCCACGTTCCGCTATAACATTTAATTATTCCTGGTCTGCTAGTTATACAAGGATAAATAGCTGCGTATTGGAATAGTGATTGAAGATAATAAGGTCTATTGGGTGAGTAATGCCGATGAATTGTAGCAATTTATGAGTTGCGATGTGTAGAAATTGAAAAGAAAAAAATGTTTTTATGTAAAATTCGTATCTAATACGTTGTTGACCGAAAATATTGAGTAGTTGACCGTAGCAGTAAAATATTGACGTAATAAAAAAATAAAAAAAATGAAATTAAAAGTAATTAATTGATCAACTATAGGTGATTAATTTATTACATCTAAACGAGAGTTAATTTAAATAAAGATCTCGGATTATACGTTTAATCCAACGTAAAGGGTTGCAGTCTACAAGGAAGAATATGTCTACAAAAATGGATAAGGATCTTGAAATATCTTGAAAATTGTAGTTTATATTTACAAATATTATAAGTAGACGTCTTGTATAATTTGTAACTTGTGGTGCATTTAATACTCTTTAAACAAGCGAAGACTCCAGCTGATGGTTCACAGATTTGGTTGAAACATTCTTTTGGTGAAACTACCTAAAAAAGTATACGATACCTGCGGAGAGTTTATAATAATTTTATCGTTAAGATATTAATATTTTTAAAAATTAACCTGGAATTGACACTGTTTGTATATTATGGGGAACCCGATTCTGATATTCGGTTTATGTTTATCAAAATTTTACACCTTTACTTCGGGCGGGTTTTTAATATTTCATTTTTACTTTATTCCTCAATATAATGCAATTTCTAAAGCCATGAACCATCTTAATATATTTTTTAAAGAAACAATTTCTTTACTTGGCTCCAGGGGCCTTTTTACAAAAATTATTGCATACGTATTTCACATTTTTTATTTAGTTTCATCAAAAATAATTTCAATCAAATCCTTGTACATCAGCTGCAACATAATTTCGATGTAATCATATAATATAATCATGCAATAATAATTAATAAATACAATATAATCATTAGAAATATGATTATTCAATTTATTTAAAAATAAGGTTATCTCCCTGTTGTTTTTTTTTTTTTTTTTTTTTTTTTTTAAAGAGTTTTCAGTATCAATTTCAATAATTTTTGTGGTATAACTATTGCATTTGAAAAGTTTTATTTATTTATTTTTGTTGTTAAGTACGTTTTTAACATATGTAAGGGCTCCACTAAAGCATCCAATTTGTCTCGTATTCAATCCTTACAATCCAAAATCCTTCGAAAAATCCTCAATGCACCTTACTTTTTCACTAATAAATTTATCCGTTGCTTATTTAGCCCAAACCAGATGCCTATCCTTCCATAGTAAGCGTAATCACTTAAATCCTCTAATTTCTAAACTTGCTTCCCACTCCATTCCTGATAATCCTCCGAGGCGTCTGAAAAGAAGATGGCCTAGAGACCTTCTAGTGTAGAATTTTTAATAAAGTGCTACTGATGAGTAGTTCTTTTAAAGTTTTAACATGTCATTATAATCGTTGTCAAAATATTTACTTGATGTATATATTTTTTACAGTTGTAAATTTCAATAAATGTATATTTATCTTTTCAGAAAATTGTAGTTGAAGTTTTGGAGCGAAATTAGAAACTTAATAAATTAGAAAAGCTATTTCTTATGTTTGGACCATAATGTTAAATACTGGATATAGCTGTTTTGAAATCTAAATACGATTATTTTAAAGGAAGTCTTCTTTCTAATAAGCATATTGAAATTATTTCTCAAAAAGTTTTTGAATTAACATAAAATTATAAATATGTGTAAAACGAAAGATAACCTGCCGTACTTAATATGGAATTCTTTGTTCCCCGTGATACCTGGAATCGACTCACGAAGTTATTGAAGTCTTATTATTCTGTATGTTGCTTTTATCATTGTGTATTTATTTTATACATCGTGTTTACATACATATCCCGCATAGCTTGAGTTTCCTACTTTATTTATAGAATTTGATTCACACCTGCCTCACAATAACGACGATGTGTTTTTATATTTTCAGAAAAAAAAAACCAATTCAAGTGATTTATGATGTAGACCCATTATCCTGTTCTATCCGTTACTCCTCTTGAATTAATTGTGTGTCCCCTGTTTGCAAAACCTGATACATCCACTTTTGGGAGAAAATATTTTTTTTCAAGAAATCACAAGTTCTCGATAAGTAGGATCAATGTAAACATTGATTGAATTTCAAATTAGTGCCCATCCAATGAAAAATAGTGCATGAAAAACGACTATCAGCAACATATGCAGTTTGACAGTCAGTTTTTTGTGTTTTCTGAAAAATTTGTGTGGATGAGTGTGTGCGGTTTTGCAGCTAGGGGGCACAATTTGAAGATTTTATTTTTTAAATATGCTCTTTATATACTGCTGAATTTAAATTTTCTTAATTTGTAGTCGTTTTGTTTAATCTTCTCACATTAATTTCGATAATTCGAGTTTTCAATACTTCGAGGTGATCATGATACTGTTCTTTTCGAAATGTATTTTATAAGATTTTACTATATCACTATGTTGATTTTTTTGTTGCAAATTATGCCGGGAACCTGCTCCCGATGATATTGCAGTCTTATTCTGAACACCCTCTATAAAGTGAACCGATGATAAAAGGGCTGTGATGACCACCTGCAGTTTTCCAGCCTTATATCCAATATATATACTGAATCTGATATATTTGTATGATTACGTCTTCATTTTATTTACGATTTATCGTCCTCTCTGCTCCAGCTGTGCTGACGGGAATCTCCATAATCGTTACTCCTCCAGGCCTTGGTATTATATAGGCTCCAGGGCTAAGGGCCTCACAGCTACCTGCCCCTACTTAAGCCTTTCTTCCTCTCGGGCCTTTACTGCACTAGCGATGCTAAACTCAGCTTCCTCTCCTCTATTTAGGGGATGTTCTTTTTATGAGTTCCTCAGATCGTAAAACTCCTCCACTTCGCTTACTATCTTCGAAGAATACGCTGGTGGATATTCCCTTCTCCAACTAGATGAGAAATATCAAGTGAATTCTTTATCTAGGCAATATTTTTATTTTCTTACCTATCCCAAGATAAAGTAGAATACTAATCGGTTAAGAAATATCATCCCTGTGATCTCACTTGATATTCCCGTTTCAAACAGTTCAAATAAATAGGTTTTAAAATGTTATTATTACTCCTTGTTATAGATCACTCCAACATTTATTAGACTGATTTTCTAAGATTCCATTCAATTAAAAAAACCTCATTTACATGACAGTAATTAGAACTATTTGGACTTACTGAGTTAAGCTTTGGGGGCTCAACCAATTCACGTATCCCATCCTTACTGATATGTTGTAACCCATAGTTTGGAGGTTTATTTAATATTTTACTTATATTATTACTAGCATACCCCGCCGCGTCTTCGCCCGCTCTCATAAATAAAGAAATTATATAATTTTAACTAATAATTGAATTTCATTTGTTTATCGATAAAAATCGTATATTGAAGTATGAAATTGAGCATTATTTCTTCAATAATGATATTTTCACGTATAGCAGTAATTTTTACCTAATTAAAATTGCCACATATCAGTCGAGTTTTAAACTGCACTGGAATCCACATGTCACTTTATATATTTATAGTATAATATATTTAATAATAATTGAATTGGAAATAAGTACGTTTTATCATAAATTTCTAGCTCTATACAACACCGCACCTTTGTAACCTCTCTCGAATGGTGCTCACCACATACCGATGGATCACTGCACTACACATATTTATCACTTTTTTATGGCAACATAATTGAAAATCTTTAAATTTTAATATTGCTTAACCTTTGGCTATGAAGATAATGTGAAACCGATAAAAATAAAGATTGAAGAAAAAAAATCAATAAGTATAGAATATTTTTGCATCTTACAATTAGTATACTTATGTACTGCATAAGTTTCTAAATAAAATGAAATGAAATGAAAATAAATTTTATTCTAATAAACGTCTTCCATGATGGGTAAAATACAAAAGAAAGTTTCAAGACCATTCGTCACCGCCGAAGGTATATCGAACGTGCTGAACTCATCTAAACAGTCTTGACTTAATATTCCGAATCTACATAATGTTGATTGAACGCAGTGTCTCTTCGGCACCGCTTCGAAAATGGAACATTCGAATGTAGAGCGTAGTTATTAGAGGTTTCTGCACAATTAGCACCATTAATGGTTATGTTTCCTCATTTAGCACCTCGTTGGGAAGGTTTGGAGGTCTTTGATTCATGTAATTATTATCTCCAACCCAAAAACGTTGCTCCAGAATTTGGCCAGCGTTTGATTATGCACCCATTACGTACACTTATCTTGATTTGATAGAATATCGATATATATCGATAGTATTTTATGATATAGTAATTTTGATAGATTGCTATTTAATGCTGTTTTGAAAATGAGATTCTGTTTGCCGGTTTATTAAAGACAACGGATTTAAATTAAAAACAATATCTTGCAAGATTGATGTTTGCAAGATATTTTTATCAAATTAACTTTTTACTGACCTTTAATAATTATTAATATTGTTATTAAAGCGATATTGCTTTAACTGTCAAGAAATCTTACCAAGAAATTAAATTTTCAACTTTATATTTTGAAGAATATATTAAAATTTAAGATTATTACCTATGATAATAATAAAGTTCTTTTTTTTTAGAATAAAAAATAATGTACCTTAAGCGCCTTCAAGCCAAAAAAAAAAAAATGTTCATCAAGCGCCTTCAAGTAAACAGATAGTAATAATTAAAAAAGAGCAGAAAAAAGATATTAATAAAAACTAACAGAAAATTTATTATATTTTTTTACAAAAACAAAAATATTTCTTGAATATAAGGTGTTTATAATTATAGTTTATAGTTAATAACAACAAAAAAGTGGCTATTGACAGTTTTTGGAGGACTGGGTGGATAATAGGTGGTTAAAGAAGTGGTATTTGAAAGTTAAGAGGTTAATTGAATGACGAATGTTTTGATGGATGGAGTTTCATAGGACTTAAAAATAAAAATTATATCTTTATCTAGTTTCCAGTTTAATAAATGTATTTTAGTTAGGCCGTCATTATTTTTATAATCTTTTTATCGTAGGAAATAAACTTATCTGGTAAACTCTTAAAACAAAAATAGATATTTTTATATTTATGCATTAAAATTTTCATCTTTATGAAGCAATATATTAAGAATTCAAACTTTTTTTGGCTCAACTCCTAATTTATTTATTTAGGTTGCAACTGCATGTTTCGGGACTTTAGTCTCATCTTCGGGTTTCTCATTTGCTGTGGTTTATGCACATTGTCCACTGTCGTAATGTAGGTCAGACTGAACAATGTTGTTTGGTAGGTTTGTTCAGTGGACTATGCGTTAGTATGGACCTATATTATGGCAGTGGACAATGGGCATAAACCGATGAAAATGAGAGACCTGAAAATAGGACTGAAGTCCCGAAACATGAAGTACTAAATAAATAAATTAGGAGTTGTGCCAAGAAAAGTTTGAATTAACAACCAAATCCTCTTCTGCATAAATTGTAATTAAAATATATTCAATAAATGTGAGGAATAATGTATATAATAATATGTCAATTAATTTTTACTTACTTATTTATTTTTTTATTCGCCTGTAAAAAGTATTTTAATTACGTATGTATAAATTGCTATTAAAAAATAATATATATATGGTCATACTTATGCTATATTGCACATCCATTATGAATGAGGCACAACTGAATACTTAATCGTAGGTATTTTCCTTTGATTTGGAAAATTAAACAGAGTTGTGCCTTTCTGAAATGTATATATTAAAAAAAAGACCAAAAACACTTCTTATAAAGTGACTATACGTTTCTTATTAGCCCTTAATTCTTTATTACTTTTTAAGAAATCGGTTTCATTAATGAGGAGGAAAAAATAATCCATATGTCCTATGACTAAAAACATTATTTAACTGACCTTATCTCTTTATTTTTAGGAAGACATTTGGATTGGGAATGCTGTAGTGACTAACCCCTAAAAACGAGAAGAATACAAATTGCCTGTTGTTCAATTGTTTTTCATTAGAGTTTTAAGACGTAAAACGTCTAGGTAATCAGCACTCAATACATGTTTTTAATGCTCTACATAGCTTTGTAATATTGGATTTTATTAAGAACCTATCTGATGAACTTAATTTGGGTTTTTTGTATAGATAGTATTAATACTATTTGAGTAGTATTGATTTAATAGTACGTTGAGGAGTTTCAAAATACTCTGTCAAGAGTTTCACTACCTACCAGTTGCTGGTGGCAAAGGTTTTTTTTTTCCTTCATAAGTTGGAGCGCTCATTTTAATATGATAGCTTAAAAGCTCCATTAAAAGGCCGCTCCCGAAATGGAGGACCGCAATTTCCGAAAGGGCTCTGTGGTTTAATGGACCCTCATGAAAACCGCAAGAGAGGAAATGAGGTTTTCTCCATCTCTAGGCTACGATGAATGCGGTCGAGCGAGTGGAAAACACGACTGTAGCTACAATAAAGGACTGTACCGAGTGCCCTGCAGAACCCCGTCGGAAATGAAGCGAAGGAAGCACAATGTAGGCCAACGTTAGACCCGGGTCGTGTGTTGTCAATGTGTGGGTTGTCATAATATCGATCCCCGCTCCTAAGAACCAGCTGTCGCATTTTCCCTTTTATTCTTTTGTTTTATATTTCTCTCGATTTGTCAGCCTTTGGTTCCTCTACAACGACCCGGATTCTTTCCATTGACTCTGTTATCGTCAGTAAGAAGTGATATCCTCCAATTACTGTCCTATTGTCTGGAGAAATGGAATCGATGTTATCTTTTCAAACCGGCCACTAAGACAATAGGTTAATATTTCTCATAAATGATTCATCAATTTCTAGTTTCATTGTTTGTAGTGAGTCTCTTCACATCACTAGGACAGAATAGATTCCCAATTCCATAACTTTTTTTTATTACTCATTTGTTATGCCTGCAAGCTAATAATAATCAATGAAAATAATAATAATAATTAACATATCGTATCTTCAATAACTCTACGATTAAACTCATGTACTTTTTACTTTAGCCCATTTGAACAAATGCCATACAAATATAATTTTTTAATTTTTTTTTATTATTATTATTATTTTTAAAAATCTGTTTACTATAATTCACAACTATACATAAAAAATAAAAAATACATCCACAAAAAGTGATTATAATGTAAAATGTTTATATGACAATTGGTTTAAAGCAACTAACCGCTGGTAGAATTGCAATAAAAGTTCGATCTGATAAGGTCCCGATATATGCAAGCTCCTTTGTTGGCTAATTTGGAAAAAAAAAAATGAAAATAAAAATAAAATAACAAATTAGTGAAACTTTCTGTTCTTCTGGCTATTATAATGTTCATAATGGTGTTTGTGGATGATGATGTGTTTGTGTTTGTGGATGATAGATGTCCTTGGACAAACATTTTTAATAATTTATAATACATATGGTAATTTTATAGGGATTGTATTAGATTTAAATTTTAAATTTGCCTTTTACGATGGCTTCACTTTTACTTTCATCAATTATATAATCAAAATTGGCATAAGATTGGATAAATAATTAGGAGAGAGTAGCGACCTTATGTAAATCGGGTACCGAGATTATTTCTCCTTGAGACAGGTCGGAGGTACTAAAAGGATGATAGATGATGTCGAGCATAAAGGCCTTCTACCGTGGGCGGTTCCTTGGGAATTAAAAGGAGCCAGCGATCTAAACAGATAAGGAATTTAAACGAGGCGTTCTCCGGGGCTCCTCACTCAGCCCTGTCTTGTGCCTATTGTGTGCGACTAAATGCTAAGTATCAACTTGTAATCAAAGCGGTTATTGTGTCATTTCGGCTGGGGTATTCAGTGTTCGGGCTTATAATGTAATATTCTGATTTATTTCGTTCCAAACTTGGATAAACATATTCTGATTTCTTATTTTTTTAATCCTATTGAGATAACAAGTTTATTTTTTATTCATAATTAGCCTTCCAAATGTTGTACAAACAAGTACCAATCATTATATTCTCAGGTTTTTTATATTTATTAGTAAAACTGAATTTCAGTGTAATAAGTATTTTCTTTCTTGAAACACATAATCTTTGCTAAGAATCAAACTTTTTATAGTATCACTTCTTACAAAAATATACTCTACCTGAAATATGAAGAAATAATCAACTTAATACCTTTCACACTCCGTTAGATTTATAATAACAATTTTTCACTTTCAGGGCCCACACGATTAAATATGATTTGAAGTTTTGAAAGTTTGAGAATATTATGCTATTCAGTTTTCAATCTTACGAAAATGGACGCTATCTAAAGGATGGAGAAAGGGGACTTTCTTTAAAGTTACTTTCAACAAGCAACTCATTTCAACGGAAAAAAATTAAATATGTTTGTTGGACAGAAGTACAACAGTCAGGTTCGAAAGTGTAGGTGCAATGTCAAATCAGGTTTGACGAACGCAGTTAACAAACCATCTTTGTCAATCAAGTTGAATCGTGTGTTAGGCCCGTTAGGAGGAATTTAGCCAGAATTCTATTTTTTATATAGTGTAGTTTGGATAGTAAATCATTAAAGAAAATTCATCTCAATAAAAAGCTGGTTAATATTGGGTTGGCTGGACACTTCTATCCCATTATTCATTTCAGTGGTTTTAATGTTTTTAAGATTTTATATCTTACCTGTTGCCTATATAGACATATAATTAACCAAATAAGCCTTTGTATGGTTGCTGATGCTAGTGTTGAACACTCTTATCTGCCTTCTAAAAAGGAAGGTTGGATTATTCTAAATGTTACAAATCAATTCTTATCGGAGTGGGAAGATCGATATTTATTACAAGAATTTTCCTAATAGAACTCAACCCGCTCAAGCCGGATTCGAACCACATTTGCTACATAATCATATTCTAGAAAGCTAAAATACTTCTATGAGAAACTAGGTTCCATGGTTGTTTCATAAATGTTTTTTTACGATGAACTGATTGACATGAGATTCATAAACAATAATGAAATTAAAATATCTGTAACTTCCGTAACAGATTAACATAATTTTTAAAAAGGTTGTCTCTTTTATTGCTGTCGGTCACTATGCTTACCTTGGATAGGTTACTTTAGAAGATCAACAGTAAGTTTAGCTTTGGTCTTACTTCTCTATTATTTGTTCGTACACTTATGTAATATACATTTCATACATTGCGTTTCAGAGTTTCTAAACTTTTTAAAACATTCCTTCGAATTCAGGTTGTGCAAACTCTGACCCCTTAATTTTGGAAAAAAGTAAAAATAAATTATCTCAGAGGCATTACGGTTCGGAGGCTGAATGACAAGATTAGCTGCCGAGGTGGCAAAACGTGGAGGAATGCAGTAATTTTATTCGGTTTTGAAAGTGCTGTATAGCTTAATCGCCTTTCGCTGTATCATGGGCACACCTTTGGGCTTAGTCTAGGACTGTGGGAATTCTCTTAGGAAATATTATAATTGATTATGTTAATAAATTAAGTAGAGTTTCAACTTATACAGAAACATTACAAGAAAATTTTCCATTCAACTATTTGATTTTATTATTTTTTTCGGCAAATTCAAAAATGGCTTTCAGCAGATGTGTTGAAATAGAAATATAAAGCCATGGCATGTTAGGCATGTAATAAATTACCCAGAGGCACCTCTTCCTAGTCTTTGGTTTACTTTTACGTAAGCGGTTTCTATCCAGTTTCTTTTCAGTGCCTTACTGGTATTCTTCAGCATATGTGTAGCCATTCCATATATGACTTTGTTTAGGTTTCTATTTAATTCATGAAACAGCTAGTAGTTTGATTGCATGTATTTATTGACTGTGGTATACCTCGTTCAATGTGTTTAGTTTTGTAGTTAGCATTCCACGGTGCTTGTTTTATTAGTCTTGATTTCTTGGACCTAAAAGTTTGTAATCTTTTTATGAGTGTCTGTTTATCAGATCCTTAAATTTGTGTTGTCTTATTCCGTAGAAATTTGATAAGTGTGTATAGGTCATTAGTTTATGTCTTATTTTATTTTCACTTAAGGTACAGAAGGTATAAAAGGATCAATGCAATTAGGACTGATGGATTAATTGCCAATTTTATTGAAATTGTTTTATTTGAAAACTAGGTTCGAATGTTAAACTTTTATTATTAGTTCTTAACGAACTGGACGATCAGTAAATAAAAGATTAATAGAGCATACAATAATAAGACCCAGAATTCCTACTTCGATATCTATTTAAATGAAAACAACAATAAATTTAAGAAAGACACGGGAGGGAAACTAATACATCAAGTAGGATATAGGCTTAAGTTAAATTTTTATGAATCATTAGAAATAATATGGTAGAATCACTCAAAACCAATCTAGATTTTTTTTTGAATGCCCATATAATATTTTCAATAGTCCTATTTTAAATGTAATAATAGCTTTAACAATAAACATTTTGATAAAACATTTATTGTTAAGAAGTGCACACTGAACTTGTTATGATGTTTTATTTCTGCTCGAGCGGAAAAGGAACTTGATATATGGAATGAGAAAATGGTGACGAATACACATAGACGTGATATGAGAAATAATCTTTAGTTATGGTCTCTGTTTCCTTCTACACTTAGATATAAAATATGCACTTGTCAGACATATGATTTTTTTTTTTTTTAATAAATTCCTGTTTTCCTGTTTTCGTATTTTATTAAACTGTTTATTTCAATAGGCATCATTTTGTTATTACAATTTAATTATTTAATATTTTGTTCTATTACTATAAATATATATCATGATGGCATTGTCATGCTGGTTGTTTTAGTTTTATGCCGTACAACTACACCGGTTATCAACGCCAACGATTCTTTTTTTTTAATTTTTCTACCTACATATTCTATTCTTTAGCTTAATATATGTTTTATATAAACTTCTGTTCTATTATCTACTTAAAATTTATATTATGTTTCTGTAAAAAAACCATTTAACTTCAGGAGCTTGGACACTAATTCTGTTGTTTCACTGTTATCTCCCAAGGCTGTTCGAAGATCTGTATTCAGTCCCAAGCTATTGAGGCGTGACGTGAAAAAGGGGCATTCTTGAAAAATATGTGTTGCCAGTATATTATTGCAGTATTGGCATGTGGGCGGAGCATCTTTTGTGAATTGGTAGGAGTGTGTCAATCTGGTGTGGCCTATCCTGAGTCTTGTCAGTACCACCTCTTCCCTACGACATTGGCGGTTGGGTGTATTCCAGGGCTTGACATTCTTTTTTATTGGTCATGCTAATTGTAAATTGCTACTTAAAATATACATTTATGTTTATTTGGTACTTTTGTTACCATATGATCACATCTGGTTTTTCCCTGTCATTTATTCATGGTTTGATTTTTTGGATTCATATTTTATGTTTTCCGCCGATTTATCCATTTGCTAATTTTCTACCCAGATGTTCTTACTTCTTTATAACAGTAATTGTTCGCCTCGCCTCATAACTGTTTCTGTGCTAAGTTGATCTAATATTATTAGAATTTGTAATTTTTGTAATTTTAGAATTTGCATAGTATTGATAATTTTAGCTTGTAGATTTTTATATTTTAAAGAAATGACTATTACGAGGTTTTTGTCTTGTGCTATATTTATTTTGTTGTTGAATATTGAATGTCAAATTGTGATTGATAAGTATACTGTGTATGTAGCAACCCATTTAAAAATGGGCAGTACCACTTAATAAAGTGTTTTTTTCTCTCTCTCTCTCTCTCTCTCTCTCATCTCTCCTACATCTCTTCAGATTCCTCAACCTTATGTTTGTTTTACTCATTTTTATTTTCTCTGTTGTTTTTTCTTATACCGCCATTATTGATACCTGTATATTTTTCTCATTTATTCCTAGAATTAATCTTAATCTACAATAACCTTTCTTTTTACACTATTATTGTATTTATCAGTTATACTATGATATCTATGCGTTAGTCATTTATCATTTCTTATGATATACATTTGTAATTTAGTTTAGTCGTCACTTTTTTTTATTATTTGGTCATATAGGTTTTTTTTTTCTTTTCTTTTTTTTTTTTTTTCTTGTCAATTTTAACCTTGCAGAGAACTCCGAAGCAGATCGTTTTTTTTTTTTTAACTTGGTAGTATTTTTTCTACCCTCTGACTGTGTCCAAGACTTGATCGTATACAAATTCTTTAATGACATTTTTCTTCTTACGAAAATTTCTAATTCTTCTGAAGATTTTCTTTGCTTTAGTTTGATATATTTTTTAAGGTGAAAATGAGTACACTCTAGCTAAACTTCGATAGATTCAGATCACAAGTCCATAGTATCTTTATTAAATCAGATCTGCTACTTTTGATTTTGTTGCTTATTCAGGGAAAATGAGTTTTAGCTTTTTAAAATGTTCTACTATTGTAATCTCACTGGTTTTATATAGGAATATGTTTGTAATGGTTACCATCTTTTGGGTTTTCAACTTGTTTTGCATTCTTGAAGGACTTTGTATTTAAACTTTGATTCTTTGCCTGAAATGTTTATTTATTTTAGTTTATCTCGTTAGTTGTTTATCTAGAATAATATCAAGAGAAAGGTAATGTATTCGATCAGGAACCTTTGTCCGATAAGGGCCAATACTTCCATGATCTAAGATTCTCGTGAATTGAAAGCTCTAATGCGACTTTTATGTAAATGGGGTGTTATTTATGGTAAACGGTAGAAAGTACATGTAATAGTGAGCTGGTAAAAGACTTGCTATCGGCACTAATGGTAGTGTACAGCGAGTCTCGGGTCCGCCATTTTCGCCTTTATCGAGAAATCTCAAATCCAGGATTTCGGGTAATGCGCAGGTTTTGGACGTTAGCAGATTCTCTTATGATGATTTTCCGGTCACTATTACAGATTTGATGTACTCTGAGTATTGTAGGATGTGGATTGTAATTTATAAGATGTGGAGAATCGATGAGGTTTATCAGCTTGAAACTGTAAATGTGACGAATGAATTCTGGACAATTCCCAACAAAATAATTCTAGATAATTATCATCGTTTACATTCAGAGCAATGTCATTGCTTTCCACATTTCCAAAAAATAAGTAACTGAGTTTGAAGAGATTTTTATATTACGTTTGCATACACATTGCAGACTTCTATTTTGGCCAAGCACATTAATTTCTCCATCCTAAAAGAATCAAGTTTTCTGTTCAATTTCTAAGCCACGTTGGTCTCATCATAGTTTTCTAATCATCAATTCATTTATGACAAAATTTTAATTTTAATTACATACATCTTCTTCCATACGTTAACTACTTTTGCTATGATTATTTTTCTCTGACTAATTTCTTTATAAATTATGCAATTAGCTGTATGAAAATTTGAAAGAAAGAAAAGTACTTAATCTATATTCTGGGACATCTTATTCCCTAAGAATAACATGAATGTACAATAAAAAGGTATTATTGTCTGGTTGCGTAGATAATAAACAGCAACTTCTGTAGGTTCCGATGTACATATAAATACATAAGATGGAAATTAAAACTAAAAACAAATCTTCAAATTTATATACAATAATAATTCACACTAATATATTATTTCATAATTTCGGAAGATTGATAATTGAGGAGATGGATGAATAAATAATATTCAAAGGAAGCGAGAGAGGAAGCATTGCGAATTGAAATGGGCAAGGAAATCTAAAATAACGCTGCACGAATAATGAAGGATTTGCCAAAGAAGGCAGTTAGATATAAAGGGTCGTACAAGGCACTATTACTGATTACTCCTTCTAAACGATGAATGGAAGAACGAAGAGTAAAGATATCATAAATGTACAAAGGTTTTTTGGACTTTAGAAATAGTAAGTATTGTAGTCGAAAACATGCACAGTCTCTTTAACTCAGAATATAAGCAACGGGTGTGAGAAAACCTGGGGATCTCTGGGAGGAAATGAAGCTGATTTCTTCTTCTCCCCATCATCAATTCAGATACAAGTATCATTTTAAATAACTTATTTTTAATTTTATAAGTTTACTAATTAAGTCCAGGAAGTGTTGCCTCTGAGGAATGTCATTTTTCTGTATTAATCATGCCATTAGTTGCCTGGCAATTCTTTGATTCTCACTATTTTTGAGACTGATGAATATCAATAAACGGGAAAAAAAGAACATGTAAATAATGTTTAATAGTTTACTGAACGTATCAAATTGCATGTTTGCCAGATATGTAACACATCATCACAAAATTGGTTTTAATACTTTTGTCAATCAAGTGAGAAATCTCGCCTAATTGATGGTCAAAATGTTACCTTAGTAGTTTAAAGCGAAGTCATATCTGTAAAAACTCCGAATATATATATATATATATATATATATATATATATATATATATATATATATATATATATATATATATATATATATAAAAAGAATTTTTTTTTTCCCCCGATGTTGAAAAATCAAATGATTTTGAAGGAAATCGCCAACGGACAGCTAGTAAGGCTAAGCCACTCCTTCCTTCGATTGAGTGTTGCAGTATACTCGAGCTTTTCTGTTTTTTTCTGAAAGTGATTTATCGCGACAGCTCGAATCAACACTGAAGTCATAATCGCTTCATCAAGAGAACGCGTGCAGTGTTGGTCGCATTTGGTATTCAGATTGCTCCTTGCCTTAATGCCCGACCCTCAAAGAACTGTTCAAACCCTCTACTAACTTACTTTAAAGACCTCGTTTGGATGTTTTTTAAATTGGAGAGAAAAAATTTCCTTTCTGGGCCACAGATTCTAAAGGATATTCCAAAAGGTTTCTTAGTTAAGGACCAACCGATCGTTTCAAATCTCTGTAGGTGGCCATCCTCTGCATTCTAATTCCAGTAAGATTAGCTGGAGGCGGAGTTAGGATCTTATTCGAAGGGGTGGAGTTTGATCTCAGTTTTTAAATTCTGGATAAATTCGTTTGGAGATACGTGAACTGAATTAATACAGTTGTTTCAGCAGGAATAATAAATGTATAGAATAAATTGGTTGAAGAAAATGTATCAGATATAATTGAAAATTATATTGAATAAATTATTTTTTGAACTAACGAATAAATTATTGATTTGACAAGAAATCTTATGAATAATTTCAAGGATATTTTAGGTTATTCATTTTTGAACATGGATATTTATTTTTATTTTTTTTTAATGAAAAAAAAAATCCTTTTCATTCAGAAGCCGAAAAATCTTCATTATTTTGTGACTTCTTTTTGGTGAATGAAAAATTAAAATTCGGGATTCGTCGCTGCGAAAAAATAGAAAAATCTATTTTTCCACCTCGGAATACTCGTCTATAACATGTATTCCAACATTTAAATTCCAACAGTAAATTTCGTTTCGCTAGATGGTACGTAAGAAACATAAGGTTTTTTTCAAAGTTACGATCGTATTTCTCAACTATTAATATCGGCTTATTTATATGCTTTCTCAATGAAATTTATTTTATAAATATCAATATGTAAACTGCAGTCTTGTATTTCTTTAAAATGGCTATTTAGGGATTGTAGTATTCTTATCTATTTTTTTGAAAGTACCTTATATATATAGATTGATACATAGATAGACGTACAAATATGTATTGATAAATGTGTATCTATAACGAATCCATTTGATAATAATTGGTAGCTCAGGCGGTTCCTATCTTTTATTCCAACACCTATGTTTCTCGGATGCATCCACTTTGAACAGATATTTTTAGAATGAATAAAACCTTAAACATCTCTGTTATTCATTCTATTGTATATGTACTTGTAGAGCTCACCAAACCAGCTTAAATGAAAAAACTATAATCTTATAACTCTGCTTGAAAGTATTCAGGTGTAGTTAATACAATTGTCACCACAGGTGTTCGCCCATACATCACTTGTTGGATCCCTTCAGATAGTACCGTCAGTCCTTTTGAGAATATTCATTTATAACATTATTACTCAGCTATTTTTCGTTCTTCGTTTTTTAAATGTTGATAAATGTAAACAAAGGGACTTATTATCTGTTATTTTATCATATGTCCCATTTTCAATAATTCTTTTTCAGGTTTCCTATAAAATCGGCTCTTAGTTAAAGTTTTATTTTAAAAAAGAAGACTGTAATGTTAATAATAATTACAAAAATAAATTATATATTGCTTCATACATTCTTTGTTATATTGGTTTCTATTAAAAATGATCAATCGTTCTTATCTCTGTATATTATTCCTAACGATGATAACGTTCTATATGATGCTGATTTCAACTGACCCAGATACCTTCCATGGTAAAGTACCTATTTAAAACAGGGCATTAGAAAAGAAAATGGTCTTGAGACTGTTCATTTACCAGTCATTATTATTATAATATCACGATTTTATTATAGTATAATTTTATGATCAAACTTATAATGAATGAATAAACCTCGGTGGGTTACACAATTAAAAACATTTATTTTTTATTTATTTGTAAATAAGTTTATTTCTATATCAATAGCCAGAATAGCTGCTGGTAGCATGTCTTTTTACCCTTAATAAAATCCTAAAATCCCGAGCATTGTCTCGATCTGCGAAGTTTACTGTTTACAAAACAGTAATAAGGTCGGTGGTGACATATGGGAATGAGTGCTGGGTTCTGACTTGGGGCAGTGAGATGATACAGAGGGAGGGCTGATAAAGATCCTTAAAATGAACTTTGGTCCGGTAAATATCCGGGGAAATAGGAGAATATGATGAAATATTGAGCTGGAACAGCTTTTTGAGCCAAATGTTTTATGATCAAAGAGGGAAGATTGTAGTGACTTCTTCACGTTAAATGATGCCGGAGGATGGGACTACCAAAAAACATTTATGGCAGGCCGGGAAGAAGGAAATTGAGAGGGAGCCACCAAGGCTGAGGTGGCTGAGGACGATCTAAGACGTTCTAACTAATAGAAGTGAGAGGTTGTATATGGACGGCCTGAGATGAATAGGGATTGTTGTCGATTCTTTGTAAGTCTAAGGACCAACATGGCTGTAGAGCTCAATACAATATTAAAAAAAGAAATGTTTATACGCAATATGGATATAAAATAATCAAAAGTTTCTACTGCTTAGTGCCGTAAGTGGAATATTGTAATATTTTTTTAATGAAAATTTAGTTTTAAAAAAAGAAAATATTTGCCTGAGATGGTTAAATCCTTAACAATCCTTAGTGCTCATAAAAAATTATTAATTTTTTTTTTCATTTTACTGCATAGAAAAGCTGCATGACAGTTTCAGTCTAAAAAATGCAATGCCATTTAAATTTATTTATAACGTATTTTTAATTAGTGTTATATAAACCCGGACTTTTAACACTAGCCCGCACTTAATATTCTCAGCTGCTCGCCCTGGGATGCATGTTATCAGAAGGGCTGCCTCCTAAATAAAACAGAAAAAGATTTAATGGCTGCGGGTCCCTTGGTGACTTGAATAGTAATAAACCTCCATCTTAATATCACCCACCCCCTCCCCATGGACTCGGAAGGTGGTTACTTAGTTTCTATTTACCACCATTTGGCCATCTCGTGTGCAATGTTCTAGGTTGATTGAGAACGAATTTTATCGGCAATCAGAAACTGGAAGGGAATCTACAAGTAAATTGGCTGTCGCTTTAAGGAGGTTTCGGATATTTATGTTACTGCTCCGAAAGGAAAATATAAGAAACAGGCAGCTGGCTGGCTCCTTGTTCGATTTACATGTAAAGCACCCCTCGTATTTAATGAGACACCGGGTTGTCGCCGAAGCCGATCGAAGGCGAAACGGCATTTAAAAGTAAACAGGGTTCGACCGCAGTTCATCAACCCCTCGTCAAAACGGGGCCATGTTAACGTTTTCTTATCTAGGACGGCTCTGTCGGATCACGGTCCCATCAATGTTACCGAGTTAGATCGGATTATTCATGACACTCTGAAATTCATTCAAAAGTATTATGTAGAGGTATCCGTAAAAATCATTACTTCATCGTATTAAAAAGGCTATTAAATTAATTTGTATCTGCAAACTCAAAACGTATTTATGGTACGCATAATGTTATAGAAGGATCAATACAATCAAATCAGCTTAAGTAATTTAGTGAATAAGGCGATCCTTCCTTTTCCTCGTCCAGTCAGGTTTGAATTCTTCTAATAATTGACATTGAAACACACTATTACAACTAAAATAAACAAATAATAAATGTAACCTGAAAGCTATAATAATATGATGATATAAAACAGTTTCAATTAGGATTGATGAATTCTTTGTCTCCTCTATTGGAATTTTTTTTTCGAAGAGTTGTTTTGAATCTTAAGCATTCATCATCAGTATTAAAAATCAAAACAATAGTCCTTTGCTACATCGATTATATATACATATTATTTTTAAAAATGTAAGACAAGAAATCAAACATGTTGACACCATCCTAAGAGACGAAACGATTTTTATATTTTTTTCAGTTAACAGTGCTAACTTGATAATTTTTTTAAAACTATAAAATTCAGTTCAAATTTTGATAGTACGTCTATTGAAATTAATACAACTGCTTATTTTATTGTCATTGTTGATGGTAGATCCCAAGTGTTTATTTGATTGAAATGTCTCTTAGCTGTTTCCAATATTTTTTAAAAGTTTATTTTATCTGGATTTATCAAAAGGCCAACTGTTTCTCCCTATACAATGTAAAGTTAGATCCTTTGGCCATTGCCTTTTTGATCTTAATATAGCTTAACTATAACAAAATATATATAAGCAGGTATACATTAATAGATAGAATCATATAACTATCGTTGGAACATTATAGTTTTTAATTTTCCCAATGTATTTATAT
Organism: Euschistus heros; assembly: GCA_003667255.2. Taxonomy (NCBI): domain Eukaryota; kingdom Metazoa; phylum Arthropoda; class Insecta; order Hemiptera; family Pentatomidae; genus Euschistus; species Euschistus heros. Next base: position 518,281 of record RCWM02000611.1, on the reverse strand, counting down.
ATTTAAATGTTGCCAAGTAATATTAGATAGAAAAAATTCGAGGTTTTCGGTTTTCTATTTTATTCTTCAAAATACCTGCTGAGAATTTTTCTTTTTTTTTCGTTTTATGACATAGATTGTCGTCGGAAAGAATTGTCGTTTGGGGGAAGTTATAGCTCAATAAAATTGCCAAATGATTTGTCCTCGCGGGGTTTAGTGCTGTTAAGTAGAAAGGCCACAATAAAATTTATCTTTTTCATCTTAGTTGGATCTAGTCTCTTTTTTTATTGGCTCTTTTCCGTTATTTATCGGCCCTTTGCCTTCTCAATATTTACCCCGCTGATAAGAGGGAATCAATAGTTTAATACTTCTTATCAGTTATCAGTGAATCCGGGCGTGATTTAGGTGGGCCTTTGTCGCCTGGTGGACATTCCATCCATGGCAGTTCTTTCACTCTACTTTCTTTTCTAAAAATATATTTTATTGATATTTACAATGGAATGCTATATATTTTGATTAATTGATTGATATGATTAATCAAAAAAAGAGTCATTAACTGAATTCGTTTTAGGCTTCCGTCAAAAAATTCATTTTTCGTCTATATTTCGAGAAGAACCTTTCTAGAATTAAACTATTTAATATTATATGTCTTTGTTATATTGTTGAATTTCCTTTCACTTTTATGGACACAGAGTGTTAGAGTTACATATGTGTGAAAATTAATGTCACATTTAAGAAGATGACCTAAACCCGTTGCCCGGAAATTAATGCAGAATTTCATGTTTAAACCAAAACCTGATATTATTATTAAAGAGATTATTTATCAAGTTTTGGTTGTGGTTAAGAGATAGCATACAAAACTACAATTTTACGCGAAAAAATTATTTCTCTATCTTGAATGAGAGCTGAGAAAAAAAAATAAAACGTGATTTCATATTGGTTATTATTAATTTTTTTTTTTTTTTTCGGCTCCCAGAAACAGCTTATTAGCCTCACAAAACTCGGCATTTAAATCTGTGAATTACAAGTCAAAATGTCTTCTTGTCAGATGAAACCTCACTGTATCAGATCTAGGTAATGGGATCTTATTTATAGGACTTTTGGGCCGAAACTACAACGTAGAGTAAAAGTAATGTATCAGGTTTTGGTTTAAACATGAAATCATGCACTAATTTCCAGACAATCCAATAGTACGCTAATAAACTTAAAGTGGCAAATCATTTTTATTTTTATTTTATTTTATTTTATGGAATTGTTTCAGGCAAAGCCTTTTCAATATATAAAAAAACAACAACATATTTTTTGTGAGTTTTGTCCCTTAACCTTATTCTCTCCAATGTAATATTAAATTATTTCTTAGGATCTAATGATATTTTTATATTATTGATTTTTTTCTCTTTTAATTCGTAAAATTTATTTTTAAATAACTGAAAATATTTTTTTCCTTTTATTTTCCCATTTTTATCTTAGAACTATTTTTTAGAAATAATTTTAATTATCTAAACAGTAGATTAAAAAAAAAAAAAAAAAATCAGGAATGTACTCATTAGAGTACTTTTTGAAGAAAGATTTTGAAAAAGAAAACAAAATTTTTAAACTAAAATATTTTAATATTGTTGTTAATGGATTGAAAGTTATCCCTCCCCTTAGCCGTGGACCACCAATAAAGCACAATATCCTAATATTCTAATAGAGACATCCTTTCATTTTTCATTCTTCTTCTTTATTTTTTTTTTTTTTTTGGCTGAACATTCCCTGACTACTAATACAGGCCATGAACATCATTCAACACAGGGACAGAACATTAATCCTCCCTCGACGCTGCTACTCCTATCTCTATTTAATATTCTGTAAAAGTTACAACCACATTATGACGAAACCGTTCATAAATTCGAAACACCACGAAGAAGTAGTAATTATAGGTTTCGTAATTCGTTTTGTCCCGGCTTTCAGAAAGTCATCTTACCCCGATTGTACAATCAAATGAAATTTCATAATGACCTGAAAGTTAAAGGGTCTAGGGGAAGGAAGTTTAAATTGAAATGGCTGCCAGCATCAATAAAATTCATAATCAATTATTGATGACAATGGAGGCGTGATGAAGTTCTTTATTGCGTCACGAAGGGTCATTAAGTAATCATCTGGTTCTTCAATTAGCTTCTGGGTGGTTTGTATTTGTATTCGGAGTAAAAATAATTAATTTTATGAATGTTGCAATACCTTTGTGAATTAACTTATGTGATCCATATATTTGTTGTTTATTTTCACTAAATATTATGCGGAATTATATTTTAGCAGTAATATGGTGGATATGTGTGCGACAACTTTAAATTTGAAAGCTGGCTTTGATATTCTTTGGCGGTTCTTAGATACTGATACATAACAACAATGCATTATTTTTTAAAGTTATCGGTCAAAAATGTTAACTTACGGCTGTAGACTCCTAAACTCAAGTTTATTTATTTTTTTGATTGTGTACAATAATTAAAGAATTCTTCCAAATATTTTAGTACATCTGTCAGTACATAGCCCAATCTTCATTCTAAAAGTATCTGTAACGTTTGTTACAAAAGTAGAATCTATATATTTTCTATATAAGGGATTACTGTTAGTGAAATGTAGTTCAACTTTCAAAATACATTTCAACCTCAAGGTAAGGTTTCTCTTAATTTATTTTAATTACCTACGTATTTTGAAACGTATAACATTGAAGAATTGCATATCACAATTAAAAGACGAGGAAAAAAGCAGATGTAGAATTGTAATTTAAACCTTGTTTAATTTTACAACATTTTTTAATTTAAAAATGTATTAAAATGAGTTCTAATCGGACTTGCTTGGTTTCGTTTTTGGGATCCACTAAACTTACAAGTGGAAACCTTTTTATGGCAAAAAATTAGATTATATTAAAAAAATTCTAAAAATTAAATTTACGTACCTCCCTCCGAACTTTGGGACTATTTGGGCTATAGAACTATAGAACTGAGTATTTTTTTTTTCCGATTTGTTACAAAGCTATTTCTCAAATCCTCAAATCTTAAAATCTTCAATGTAATTAAGTTTGTTTTCGAAAACTTAAGTATTACAAGCCAATAATTTGAGTGTAGATATATTTATAACACCTAAAATTGGCATACAAATTGATTTTAAGTATATTTTTTTATATCAATTTATTGAAATTTACAACTGTACAAAATATATACATCAAGTAAATCTGTTGATAACTAGTACAATAACATGTCAAAACTTGAAAATAACTACTCATCAGTAGCACCTTATTAAAAATTCTACACTAGAAGGTCTCTGGGCCATCTTTTTTTCAAAAGTCTCGGAGGATTATCGGCAATAGTGTGGGAAGCAAGTTGAGAAATTAGTGAATTTGAGTGGTTATGTAGCTTACTATTAAAGGATGGGTATCTGGTTTGAGCTAAATCAGCAACATATGGAGCATTAAGATCTTTATGGATAAGTTTATTGGTCACAAAATATGGAGCTGTGAGTATTTTTCGAAGGATTTTGGATTATAAGGATTGGATACGCATTAGATGGTTATGTATGGATGGTTATGTCAGTTAAGTATGTTATTAAATACGTGAGTTTTAATTTACTAGTTTAAATATATATATTTTTTAATGTATTAGTTTATTCTTATATGTTCTTCAATAGTTTATTTGATATGATTTTTATAGTTTATTTTCATTAAATTTTTATATTTTAATTTACCTATTTGTATTAAATTAGTTTTGATTAATCTTTGGCATAATTATGTTTTAAATGCCAATTAGTTTATCATTACTTTTTAATAAATTTATTTTACGTTGTTATTTTGTATATTAGTGTTAAAAATTTCTTTTGACATTAAAGAAACATTTAAAGTCATAATGGCGAATGTAACCTTATACATTTCTTGTAAAGCTATTTGTAAATAGATAATATGACATATTAATTTTTAAATAAATAAATCAGCCTGCGTGCATAAGCTATAATAACATAGCTCTATGGGAGGGTGTATTTTCGAAATGTGTTTTCGATGTGGCGCAGTAGTTGGGGTGAAAAGACCCCTCTCACTATCTCAACTTCCAGTCGCCCGAGCATTAGAAGAGAAATATGCCTACATGACAGAAACAGATTTAACAAACACCCTCTCAAATCTGCAACACTCTGGTCTTTATTCAGGATATCTTGGCTCAGTGTTAAAGTCACCAGAGATTTGTGAAACCCTCGAATTCCTAAGTTCGATCAGGCTTGTAGTCATTTGCGAGGCGTTCCAGTATTTCTAATTCGTTCTGCGTTCTAAATGGTGTGTCGTTATCAGTAAGCAAATATGGAGACTGATTAATTCTTTCCAGCCTTTTAGCCCGAGCTTGAGAACGGGTTTTTGGCTTTCGTGAAGCTAAAATCATGGAACCGTGGCTGACTTGGCGTTAAACTCATTAATCAAATGAAATAGGTCTAGGTGCTAAGAGAGCCTGTGTTTCTCTGCGTTCCACGGTTGCAAGGGAGAAATATATAACCTTAATTAATGCCTAAGAATGCAATTTCACTTTAGACACAATTTCTCTCGAGTTCCATTAATTTTTTTTTTTTTTTTTTTTTCTAATTCTCGATATACACCTGCATACATTATATACAAGTAAATTTAAGGAAAATTATTACAATGAGATTATTACAATATAATCATATTATTACAATGCGCCTCGGAGGATTATCGCGTATCTTTTCTTAGACTCAATTAGAAAAGTTAAGTGATTAGTGGATTCGATTGGTTACAAATGAAAGTAACTTAGTATTTCTCAAGGGATTCATTTTTTCTGAGTGTAAAGTCGATTTACAATCGAAGGTTATGCTACGAAAACGAAGCAGCTACACCTTTTGAGTTTGCGAAATAACATAAGACAATGTTTAATAGTTTAACAAACATGCAGCTAACTATTGGATCTAAAAGTTTCCCCACCCTCCTGGTCCTCAAAATTTTAAATATGGCAACTGTCATTTATTTCCCCTTGTCGAATTGATTGTTTCCGTTTTAATTGGGCAGAACAATTAATGCTACAATGGAAAGAATCGGCGCAATGACATATGAATAAACAGGATGCGAATGCTGTTAAAGAAAATATCTCAAGCCTGAACATGGCATTTGAGAGTCATTATTTGTCTGTGGACATTGAACATGCAGTCAACTCTCACTACAACATTATGCACAGTTGTAAATAATTTTCTTATTTTACCTTATGATTAACATAAGACAATGTTTGATAGTTTAACAAACATGCAGCCAACTATTGGATCTAACGCATATTTACACTAAACAATAATTTGTCTCCTTTTATTGCTAGATTTTATCCTATACCTCCATCTTTCAGATTTCTCATCTTTTCTTAATCGGCTATACTTTGATTTACTGTTCGAAGCAGATGTAGTTTTTATTGGAAATGAAAGTATTTTCGGTGTTAATTGGAACAAAAATATTTCGCTATGCTGCATTGTGCACTGTTGTGCTCTTACCGTTCTTACCTTTCATATTGAAAGTAAAATTTCCTAAATTAATAAATTTCACAAAACGTTTCACATTCTGACCCTGGTAAATTTATAGAAGATATTTAATCCACTTGTATCTATTTTTGCCTTTTTTATTTATTTTTGTAAATGTTCAATTCTTTTCTAAATAGATATTTCTCATTATTTTAGGGGGATAATTTGTATTCAGCTATTAGACGTGATATATCTGCACTGCCTAACCCTCTGGTAATTTACTGGAATGGCTTTTACATGTTACTGAGCTGGAGCAACGGCATTATTTTCGAGCTCAGCAAGCTTTGATGAATTTATCTCCCATTTAACCGTTTTCATTAGTCCAATTTGAACAATAATTAAAAAAAGAAATCAAGTAAAGTTTGATACATCTTGTAGATCTGATATTTAGTATTAAAAATTTATGAAAATGTTTTTATCTTTCTGGGACGTTTTGTATCGAGTTTTCCTCAAATTTCCGCAAGAAGGAGAAAATGTAATATTTTTAATTTTCTTATATTCCCTAATAAACACCTACGATTACTTCTATTTATTATACTTTTTTATAAATATATATTGTTTTATTGAATAAATATTACAAGCTGCTCTATAAGGGGATATGAGTAATTTGAATAACAATAAATTCATTCATACAATATGCACAAAGATAATAATTTAAAAAAAATAAAATAAAATTGAAAAAAGAAACCTCTAACTATATAGGATAACAGGATACAAAATACAGTAAATAGTAATATGAAATAAATCAGAAAATAATAGGAGTCATGGCAGTAGTTAAGTAATATTTCAAAGATCATGGAAAGTAGTTATATGATATTTAGTACTAATATTTTACTTACCCTTATTGACATTAAAACATCTAAACGGATGATATTTTGTAAAACTATATTTAGATACATTATATTTTAATGATAAGGGTATTAATGTATTATTTTTTAAATCTGTTTTCAAGTAAAAAAAAAAAATGTGGTATATAGTTAAAGAAATCCTTTTACCGGGTTTCTAAGTAAAGAATATATATTAAAATAAACAGAAAAACCTTTCTACAATAATGAACCTTTTAAACCATCCCTTTGATACAATATGTTTTCTATTTTTTCTGAAAAAACTAAGCGATCATTTTTAGGTTCAAGATCACGAAAGAAAAAGGAAAACATTCCAGTCAAGTGTTTCCCCAGAACACTTTCCCATCGTCTCACTCCTAAGATCCACTCCCCTTAAGCTTGACTCCATCTCCTGTAACGCGTAGTAATTACTGTTTTCATCCAGAATTCCACTTCCAAATTACACGGAATCCCTTGTCTTATTCTTCCTGCATATGAATGATTCATGAACCGGCCTGTATCATCTGCATTTACACAATCCATGATCTGCGGCACCGGTTATACTGAATACCGTTCATCATAGGCCATGTATAGGGTGCAGGAGCTCGAGAGTGAGATCACCGAGGAGTGTATGATTCCGAAATTACAACGCTGGGTCAAAATTTAAGCAATTATAGTCAATTTTGGTGAGTGGTCTGTTATTTATCCAGGGAATTTCCGTGTGTTTCTATTTTGATTCTTGATGATTGGTTTGTTGAAACTTTCATTTTTCTTCAGGGGAGAAAAAAATCTCGATTTCGATTCCAGATTGTGGCTGTTGTTATGTTATACAATCATAAAGAAAAATTAGAAAAATGGAACAAAAAGTTTTGAGGTATTTGAGTTTTGATGTACTTTGTGTTCAGTCTCAATCCTAGTCCAATCTTTTAGAATAATGTTCTTTATTTAATAAGGTTGAAGTAAGTAGAAGTGTGCGACCTAGCATTATAATTTATTTTACTATTTGTTTAACTGGATTACTTATTTTAATTTATCATACTATTTGAATTGGTTTATTCCGTCTCTCTTACTTATTGCTCTTGAGTGAAGCATAATGTAATATTCATTTAAAACTGAAAAAAAAAAAAAAAAGTTTATCTTGATTAGAAATTGCTTTTGAGCATGGAAGTAATTTCGCCTCCGCGACTGAAATGTATGAATATCAGTTTCTGAAAAAAAGTAAAGTAACTAATTGACAATCCGCGGAGTATGGAATTTAGGTTGATGTTTAAATCATCAGTAGGTACTGAATAATATAAATATCCCGCCGTGGCTTCTCCCGCTCTCATAAATAAAGAACTAAGATTATATTAACTAATAATTGAATTTCACTTGTTTTCCGATAAAAATTTTTGTATTGAAATATGGAATTTAGCATTATTTCTTCAATGATATTTTCATGCATGGCAGTAACTTTTAACCTGTTTAAAATTACATTGATTAGGTGTTTGGAGACTACGTATAAGTACAATTATACATCCAATTTCGCAGAAATAATTCTATTGATATATGATTGGATTTAAATTTCTAATTTGACCGTGTGGCAAACCTCGTTTGTGGCACTCAACACTATACATTTTAATTATTATTATAGTAAAATTTATTATTATAAACCTTCCTAGAACTATAAAGATGTAGTTAAAATTTGGTACAGTTGTGTTTAATAGCTTTACAATTGCAAACTCTGTTACAGAATGGCCACATATCGGTCGATTTTTAAACTGCACTGGGATCCACATGCCACTCCATATATTTATAGCTTTTTTTAATAACAATTGAATTAAAAATAAGTAATTTTTATCATAAATTTCTAGCTCAATATAGCACCGTACATTTTTAACCTCTCTTCTATGGTACTCGCCACATATCGGTCCATTATCAAAGTTCACTATTCACCAGATACCATATTTATCGCTTTTTTGTGACAATATAATTAAAAATCTTTAAATTTTATTATTGCTAAACCATCCTTGAACTATGAAGATGATGTGATTAAAATTTAATACAGATTGGCTTGTCCTTTTATATAATAGTACAGATGCAGATTAATGGGTTATCTACAATAGTGTTAAAATGGAAATTAGCAGAGGTGGATTTATCACTTAAGGGCATTAAAAGTGATATATTCCGCAGAAAAGATCAGTGAAAAAGAACAACGTTCATTGAAATCGCCCTCCACTCCTTACTTATTGTTCTTTTTTCTTTTTTTTGCCATAGAGCATAGCCTTAACCATCAATGACATTTAGTTTTGAATGAAAACAGGAAGCGAATAGATTACCAAGGGTTCCATTAATTATCAGGACCAGTGGCGAGGAACCTCCCCGAAGTACAGGTACCCTCCTCAAGACAAAGACTTGAGCCCGGATAGACCTGAGGCCACCCCGGCACAAAGGGCTGCGTGAGGTCTACCGCGCATTGTCTTCCCATCCTCCTCTTTTTATATTTTGTATTTCTTTATCCTTCGAGTGTATGTCTTTGTTTTTGGGTTGGCTATCTCGGCCTACTAGGACGTAATAACTGTAATTCTCCCGCCCCGATGCTCTACCCACAGACCCGAGATATGAAGCAGGATTTATGAGTCTCGGCTAGGAGAGGGGGAGGTAATTTCACACCTTCGGCCGTCAATACTGGAATCGCTAACAAATTTATGGATCTCGTTACGGTGAACAATATCTGGTTTGGATTTTTTTTTCTATCCTGAGGGTCCTCGTGTCCATGGTGTTGACTTATTCTTGGATGAGTCATGAGCAAGGTGTTCAGATTTTCGAAACGTCAAATCGGGAACATGCGTAGTTGAAGATTTTTTTGTTGAAACTTTGAAGGAAAGAATTATTTCATTTAGTATCAATTCTTGATATTTAAGAACCAAGTATATTTTAGCATCAAGCCAATTGAAATTAGCCATTAATTACTTTATTTTATTTAGGCATTTATTCTCTATTTGTAATTTAGTAATCCCAAAGACAATAGCTGCATGTTTTGGTATGCAAGATCTCCTAATTGTAGGTCATTATTTAGCTTTTGTTGAACATTTGTCAGTTTTTTATACACGTACCATAATGCAGCCATCAAACTTATTTTGCGGACTAGGTGTGGTGGATGCATTATGTAATAAAAAATCACCACAGAATTCTAACCCATTAGTTATTTAATTATTCAATGAATTGTTAACAACAACAACAATAAATTTCCTCTTGCTTATGACCACTGGATTGTGAGCAGGTGTGAAATTAAAAGTTTTAGTGTGCCTAGCCCAGTGAAGGAGCACGTCTAGCTTTAGAATAAGAGAGAATCCCAGAAGGTGGTTCTGTGACGTTGGGAGGTCTCGATCATGTTGGCCGGTATTTGACAAAAGACGTGGATTTTAGTTTAGAAAAGATAATGATAATAAATGTCATCTTAAATAAATGTGCTTATGATATACCATCGATTGTGATTATATTAAAGAAAATATACGAGCTTTTAGGGCCCGTATTCGAGTCCGGCTTTAGGCAGAAAATATTTTCTGTTATTTAGTCGACCTCTCGAGCTTGGTAAACCATCTTGGGGTATATCTGGCTTCAGTGAAGTGGGTACCTTTAGTTGGAGAGGGGTGGATTGGTTTACGGTCTAATCTCCTCCTTAAAGAACTTTTGGCTCAGAAATAGTTCATTTTTTTGTTTTGTTTTTATCAAGTTCTAATATTTTGAAATTACTTTTGTAGTTAGAAGATGATATAGAACCTGAAAATATTGATATTGGTATTGGAACTATTAGTGGAACAAGTCATAGGAGACTTAATAGTTTTTTAAGAACCCCATATATATATATATAAACAAACAAAGAAAAATAAAATACAATAAACGTAAATCATTATAGCTTGTAATAAAGGTACCATTTACAAATTTGAGTCACATTTACAGGGCAGGTATACGTGTTCATTGCATGTGTAACAGCTAATCAAGACGTACCCAAATCACTTACTGTGCTAGCCTCAGGCTGGGGTGAGGTACTAATAGCCGCAGGTAGTCTGCTTTTTGTTCTCTTGTGTGTCTAGCCCACGGAGTTGAAACAATTAACTTTTTTCCATCGTGTTGAGGGGCTCTGGACAGCTCAACCTATTGTTTGGCTCCTCAGAGATTTAAAATATTATGTCCACCCGATTTATAACTTAAGCTAAACTTCTAACTTTGCGAATAAATATAACTTAAAAAATATATACAATACAAGAAAAATATTTTATGATACACGCAACTGAACCATTTGACCATAAAATGCTCGTTTATATAGCTGTTTGTCGTGTTCATATCTAGGCTAAAGCCCTTGAAGAATTGCCCGCCTTGAACTGTCGCTATAACATTGGGTACTTACTATGCGACATAAAGTTAAAGCACCCTTACATAAAGTCACTTGTACTTGTAAATTCAGACAGAGACAATTGTCTACGTACTAGAATAATAACGCTGTTACACAAATTCTATATTTCACCATTTACAGAACAGAATGGCTTTTATGTTTGACCAATCCCCTCTGGCATTTCTAAAGCTGTTCATATTCAGTATCAATGAATATAGGGACTCCATAAATAGAGGTGTGGAATTCTAAAATGATCAAAATCCATTATTCTAAAGGATTTTTAAAGATCGTTGACTGGTTATCATCAATGATCAGTTCGCAGCTTCTAGTTTTTTTTTTTTTAATATTCACCATTCGTAATTAGAATATTTATTTTATTAATGAAATTTTATATTAATAGTTTATATTGAAAATTATATGTTTTTAGTCATTGATTTGATTGTTTTCCTGTTATTTATTTATTTGTGAATTTGGGTGTTTGTTTATAACTCGCATATATTGCATGATGTACGATCATTATGGACACATCATTACCTCTATAACCTATTGCCTTTTAATATGGAAGATTGTAATATTTATTACAATAAATAAAGCTGTTAAAAATTCAAAAAAAATAAATATTGAAAATACAATTAGCCACTGAGTAGGTATTAAAACAGAATCTATTCAATATTCCTGTAGGGAATAGAAGGATGGGAGAAATCGCTCGAGAGGATTATGGATTTTGGCTTTAGTGACCTGAGAACCACATTAAGCGTGTTATTATTATTTCTACATTTTTAGGAGAATTAAAAAAAAAACAAAAAAAAAAATTGTTCAGATTTTTCATATCATAATACGGTGTTGTTTTTTTTTTACGATTTAAGGATTCTTTGATTTTGTTGTTAAATATATTGAAGTTATGTGTTTCTAAAAATCGTGTTCATTTTTAATATACCTTATAATAAAAAAGCAACTTAAAAATGTATTCATTTTCGTTTGAATTTATTCCACTGGTTTTTATAAACTAAAATCGTGGTTTTTTAATTTTCACCCAACAGTTTAATATATTTATTTTAATTTTTAAAATCCACCTGTATCCTAGTGTAGCTTCTTTTTTCTAAGGTATGTTAGAGGTTGGTATAATATACTTTTAAGCTTAGCTGTCGTGTTCATTCCTAATATTTTCGTATTTGCTTCTGACTTATATCTGTCAGCAATGTCATCTATAATTATGAATTACAATATCTGGCGAGTTACTAGTTAATCAGGCGTTGAAGTAGTTTTAATTTATTTTATTGTTGAACGTGATTAATTTTTAGACGGATCTTCTGGTTTCTTCTATAGTAATATAAATAGAGTATAGGATGACTGCTAGAAATTAGTACAGTAATCATTTACTGTTATCTAAGCAATCGGTTCCAGAAGGTATTACTCCCAACTCTTCTGATACATCTGAACCCTCTCCAGTTACGATATCGCTCCCTATCTGGACCGCACCTTTATGATGCGGGTCCTCTAGTTCGGAGAAGAGTTTCCCCTAATTATTTGATTACATTAACTATTTGGATACTCAGCCGCGAGGCGCCATTAGGGCTAAACCTTAGCTACTGGGAGCTTAGGGCCAGGATCGCATGCCGTAATGTCCTACCATCTAGCTACGGCTTAATTTCGTTAAGCGAACTTACTTATCCGCTTAGCTCGCCTCTTATCAATTACCCTCTTTCCTCTCTTATTAGCCCTGGCATTTCCTTAGCTCTTCCTCACTAACCCTTAAGATTATAGAATATTTGATGGAGCCCGAGTTTACTCAGAAATTAGTGGCCAAACTAATTACTGAAACTTTCCTGCCAACCTGCAATTATTAACCAGGCTTCATAATGAATCAGAATATTTTACGGCTGATTAGGTTATAATTTATTAATTTTTTAAATAAATTATTGGTAGATATTTGAGTATTTATACCTATGTTTTAATCCAATTTGACTTAATAATCCAGAAGATAAGAATAAAATATGTTTATAATTTATCACTATATTTCATAGTTCTGGGAAATTGTAATCTCATGATATCGGCTTCTTTCTAATTTTTTAAATAACCAAAATAAGAGACAATTTTATTCTTCTTAGATTTTTTTATTATTTATTTATTTATTTAAAAAAAATATTTTTTGAGTTATATATTTATTTAAAAGCTCTTAATTAAAGAATCTTAATAGTAACCATCTACATGTACAGTGGATTATCCGAACGTCAGTTATCGGAACCTTTTTTTTTTAAATGTATTTTTCATAAATTGATCATCTAATTACTTAAAATAATTTTTATTTAAAAATTAAATTAAATGAAAAACAAATATTTTTTCCATCAATTTCTATATGGGAATCTCTATTTATTTCTCAAAAACGGCAAAAAATGAACTCCTATACATACTTACGTTTTTGCTTTCTGAGAACTGTATACCTAATTAGATCATTTCATTTGTTTCTCTTAATATCTTCCAATTCATTTGGTTGCTAATAGATCTTTTAAATCATTCTTCCAGAAATGTACATCGCCTTTGTGATAACTTTTTAGGAAACGAGAGTTCTTTTCATTTAAAGATCAAATGGAAATCATTGCGTGGCTAAAAAAAGTGAATCGGGTCAAACATATCAATTTCGGGTTTGGTAAATCAATAATTTTTTTTAACGAATTTCGATTATCCTAATTTTTGATTATCCGAACCATCTCTGACAGCATTAGTTCGGATAATCGACGCTCTACTGTATTTTGAAAATATTGAACTCTACGCATTTAGTTACTCCTGTAGTCTCAGAAATATAACTTTCTTTATACGAAACCTCAATTCTTCAGAACTTTTTTTGATTGTTAACTATTCCTGTAATTTACATTGAACAAAAAAAAAAAAAAAAAAATTAAAAAAATATTAATAAAGAATACAATTTCATTAATAAAAATAGGATAAGAACAAGACTTGAGCATGTGTTGTTATTCACTGTATGCGAAGGCATTGGGAGATGATCCTTAAATTATTCTTATACAATAAAGAACCTATTCCCAGTGACATTTGTTTTTTTTTTTCTATTCTATATAATTTAATGGGTCCGCCGAAAAACGTTCTAAGCGACAAACATAAAATTTTGAGTAATCAGTAAAAGAAAATCATAATCTAAAGTTTTTGTTGGTTTTTTTAGATAAGATTTTATATTCACATATAAATTTGTTATATTTACATGTATAATAACGTAATAGAGTACTATATCATACTAAGACGTACTATTATACATTTTAAAAACTTTAAAATCGCCACTTTGGAAATTTTATCGCTTAGAACGTTTTTCGGCGGAGCCATTCAATTGTATATTCCATAGCAAACATATGATTGTATTCTCAGCAACATTAAATTGTGTTTGCCTGCGCCTCCTGAAGTCTCGAAATCCTGCTGTTGCTGGATTCCTCACAAAATAGTCCTCATCTTGCTGCGTTGTTCATTAATTTTTATTCTGCTTTTAGATTAATCACCTACAGTTTGTTTTCACCCCATTTAAAATCATTAAGGAACGAGCCTTAATATGCTAGGGGCGATAAGGCTAATAAAATCCGAGAACTGAATCGGGGCGGGGGAAAAATATTAAATAGTGGCCATTAAGGAGCTGACTCTAACAAGGGCCGCCACCTTGGAACGCGTCGAGTCGATTTGATTTGCTTCTCGATTAGAGGAGTTATCGATTATAGCGCGACCCAGTTCCTCGGAGTCTGTTTAAATGGACCAATAGCGGAGGACCTTCCTTGTTCTTCACGGCTATCTCATGGGAACCACCATTTAAGAGGATCGACCTGATGGCTGCCGATATGTCACTGTCACCTCGCTATTAGTTCCTCGCGACTAACGGCCTTTCTCGGAGCCGACAAATTGTAAAATATCAGCTTGATTAATTTTATTTATGAATTCCTTGCATTGATCTTTGATAACTGCCCTGAGCGGTTCAAACGAGTCAGGATGGAATTTTGGTCATTATGCCTCCAAGAATTAAAAAAAAATATATAGATTGTGTTCTTAGGTAACATATTGACTATTAAATGTTGTAACCGTACAGTTTCAAAAGATTGAAAAGAATCGAAAGAAATAAACACCTGTGGGTTCCTGTCTTACACAGGTGTTTATTTCATTGATGGATTGCTTTATAGTACTTAGCATTTCGAATTATACAAGATATAAAACTAAATGATAAGAACTAAAAAAAATTAACTAAAAGATTTGATCATGATTAATTTTTTCCCAACTCTGCACATGTATAATAAGAATGAACAACATATTCAAATGATTTGCTCGTTAGTTTAATTTTGTAGAGAACGGGAATATAAGAAATGGTAGAAACAGGAGGGATTTAAATGTAGACATAAATGGAGCGTTACGGATGTTATAGGGTCGTGAATTATGGAAGTTGAACGGGAAATAAAGGAATGGTCTTATGAAACTCCTGTAAGGTCTGAAAAAAAGTTTATTTTAACTCAACATACAGGTGTGATGTATAGGAATCTTTTAGAATTAAGTGTAAAATCGTTCTAAATATACAAACATTCAGTCTGGTGAACCTATAACAAAACCTGTTCAAAAGATCTTAAGAGATCCTACCGTTGCTCGGCAGCCTCACCAGTGGCAAAATCCAGTGGAGGCTGTGTAAACGCCCTTAGCAGGAGCGAAAAAGCTGGCAATTGTCAGAACTCCGTAATAATTATATGTTTACAAAAAATACCGGTCCGCTGGCGTTTTATGTGCTTGGTGGGATATTTTGAAGTGTGGGACTGGAAGTGAGAGTTTTGATGGAATTCGTAAATTCTAGGGGCATGATATCGAGAACGAAAGGTATATTTAAATTGTTATGCAGGGTTTTATTGGGGACATAACATGGAGAGAATTCAGAAGAGGCGTGTATTTTAAAATTTGTACACCATGCAAAAAATTTATAAGTAAAAAACAAAAACTGAAGTAAATTTGTATATACATACTCGTATATGAGGAATATAAACATATATGATACAACTTACATACCAGTTCCATTTATATCTTGAGTAATATTTTCTCGCTCAGGAATTCCGCAATTATGCCACTTCGCAACTTATTACGTTCCCATTATAACCCACCTTCAATTTAATCGCCATTTGTTTAAATGGAATCGCTAAACTACTAAGGCCAAGTTGATAAATCATTCGACATTTCCCATGTTAGTGCTATCAGTTACTAGGAAGTGTTTCACAATACTAATGGTGGATAACCTAGTAGCATTTTAACTGCTATATATCAACGGGCCTTTAGGTTGATGTAAGGTCATTTCGTTGATTTATAAGTGTTTCTTTCTCTGAACCTGGGAACCTTGAATTGTGCTTAATTATTGCAGCTGAGTGGCCCTATTTATAGCATATCTTAGCTATTTTTTGTTTTCATTTATGAAATTTTAAATTTTATTCATTCCAGTCTTCAGACCTGGACTAATTTACAAAAGCAATACAGACAGATAAGTGCTGAATTAATTGAAGCAATATTAGCATATGAAGAATCGAACTAATTAAAATAATTAGATAAATGAGTAAATAGTGCCTTTGGAATTCGAGAACTTACTTTAACCCAAGACTTAAAAACATTTAAATATATTTAATTTACGTTTTTAAAATTGACATTTTTTTTTTTGTTTATTATTTGTATTCCACCTTTCTACAGACTGAAAATATCCAGTATACTGCGTAAATAAATTGAATGTAAAACAATTGCATGCATAAGTTGATCTGTAAGTTGAGTTCCTACATCCTTTTTTTTTTTTTTTTTTTTTTTTTTTTGGGGGGGGGGCAACATTTCGTGGTATCAGAAATATTTGATTCAGCCATGTCTAATATGATTCTGTTTGGGTGATCGTTTGTCGTGGAATATTATTCAGTGATTTTTAGTGATCTTGTATAATTGGTATGTGCAAGTATGAGTATATATTCTTTTACTGATTTGCAATGGGATGCGATGTTTATGATTGATAAGTATATTTGACTTTTGGCAAGCTCATAAGTAGCGATCAGGGATATTAAGCGATAAATGATCAGGGAATGAGTCCGAATTAAATTTACTAAGTATGTAACTGTATAAATGCAAATGCTGGATTTCAATGAGAATAGCCTTTGCTAGATTGTTTGTTTTTAAAGCTATAGTCCAGTGTGGACCTTGGCCTCTCTCAGAAGTCTGTTCCATTCACACTAATCCAGAGCCCTATTTCTCGCAACTCAAAACTCAAAGTACCCTCATTTCCTCTTCAACACCCTTTTCTCGGAAATCCTAGAGCGATATCTCTTTCGTTTTGCTGGGAACCTCTCTCATCACCTTTTTTACCATTCTCTCACTGGTCATCTTCTCGGCTAATTCTTCTTAATATAACAAACTATGGGCCTAATGATTTATATAGATTTAATTAAGGGAGTTTGCTATATAGGAAACATAAATCTCTGTTGTAAATTTAATTCAAGCCATTCTTTAAAATGGGGTTCTAACATATTTCTTTTATTCCAAGTATCTTACGGAATTATTTTGTGGAATTGATTTTCCTATTATTTTATCATAGAAAAATAAAAGTATTGTGTTGCTTAAAGGATAATAAAGATTAGAGAAGGATTTATAATTTATAAACTCCACTATTGTTATAGATAGGTTAAGTTAATGTTCTCATGTATTTTAATAAACGTGGACTATAAATTACCCTGACTACATTTGGTACACTGTACACTTTAAATCAGAACTTACGTCCCATTGTTCGTCATGAGTAGCCTAGGCCAACAAGAGCAGGAGATAACTCTTCGGTTACAAGATCTGACCCGACAGGTCGGACTCCGACATCTTGTTACGCTCTCATGAGCAGCAGTTTACGAGCCCCTACGAACGTACGTCGGATTCCGCAATTCATCAGAGCAGTCGCTCCTACAGCAACATCTGATCCACGATCGCAGTCCGTGATTCATGACCTGTCATTAGCCTATTGCGCAAGCAGATGGTATCATTATGTCATTTATCTGTGGTTTGCTTTGGCTGGATTGCCCTACGTGCTGGCCAAATTACCTACTGCGCCGGAATCACATCTCACCCGCGTGGCACTTTCACTGTCGCCCTAATGCGCGCCCTTGGAGTGTGTCTCTTTGTTCCTATTGTTGGTTTTATTGTTGTCTATTGTCAGGGTGAGAATCATCGGAAATCGTGATGTATTTAATGTTCTGTGCATTATCCGGCTTTTGTCGTATAAACTGGCAATATGTTTCAATCAATTGGATTTATGGGTATAGCTGTATAAGTATAGGAATTGGGTTGGGATAACTAGATACAACGATATATCCTATATTTCACAATAAAGGAATCCTTCCCTTATATTACATAGCAAAGACGTTGAAAACATGGTCAGAACATATTATTTAAAGAAATCGATTTTGAAAACCACTAATTTCATTAATCTTTCTGTACTTTATTTAATGTTCAGCTAACCATTGTTAAAAAAAAAAAAAAAAAAAGAAGCTTAATATAGCGATGAGATAAGTGTTGACTGTTCAGTTATCATGTATTTTTTTCTAAAGTATTTGTAAGTAGTACAACCTGACACTGTATCATATTGTATTGCAATTGATATTAAAATTAAAGCATTTGATTTTATAACACGTGAAATGTAATTTTATCGCTATCTATTGTCAGTTGCAGATAATATAGATGACAAATTTATTTTAAACAAATAAGAATGATTTATCCCATTTTCCAAGGTGAAGATAAAGTTACCTATGGTCTTGATATTGGATTCGTCGTTTCACTGCTGATTTGCAGTAAATATATCTTGACTGACTACATATTTCAATATTGTTGGTTAATTTCATAATAGCTTATGATCAGTAGAAGCTCAGTATTAATAATATAATTTCTCTCCTGAATTTTTAAAGTACTAGGGATCTGAGGCGGCTATGAAAATGAGCAAAAATCTGTCCTATTTGTTCCCAATGCTCTTCATATTTTGGCAGTTCATCTTTTTAAACCGATTATTAATAACAACTATATCTTCCCCGCATCGTTTTATTGATGATCCCCCTCCTCTTGAATTTGCTCTACTTCCATCCTTTTACAAATCTACGAAGTAGAGGTCCTGACACCGAAGTCTCCCTGTTTTAATAAAGTTGGTGTTATCAGCTTCATTATAAAGTTTTCGGTGTTTGATCAGCTACATTTTAAACTTCTTGAAGTTTAAAATGAAGTGGGCCCCTTCTATTGTTATTGCCTCAAATATTTTCCTCGAGAAATTTCGACAGTTCGAGGCTTGGATTGTGCATTGGTTAGGACTACTAACGAACTTGGTTTGTATTAATCGACTCAAATCCTAAGCTGTAGGGGGCAGAAAAACAAATTAATATCAAACGCACTTACTCCTTCAAATTCAAAGTCCACTAAGCTATTGTGAATGTTTCTTATTATGTTTCTAACAAAATGCTACACGATGATCTCAATATACATGTTGTCCTTGACCTCATTTACCTTATTTTTTTAGAATTCCGTCAATACCTTTCTAACGATCCCAATCCTCTGGCTCATTATTTAACCCCCTTCGCAGAATATTCATTCATATAAATATAAATTATGTTGGAGCTCTGGCGATGGACTATGCACTAGTACTCTCACTCTGCCTCCACTGGATTTGATATTAGTGACGCAGCTGAGTGAGGAGCAGCGCTGGGATCTCTTAAGGTCTATCAAGCCCTCTCATAAGTGGAGGGGACAGCTTTGTTAGGGATTCCCCAAGATGCATATCTATGATAGCTTTTTTTTTCTTTCCTTTTCTATTTTTAATTAATATTGTAATATTAATTTGATAGTTGGAGGTTTTAAAAATTATTTTTATCCTAAATATTGTTTAAAGAGGTTTATTAATATTTCACTAAAATAATAATAAAATATATAGTTTTACAACGGGATATTATTGGATAATTTAACAGTGAATTATGTAATATATACTATTTTAATATCAGGCAATCTAGTGTTCATTCTCGGCCGAAATGGTACTACTGGCTTTGGTTTAAGCTAAGAAATATGAAATGTTGTCCTGTGTATAAGTGTATATACTTTCTTTGATATGTTCGAAACTTTTTGGAAATGTAAAAATATTATCTGTTTTATTAATCAGTGCTATAAATTCGAATCAAATTCAACTCCTTTTAACTCTGAACGATCAGAGTTCAGTTCTATGTGAACTCACTTAACGTATCTCATATCCTAGACAAGCCATTATACCGCATACATTAGTTTATGCCGAAGCCATTATGTTAATGTATGGTTGCCTAACCCTTGCCCTATCTCGTGGCAACATGCCAAGGCACACTTGGCTGCCTGGATGGCCGCTAAAGGAGGGCGAAGTGTCACAATATCCTCGTTAGATGGAAGCATGAGTGAGCCCGCGACAGGGGCCTACTGATTGGAGAGGCCTCGGAGGCTCGGCCCCAGAGCGACCACAAATTACACGAACCTCGGTCACGACTCCAGAAATGGGCAACTAATGAGATAAATCTTGCGGCTGAAGCATTGCTAACCTTTCAACGCCACTTTTTATTTATTCTCTCGTATCATCTGTTTTTTTCCTCACCATCATGTTTGTATATTTCATCAACAGGAGCTTTGTTTCAGGGATTTATCATCGTCATGAAATCTCCTTCTTTGATAGACTTTCAGAATTCATTGTTATTATTGTGTATACGCTCTGTTTGAGATTTATCCTGGTAAGGTTGCTCTTTTAAAGTAATTTATATTTTCTCTTCTTCCATTTCTGTTCTCTTTCTTTTCTGTAGTAAACTCTACAGAAGAGGGGTGCTTTATAAAAATTCGTACATAAACCACAATAATATCAAAGAAAAAAAAAGATGAAACCAATAGAAACCTTGAAAATAATAAAATAATAATGAAATCAAAATATGTGAAACAAAGTAAAAAAAAAAAAATATCGAGTGTCAATTAAAAAAAAAAAAAAAAACAATTTAACCTTTAACCATATTATTTTTCTCGTCTTCGCACAATCCGTTCCCACTTTGAAAAACTAGCGAAACTGCAAAATTTGATATTTTGCACTTTAATTACCAAATGAACAGTTAACTAGTGAATTTTATTGTGAAGTAGTGTCATATTCATGTCTAGCTCCGAAAGGCTCCAACAGTTCGTTATTGCGTCCCCAAGCGGCATATTATTGTGTTATAATACTTCTTCTAAACTATGAATTGTTATCCTGAAAATGAACTATTTTGCAGTTTCTTCAGTTTGTCAGAGTGGAGACAAAGTTACAGTCATTTAAAATGTGTATGAAAGTTGTAGGGTTAGTACGTTTAGTTTGTAGGTAAAATATTTTCTGGTAAAGGTTAGTTGGTCCGTGTTCTGTAAGTAATTGAGTTAGTTTGTAATTAGTACTTTTGGGTGTTTTATTTTTTATTTTATAGAGTTGAATTAAGGCTATATTTGTGTAATAGTCGCCCCTTAGAATATCGCTGGCACTGTGTGTAATATTCCTCAGTTTAGTCAATTAGTATGTATTTTTTGATATATCTAAAAGGAACGAAATTGTATTGCTGATTTTTTTTTATTATTAGGATCTGTCTTAGGCAATGTGTTCTTTTTTTCGTTTCCTGTAATACAACTACGTCCTTTAAACACATATCAAAATTGTAAAAAAAAAAAAAACTTTTTTTTATGTTTAAATACAGTACTATTACATCTATTATAGATTGAAATTTAAGAATTGCAACAAACCAATGAAATACTCTTAATGAAAATGAAAAACCAAAACAACAAATACATGAAATTTTAATTAGTCGAATTCTCTTGACTAAGTTGTTCACAAGAGTAGTAAATAAATTTTCTGCCACTACAGGAACGTCATCTACTCCCTAGTATGCCATTTTGTTAAATAAAACAAGGGGTTAAAAAAAATAACGTTAGATTAAAAAAAATAAAAACAAGTGAATACCTGTTTTCTCGAACAATTTAAAGAAACATCTGGATTTTAATATTTCGGTTTTCACAAAAACTCATCTGCATGACTATTAGGCCTGTTGACACATATGGTGGTGGGCTGAAGCTTCAGTACACACAGAGCTCTTTAGAGTACATTACCCTAAAATTTCCTCTTTACCCCATCTCTTCAGTTTAAAATGATTTTCAATATACCTTTGTGATTGCTTTCCATTGAATAAATCCTTGGTTTAAATTGAGTGAATCCTCCGTGGTGATGAAAAATTATAGAGACATGACAAGCGCAAGGGTACTTCCTATTCGTATTTTCTTAGACTTTACTTATGTTAATCATATTGAATTGATTAGTTGGTAATTATAAAATGATATAAATTGTTTCATACTTTTCTTGGTCAAGAATAATATGTTTGCAATACTATCGACATTATCGTATATATTAGTTTGGCTTGATTCTTGAATACTTCTAACAAGAAATCATGCATTCTAACATGAATTCATTCTGGAATACTTCTAATTTGTTGTTTGGAAAACGTATATTATGAAGATTTATATTTAAAAAGTGTTTAATTGTATATAACTTAAGAGATTTTTACGAAATATTTTAATTTTTATCGCATTCCCCCTTTTAAAATATTTTAAAATTGATGTGAATTAATGTTTATGATGAGGCTACTCAAGTATGCGTTAACTATTATGTGAATGTATTCTTTAACACATTCCAATATCCTTCTTAATTATTTAAGGATATAAATATGTTTTTTGTTTTTTTAAAATAAATTTTATTTATACCTTTTTATTTTATTTTGTTTCAGGTATGAGGATTTGTCACAACCCCTTGGATTATTCTTTGCCTTTTTTTAGTGAAAGGTAACTTTTCTTAATTGTTTATATTTTGCATCACTCAATTTTAGAGTGTTACCTTGGAAATGCTAGTTGCCTCATAAATTTGACTGTCAAATAAATCAAACCGTTAAAGTAATCATGAAGATTATGATGTGAGAATATGGTGTAATAACTTTTAATTTTTTCAAGTATAAATTGTTTGCCAGTTATAAACTTTTTATGTTTAAACGTAAATTATTAAAATTTAAAAAAATTAAATTTCATTTCTGCTACTAAAGGCTCACCCAGGGACCATATATCGTACAATATTGTATCTGATTGGTACATACACTGAAATACTACGGTACATCAAAAATCATGAAAACTAAACATAAACGTGCTGCAAAAGGAGTTTTCTGGTCACATTATAATATCTGAATGCTCGTATGTTTTGTTATCGTCCAATTACACTCAGAACTGGATTAACCGAGTCTTGATAAATTAATCCGTATATTTTTTTATTTATGTTTATTATGTTTTATTTTATTTTTTTACAAATACATTCGATTGCCGAACAAGGTATTGAATTCGGGGTTAGGCAATACTACAGGAAAGCTAGTGGATAGGGAGGACGTTCAACTAGGAAACGAATTATTAACAATTTCTCATGATGAAGGGTTTGCTGGGCTGGAAAAGACACTTCAAAATCGCGAAAGCAGACTAATTTAGTTTTTAGGGAATAGATCGATCGTGATGTAATAATGTTAATTATGTATATTATTATTGCATACATAATATGTATTATGTTGTTTTAAGTAGATATATGTATTGCGTCAATATTCCTACCTTATTTCATTTTATGTATTTCCCTTACTTTTTCAGCGTTTCGATTAACCGAGGATTATTATTATTATTATTATAGTTATTCGAGCTTTTACTATGTCGGTAAAACCTGTCCAAATTGCAATTTACTTGAGGTATTTTAAACCTGAACAAAACTATTCGTTACTAAAAAAGAAAATCAATGTTGACTACTCGATTATAGACATGGGCATTCGAAAATATCCGAAACTTCTTTTTCGATAACAATGATGTTTCCTTAGACGATTTCCTGCTTCAGACCCCTTCGGTCTTCAAGTTGTTTTTCTTTCCGAAGTTAGATCGATCCTTCAAGTCCTGTGATAGATCTGCCCCCTTGAGAAGCCTGGATTAATGATCTTGGCAGGATAACACATTAAGGGCAGATTAGGTTCGAGTCCCGTTTTAAATTGATAACGTTCTTTTTCCAATTTCAAGTAGAAGGTCGTTCTCGTAATTTATTTTCCTTATTTTCCCGATGATTGACGGTTCATTTTCCCAGATTCTCCACCCCTCCCCATCCCCTATTTTCAAGGACGGAAGATAAATGCATATAAGAAAATTACTCTATTTTATGATTTTTCTTTCTTTCGTTTTTCTTTTTTATCGGAAATCTGCTGTAACCGTAAATATTTTTAAATTCTATACTCATCAATCATAATGCATAAAAACATAAATTACTATAAGATCAACATAAATCAATATTAAACTTCTTAACTTTTCAGTTTTCTTATTTACGATTTTGGATTAGGTTGTCACCTAAATCTGGCAGGCGCCTCAAGTATACATTACCGCGTAGCTCATGTCCAAACATCAAACCGACAATAGTATAAAAATATTTCTGTTAACAAAACTTTTAAGTGAATATGCTGGGTAAGATAGGATTGAAAAGTAATTTTATTCGGGGACAATGTCCCTCAAGAATGACAACTGAGTACATAAATAAATATGATGCCATGACAGATTATGAAAAAATGAGGCTAGTCAAAAATCAAGACCTTAAACTGCTACAGGAATAAAGAAAAAGTTCTTTGGTGTGACATTTCAACTTCTATGATAATATATATGCCAGAGCAACAAGGTAATACGTCATACAAAAACTCCAATAGGACAATATGAAGAACCAGACGATCGTTTCAGTATAATACATTTGGATATAATCGGCCCTCTTCCGCCATCCGACGACAAGATATACTGCCTCATAGATACTAATTAATATCTAACTAGGAAAATATTACAAAACTGAACAAAAGAAAAGTACTTCACCCTTCAGATCAAAGGAAAACAGAAAAAAAAAATGATGATTTGAGTACATTTGCTTATTTATTATGTAAAATTGGTTTTCAAAACATACAATAAAAATCCCTAAATATTATATACATAGTTCGAAAAAAATAGAACTAACTGGAATCTAGATTATACAAATAGTTATTGTTAGAGCTCAAGAAACGTAGGAGCATGATATAAATTAACTGAGATGTTTAATCCAAAGATAATTGACTTTTCTTTGGGAAGACAGACTTCTTAAGACGGGCATCTTCTATGTTCGCGAACCGTGAGCTTCGAGCGTGTAGCAGTTCGAGAACATTCTAGAGAGCTCCGAGGGCTGTCGGTTTTTTGTGTGAACTCTAAGAGGAGAGCTGTATGTTCGTGGAAGCCATTGGGACCATGTACGTAGTGTGGACCACTCGTATAACAAGCTATTATTATCTCCAAAATATTATAGCTAAAGGTATAATATCTCCTTTTTATCTATATTTCACTAATTAGAACAACACAGTTTCTGATTCAGCATTAAATGTCCTATTAGACCAAAGCACTTGTAACATTGAAGTTAATGAACTTGAGACCTATAGAACAGATTGATTTCTTATTTACGAAAGTTAAAATTTATTATAGTACTTTGACACTCAAGGTTTTCTCCATTTATAGTCTAGTTCCACTTTTTTTTTTTTTTTTTTTTTTTTTTTTTTTTTTTTTTTTTTTTTTTTTTTTTTTTTTTTTTTTTTTTTTTTTTTTTTTTTTAATATACATTACAAGGGAATCACTCTGTATATGATTTGTGACTTATCAAAATCAAAAATACCATGCATCATAATTCAGATAAAATTAAAACCGAGAGATGATCAAACTAAAGCGAATCAGAACTTTAATTGGATCGCAAAAAGAAAAAGGAATAAAAAATGAAATATTTTATTTTGTGGACTGATCTACAGCTGTGACCTTTCTGACGAAAGTCAGTTCAAAAACCTCTTCGTCAGCTGTCAGGGCCATTAATCAGCTGATCACAAAGACCGGGATCGTATTATCTTGAAGTGTGAGAAAAGGGTAACGACTTAACTTAATCGATTATTCAACTTTTTTAAAAATCAAATTTAAAACTTATTCATGTCATTAAGATAACAAGTAATTTATGTTGCTGATCACGGAGGTTCTGCGTTAAGTAATGTATATATGAGGCTCAACTTTCAAAGTGGGATAAGTGTCTCTCGTAAAACGTTTCAGAAGATACATAAAAAGCCATTACTAGAATACTTACAGTAGTTATATATAAAAAAAAAAAAATACATACCATAATACGAATAATTACCTCGTCATTCATGAGTTCCAAAAAATCCACTCCAGTTATATTCCCTTTATTTAAATAGTTGAATTTGCATTTTTTTTTTTTTTTTTTTCAAATAAATAAATATTTTAGCTGTTATTAATTTCAAGTACCACGGGCAAGGAAGTTTCAATACCTTACATTATAATATCATTTAGTTCGTTTTGAATAGATACACTTTCACTACGCGATAGAGGAGAAAAATACTTACTTAAGAAAATTAACAGAAACAAATTATTTTAGACAAATAGTGGATTTCGAAAATCGAAGTCTCGTATAATCCATTTTAAGATATATGATTATCAATGATAAATTTAATTGTTTACTTGAACAACATTCATTAAAATATTTTGTGTATTTTACTCTTATTCTCTGTCACTATTTGTACTGAAAGACTTACGAAATAGGTAAAGGATTTATTTCGGGTTGTCTTAGTTTGTTAAATTTATTGCTTTTTATTCTAGAAAATTAATAACAATAGTTCTTTTGAATTGTTTTTTTGAACTCGTTGAAGTTGATTTTTAATCAATTCTTTGAAGATATTGTCTTTCTTTTGTCATCAGAGGTGAATGACATATTTTTGACGAATTCAGTTTTGTATATTAGATTTTAAATTTTCTTTTTTCTATGAACGGGAGCAAAAAAGTTATGGGTAGAGAACAGCATCTATTGCATTACTGCAGTATAGAGAACGTCGCAAAGACATTACTGCTGGGACTGGAACGTTTTGAACATTTCTAAAGAAAAATATAAACATTTTTACGTTATTTTTTTTATTATTATCTTTTCTTATTTATTTATTTTTTAAATTATAAAAATTAAGCTGAAAACGTGTGTTTATAGAATTATATATTACTCCTGAGAAAATAGCCCAGGATTTACTTCGGTGCTTTGAAAACATAGATAATGTATATATAATCTTAGTACACAATAATAACTAATTTCGGTATAATTTTCTTTAGACAAAATAGAAGTTCATTTTCTTGGAATATTATTCTAATAATATTAATATTCCAATTTGTACATAAATAAAATATTTTAGAATTTAAAACGGAACTTAAAAACACCAAAATTTGCATATACTTATTTCATTTGTAATCTTCAATTGCTGTACATCAAATAGAAAACAGGGAGAGAAGGCTATTTTTCTTTATTATGATTAATTTTAATTTAGAAAACTAATTTTTTTTTTACCATATTAGTATATATTTTTAAATCATAACTACATGCATGAATTTATTTTATTTTATGCAATGCTTTAATAAATGTAAAAATCATATTTTTATAACAGCAATAGCTTAAATCATGGTTTATACATGTTTGAATCAAAGAAACTGCCATGACCTTTAATAGATGATGGGACCAACTATCGTACCATGCACGACCCCCTACATCATGCGATGTGGGGTGTGGAAGACCTCCCGGTTGGCCTTGTTTTATTCTTATTCCCCAGGAGGTGTATTAATTTCCTCTTCAGCATCTAAACATATATCACCAGCTGACCTACACCGGAGGAACGAATCATGTGAATGGTAAGGGTATAGTTTTTCACCGCGATCCATCATCCGGATGAGAACGGGGTTCCCGTTGAATGGTGGACATTGTCGCCGACAGGGGCTGGACCTGGGAGTCCTCCTTACACAGATCTCCGGACTGATTGATGGCCTTTGATAGCCATCGACACTTGGAAACCCGGGAAATAACACACTCCTTAAGGCATTGTCCGTGTAAAGAAGATTAGATCTGGTGTCATTTAGCTTTGCTTAACTTTCCACTTATCTCTCAGTTGAAATATTAACAATCTAAGATACAGGCTGAGATAGCGCCTTTAAGAAGTGCTTATAATTCGTTATCATTAATAGTCTTATAGCGGGTCCTTTATTTTCTTTCATTCTCTCTAGGCTTTTTTTTATTGATTTTTTTTTTTTTTTTTTTTTTTTAACAGATCTTCAGAAGAGTTAATTTTCATGAAGTACTAGCAAAACCGTCGTTTATTTTTGCTTTTAATCTATATTTTCAGTATTACGAATTTGTATAAATTTAAAAAGAAACAATCTTTCAGTTATTTAATTTCTTAATTATAATTATTATTTTTATTATTTATAAAAAAATATATAATTAACTGGAATTCTCCTACTTTGGTTTGCCCGCTCCCATAAGTTATTAACTTACATAATTTTAACTAATAATTGAAATTTTATTTATTAATGAATAAAAATCTTATAATGTAGAAAGCATGCAAAACGGATAAAATAAATTCATAAAACATCCGCATTAACTACATTTAAATTTTTATCTCCCGGTTTTATGAGAATGGTTTGATTGTCAGGGTTTCTAATTTTTATTAGCCCTGCATATTATTTATTTGAGAGAAATAATCAATATGAAGTTCCTCTACAAAGTTTTTGTAAGTCTGGCCTTACAATTGTAATAGCAAAAGAAACGTAATTGAAAATTTTAATAATTTGAATTGAAGTGTTAGATTAGTAGCAGTTATTGTAATTATACGATAAAATACATCTTTAGTTGCTGTTTCAGTGAAAATTATAACCTCAATGATATGATTAGGTGGTTAATTAAGACATAACTGGAAATGCATTTTTTAATTTTTAGAAATAATTTGGTAATCCTGATGGACTGAGAATATTTACTATATTATATCGGTTGATTTTCAAATTTCATTGAGATCAGCATGTTGCACAACATATATATAGATTTTCGAGTAACAGTTTTATTGAAAATAAGTAAATTTTATTATCAATTTCAAGCTAACACCTTAATATTGTAACCTCTCATGTATAATGGCGATCGCCATATTACTATCGCATATTATCGCTTTTTTAATATTGAATAATGGAAGATCAGTAGATTTTATTATTGCTAAACTATTCTAGATCTATAAGGATGATGTGGTCAAAATTTGGTACGGATTGGTTCATTATTTTTCGCGGTAAGTGATCACAAACGAAAATGGCTTGTTCTTTAATATAATAGTACATATATCATAATTATAATTAATATACAAATAATAGATACTTTTCTTGAACTATCATTGATCATCAGTTTTCACGGTTGAGCGCTGCCGCCTCCCAGTTTTTGACACGAAGTAGGGATATTGGATCAGTAGCAACACTGTCTTGCCATCGCAGTCTGGGTCTTCCTTCATTGATCCATCGAAAACATTTTTTTTAATATTGCATATTTTTTTTACATTTATTCCAGATTATTTATTTTTTTAAATCATATACCTATCTTAATTGACAACTTTATAAAATAAATATAAATAAAATCAATCATGAATATAATAACTTTTAGAAAACTATGGTAGTACTCCAATAAAAGTTCTTTGTTAATAAGTTCGTATATACTTCGTCTCAGTTTCAGGGTCATGTTTATATAAATTACTGTAAAATGTTTTTAATGGTTTTCGTTCGAAAATTTTAAATGTTTTTAAATAGTATAGTTGACTATAAGAAATATAAGAAGATGACATTCTAGGATGAAGTAATGAGAAAGTAAACACGTCTAAGTTAGAGAACTTTATGAAATCTTCACTCATTGTTCGTCTCCTAACTTGACTAGCTCAGTCGCCCTGAAGAAGACATACAATGCGGTACGAAACATCGGCACTCCATTAAACGTTTTTTAACTTGGGCGTGTTTTATTCCCATCACATCTTCTTCTATTTTATTACTATTATATTATAAAAAAAGTGTTTTTATTTATATTATTATAAAAACTGAATGTTAGTTTTTTATTATCTTGAATTATAATATCCCCAACGCCCATGATTATTGTTATTACAACTACTATAGTTTTTCTTGCCGTGTAGCTTTTTTTTAAAGTTTATCCGTCTGTTTCAAAATCTAAATTTATATTTGACTAACAGATGCAGAATACATCCTATTACTATACATGTGTCATGTTGATTGGTTGAGTATCCAATAATGTCGCCGTATTTATTATTGCCCTATTTGCCTTTTTATGATTTTTTTTTTTTTTTTATCACTTTGAAAAAACATTGATTGTTTGTTAGATATAAAGACCCTTTTACGGCCCCCTTTATGGGTTCGTTGTACTCAACCCTAAATTGCTACATGAAAAATTATTGCATATTGATAACGCTAAATTAGTTCAGAGTAATTTTATTTCATGTGGTCATTAGGATCCATCATGCTCGCCGTTTGTTTATTATCGTTACGAAACCCAATCTGAAATTGTAATGATCATGTATGATATGTAGAAATAATAATGTAGAAATAATAATATTTGTATTTGTGTTTGTATAGAACGAAACATTGCACCGCTTTATAAATACGACTTATAATTATTAAGCCTCTTTAACTTTTATTGTTTTGTATTACATTTAATAATATATTTATGATAAATTAAATCCTAAGCGAATGGAATTTATATTGATGTTCAATTATTTAAAATGAATTCATTAAATTATTTATAAACTATGTATACTGTTATAACTACTAGATATTACGTATAATGTACTGAATTATTATTGAGCCTGGAGTTGATTAATATTATGAACTGACTTGTAAATTGTAAGTTGAGTCAGTTAATACTTTTTTCACTGCCTTCTGAATTATTTATTTATCGATTTTCAAATTGCAAATAGTGCCTGGAGCAGTTACTTAATGTTGATTTATTTTTCAAATTATAGGCTCTGATCAGTTAATAACTGTACTCAAAGAGCAATTACCAATTTCATTCTTTTTTTTCGCAAGTAATTTCATTAAGGAGTATGACTTTCATAATTTATAATCACCTTGGATAATATTTCTCACCGCCTTTGAAACTCTGTAATTTAGTGTATTTTGTTTTTGTCCATTATGTATGAATGAGTTTATAGTCATTCATGTCAAAATTTATAAAATTAAATACTAAGAATGCTTCTTTTTTATAACAATCATTAGGTAAATTATAATTTTATTACCTACCATTGGATTGGAAGGACATTGGTGAAGTCATTTGTTTTTAAATTAAAATTACCATATAGTGAAAAAAAACAGTAAAAAAAAAAAAATTATATCCGAAAAAAAATATCTGAACTCCATTTAGGAAGTTTTTACTAATAATATTCTGCGAAATTTTTAAAAATAGTTTTTGTTTATCATTATTTTAATATACTTACGAACTTGACCGACAAGAAACTGCTCGTCGATTTCAACTACTCTAACATTTCCTACACAAATGTTCTAAGCTTCCAGTTAATTAAAAAACACTTATTTATATGACAATAATTAGACATTTTGGGACGTACAGATTTGAGTTTTTGGGCTCCAATAAACCTGCTGATTCCGCTAGTATTCAGTTCTTATATTCCAAAATTTTTTGTCAAATCTGTAACGTTACTTATTATGTCGCTAAAAAACTTATCCATAAAGTTCTTAATATTCCATATGTTGCTGATTTTGCGCAAATCAGATACCCATCCTTTTGTAAGAAACTCCATAACCACTCCAATCCAATAGTCTTTCAACTTGCCTCACACTCAACTCCCGATAATCCTCCAAGAAAAGATGAAAAGAATATGAAATTTTCAAATTAAATAGCTTAATCCTGCTGACAGTCTATACCCTTATGTTTTTTTTTTTTCTAGCTTACCTGTACGATTGTATTGTTTATTATTTTTTATTGCTTATAGTGCTACTAGTGAATAGTTCTTGACATGTCATTGTAATCATTTTCCTAAAATTTACTCGTTTTATATAATGTATACAGTTATAAATATCAATAAATAATTTTAAAAAAATAAATTTATTTTTAAAGTTTCATTTTCTAATTTAGGTTATTACCAGTTTTTGTTTATAATTTTTTTTTTATGCAAGCTGTAAGCTTTTATGTTTGATATGTAGCTCAAACAACTATGGTTATTAATAAGTTTATGTTTTTTAAAAATACAAAAACATTTAAGATTTTTTATTGATTCAAATTATGAATTTTTTTTTTTTTGATAGCTCGTAACTTATAAAATAGATGCCCTTATTTTTGAGAAGTTAGATTTAAAGGATTGTAATTTGGTATTGATAATTACTTTTGGATTTTGATAAGCGTTAGATTTGTTATCAAAATACTCATAATTTTGACTTGATTCTAGTATTGTATACATAAGATGTTAATGTTTTGTTTTTGTTACTTCTAGAATATTTTTAAATTTTTTTATTAGCTAATAGCGTTCTAAAAACCTACTGAATATTCTTTTACGCCATGGTCCAGCGGCTTACTACCATTGGTTGTGGTTAGTTAGCTACACTCCTCATGGTCTCATGAGTATGAACAAGATTCTGTAATCTCTTTGTTAGCGTGACGGCACGCAGGTAATGTAGGCAGGCTATTTACTGTCCGGTTTGGAATATACGTAATTCTTACCTCATAATTTTTATTTAAGTTGTGCTAGCTGGTTAATGAATCTATAGCTTTTGTATTTATTAAAGGAACGAAGAATAAATTCATCACCATAAAAACTTAAGTTTCAATCGTAATTTAAAAATCGTAATCTACATCACGGTCCACATAACCCTACGCTATTCAACGTGCAGAATCTTGGAAAAAAGACTTTAATGTCCAGGGATAAGGATTTTCTAGGTTCTAGAAAAATGGCCCTTCAGATGAAGAATAAATTAAGAAGGGTGTTAATTGAAAAAATGGCGAGATTTCGCTTTCCCTGGACTGTGGAAAGTTTCTTAAAACGACAAAATGTATTCATAAGGATAAATATTTAATGTTATTCTTTAATTTCATTGTATCAAATTTACCATTTTTTGTAATCCAACGACTTCCTTCGCTTCAATATCCTAAAATTTGTTTGTATGACATTTATAATTTATTCCATTAATTTCTATTGGACAGATACGTTACCTTGGACTCCATCAGGACAAACATCCTTACTTAAATCTACTTAACAGACTAAAAGGCAAGAAACTGCTCGTAGTTTTCAGCGAATAGAACATATACTTTTTCTATATATCAATTTATTGAAAATTACAACTGTACAAATATATACATCAAGTAAATGAGCTGATAGCGATTAGAATAACATGTCAAAACTTGAAAAAAACTACACATCAGTAGCTCTTAAATAAAAATTTTACCCTAGAAGATTTCTAGGCCATCTTCTTACCAAACGCATCGGAGGATTATCGGGAATGCCCACTCCAGTCAGCAGGATTAAGCTATTTAATTTTAAAATTTCATATTCTTTTCATCTTTTCTTGGAGGATTATCGGGAGTTGAGTGTAAGGCAAGTTGGGAGACTAGTTGGTTTGAGTGGTTATGGAGCTTACATGAAATGATAGGTATCTGGATAGGTCTTACTCAGCAACATATGGAACATTAAGGTCTTTATGGATAAGTTTATTGGTGACAAAGTAAGGGGAATTTAGGATTTTTCGAAGGATTTTAGATTGTAAGGATTGGATACGAGATGAATTGGATGGTCCAAAGCTCAATTCCGTATGACCAAATAGGTCTAATCACAGTCATGTATATGAGTCTTTTTTAATGAATTGGGAGCTTTGTCTAGTAAATGTTGAAGAAGTCTGTAACGACAAGCAGTTTCTTGTCGCTTTAGTCTTTGAAAATATACGTGTAAGTACAGTGGACCTTCGTTATAACGCGGGTTAAGGGGAAATGAAACCTCCCGCGTTATAGACGTACCCGCGGTATAACGAGGGCAAAAGTATGAATAATTGGGGGTCAAAAAATAATGAAAATGCACTTTGATATAAACTCGGGCAACAACTAAAGGAATAATACACAGTTTTTTAAAAAGGAAGTGAAGGGGATTCTGTGAACCAAGAAGGCAGGAATAGAGACAACTTCTCCGTACGTCATCTAGGTAGGTTACCGGGAAGATATTCAATCGACATTGTCTAAGCAACACATTTCGGCTTTTTTCCAGGACGACACAAGCGATGTACACACTCTTTCCTAAAGTTATTTTAAAATTCTAATAAAAATCAAACTTTAAAAAGTTCTAATATTGAAACAAAAACAATGAAACTTGGTTAGACAATCGTAATTCATTCTAAACGTCCCATTTAGTTTTACTTACTAAGTTAACAACCAGTTATAATTTTTTTCCTTTACAAATTCTTTTTAATGTTCAGTAAAATTAGAAGTGTGTTAAAAAAAAAAAA
This sequence comes from Euschistus heros, assembly GCA_003667255.2. Classification (NCBI taxonomy): domain Eukaryota; kingdom Metazoa; phylum Arthropoda; class Insecta; order Hemiptera; family Pentatomidae; genus Euschistus; species Euschistus heros. The sequence continues at coordinate 484,138 of RCWM02000611.1, read as the reverse complement.
TAAATAAAATAAAAATAACAAATGTAACTTACTTTGCAGAGTTCACTTTTTCCCAGAACTTATTAAACTTAGGAACCTTTTCGTTTTTTCTATAGTTTTTATGACTTAATTTTCTAATAAATTGTTTTCAAGTTTTCTATTGTTGGTCTGAAACCGTAATACGATGTAATCTTATTTTTTATTAATTTTAATTGAATCAGGATCGGGACCGGAGCTTGAACCGCGTTATATCCGAATCCGCGGTATTACGAGCCGCGTTATACCGAGGGTCTGCTGTAATTCTACCAAAAGGGAAATACGGAGTTGAATTTTGGGACTCAACTAAGCCATCCGATCCTTGTACTCAATCCTTATAATCCAATTGGTATTTACCTGATGGTATCAATAAATTAATAAAAAAACAAACTGTATTATTGTACTTAAAAAATGTTATGTTTCATTTGCACATTGCTAAGCGATATTGTGTAGATTGCATTTTTTTTAACATGGATCCTATCATATCTATCAGTTTGATAGTTTAATATTAGGACAGTAGGAAAAGTTATGAGCTTGACTCTCGATATATATATAAGTGATCTCCTTTTGACTCTGTTTTTCCTAATACAAAATAAAAATATTTAACCTGGATTTGACCGGTCTTACTAGACCCTCTCGGCTGTTATGTTTAAAAAATTACTTTCTTTTGGAAATAAACAATAAAATCCTACAGTTAAGCGGATACCAATAAAGAACATAAGGGCATAAGCGATCAGCAGTATTAATCTATTTAATTTGAAAATTCCTTCTTTTTTTCATACGCCTCGGAGGATTATCGGGAATGGAGAGTGAGGCAAGTCGGAAGACTAGTGGATTCGAATGGATATGGAGTTTAATATGAGAGGGTAGGTATAAAGTCTGGGCGAGATCAGCAACATGTTATATTAAGATCTTTATGGAAAAGTTTGTTTGTGACACAATAATGAACATTGGGGATTTTACGAAGGATTTTAGATTGTAAGACGAGCAGTTTCTTGCCTTTTATGTTACGTATGCATACAAAGAAATAATACGACACACGAAAACAGATTATTATTTAGGGCGGTGATTTCTTGAAAACATGAAATCCTGCATTTATTTCTTGACAACCAAGTACATCATAGTTCAGATAATACTTTCTTATTCATAGAATTTCCTGACTTAGTTGAAGACTTTAACTGAGAAGTTAGTAAATAGGAAAGTGGGTACTGGGCTATATTTATAAGGAGTAGTGACCGAGATGTTTTGAGAGCGTTGGCATCACCTGAGGCCCTCCACCGGCCGTTTAATTGGCTTCACCTTTCTCCTCTCTTCCACGGCGGCTCCTTCCTTTGTATAATTTGTCGTACAGAACTCGTTTTATTTTTGTTTTATTATACAATATATTTTATTAAATTAAAAACCAGGAGAAAGCAATTAATATTAGGGATGATTAATTAATAAGTACTTACGTAAAAGTACTTACAGGTAAAATTAATAAGTACTTATGTTGAGGCACGATAGATGTCATTGTCAGATCAGACATGAATTTAATAGGAATAACTAGTGCTGAATTTGAAGATTGTTAAAAGTAGAATATTTTTAATTTCATATGGTGATTTTTTATTTGCATACGCCTAGCTTCATACTTATTAGCTCCACAAATTCTTCAATATACCATAATGTTTGGTTTTATGGGTCAATAATACTTTACTTTAAACAGGGTGGCCACCAGACTGGAATTCCTTGAAAACCTGGAATTATGCTTGAATTTTGTGTCATTGGAAAAATCAGAGAATTGTGCTTGAATTTTACATATTCATCTGGAATTTTGTTACATAGTAAGATAATAAAAATAATAAAAAAAAGGATCTATTTACCTATCTCAATTTAAGCAACAATGAAAATAATATATTAAAAGTTAAATGCCTCAGACGTTTAATGAATTCACTTTAATTTAAAATTCACAATCTCTTAAAACAAATGACAACCGATCGCGGGGTATCAGGGTAACATCTTACAGTCTTAAAATTAAGCAGTAACTGAACAAAAAATAAAATTCTAAAAAAAAAAAAGCAACAAAAATCGACAAAGAACAAAAATTATGATAACAGGCTTGGAATAATTGAATAAAATAATGAAAGAAACAAAGAAAATTGACCTATAATCTACAGCAGTAACCCACAGCATACTTGGCAAAACATCATGTTCTACCCCTATTTGTTTCACATATTATTTTAATTTGTGAAATTTTTAATTATTTATAACAAAACCATTGATAAAGAAAAAAATTCTCATAAAAATATTCAAATAATTAAAACAATTAAGGTTTTAAAAAATTGTATTACTGAAAATATTACAGTAATACTTCTATCAATCATACAAAATATACTTAATAAAATCAAAGAAAATCATTCTAGAGAAAAACAGAGCACCTGTTTTGCATTACATTTTACCTGGAATTATATGAAAATCAACCTGGAGAACCTGGAATTCTGCTTGAATATTTTTTCCTGTCTTGGTGGCCACCTTATTAAAGATAAATAAAATTCTAGTTTACTGTTTCATTCAAATTATAATGTTAAAAGTTTTCAAATAAAATAAATTGTTTGTAACAATAATTATAATCGCCGTGGCGGAATCATAGTTCCACTTAGCCGGTAGATGTACCGACTTGAAGATATGGAATCTCCGAGTCTCCTTTCCCAGACCTATTCATATCAGCTCCAAGATATGTACAAACCTTGTGAAATATAGCAAAAGTCTGTATTTTGAGTTACCACAATGGTAACATTTCCTAAATAATCTTGTACAAAATATCAATGGTAGAGAAGTTCCGCTTCTTCAAATGGACTCTAAAGTTTATAAACACGTATTTTTACCAGCATAATGGTTGTGAAAGTAGACGATTTGGCCAAAATCACCTTCAACCACCAGATTTTTCCCCAATTAAGATTACCCGATTTATAGAGGTAAGGGGTACCCCAAAAGAGTCTCCTGACCCTAAAAAATAAAAGCTTACCAAATTAGCTTCCAATTCCTCTCTATACTCCTCACTTGTACCTTTTTTATGTCTTCAAGCAAACCTTCGCCCTAACTAAAACAAATTTGAAACACTTCCTCCAAACACCTATTTATTTGTTCTATTACTGATTTCTGTTTAAATCATAGCCTAATCTTTGCTTTGAAGCTCTTCTTAATTTAAACCATAGATTAAATAATAGACAATTCCTGGATTCCTAAAAATGAGCCCAAGATCTAATTTATTCTTCCACCTCGTATATCTGTTTCAATAGTTTTGGAATATATCGTGCTTAAGACAAAGAGATGTAGGGTTAGTAGGAAGTCTCAGTCAGTCAAATGACATATTATATTTACCGCTCTGGCTTTATTCCATCAAGTGTGGTCTTACAGTACCAGCGATCTATTTTTACAATACCGAGGAGTGTGGATGGTTCCTTTTGTTCCGAATGTAATGCACATAACACTTTATATTATGTCTCAGGGGCGAATCTCCGTTCCCTGTTAAATCCCGGAGCGTGGCTAAATTTTCCGCTCCGACGAGGTTTTTAGTTACGCTTTTCCTTGGCGGGCTGTGACCCAGGAGGACCGGTGGAGGATGAATTATGGGAGGATCCAAGGGGCAGGATACCCCCCTCTCCCCCCTATCAGGGTCCATTTATCAGCGAGGTCAATCATTAATCACTGATTAGCTCTCTTCTTCGGGTCAGTGGCTACTCAATCCGGATTTAGCTGTCTTCAGTCCTCTCCATCCATATAACTTGCCACGATACAGAAACTATTATTAAAGAAAAGATAATTTTTATGTTGGTACAGCTGAAAATGTTTCCACTTCTATTGGCTTTTTCTATTCAAAGACCAGTTTTGAATAATTATTTATCATCAGTTTTAGAAACATAAACAAAATTCATAGCATCAGGACTTCCATACACTGATCATAAAAATTTAGCGTTGGGATTACTGTGGGCCAGGCTTATCCTCCCTTAAGTGGGGAGACAAGCATGGTCTGGTGTGTCCCTGGGATGTGTGATTGTGATTTTTAATTAATTGATTTTTTTAAAAATATTATTATGATTGATATTTTTTATAATTTTATTTTCTTATTTATTTTATGTTAATATTACTATATTTTGTATCTTGTATAGTTAATTGATTTTTTCTCCTTTTTATTTAATTTTATTGTATGGATGGTTTTTTTTTACAATAATTAATTGTCCTTTAGAGTGGCAGCTTGTAATATTTATTCAATAAAACAGTAGTTATTAAAAAAAAAAAAAAAAAAAAAAACTAGAATAAACCCTATATGGACTGTCGAGAATGGGTGTGAATATGAAAACGAACCAGAAAGTCACTACAAACATAATAATAAACATGCAATATATTTTTCAAAATATTAAAAAAAAAAATATATATATATAAGAAGGTTACAAAACATTATCGGTATATCTCACACATAAAATTGTTTGCTACCTCTACATATGAAAAAAGTCTTACTTAAAACAAAACAAAATATTAAAACACAATAAATATTGGTGTAATAAATTTGGTAAATCTGGTTGGAGAATCTAATATTCGATTAACTAGTGCGATCAAAGAGAATTAAAAGATGTCCAGTACAAATAAAGAAGGAAGTAGAAAAAAGAAAATGATAAAATAAAATTAGAAAGCCTAATTAAATGTTTAAAGTTTTTTGTTTTCCACACTTTATGACTTTTTAATTCACAAACTAATTGAAAGTCAGTAGATTTTATTATTGCTAAACCTTCTTGGAACTATAAAGATGATGTGGTTAAAATTTGGAACAGTTTGGTTTCTGTAGTTTTCGTGGTTTGTCATCGCAAACGAAAAACGGCTTGTCTTTTTATAGAATAGCATAGATTTTTAATGTTGTTTAATTATAATATTCATTAATTCTTCAAGAATGTCAACTGCTATTATCATAATACCGTTTATTTACATCAGGATGAAATTCCTCATTTTCCGTAAGTTATTTCAACGTTTCAGATTAATATTTCCACTTGATTCTTCCACAAAAGAAACCAAATCAAAAGTTATGAAGAAGTCTTTAATAACTTGCTTTCTCATCGGGGAGGTAAAAAATTTCAAAGCGAGATTTCTCTACAATGGGCCAAGCCTGGCATTGCAAGCATCCTCCGCGATTTCTCTGCCTATTTTGAGGAAATGCTTAAGAATCCTCTGAGCGTGGAAAATCCCTCTAAAAAGATTAATTGAATTGTAAATACTTCACTCTGAGTGGAGGGATATTAATTTTCTCTCAATCAACTCTAATTTTCTCGAGATGAGGCAGGTGTTACAGCAAGCAAGCATCGTTGGAATGATGGAAACTCAGGAGTTTTCCTCTCGGGTCCCAATTAAAATTATAATTGCTTCCTAGATACTTTCACGACCTGACGTTAATTAGTTTTTATGGTCGTTTTTGTTGACTATGTACTTTGGGTCTTCGCTTCAGAGGGAGTTTGTGTTTTAATTTTCGTGGCTCGTTTCATAATTTGCATAACTTATAAATGATGTTTATTGAGTATATATATATATATATATATATATATATATATATATATATATATATATATATATATATATATATAAAAAGAAAGGAAAAATAATCATTAATCTGGAGGTAATATATATATATATTATTTATCGAATCATCCTTAAATATTTTAATAATTGAAATGAAATAGTTCGAAATATAGAAAAAATAATTATCACTGGATTAGGTTTTACTTCTATTTAATACTGATAACATATTAAGCATATTTTTCAATGAATTTAAATGAACAAAGAAAAATCTGAATGTATATCATTTATATAATAACAGGGAACAATATTAAAGTATTAAGATCTTTAGTTCTCCATGACTAGTTAAGTATGTGAGTTATGTTGAAGACTTATTCATTTATCTACACTATTTGATAAAAGGACAAGCCATTTTTCGTTTATGACCACTAACTACAAAAACAAATGAAGCAATCTGTTTGTTTTAACCACATCATCTTTATAGTTCAAGCAATATTTAGCAATAATAAAATCAAATGATTTTCAGCTAATTTGTTATTAAAAAAGCAATATTTGGATTTTGATAATAAAATTTACCTTTATTGAATTAAATTATTAAAGAAGCCACAAATATGTGGTGCTACACCTGGATCTCATTATCAGTTAAAAACCGGCCGATTTGTGTTAGAACCATCCCGCGCAGTTAAGTTGACAATAGTAAAACTATTGAACCCATCTATATCAAATTGTAAGTACATCATTTTTATTTTTCCAGGGAGGTTTATTAATAAAAACAATTTACAATTTAAAAAATTCAATGTACAATGTTGAATGGAAGAAACAATATTTGCCATTCTTTCATATACTTTTATAGTTAAAGATTATAATCTAACCAGATGAAATCTATAATATCATATCTACCGAATAAAAATTATTACCAAATAAAAATATCGATCTTTTGCTTTTTGATATTGTGTGTAAAAAATAATTCGTGGTTCTTTTGTTGTCAGCACTGATAATGCAATCGATTATTCGTAAGAGTTTCTATGTTATCAGCCCATATCTGGATTACCAACTCATAAATTAAAATGATCATTTAGATGTCCTGTTATGCGTGAAATTATCATTGAGGAAATAATGCTTATTAGTTGCATGCTACAATACAAGTTTTAAAAACTTCAATTATTAGTTTATTTATTTATTTTGCGAGGGGAGATGCTTGCATGATATAGTATGATAACATTTTAATACATGTAAGAATTACAACTATAATATATAACAGTCATATATTTATTTACATATGACAGTTATCCATTTCAGTGTAATGCTTTTTTTTTTGCTTTAATTTCAGTGTGATAAAATATTATAGATTTGGCCGTGTGCTGAGTCTATTGATTTTTCTTAAATATCAAAGGTTTGACTCAGTAAAGTTTTTGATATCGGCATTTTTCTTATTAATGATAATAATAATTTGATAAATTACCTAAATTTTGTTCGTGTTTTTAATTTGTATTTACTTAAAGATGTTCTAGCCAAAATGTAATCTCTTTCCTTAAACGTTTCTTGGGATAGAAATTTATAAACCTTATTTTCGTTTTTGAATCAGCATATTATTTTGATTTCTTTTTTCAAATTTTAATTTAATTCAAATATTGAGAACAAAAATATTGTTCAAGTATGCAGTAAATCGTATTTTAACACGCTCTCATGACTCCTGCTTTCAAGGTTGCAATAAGATATATCTTGAGACAAAATGAAAAAAAAACAATCTCATGTGACATATGATTGCACTTGCATGTAAGATACTTTCTTTTATTTTTATTGGTTGTCCATTATTCTAAAACAAGCCTTGAAGTGTCAGTATATATTTTTTTGTTCTTTTTTGTACGGGAATGGGAAACAATATTTTTTGGGTTTTATTTCTTGCGGTGAATGATTATTTTTCTTTTTAGCATATTAACACGAGACAAAAATAATGCAAAAAAAAAAAAATCATTAATTCATCATTAATTTTTCTGAAATTCACACAAGTAAAAATTTATTTTCTGTAGGATGAATTTTATTTATAAGTATTACCCATTTACCTGACAAATAAATCTAGGGATCAAAATGCATTGAAATAACTTCCAAACTTTCGTCTTTTTATTCAGTCTGCTCTAGGTCTTCATATCTTACGACGACTTGAATAAAAGATCTCAACTGTAACATTTCGACTACACTTGGACAAACGAACTTGGAATCCACATACAAGACTAAAACGACAAGAAACTGCCCGTCGTTAGAGACTACTTCAACATTTACTAGATAAACGTTCAAACCTTCCAATTAATTACAAAAGACTCATATACATTACATTAATTAGATCCGATTTCGACATAAGGAGTTGAGCTTTGGGGCTCTACTAAACCATCCAATTCATCTCGTATCCAATCGTTACAATCTAAAATCCTTGGAAAAATCTTCAATGCTCCTTACTTCGTCACAAACAAACTTATCCACTAAGATCTTAACCCTTTAAAACATAAAGATCCTGGAGGATACACATAGTATATGCCTTTTGCTAAATAAATGACGTAATGTCCGACGCATTATCCTACTCATTATCGTCTAATATCCTTTATTTAACCTTGAATTTCATGATAACCTCCGAGTGCAGGTCAGAAGTAGCTTTAGCCATTCAAAGAGAAAAAATTAAAAGAAATGTATTCAAAAATCCCCAGCCTGTCCTTTAAAAACAATTGAATATACCTTATGTTTATCATCACACATTTACTTGAGCTCAAATATTGTAAATTATATACAGCTGTAAATTTTCCATAGCAAACTCCACAACCATTCAAATCCATTAGTATCATAACTGGGATGCTTCTAATTCCATTCCAGTTAACCCTCCGAGGTGCCTGAAAAGAAGATAGCCTCGGACCTTCTAAGATAGTACTAAGAAATCTATAAGTCCAATTACCCTTAAAAAAAGTCGACTATTAACCTTTAAAGCAGGATTTCTCATTTCTGCGTCGTATAAAATTGCTCAAGTTGAGCTTCTTCAGGCCTTAAAGTATATATTTTAGCGCAAATGATATTTTTAGAATAATTAAAGTATTTGCATGGCGATTAAATAGCCAAACTAAAAATTGCCAAATTTCAACTTCACAGGCAATTGTTTTAATATATTTTTTATACGCATGTTCAAGATAAACGTAAATTTGGCCATGTTGCAGACAACATCAATAATTTATTAAATAACCCCAAAACTAGTTAGTAATTTATAATTAGGCTCTTAATTAATTATTAATGAAGGCAATAAAGGAGGCTTCTAAGCCGATCGATACATATAAATACAACAAACAAACTTACATACCGATCGAAACAGTTGGCTCGAGACAGAACAAACATACCGCCCTCACAGTAATATCGAGTAGACCTTTGTGTGGCTGTGTGGGACATGTGCTCTGGTTATTATTATGTCTCGCCTCGTCCCAGATGTGCCTCAGTCGGAGGGCGGCTCCGTCTTCGGGTTCATCGTGTCTCTAATCGTCCGAGTGTCTGGTAGTGATCTCGTGGTGCTGGGGAATGCTCAAGGCTGGAGGCGAAAGGTCTAGTAAGTATTCTATGCATTTTGATAATTTTCAGTCAGATTTAAGTTTCCATTTTCTTTTCTTTTTTGAATCATGCACATGACTATCTTCGTTAATCTATATTGTTTGACTACTTAAATTTTAAATTGTTTAGCAACCGCATGTCATCTGACATCTCTTTAACTATCGAGATGGTTTGGTAGTTATTTTGGATTAGTTTGAAATCAGAGATAAAGTTTGTTCAGCATGGTACTTTTGATCATTATCTCTCACGTATTCAATACTTAATAGTGAAGATAGTAAAGAATTCACAATCTATTCATATTAAAGCTTTATTTTATTTTCGATATTTGAGCTATGGCATTCTCTGTAAAGTTTAGATCCGAACTGAGTTTTAGATATAAAGTCGCAATTCTGTCTACATTGCAAGGATGTACTATTTAAAGTGTGTTTCCAATAGCTTGCTATGTTTAAGATGTTTATATTAAGTCTTGTTCAATAGTACAAGAATATATCCTAAAATTTCTCACGCACTATTTCTGAACGTATTTAAAATTACAATAGTTCTTTCATTTTGGTTTAACTATGAATAATTTGTTGTATACAATAAATGTTTTCACTTGAAGAAATAAAATAGTTATTGAAATTTTCGTTCAGCATTATATTTATTTAATTTACATTTATAATTTAGCTTCAATCGATTTTCAGTTTAGATTTACATATACTTATATATATTTTTTTTTTTTTCAGAATGCTTTTTGTTTATTAGAATAAACGTATATTCTGTAACGTTGCAAATAAATCTTTAAAAATCTTTGTAATGTTCTCTATTAATGATTATTTTAAAACGATTCCGGGACATCTCACTAGTCGTCTATTGCTTATTTACGTTATTTTTTAAATTTATTTTTATTTTATTATTTTTTTAGCAAGTGATTTTGCATTATATACATGAACGTTATTGCTGTTTGTCTATCTACTTAAAGAATATTGATTTTGTCCGGAGATCTATTGACCACTTTCTTTTTAGAATTAATTAAGGTTTACAAATTATCAGCCGGACTGATAATGAATGGATGGGATTGTGAACGGTAGCACTTGTATATTTTAGGATGTGATGTTTTTGTTTTTTCAGTGCGTATTTTCCTGATCGAAAAAGTTTCCTTTTTATACATACGTATAGAGTTTTTTTCTTTTTATTACCGTTTGTATTGTAAACTTGTATTTACTTTTAATTATCTTATTTTTTATTTAATTTAAAATCTCTAGGCAAGATATAATGTATCTTTTGTCATGTAAATATTATTCTTAAGGGTCCTAGTCCCGGAACTTTTTTTTTTCTATTCAATTCTATTCTATTATCTAGCCTATAGACTTTAACTAACGGGACTTAAAACAATTAGAATAAACATATAATAATAAACAAGAAATTTAAAACAATACGCATAACCTGTTCAGACTGCGTTATTGAATTTAAGGGTTTAGATTTATAATCACTTATATATTTTTTTTCTTGTTAGTGAAGGGTTTAGTCCTTAGAATTTTTCCACATTTCATTGAAAAGCCTTGTAGAACTTAATTTTTGTTTTCATATTGGTGGGCTATTTGTTAACTGAGAAGTTAATAAACGTATAGTTTGTTGGGTTATACCGTCATAGATACATGGTAATTAAGAGCCAACGTTTCGACTTATATTACTTGACTTCATAAGGGTTTCAGCGCTGAGTCGCTATAGGAAACTACTGTGACCACTTTCTTTTCAGTTTCATACAGCGACTCTCCGCTGAATCCTGATGAAGACTTGCGATGTAAGTCGAAAGGTCGGCACTAAAAATTAAAATTGATTTTTGATTGCTGTATATCTAAGACTGCATACCCCAACAATGTTGTTGATTAACATCCTTATGCACTAGGTCAGGAAGAACGGGTTAACAACCTATTTTATTCTGTTAATTTGTCGTATCGATGAATTTTTTTTTTTTTATGTATATTGAAAATATACAACACAACTATAAATAAAAGTAAAAAAATCTTATAAAATTATTTTAAATAAGCGGAAAATTTTAATGTTGTGGCAGTGGACAGTTGACGAGACGTATTGATTGGATCTTCACGTGGTACAAATCTAAGTATATGTATCTAATGCTTACTGTTTGATTCATATAATAAACTACTTTTAAATCTTAAACATTTAAAATCATTTTGTTCATATTGAAGTAGTGATTTGAATTAACTAAAACGGTAAAATAAACAGAAATTGCATATTTAATAACATGATTGGAATATTTAAAATGACATTTTCTAAAAAAAAATTAATAAATAAAATAAAATTAACATGCTCTCAACAGCAAAAAAATTAGGACGCTCAGATTTGGTCTCATAATTTTATTAAATAGGTTGTGAAACGGAACAGATAAAAATTATTTTTGATAAATACATACCTCCCTGTCTTGAATGGATGAAGAATAGATTTTAAAAAAAAAATCCTATTACTGAAATTTCGCAAATTCAACTTCATTGTTATTTGTTGGATTGTTTTAATTTCTTCAATGCCTGACAGGATTAGGGCCTTTCGCAGTAGGTGAGGGAGAACATCCCGCTATTGGGAGAACATCCCGCTAATCGAAAAACATCCCTTGTCAGAAAACCTGATGAAAATGGAGAATAAAGTTTTTAAGAAATGTGTTAATATATATATTTTTTTTTATAATTTTTTGTTAGTAATTAATAAAAAATATTCATTTGTGGCAGGTTTTGTGTAAATAACATATAAATAAACTATTTCTTACCATGAATTGAAAAGATTAACGTATTTAACAAAATAATGAGACCAAAATCTGAGTGGCCGGTTTTTTTGCAGTTGAGTGTATATTGATGTATCAACGTATGTGATTACCGATATATCGTGTATTGGAATTTAGAATATCGATATTTTTCTTAAGATACTCATCCCTACCTAGGAGATAAGCGAATCTTTTTTTTAGCCTTCCTAGTGTGGATTAGCCTTTCTTTATAAGTAAACTATGATTTTATTTAATAAACTGACTATATTACTCATTAGACTGTATAACTATTTCTTTTTTTTTATCCATAATCTATAGCTTATTCATTCTGAATTGGTTAATCTTAATGTAGTCCCTTGCATACCTCTCCTGTACACCATTCTTTCTACTAACTCCTTATTAAGAGTGTTCTGTGTGCTTCTTATCCACTGATCTATTTGCATGTTAAGTCCTCGCCGATAGACTCGAAGAGAGCACTAATGCACAACTCCTCTATCGAACATTAGTTACCTCATCCAGTCGTAACTTAGCCCAACGTATCCTATCTGTGGTCCAAGGGTCCGGACCTAGGATTTACTGCGGAGGATCCTTAAGGTAAACCCAACCCTAATAAGCGGACAATAATTAACTTTACTTTCGAACAGATATAGTCACTCGTGAGTGGGCCTTATCTACCCGCGACACCTCGGCTAAGTAGTGCTATTATTTACTACTCAAGGCGCATCTGATAGCAGCTGGGCGTTGAACGTATGTACTTGTGCTGCAATAATCTGCGCATCTAGTTTTTTTCTTTTTAGTTTTGTTCTAATGGACCTGTGAACAACGTTTAATTATGTCTTTGGATAAAGATCTAGAAGAATTACAAAGCCACAAGTAAGAAATTACTTAACATTTTATCTGGCATCAACACCTTTTTCCTTTTTATCGCACTTAGTTCTCCTTTATTTTTCTTTCATTGTATTATTTGTATTATATGCTGTCATCGCTAATTAAGCAATCGCAGCATTTAAATGAATATATAAAGTAATATTTCATTTTTGATAGTTCCTCATAAAAAAAACAACAAGAAACTTTTTGTTGTTTACGACTACTTCGACAAGACAAATGTTCTATGGTGCATATAAATTACGAAAGGCTCATATAGAAAACCATAATCAGACCCATATTGACATAAAAAGTTTGTGAATCCTTTAAACCATTTATCTCTTATAAACATTTTAAGGCTAGATAAATTTTAAAGTCATTTTTAAATAAAGTTTATTCCTAATTCAGGAGAAAAGCTATCATCGGATTAATCAGCAATAAAACTTTTCTAAGATAAATTTTTATCTAAATTCAATAGGGCTTCGAAGACAAGTTAAATTATCCAAATACAGTCTGACTGTCATACCGTGTTCCTATGCCACCATAAATTAAATCTGCTTGTGGTTGTTTTCTTTCGTTTGAATAACTTCTAAATATTTGTTATTTTTATGTTATTTTTTTATACCCAGTTTAGTTGATTTGATAATTGTTAAAAATTCAATATTACAAACCGTTGCACGGTGATATTCATAGGAAAAGTTTATGTACCTGACCATCTTGTATAATTTTTTATTACAGTAGCATATGGAAATTGGATGAAAAAAATATTATAATATAATTGTAATAATTAAATATCATTTAGAACTCCCAGAGTAGTTTTTTAGTTAGGTTAATGATCTTGTGATCTGTTGAAGTATTGTGTATGGCGATTTCTCTCTTTATTTCTTACATAATTTCTACAATCCACAACAGTATATGCCGAACAAAAAAAAAAAAAGAAAAATACCATTGAACAACTTAAATATATGTAGATGTAATCATGGTATATTATTAAAAGATTGGTCACTAGACGTGTAGGATGAATTAAATGAAGAATTCAGTAGGTTTGTTGAATTTAGGAGGATGAAAAAAAATAAGTAAAATAAGATATAAACAAAAAAAACCTTTAGCCATTGAAAATATGTTAAATAAGCTTGTACTCAATAACCTTGGATGTGGTTCGTATGCTTTCATTAAATTTGGTTCGGACCTTTCTTTTTTCTAGCATTCCATTTTTTTTCAAGCATTCAGAAAAAGCTTTGACTTTTATTTTTGAATAGTTGTACAGCAGGTGGTACATTCTTTAAAAGCAGATCCGGATTTAATTGATTCCAAATAACTACAAAAATAAATATCTTAACAAAAACCAGGTTATTTTTTTTCCCTGTCAATAGCGCATTCCATCTCGAATGTAAGGGAACGCCATCAGTTAACGGCAAGGCAGAAAAAAGACCTCAATCGTCAAGGGAATTCAGAAAAAAAAGGAAGAGAAATGAAAACATAAAAAGTTGCTAGTTTACAGTAAAGTTTCTTGAGGGACCGTTATTAAGTGCCGCAACTAATAGGTCTATTCCCGCCTTCAAAGATCTTTCTTTTATAAGTCTCCCATAAATATATAATGTGTATCTATTCGTTTTGTTCGTCCCGTATTAGGTTTGTTAAAGTGAGAAATATTTTCAATAGTCTGCAACAATGTGGTTTTGTCTTTTTCAGACAATGCGTCAATTGATGAAGCGTGGAATTATCTTTCAATACTATTTAAAGAACTACATAAAGGACCTGGTTGCTGTAGTATCCTGATGTACCACAACATTTATTTTAAGACAAAGTCCTTTAAGAATAACAATATATAACTCAATGTAAAATCATATCTGAAAAAAAAATTCAGTGTAGAAATAAATATTAAACAGACGATTGTGGGAAAGTATCACCGTTTTGGGTACTTTGTTTTTTTTTTTTGTTTTATTGCTCTAAATTACCTGACCGATTTCTTAACTGACTTTTATAGTGGTTGTTATGTTTTATTTAATAGTTTCCTCATCTTCTTCCTAACCGTCCGCGTAACCAGGATCCAGTTTATTTTTAATGCCCATTAAAATCATTTTGACGTATGCATTTTCTATAATCATAGTTACGATTATATATTAATTTGATTTTCTTTGCTGTGCTTTTTAAAATCTATATTTTTTTATAAAAGGACAAGCCATTTTTGGTTTGTGATTACTAATCACCAAAACTAATGAACCTATTGGTACCAAATTTTAACTACATCATCTTCATAGTTTAGCAATAATACTATTTACAATAATTTTATTTTTATTAATTAAAATTTACATCTGTGCAAAATATATGCATCAAGTAAATGTGTTGATAGTGATTACAATAACACGACAAACCTTGAAAAGAACTACTCATTGGAAGCACTTCAATAAAAATTCAACACTAGAAGGTCTCTAGGCCATCTTCTTTTTTGACGCTTCGGAGGATTATCGGGAATGAAGTGAGAAGCAAGTTGAGAGACTAGTGGATTAGTGTGGTTACGGAGTTTACTATGGAAGGATAGGTATCTGGTTTGGGATAAATCAGCAACATATAGTTCATTATGATCTTTAGGGATAAGTTTATTTGTAACAAAGTAAGGAGCATTAAGGATTTGTCGAAGGATTTTGGATTGTAAGGATTCTTAAGGACTCTATAAGTTCAAACAGTTCTGATAACTAGGACAAGACGAAGAAATAGGTTTAAATAATTAAAGGTTATTTAATGGGATTTGCTTGGGAATTCACAATAATAAGAAGTTGAATGTAGAATGTTAAATGGCAAAAACGAAGTTTGTTATACTGCCATGTACGGTTAGAAATTAAAATCCAACTATATATAGAATAAATTTATTTCTGCCGAATAAAAATTATTACAAAATCAAAATGTCCATCCTATGCCTTTTTATATTGTATGTAGAAACATGATTCATGGGGCTTTAGTTGTATGCATTGATAATGAAGTCTGTTATCAAGAGTTTCTTGATGGTCTCTGCCCAGCTCGATTACCAATTCAAACATTAAAATTACAATTTGAATGTCCAATTATGATTTTACATAGTTTTCAACCATCTAATATGTGCAATAGTACCACGTTAAAAGTTATTGCTATGCGTGAACATATCATTGAAGAAATAATGCTCAATTGCATACATATTACATATAATAAAATTATATATTAAATGCAGCAGGTGATTACTGTTAGTATATACAGCAGGTGGAACAGGCGGTGAACTTAACAAGAATAAGACGCCATAAGATGAACCGCGTACAGAAGCCGGTGTTCCACAGGGCACTCATTCGTTCCCTCGCTCACCTGCTCCCAGTAACACATTCTTCTTCTTTTAGCCTGCCTCAAAAAAGTCAGTAAGGAGATATCCACCAGGCAGTGTCTTTTTACAACGGGACTGTATTCCCCACCTGTTCCTCTCCCGGCTCAATGGTCCACTTCTTGCCTTCACACATCAGGACTCCTGTGAGGTCCGTTCTTCAGCAGCTTGCTGTGAAAACGGTGAGTCGGTATCGGTGTTCAGCTTGCCTAGTTTTGAGCCCAGCCATCCGTTTATATTAACGAAAATTGTACACATTTGAATATTAATTTTACATTAGGTTTTATGCCAAATGTTTGTGTAATTCTGATCCTGTGTTCATCCTTCTGTGTCAGTACTTATGAATGTGAATTTTTATATTAAATTAGTATTTTTTTTCTACTCCCTCTTTTTTTTTTTAATTAAAGGTATTGACGTGAACATTTATAGTTGAGACTTGTTTATTTCCAGTTTGGTTTGTAATAGTTATATAAAAATGAATAATCCTTTATGATTTTAACGTTTTATGTTTGTACTGCCGATGGAGTAAATTTTAGATTTTCGTATTAATATAATTTTCTCTTTTATCAGGCAAACTTTGTACAATAGCTATTTGGTTATATATATTATACAACTTGGCTATTTAGTCTACTCAATAAAAAAAAAAAAATTCTCTTGTCTTTGCATTTCAGCTCCTCTAACGTTTGTCCTTACATATTATTATCAATCGCTGAGAATTTTAAGTAAAAATAAATGAGTGAAAATCAACGTTAAGAAAAAAAAAAAAAAATCAGTAATCTAGTTCATTCTTTTAAATTCTATCATTTATCTAATTCAAGTAGTCTCATTTAATATATATGTGTGTGTATATATATATATATATATATATATATATATATATATATATATATATATATATATATATTAATAGAAATATTTCATTTTCACTAAAATAATAATGTTAAAATGAATTTTTAAACTTTATTAAGTCTAATTATTATTTATATGTATCTATATATCCAAACTAAACAACAACAAAATTCTTATTAAAACATTGTATTTAAATTAATAAAATAATATATTTTTAATAAAATTAAAAAAAGAAAAAGAAAAGAAAAAGCAAGAAAGAAAAATATACGTATCTTAAAATCATTTACGTATTTGATTGTAGATAATTAGATGTGCTTGAGGTAGGTGGTGAAATCATTTTTTTAATGAATTAACAGTTGATTGTAAATATAGAGTTTCTAGATCTTTTTATGACTTCTTGTTACAGATTTCTGGAAGTGCTGAAATCATTACTGTTAAAAGTTCTAGTAATTTTATTTTTTGTCGTTTTCAGTAGTTTATCTACTATTTACGTCGACCAAAAGTTATTTTTACGGGTTGGATAAAACTTAAAAATAAAAAAAAGAACAGTCAAAGATTTGATGATGTAAGATTAGATCAAAAGAGTGGCGTTTTTTAAATGAAATGATTTTTAGGCTTTTAGATAAAAACCTTAAATGTTGACGTAGTTGTCTAAAATGGTAATGTAATAAAAAAATTAACAGCTTTTTAGCGATTTTTATTGCAGGTATTTTAGAGTGTTGTAATGCTCTGTATTTATTGCATTTTCATATAATTTCGGAATTGACTAGCCACCTCAAAAGGCTTATTAATACCCTGGACGTTTATAGCTTTTCAAACAGGTTTACTCAGATATTAAATTAAGGATCTCATCGAATACTTTCTTCAAAACTTTATTTTAAAGCAAAGTTATAACACTTTTCTTAATGCATTTTATGTAAGTAGGTAACAATCTTTCTTAAGCTAAGTTGTTTTAAACTACTTTTATACATATTATAAATCATATGCTAGATCTCTGCCCTACTTATGTAGTTATAAACCTTTGGTAGTTTTATTTTATATTACTAGATTAATTCACTGATAAATAGTAAGATTCGTTTACTATTAGCTTTATGGTTTTTTAGCTCTTAATCCGAATTTCAACTTTGCCTCTTTGAATAATTTCTAAAATTAAATAGTATAAAAAAACAACAACTTTTTTTTGCCTCAAAAAGAAAAATTATAGATAAAAAAAATATAAATAAACATTTAATTTCCTACAAATTATGTTGCATTTTTATCAAAAGAAACTATCTCGACTCTGGAGTGCATTAAAGTTGCAGTGAACTAACTTGGTTTGGTGCTTAATCGTACAAAAGTCCATAGATCAACACTAAAAACATTAAAGTTTTCCTAAACTGATTTTTTGTGTTTTAGAATAATTATTCAGAGTTTCAACTACACCACCACATAAAAGTTAAGCGTTCTGAAATCGAGATATTAAAAAATGTTGGCTTTTTTATTTTTCATCGAACCAACTATTTAGGAGCTAGTAATATTATTAAACTATTGAAGTTAAATATGTGTCATTGGATGTAGCGGATTATCAAAAATTTCATTCAACTAGAGGACAAAAAAAAAAAAAAAAAAAAAAAAAAAAAAATTTTGAAAATATTAATTATATTAACTTTCATACAATTTTTTTAACAACATAAGTAAAAATAAATGACAGTTTTTCATGAGTTGCTACATCGGAATCCACGTGCTTAGTACGCCTGAGCAGTTGTTTTGACAATAAACACCTATTCACGTATCCCCTAACTCCAAGGGATTCGAATAAAATAATTTGTTTTATTTTGAAATCTTTGTTTGCCAATTTTCGTATAATCCATCAGCGTTGAGTCTACATTATTTATTATATGTTCTGGTACACTTTTAATATCAAAATGTTTTTTTCAATACTCATTTTAATGAAATACTTTTGTCATTAAAATTATCATAGGAATGTAAAAATATGGCATTCATTTCGAAAATAGTTGGCCCCATAATAGTCAACCCCATTACAATAGTTCTTCAATAATATATTGTAAAATATTGATTTTCCTACTTATACTACGCTACAGTTTTTGATTCAACCGATATTTATCTATTGATTTCTCAGAGTTTTCAAAGAGGCGAAATCTGAGTCACAAACGGTGGAGAAAAAGTACATTGCCAACCGGGAGAAAATTGGATCCGGGTTTTCTTTAGGTTGTAACTGGAGATGAGGGTGGATTGAAGTTGTTCCATGGAAAGAGAAGAAGAAAATACCATCACCTGGCTAATACCGTCTGGATTTGTTCCTATTTCCAGTATAACTCCTCTTTCTTAATAATTTTTATAAAAATACAATTACTTTTTTATTTCGTTAAAAAAGTTTAAGATTAGAATAAACAAGGAACTTTCCCCCCCTTTTTTTTTAGTTTTTAATAAAATGTAGGTTTAACCAACTATGTAAACATATACATATAATTTAGAATTACTAGTTGTTAGTTAAAACTTTTAAGTTTTACTTTGAATATTATAAATTATTAAAATAGCTAATATTATATTAAACCAAGTAAGGTAATTTATTCATGTATAAAGAATAAAATTAAATTAAAAAAAATAAAATAAATTAAACATCACTCATCTATTTTACCTCTTTTAAATGGCCTTAAAAAATTTAGCGGAAACGTTAGGTTATCTATGATGATGATTGTATTGTTGACTGTGAGTTTTTACTAAGGAGATGAATTTGTCAGGGGTGCAGTCAAGGTTGAATAAACACAGCCAGTTTTTAAATGAAAAACTTATATTTTGGCGTGCCAACGTTTCGACCTGCCTTGCAGGTCTTCATCAGGGCTAAAATAACAAAAATTGGATGTGACCAAGATGATACAAACATTTAAAAAAAAATATAAATAAATAATAAAAATAATTTAAAAATGAAAAAGAAACAAGAAAAAAAAATCTGTAGTTAATTAGATAATTGAATACAAAGTAGTCTAGTCAAAGATACAGTTGTAATAAAGTAATTAAATAATTTAAATGGAATAATATAAATTTAAAATTTTGTAAACTAATACAATGTAATAATTTTATTAACAGATGTTTTTTATTGGGAATTTAAGAAGGTATAAGGGATCTATATGAAAAGGAAAATGGTAAGATAGAAAGGTAAGCAAAATAATAAAGTTGGCATAACAATAAACGAAGGAAGAGGTTGGGAAAATATGAGAAATTAAAATAAATGGACTTACTGAAGTAGTCTAGATGAAGGCTTGACTAACAATGTAATTTTAGCCCTGACCTGACCTGCAAGGCAGGTCGAAACGTTGGCACGCCAAAATATAAGTTTTTCATTTAAAAACTGGCTGTATTTATTCAACCTTGACTGCACCCCTAACAAATTTATCTGCTTAGTTATTTTAATAACTAAATTTAAAATTTTTAAATTTATTTTTATTTAGTCTATTATTAAAATTATATACATATATAAAATAAAGGCCATAGATTTACCTTAGTTTAAACGATTCCTACGTATCTTGTTTGATTGGAAAAGGGATCTTTTCTTCTTATACATGTAAATCACTAACGTGGTTTTTTAAAATTTTTGAAAAAAAAAACAAACAAACAAACTGGTTTTTGCTTATAACTTATGTTCTAAAAGGGTTTACATTTTTTTGATTAGCCTAATCCTATTAAATGAGAATGATTTTGGTGAAAGGACAAAGTAAATATCATTTGTTCCAACTCAAGCTGTAAAATAAGAGTTTAGCCAAGTTTTGTTTCATTCAGATCTCTTAGAGCCTTCATGAAAAACTATTATATGAAAAACGAAAGTTTGAATCGATTTGTATTAGAAAAAATAAAAGTTAATCCAAATTGGCGACGAACAGTCCGGTTAGAAAGGTTCCTCAGTTAGTTTGTAGGCAACGATTAGTTTATCAGATATATCATTTTATCACTAATCTCATAGAGAACAGGAACATTTTTTTTCGTAACATAATTGGCCCCCGTTAAGCCCTGAGCAGATACAAGCTGTATCGTTTAATGAAGTCGGTCCCAGATGCCCACCACCTGTCTCCCCGGGCCTTGGAGTTAAGGAACAGACAGGCCACTTCTTCGCTTCCATTGACGCCGTCTTAATTCCTGCCAGGTGGAGAGATCTCCGATTTATAATTCAATCCACCAGCGGCCACTTTTATCTGATTTTTTTGCCATATTTAGTTTTTACTCGCCCAGTTGTCACTTGGAAGGATCTCGATCGTTCTCGACAACTGCCCTTTGCGCAGCAGGTGTCCAGCGCCTGGTTCGGTTTTTTTCGCATCCGTTTGTTTGTTTATTGTTCCACGTTCCGATAAGAAGCTTGATCAGCTCAAAATAATATAATCACGGGCATTCCAATGTTTCTTTAAAATTTTATAATTTACACAAACAGGTGATTTTGCGAGAAACAAAAGATATAAAAAAAAATTTTTTTAATAAAAATTAATATTGTATATCCTGGGACTGCGGTTTTAATTCAAAGATTCACTAATATAATGTCACAAACTCATGTAATTCTGTCAGAATCATTTCTGTATTAATATGGCGATACTTGATGTATCCAAAACTTCACAATATCAGACTGTTTGCTTTGTAGGTATATCGTGAATTGTTGCCATTTTTGAGTTTTGAAACTGAACTATCTTTCTTGGACCGCCAAGGCTTTAATTTATAAAACTATACTATACGACCATTCGAAAAGTGTTCAGAAAAATATACGGTCCATTTTACTCAAAGAGATGTGGAGCTCTGATACCATAATATGTTCAAACAGATATCGTAAATTTTTGAGCATTAAGCGAATGGAAAGCGATCGTCATCCCTTGGAGCGTAATCCTTATATTCCTTATCGATGATATTCTCAGCTTAATAATATTGATTTGATTAAATATTGCCCCACGTTAAATCGCTGACAAATCATATCATTATATTGTGATTTTTTATTATTATTATTATTTTTTTTGTTTTAATATGACATTGTAAATATTTCAATCACGTTACAATTGTATTTCTCTTCTCTCTTGTGGAAGCAAGAGTGGAGCGAAGGTTGGTTCAATGTCGTTACCTAAATTTATTTTACAACATTAATAGAAACACAATGATTCTTGATCTTCCTAAAATTAGATGATTGGATGGATTGTAGATAATGGGACAAAACTGAGATATAGATTTTGTTGTCGTTTTAAAGAAATTAACAGTTAATGGTTATTATTGTTTATATATCAGAACGTGCCACCCGTTGCTTAAATGGACCAAACCAAGATACCTGTCCTTGCGTGATAACCTTTATAACTAAACGAATCCACTAGTATTCCAACTCACTCCCCATTTGATTCCCAATATCCCGATAAATAATAAATTATATACCAATATAAGGGGGAAATAATTCAACAATTCCTAATTATGTTTATCCTTTCATAACATCATGCGCACTTTAACTAATTAAATGTCTTTGTTGAAATCCGTCGACAAAAATATCAAGTGTTCGTATGAATAATATAATTAACTTGTACAGATTTTAAAAAAATAAATAAATGTATATCATCGTTATTAACAACATTATTTGAATACATGATACGAAAAATATTTTGCTCCAACTAGCCTTGACGGATTGCTACTAATATTTGTAATGTGTTGTCTTGATGTATTAAGATGGATGGCTCGCGTCATCTCTTTAGTCTTCCTCTCCATTCTCAATTTTGTTATTAACAGTTTTCTTTTGTTTTTAGGAAGCTTTAATTTATATCTGTTAATAAATTATACAATTATTATAATTTAGTGTAACAAGACAATAATAAATATTCAATATTATCAATGTGAAAGCAAACAGAAAAAATATTGAATAGTTTTGAAGCTTAAATCTGATTCATTACCATTAAGTACTCGAAAACTTTTAGTATCATCACTCATTTTTCCTAACTTTGACTATGGATGCGTAGTATATGGAGGACTGTCTGATGAGCTCGAGATGAGATGTAAAAGAGTAATGAACTGTTTTATTAGATTTATTTTCGGGATCTCCAGACGTTCTCACATATCTCACAGGTATTCTGAAATCGGGTGGCTGTACCCCGGTTTTCGACGTCAGTACTTCCTGGGTGCTCTCATATTTCAAACCTTGAAAACCAAAAAAACCCACCTATATCCATGACCTCCTTACTCTGCGCTCCTCCATTCACCTCTTAAATACTAGAACCCAACCCATCAACCTATACACTCCGGCGCATCGAACTGCATCCTTCGAGAAATCCTTTATTATCCGTGCTTCCTCGTTATGGAATTCATTGCCCATCACAAATTCGAAAAAGATCCACTCTTACTTCCTTTAAACATCATTTATTCCTTTACCTCCTTCATTTTCAATCTTCCGAGCTAACGTCCGAATCCGGAAGCTTACTTCCGAGTAAAACGTGAATATTTATGTAATATACATTATAATAGTATACATAAGATGTATCATTTTACAAGATGTCACAGTTATCTTGTAACATATAATTTAATTATTTATCAATTTTTATTATTATCTATTGTTATTATTTATTATAATTAATTATCAAAGCCAGAAGATTGTCCTATGTACTGTAATCATATGTTATTCTTAGGGGACAAGTAGTCCCAGAATAAAATTTATTTTCTTCTTCTAAATAGTACTGACTTTTAACCTGGTCAACTTAAATAAAAGCAATAATTTCATTTTCTTTTATCTTAATTTTTTGTCAATTGAATCAATCATTGAGTTGTGGGCAACACTACATTTATTGTTATATTTATATTAAACATTTTTATTTTTAATGGAAGCGAACTTCATTCTTTTAAACTGTATTTAGACTATAAAAAAATGTTTATTTTATTCCTATTCTTGCTAAAAGTCTATAATTCATTAATTTTTTGTTTCAGGTGTGTATGAGTCGGTGGTTAATGATTTGATCAACATGTGGTTTTGGTGAGTGGTTACATTCACATAAATCCTCAGTAATGATATTGTAATTCTTAAGTAATAATGTAAATATCTTATGTAATGTTATTATAACTTACAAATAATAAACTTCTTTTATACATTTATTTTTCTTCTATGAAAAAAAACAAACAAATAGGGCATTTAGTATTCATAGCTTAGTGAGTGTTAAGATTTAGAGCATCGGATATCTTTTATTGATTCATATTTAAGTTTTAGATATTTATAAAAAACATTTAAAAAAAAAAATCAAATATCTTAGAATACATGCGTTGTAGAAACAATATATAGGGTAAACCAGACAGTTATTGACACTCCATCTTAAAAATTATTTAAACAAAATATTCTCCCACCAAAAAAACAAAACAAAAAACAACGAACATAAAATTTCTTCTAGATTCTACAACCCAAGACTCAAAATTTCAGACATGTACTTTATGAATGTAAAGCATTTGATATACAAAGGTTTAATCTAGTAAAAAATATTATTCTCAAACATGGAACATGGCCAGAGACAGAACAAAATTTGGTCTCTAAATTTAAGACTGACTTACATTAGAAAGATCGACTTTGACAAACTGACGAATGATGGGCAGCGAAGGTAGTTTCTTGTTGGCTTTTTTTTTTTTTTTTTTTTTTTTTTTTTTTTTTTTTTTTTTTTTTTTTTTTTTTTTTTTTTTTTTTTTTTTTTTTTTTTTTTTACGATTTTGTTTAAATATTTTTGTTATATTACTACGTTATGCTAAACGAATCATGTTAACTTTTAATAACATTGTAAAACATGTAGTATGCCTGTAAGGCATGGAACATGTTAATATACAAATAAACGGTCCTTATATGGGGATACCATATAAGGAAAAGAAGAAGAAAAAATAAATAAATAAATAAATAAAAAAAAAAAAAAAAAAAAAACCCAAGAATGTAAAAGTACTTCCAATTCTGTCCGTATTTTAAAAGATATCCACTAGTCAGTAACTGATTTTACATTATTCATTTCCATTATCTTGTAAAATACATTCTAGTTATAGTGTTTGTTGTGAACTTTCTTGTTTAGCTTAAAGTATAGTAATTAAGGAAAAATTTCTTCAAATTTCAACTTTATTGGGCTATGCTTTCTATAATTTTATTATGAATATTTTTGAATAGAAAGGGTGTCAATAACTGTCTGGTTTACAATACATTGTTACATATACATTTTTTATATTACATATACATTACCATTATTATGTAATATAATTTTGGAGGAATATACGTTTAAAAAGAAAAATAAATTTTTTCAGCATTGAATATCTCGAAATATATGCTTTGTAGACAAGAAGGTATATTTATTCGGTAAACATAAGCATGTATAAAGAGCTTCGAACCTAATCCAGAGTCCCTCCTTGGCACTCCCAGCCTCTATAAAATGGGCTTTTTAAGTTGGGTAAAATCTTGGCCTTTGACTACGTTTAAAGCCTAACTATCTTCTTGCATATCCTCATTGGTCAAGAAAGTTTATTTGTTTACCACGCATTGAATCGACGAAGGGTTGCAGTGGTGCCGGTTTATAATTTAACATACAAATATATAGGTATCATTATATAATTTAGTTAACTAATTAAAGATAGATAACGGTCTTATAGGTGTATATGATTAAGAATTCCGATAGTTGTATTTTCTTTTTAAACTTCGTTGCATCCTATTTGACTGGAAACCTTGAAACCCTTGGACCGGTTTCAATAAGATAATTTCTGAAAATAGATGCACTGCGCAATGTTTGATCTGCGTTCTCTTGTGCTTATCCGAAGTAAAAGATTTTATAAACAAACTGATTTAGCTCTGTAGCACATGGCCTGTTTCGCAATTGCGGAAAAAAACCCCGTAAATTTCTTTCTGCAGATCTAGAACGGTGTATCGAATTATATTCAGTTATTTATACTTGTTGATTTGTTTGTTGGGGCTTCACTTCCTTATGCACTTTAACTAGGGTAGGAAGTGTTATCCTAAAGGTTACAGACGTATTCTAGCTAGAGTGGGAAGGTCGAGAATCATTCCGTGGGCACTGAAGTTATTATATATAGAGTATTAGTTATTTATTGAAAATCCTGAAATCGAAAAATATGGAAATGTTTTTGTCTTTATTCTAATTCCCATTAGATCTTCTTTCTATTTTGACTAGTACCTCATCTGCTGTAAGATCATGCCATTTTCTTAGTTTTGGTCTGCTTCTACCTCGGACTACTTCGATCTATTATTTTCATAGAGAACAACTTTCTTATGACCAATTGCTAATACCGTTTTAATACATATTTTTATATCAACATTTTCTCTTTCAAATATTTGTAATATCGATACTTATGTTACGATTTTTCGATGTCTCTTTATTATAAAAATAAAACGTACAGCTATATATGTAAAAAAAAAAAAATGAATTGCGCTTAACACTCACTCAGCGGTTTAAGCTCTATGAAGAACATGTATGGTATTAACATCACTTAGGAATACATTGCGTTCTAGATCTGGTCAAGAAGCTTATGAAGAAGGACGGTGTACTTTATTTGTTCGCCGTCATATCGGAATAAGAGTTAACGAAATGGCTGATAAAGCAGCAAAAAAAAGCTCAATTCCTCCCAGGACCGGGCAAAACCTTTCTATCGGCATCAGAACTTGGACGCCCACTTAGAGAGACGATACCCCAAGATTGGCAGAGATTGTGGGATCAAAACCCTCCAAGTTAACTTAAGGAAATTAAGAAGGACGTAAAACCATAGCGCAGTTCCTGCCGTACTAAGCTCAGAGAAGAAGTTGTCCTAACGCGATAAAGAATTGGCCATACACACCTTCACCTTATAACCAGAGAGACTACTTCCAAATGTGAAATGTGTGGCAATGGTTTTTCAGTACACATATGTTTTAACGAGTGCTCTTACTACACCAAAAGGCTGACTGAATCGGGAATACCTCATATCTCATACGCACTAGGAAACGATGAAAAAAATCATTGAAAAAATGATAGCCCTTCTTTACAGAGAAAAATTATATTATAAAATATTGATAAATCTCAATTAATTTTCTATTATAAAGATCGAGCTAGTGTTGATGACTCATTATGTTCTATGCTCGAAGAATCTCAAATAAACAAATAGTGAATAAAAAATTTCATAGTGAAACAAAGAAATAAAAATACCCATCTATACTTATAACTGTTCGACCTTATGCTATTCAGTCAAAAATTTTACAAATGATTCTGTAAGCTGCTATACTTTCAAACAGTATCAGAAAATATAAGTAGATAAAAATATATTTATATTAAGGAATTAATTATTCACCACATCTATCGGTATATTTTTAAAAATAAATTGCAAGTATTAAATTAAATAATAAAAATTAAACACAACCAATTAAGGTAAAACTGCTTGGAAAATTTCAACAGTGTTTTTATGCCTTCTGAATAAAGCTTTCCAAATACAAATATTCATTATATTTAGCCATGTTGGCACGGGATTAGGAAGCCTTAGAGCTGGAAAAGAAACCATAAAGTATATAATGTTGGCTAAGATATAATGCGTAGAATGTGAAGCCTAAATATCGATGAAAATTGCCCTGCCACGGCTCACATAATCGTAACTTTCATAAAATATTTTACGCAATGATTTTGTTTTTATGGGGTACAGATTTAATTTATTTACTTATATGGATAATTAATTACCGTTCGGTAAAATATGATACTTGTTTTCCTGTTACGTTTGATACTCAATTTAATAGGTAAACTTCATTATGGCTTCAATGTAATATTTTATGTAATTAAAAATAACACACGCATACATAATTTTTTGTATTAATTAAGGATTTCACCTAACGATGTCATTTCAGAGATCGGAGAAAACTATTTACTAATTTAAAATATCATATCCTTAAAAGTTATCTAGAGATTGTTTTTTTTTTTTTATAAAAAAAAAAAAAAAAATCTTTATTTAAAATAATAGTTATAATAATAAAACATGTTTGGTTTTATTTAAAAAAAAAAAAAAAACTTAGTTTAAGTCATCCTGATGTATACATAAACCAATAGTCATAAACTATCGAAAATTTTTATCTTATCTGCAGATTGCAGATTTATTTTTATGAATTTATTGTTAAAAATGCATGTTATAGAATAGGAATAGGCCATAAAAACTATTAAATAAATGTTGAACCTCAACATAGGCCGAATAGAGTTACGATTTTTTTTTTTTTTAATGATGTTAAGGGAAAAATAAAATAGGCATTTTACTGTAAAGTGTTTTATTTTTTTTAAGTAAAACCAAATAAAATCATAAAATAAGTTGTTTTCCAATATTTTTTTATTTTTTTATTTTTTTTTTTTTTTTATTTTTTTATATTTTATTTTTTTATTATTTTTTTTTTTTAATATAATTCTTATGTATAATCAATTTATATCTTGTATAGTATTTTTTGTATTTATTTTTGAATAGTATTTTGAAAAAGATTGAAAACAAAAAAGGAGATTTTTAAAAATACACAATGCCAAAATATTTTGCCCTTGGTTTCAAAACTAACTAAAAAAACATCATAATTTTTTTTTCTCTCTCATTCATATTTCGATTCACACCTGTTAGTAGGGTAGAACCTATTCTCTGTTCTTCTGTTTTTAAGTTACATGAAAAACACACTGGTAATAGAAAATCATTATTTTTAACTACATTTCATAAACTGATGCTGCTTATATGTATTTGACTAATATTTTCTTAAAAGAACCCATTGAATGTTTTAATGGGTTGTTAAAAATAATAATACTGAATTTAATTTAAACGATAAAATGTCCGCTTTAAATTGGATGTAACATTAAATTCATCTCGTTCCTTTATTAAAAGAATATTAGATTTCCTTGTTTCCCGGGGTTTAATAATGAAGTTACCCACTTTATAGCGATAACAAACGAGACTGATATAGAATTTAATAACTGTGTGTATAATATAAAGGCCCTAAAGTTTATTACCCAATCGGTTGTTGAATACCTCCCTTTGTACTTTTATTGCATTCCTCTCGGCGAATTTATTCCAATCTCATATCCATATCGTTGCGTAACCGAGCCGAAATGTCGCTCGTAAAGTTGCAACTGCCCTGACCTCAGCTATCTTGTTGCATTATTGTCTGCATTCGTCGAATGTTTGACATTCTCTTGCTATATTTATATGTTGTAGAGTTCTCTAAGGGTGTTGAAATGGAGAGTAACCCTCAATAGTTATAGGGTGGGGTGTATGTTGTGATATCGACGTGGCCTCCGATTTTTTTTGGCAGAATTATTAATGTTCATTCTAACCTATTATCATATATATTATTTCTCAATGTTTTTTATTTCTAACATTATATCTGCCGTAAGTATTTATCAAAATAATTTATTTAAGCGTCATTTTAAAGCCTATTTTTCCCGCTATTGATGAAAAATAGATTGATTTAAAATAGTTTTAAATTGATGTTTAAGTTAAGGAGAAATAATTTATTTTTGTATTTGGCTTAAAGGGCTAACAACGACTATTGGTTATTATTTATCTTATGTTTGAACTTAATAGGAAGGGCCGAAGCCTATCTTTTTTTTTTTTTTTATATAATTATTTTCAAACAACTTTTGCATGCCTTTAAGATTCCTTTATTAATTCGGTTTTTTGACATTACGATCCCGAATGACATGGGATCCTCTTTAGAAATTTGAAAAAAATACAAAACGTTAAAATATCCCTGGCATTGGTACTCATCCAGTGTAAGTAACAGAACATAATACTGAGCTACATACATATACCAATTCGGCACCCCCAAGCTCCAGGCGACTTAACCTACCGACACTAATGCCTTGGTGTCTGAGCTGGCAAGCACTTGCTGCACCAGTCGGTGGGCTACTGTCCTGGAGTTTCGGGGTGCCAATTTTCATTCTGAACAGGATCCCATTTGAGCAAGGGAACTAAACGTAAATAAAGAAAAAATAGTTGTTGAAATAATTCTAAAGGTCAACAAAATAGAATTTTGATATATATATTTCTTTTTAAAAGTTTCTTCATTAAATAAAAAGATATATAGTTGGTGAAAACCCTCTCCTGATAGTATTAATGTTTTGTCTTAATTATAAATTTTATCTCATTAATTAAGGTTCCCAAAGGTTTTAATATTTTTCTTTTGCATTTTCAACATTGGTCTAGTTTTTTATTTCTTTCTCAATTTTTTTTTCACTTGTTTAATCTAGTTGAATTTTCCTGCTGAGTTAACTGTTACTTCCCATAACAGGAATAAATGACTCATTCAGCTCTATTGATAACTCTAATTAGCCAATTATGATCCCCAAGGACCGCTATATATGCAAATTTAATAATTGTCGAGGTCCCCTTACGTTAACCTTCCCTTTTTAATGTATTCTATTACCAGAAAGGATTTAATGACCCTTATACGAGATGATCCGAGGATGGTGAAAAAAAATCTCGAAGAAGCCCCTGTCGGTGGAATGCCTGGGCCTAACTTGGCATAACACCGGTTTGCCTCATTAAACATATACCTGTTGTTTTTTGCATCCCGAAGGAAAAACAGTTATTGAACTCAGTTTTTTTTTTTTATTGAGATATATTTAGTTTTTTCCCAATCCATCCCTTTGATTTTTTTTTATTGATTTTTTGTTATTGAGAACAAAACATTTTCTGGTTGGCTACCTGAAGTTCATCGAAAGGAATATCAGGTTCATAAATTCTTTCAACCATTCTCATGTAAACGAGGATTTCTATACCTCCCTTTTTTTTTTTCAATTGGAATATTCGACTATTTAATTTATTTATTTTTTCTTTTTTATTGGATAATATTACAAGCTGCGTCATTCGAGAGCAATGATTAATATGGATGACAATGAATCCAGTCATAAAATTTGTAAAATTAATGCAAAAAAAATAAGATAAAGAAATGAAGTGAAAAAAAAATAAATGAAAATAATAATTGTTTCAATTATACATTTTTTATTATCATTTATCACATTTTATGATTTATTTGTTGTATAGTTAGAGGCTGTTTATTTTATTAACCAAAAGTGACGAAAATGATTTGCTCATTGTTGAAAGAAATATCATTCAAAGAATGTTTGTTTAGACCTGTGAAGGAGGGGCTGTTCTGGACAATTCTATAAGAATAGAGAGGTTTATGAGCTTTTTAAAGAACCTAGTGTTGTTAGGATAATAAAATTAGGATATATAGATAAGAGATCTCGATAAGAGGTCTTATAAACACGAGACAGTAGGTACATATATTTAATCGAACATTAGTAATATGAAGTCAACAATTCAAATCCCACATATTATCACCAATGGATTGTAGGAAAACTTTCATAAAAAGTTTCTACTTAAATTATCTCTAGTGGGTGAGATGGTTCGCCCTGCACTAGAAAATAATCACTCTCTTAGCACTGAAGTGGAAACAGCCTCCTATATTCCCAGCCAATCTAAAATTGGAAAAGTTGCAATAAAAACACCAAACGTTAAAAGTTTCCCTCATTTAATTCAATTTTAATAAGTTTTGTTCCTGTTTGCAATTTATAGAAAACGATGTATCTCATGATATATAACGATATATCGAAAGAAAAAATATCGATTAAAAAAAAACAGACTATTGAAAGAAAAATATCTTCGATACACATTGATAGTGAAAAATTTATTTAATGAAATCTTTCTTAAGCTGTAACCATTCTTAGTACCATAGTTGGCATCGTAAACACTAAATATTCGAAAATGTACTATTCAGAACTAAGGTAATGTTAGTGTAAGCGCCAAGTGGTCACTAACCAAAAGAATTAGATTTAACGATTATTTAGGTGAATTACACGGGCCAGATTGGACTATGTTTATTGCAGTACTATAAACCGATTGCAGTTTATCCGCAACCACTGGGAGTATAATATAAAATGAAAAACCACAATCGTAACATTTGATTGCTCCAGTGTGTATTATCTCAAGCATAAAATGCCTGAATACATTACCTGATAATGGAACCTGTATTGCTATTATTTATTGCATTATCACATTCAGGTTATTAAATTGTTCAGGTTCTGGTTATTCAGTATCATTTTTTTGAAGTATAAATGGAATCTTTTATTATTACTCACAGTTCAGTTATTTGTTTCTCGTATGTAGGTAATAAAAGTTGAATGTGAACAGTGTTCCTCTTAATATTAAATTTATGTTTCTTTGTATGCAATGAAGTAAGGATATTTAAAATTTGCTGTTGTTGGACGATTTTTACTACTTTGGTAGTATCGATATATCATGAGTTATCTCTCGAAGAATATTCTTGGCTTTTTCTTCTATAGATATTTATCTACAGGATTGCTATTGTTATACTATGTAAATGATCAAGTATCTTTGTGTCATTTATCGTTCATGTATTGTCTATTGCTCATTTCAATGTCATTTAATATTAGTCTGTCTAACATATAACTTAATGAAACGGTAAGGGAAACCAATAAAGCTCGATATAAAAACCGTGAAGGACTACTTCAAAACTTACATACCATTCACAAAAACTAGGTAAATAAAATATTTTACGATCAATTTAAGGTTTTAGGTCTATCATGTATGCGGGTATTACTCCTTATGGCAAAATAAATTAAATCTCTTTATGTTTTTTTTCCTGTATTATATGTTTATATAATAGTCTGTAAAGATTTATTATTTATTCCTTAATTGCGAAGAAATGCGATTGTGGGTGTATATTCTGATTGTTGACGCGTCAATGTTATTGTCTATATATCATATAAACGTTCGGAGAAAAAAAAAATCCTACAAGACAAGCGTTTAAAGCTTTCATAAATTACAAAAGACTTATTTACATGACAGTAATTAGACCTATTTAGACATAAGGAGTTAAGCTTTGGAGCTCCGCTAAACTCCAAAACCCATCGTAAAATCCTCAATTCTCAATTATATCACAACTTATGCATAAAGATCTTAATGTTCCATATGTTGCTGATTTGGCCCAAACCAGATACCAATCCTTTCATACTAAACTCTAAAACCACTCGAATCCACTAGTTTTCTAAATTGCTTCACACACTATTCCTGATAATCCTCCGATGCGTTTGAAACATGACCGAGAGACCCTTTAATGTTGATTTTTTTATTGAATTGCTACTAGTAAATGGTTCTTTACATGTTATTGACAAGTCATATGTATAAAGTTGTTAATATTAATAAATAGTTTTAAAAAAAATTAGATTCTTATTTTTTACTATGCATACTATAGTTTTACTTTGTTCAATTTTTATGTTTGATATACCTTAGC
This sequence comes from Euschistus heros, assembly GCA_003667255.2. NCBI lineage: Eukaryota > Metazoa > Arthropoda > Insecta > Hemiptera > Pentatomidae > Euschistus > Euschistus heros. Next base: position 450,922 of record RCWM02000611.1, on the reverse strand, counting down.
TTGCTATAACTGGGTAAACTATTATCTGTCGAATTGCGCCTCTGTTAAACTAAAGTGGATTAGACCCGTACAACCTCTCAAGTCTTCGGAGCAAATGATGTGTCTCTTAGGACGGAGTGGTGTGGCTCCGGTGTCAGTGTAGACAAAGGGCAAACACAAGAGAAGAGAAGACAATGGGGCGGGACAAACACCGCAGTCTATTACTCGCAGACCTCTCTCCTCTTCGGTCTTTGGTTACTTTTTATAAAATTCCTCTCCTCCGACTCTTCTCAATGGTCGAGGATATTAAAGTTAATAGGATTAAGAGTAAAAAAAAAAAAAAAAATCATACCGTTTCTGCCCGCCTCTGGTTTTAGGAGACGATTGCTGTAAATTGCAGCAGTAAGTTATCTTTAGAATCCTCGTTGTGACTTTTTTTTCTCCTTTCCTTGGCCGTGAGAACGGGACTCGAAAGGAATCCGCTGTGCTCTTAGAAAGTCGTCCACTTGGAGGGGAATCGAACCGGAAAAAGAAATGAATAAATTGTCATCCCCTGCTTCTTCTTCGTATAATTATGTTGATATTCTAGCCATTTATATTACACAATTTATCGCGGTTAAAAACGTCATTTTTTTATAACTTCAAATTTCTATTCATACCTGCTTCAACAGGCATAAAACTCAGACATTGGTACCTTATCCGCGAATACATTCCAGCGAATTTAATTTGTGAAAGAGATCTCTATCTCTATTCCTTTTTTAGAGACTAGCTGTCAGGAGTATTTGTTATAGCCATGCTTTTTATAAGTCTGTTTTAAAAGTCAAAAAGTGTGTCGAGAAATAGTCTGTATGCTGATTTAGTATAATCTTGTATAGTACGAGGGTAAATCAATAATTCCCGTATAGCTATATTTTGTTTATGAAGACTCGTTTGTGACCAATCTGCTTCTTAACTCGTTGTTATGTTTTTATGTGCGTATAAAAGCTTTTTAGTTTTGTTATCGCTGTCGTGCTGTTAATAATGGCCGCTCCACTTTCTATTTGCACCAAAGAAGAGCAACGTTCAGTGATCCGTTTTTGTGGTCGGAAGTGTATCAGGGGCCGAAATTCATCGAAGACTTTTGGTACAGTACGGGAACAATTGTTTGCCACAACGGAGTGTCTATGAATGGATTGAAAAATTCAAAAATGGTCGCACAAGTGTTACGCAAAATGAAGGAGCTGGACGACCAGTTACCGCCATAAACGAGGAAAACATTGAGCGTTCACGTGAAATGATTCTATCAGACAGACGGATAACTGTTGACGACGTGGCAAATCGTCTGCAAATTAGCCACGGTTTTGCCTACGAAATCATTTACTGCAGACTTGAATTTCATAAAGTTTGTGCAAGATGGGTTCCAAAACAACTGACACAGTTGCATAAACAAACGCGCTTGGACGTGTGCACAAAACATTTGGATCGCTATGTTAACGAAGGGGACAACTTCTTAGACAGGATCGTTACTGGTGACGAAACATGGATCCATCATTACGAGCCGGAGAGTAAACGGCAGAGTATGGAATGGAAACATCCAAATTCGCCGTGCAAGAAAAAATTCAAAACCCAACCGTCCGCAGGAAAAACTTATGCTTACAGTTTTTTGGGACTCACAAGGTCCAATACTGGAACATTATCAGGAAAGGGGCACAACAATAAACAGTGAACGTTACAGTGAGATGCTTACTGCTAAGCTGAAGCCTGCAATTCGAAGCAAACGCCGAGGACTGCTGTCAAAAGGCGTTGTGTTGTTGCACGACAATGCCCGTCCGCATACAGCTGCCCACACTGTAGAAACGCTTCAGAAACTCAATTTTGAAGTATTGAATCATCCTCCATATAGTCCCGATCTTGCTCCATCTGATTTTCACTTATTTGGTCCACTCAAACAGGCAATTAGGGGCCGTCGATTTGCCTCGGACGAAGCATTGAAAGAAGCGGTGCATTCCTGGCTCGCATCTCAACCCAAAACCTTCTTCCATGAGGGCATCAGGAAACTTGAACAACGTTGGACCAAGTGCGTTGAAAAGCAAGGGGACTATGTCGAAAAATGATGACTTGTAAGTTTCCTATTTTTTCAATAAAATTTTATAACTATATTGCGGATATTATTGACTTACCCTCGTAAAATATGTAATTCCGTTACTTATATACCATGAAGACTCGTATGTGGACCAATCTGATATTCTAACTCTTTGGTGGCTGGTTCTTTATTTAGCTTATAAAAGCTTTTTTATGTATTTATTTTGTTTATTAAATGAATATTACAATCTGCCTCACTCAGGAACAATAAGTAATTTGCATGGTAATTAATACATTCATACAACATGTACAATAAAAGTAAATAAATAACCTTTAATTATACAAGATTTAAAATAAAATAAATTTAACAAACGAGGATTGTGTGATTGTGCTTTTTAATTTATTTAATTTTTTTTATTAGTTATTTATTTATTTTAATTAATACTTATTGTTATTATTATATTTTTTCCTGCTCCTTTATTATTACTATTGTTTATACTTTTCTTTTCTGTTTTATTTTATATTAATATCTTGTATATTTAGAGGGTTTTTTTTTTTTTTTTTATTTGTAAATTGCATTATACATATTGTATGAATGGATTCTTTGCCCTTATTGATCATTGCCCTTCAAGAGGCAGCTTGTAATATTTATTAAATATAACAATTTAAAATAAAAGAAAAACAATAAAAAAAAACATTTAAAAAAAACTTAAAAAAACAATAAAAACGAAAGTATAAAATATGATATAAATATGACCTGCTAGTTCTCTCTCAATTTACTTTCCACGAGATTACCAATAAACAATAAAGATGTTAAGTGCAGCTTTGTGTTGGTTAGATTCGTTACAACTTTTTATCATTTCTTTAAATATAAAACTCAATTCGTTTACTATATGTTTTTCTTATAAATTTGTTTAAATTTCAATTTGTCAAGACAGATATTGATTTTTTTTTTTCATTAAAGCGCCCTAGTTAATCCTCTGCATTTATTTTAATGCGTCTACATTTTATTTTATTAGCAGAATGTTAAACAAAGACGTAAACAGTATCTGATTACTAAATTGCTACCTAATGAGATCTCCATACCAGAACAGACAAAAAGCACTAACAAATTTGACTTAGGCTTTTGCCTGAAACAGTTTATTTCCACTAATCAATTTAAATTGTTGGCACATTGCCTAACTTAGTTATACACGAGCTAAACGAATGTTTAAATAAGTTACTTTTTTTTTTTCAAATTAAAGAATGCAATAGAACCTGATTCTTCGGAAACGGTTAACGAACTGAATCTTCTTAGCTTGGAAGGTTATTGATTGCAGCGGTCGTTAGAAAGATTGGAACCATTTTGTTACTGACGTTTCCCGGTATTATGTTTTTGAACTTTTGATGTTCTTAAACCATCTCCGTTCATCAGGACCTCCTGGCTTATCAGTTAGCTCGTGTTTAGTCATTTATGAATGTCGGCTGTAATTATGTTGAGAACTATTCTTCCTAGAGCAGCTGCTTTTTCCCGTAATTTGTTCCGACTAGGCAATGACGATCTGACCACAGTCCCCTAGGGCACTAACAGGATCTGACAGCGAGCGGGGGTAAACAGCCCTGGGACAGTAAACAAGTTAGATTAAGGGGAAAATCTAACTCGAAGGCGTCGGAAGAGTTTTCTAGGCCAGGACTGCTGGGAACAGGTCCCTCCGGAGCGTGGTTTCCTCGTCGAGTTTTCCTTTGTCGTTCCTAACCTGCGAGGGAAAACTTGGATAAAGTCCAAGTTTGTTGTTTTATAGGGTAGGTCGTTAGGGAAGAAGGAGCTATCAACTCTCGGGACTTACTTATCTCAAAGTAGGCTGTGTAAACTGAGATGTACCGCTATCTAGATTTCGTACTTTATATATATATATATATATATATATATATATATATATATATATATATATATATATATATATATATATATATATATATATATGGACTTAGTCGGTTAAGTGCGAAAATGGTATTAAAGGAAAAATGAACTTTTTCAATGATTCACAAATTAGTAATTATATTTGTAATAGCCTCATATATGAGCTACATTTGACACAAATAGAGAAAAAAATAGCTTTCTAGTGATACTAATAACCCATAATTCCCAAACAAACATAACACACCAAATGCACATAACCGACTATACACAAGTGCCTATATAATATATGTAAATATATTAATATGTTTATCTTCTTTGAAATTTATTGTTATTATGATATGTAATCAATAAAAAAAAAAGTATATATACTGTGCCATTACAACTTATAAAGTGTCCTGTGTTCAATATTTTGGTAAGGATTAACTGTTACTATTCTGTTACTTATCCAATAATGAATGATATATGCTGGAAGGTTGCCTCCTGATGATAATATGATTACCGGGATTCCATTGACAAGCAATTCGTGAAGTTTGTAAATTGTAGTATAATTAATCGGAAGCGACGTGTACTTTAGTTTTGTTAAAAAAAAAATAAAGAAAAAAAAAATGTTTGTATTTATTTGTTAACCTTTTTTTTTTAATTTAGTTTTGGAATCTTCAAAATGGATTCATATGCGATATAAAATAATATATTTATATAATTGTTATTATAAATAATAATAATCGATATAAATGTATGTGTATTAAATTAAGTACGATTTTTTTTTTTTTTTTTTTTTTTTTTTATTCATCTATAGTGTTCACTTTACTTTTTCAATTATTTCATATTTCCCTTTTCTTTCAATATTTTTAACTTTATTTATTATTACCGTTGATTGTTGCGGATTGTAATTTTTTACTAGACTAATTATTTATCTATATCTTCCCAATCAATATCTTCTAAGGCCTAATATTGTACTTACAAAATTAGTTTTTTAATTAAACTAGATTTTTTGCTACTGTATTTTGCTGTAATTTTTTTTTCTGTCTCGTAAATTAATATAATTTATGTAGTTATCCTTTTCCAATCCTTCGCAGACAGCCGTTTGCTATCACTCCCTTCTCCGACTCCTTCGCTAGATGCTATATTTGCAGAGCTGTGAATAAATCTCTGCTGGACGATGAAATGTTTGATTTATGCGAGGAGGAAGTGGCTAGAGTTCATTAAGGGTCTATTTTTGATTGCCTGTTACCGGTGTCGTATAACCGTTATTTTCGTTGAAGTTACTGCCCGTTCTGGAACTGTTCCAAATAGCTACGGTTACGGTATTCACTCCCCGGCCGTTTCTTTGAGCATGACAGCAGGTGTGAAATGAACATCGTCATCTTTAAATATTATCTTCCTAGTATAACTATAAATATTATTCTTGTTTAAATTGTGCAATTTTGCTTTATGTAATTAAACGCAATTTAAATTAATTAGCTCCGTAAAAAACATAAAATTAAACAAAAATCGCTACTGTTGACATTTCATATTGGAAGATGTCGAATGCTAGATCTCCTTTTGTTATTTGAGGTAACTGATACATAACAAGAAAGAGTTGCTGCTGATTAATTTCATTCTCATGTGTGTCATGAAATACTAATTATTAGTATATAGGGTAGACCAGACAGCTATTGTCACCCTCAAATAATTATTCATACTATAATTATATACAGAATAGTACAATAGAGTTGATATTTACAGTTACTTTTTCTTTAAGCTGACCAAGAAAGTTCACACCAAACATTATTACTGGAATGTATTTTACAAGATAGTCACGATTACTAATGTAAAAGTCAGAGACACCCTTAGGATACATTTCAAAATACGGACAAAATTGAAAGTGTTTTAACAAAGCTCAGTTAGTTGTAGGGTTTAAAATGAATTAAAAAAAAAAAAATTGGTTAATTTTGTTTTTTTTTAATTTCTAAGCTAGAATGTCAATAACTGTCTGGTTTAGCCTATTAGTTGTCAGGCGATATGTAAATCGGCACTTTTCATAATAGGTGTAAATGATTTTTATTTAAATATTATCACTGAAATTTATATTTATATTAATTAATATAAACTGAGAATCAGTGAGAAAATATGAATCTAATGGATATAAATTACCCACTGTTGGTAATTTAATTAAAGTTCTTTATTGGAAGTTCCATGGGGCAGTTACTTTTAGAGGTTGATCGGAAATCAAACGAGATATATAAATGTTATTTTATAATATTTATATATGAGAGACTAGAGGATTCGAGTGGTCCCTAGTAAATAATTGGAAGCTTGGGACGTATGTCTAGTAAGAGTTGAACTATATGGAATAAATATATTATTAAATGCAGAAAAAGGACACTTTTTGCGGAGTTAAAGTGAATATTTCCTGCCGTCGTGAATATTTCCTGACATCCCTTCTTTTTTAAACCGTTCAATCCTGGATGATGACCTTACATTTCCGAACTCCTTCAACACAAATCCTCAATTCTTACCCGCCCATCCCGACCATGTCAATCAGACTTGCATATTCCTGCTCATTGCTCAGCCACTTAGGACAGATCTTTCGTAAAGCGATCCTCTTCTCTCTTGAACTCCATCCCTCTCAACATTCGTCATTCAGTTAACCTCTCTACTTTCAAATATCATTTCTTTAACCACCTTCCACCCAGATCCTGTCCTCCAAAAACTGTCAATAGCTACTTTTTAGTTTTAGAAACTATAAACTATAATTATAAACAGTTTATACTCAAGAAATTTTTGGTTTTTGTAAAAAAATATTATAATTTTTCTGTTACTTTTTATTAATATCTTTTTTCTGCTCTTTTTTAATTATTATTATCTGTTACTTTGTTATGAAAATATTATTTTATTTTAAGGCTCTGAAGGCCCTTGATTGTACATTATTTTTTATTCTTAAGGGACTTATGGTTCCAAAATAAATAAAGAACTTTATTATTATTACTATTAACTCCATAGTTCCCATGTTTGGGGCGTGTGACTCTCGCAATATGGAAATTGTCTAAAAATATGTTGAACTAATAACAAAAATAAATAAAAACTTTATAGGTGGCTTCCACATTCATGGAATATTGTAACATTGCATAATGCATAAATAAACAGTTGCTTTTAAATATTTGGTAAAAGTATTTGAAGTAATAATAAAAGTATGATGGAGACTTAAGTGCTATGGCGATAAAAATTGTCTTTCTTTCTAAAAAGACTATTAACTCTAACATCCTGCGAAATACTTTATAGTATAAAGAATAAATATAATATAACAAATTAATATATTTTAATCTTTATCAATATAAATATAATACAGTATATTACTTTATTAGCTATGGTTTCCACTTTTTTTGCTCCTCCCTAAACCTGTAACTAATACCTAAATATCTAATTTTAAAAAATAATGATAATGGTGTTGTGTCAATACAAATCTAGTAATCAAGAATATATTGGTTAAAGGTGCAATAAACGCAAGAAGTGGCAATAGAAAACGGAGATTCCTTGAATAAACTGAGTAAATTTGGATCGGCAGGGGACCAAGGCCCTTCTTGTTTATTTGTGCGTTTAGCATCTTCAAAGTCTGTTCCGTAACAAACCCTGAATTAGAGGTCAGAGTCAATCTGAATAATTTGGTCAGATTCATGAAGTATATTAACTGGAATAATTAAACTGAAAAGGATGTATAAGAATATTTATAAAAAAATATTTTTATTAGTTACACCTCAATTTTATTTTTATATTTTATTGAGATGGAAGATAATTATGGTTATATCATGGGAAATGTTAAGAAATACAGGATTTGCAATACCTGCGGCCGCAATACTTGTCGAGCCTGCGATGTCGTTAAAAACGCAAGGATCTTTTCTCTTACAAGTATTTTAAAGCAATAATTTCTTCACTGGTTTTATATTTCCTAGTATTACAGTATAGTCTAAGAGTCAAGTTCTCATAAATTTTATTGTAAAAAAATCATTTTTATAATGATCCCCTTTATTTAATTTTAAAAAAATATAGACACATGTAGTTATATAATTTTTTTTTTTTCTCCGTCGACTTTAAAGAAAATAACAACAAGGAAAGAAAGCATTTTAGCCATGTACTGATATATTAGATCTTATTATGTATGTTTTTTTCGTTGTTCAAAACAAGAAAATAAATAACATAATTTACCAAATACGCAAGCTGGATTTCGAATCAACCAAAAATCGCTCACATACACACTTCATTCTTTCTTACCAAACCATATTTATACCCTAATACAATGCTCCCATCTACGCCTCGTTCTACCCTTCGGTCTTTTCAATGTTTTTTGGAAATGATTGATATTTGAAATTCTAAAAAATATAAATAAATAAAACCTATTTGGGATGATCAATTTAGTACTTGAATACCTAATGAGAAGTATTTTACATATTATTTTGATGCTATTTTTCAATATTGAACTTATGTGTTTGTGCGTTTCTGTGTATATATTTGTATGTAAATAAAACCACGACATACAGGAGTGATTTTACTAAGTTACCCAGAATCCATTACCGCCACATTATCTAATAAAAATAGGGATGTATTTGTAGTAGGTAAATCACATTTTAATTAAGATTTTCTAGTTGGTATGGACTGTATCAAAAATTAAATAAGTTAATGCTATGTAAATATCAAACAAAGATGATACAAAAAACATTAACAACTCAAAATATTTTACTTTAAATTAAGAAAAATAAAACTTATAAAAAAAAAACTATCAAAATCCCTTTTAAAAACTTTACATAGTTTGATGATTTTCATTATTTCATTTTTTTTATAGTGTACTAGATGGTTGTTATAAGCCGAAGCGATGTTTAGTGAAAAGGCGAATAAATTTAAAAAAAAAATTAATATAGCAGAATTGTATCAGTAGCGTATATTGCAAAATGTGATCCAATTTTTTTTTTTTTATCTCATTTTATTTTTTATTTAAAATAGTTTCACACGTTTGGTAACCTTTGTGGATTCTGCCCATGTTCCAGTAATTTTCGTTCAATCCCATATTATTTTGGCTAGACTCTGCTTCATCAAAGACTCTAACTAATGTGACAGCTGTCTGAATTTTAATATATTAAGCATGTATGATAATTAATTATTTATAATAAGCATAGTATATTTATTAATACCATTAGAGATAATGGCTCGTATGCTTTACTCGTGCGCATTCCAGATCTTTCGCGCCATTTTCAGTTACAGCCCATTACACCGAGGGGGACCTCTGCCAAGAATGCAGTTTATTTGTTGTTATTTCGTTCTAAAAATTTCCGGTCTCCAAACTGAAATATAATTATTACCTCGCATTCTCTCCGTCGTATAAATCGGAATCATCTAGGTCATTAAGTAAAGTTATTTTTTGGGTTAATAATTTCTGTGAAGTTATCCATTGTGTAGCTTTTATTTACATTAGTAGTGGTCAAATAATAAAATCTAATAATGTGTGGATAAAATTGTGATCTTATTTGGAATTTTATTGTTAGTTCGTCTTCATAAACAATCCCTAAAAAAATAATGAGAACAATGAACAATAAATATTATGATTGACTTAAATTGATTTTATTTTCCAATTTTGTATCTTCATTCAAACATGTCAATCAAAGCTATTACAACCAGTGAATTTTTGAAATAATAAAATAAAGGCTCCTCCAAAGCTGTTTTTTCCTATCTTAGCACAAGAGATCTCACATCCAGCTCCTTTTGAAACCTTTTCTGGGTGTATCTTTACGGTGTGTTGTGGCCAGGTTGTTTATGACCACAATTATCAATTTAAAATTGATATTTTTATGTATATAGGAATTTTCTGAATGTGCTTTTCTTATTTTTTATTAGAGCTTTATTATTGTTGCTTGTTGGGCTTAACGTCCTTATCTACCCTAACTAAGGTTGTTAGAACGGCTTAATTTTAACCGGGATGGGTAAGTCGAGATCATGCCGTGGGTCAGGTACAAAATAAATTGCAACCGTCCTAGGTGGAAATCAAACCCATGACTTTCGGTAGAAGCTCTTAGAACCTCTTCCACAAAAAACTTATTATAAACCTTAAACTGATGCAATTCCATTTCACATATTGTGAGGAAAAATTTGGTACAATTTGGGATGCAGTTTTTTTTAATTTACTGCAGTGCCATTATTGCTGAGTTAAGAATTTCAGCATGAAAACTAAGATCATGTATAAGTAGATAGTTAAAAGCATAATGTTTTCTTGTTTTTTTTTTAGTTTTTCTTTTCTTTGTTATTGAATATAGAACTGTTTACCATTTAACTGAAAAAAAAAAGTTATTGTTGAACTGAATTAAAATTCTGGATACATTTTTACTTTTTTACTACTCTTTACAGTTTTCAATCCCCCCCCCCATATTTCTATTGTTATTTTGTATCTTTATGAGTACATCAGCTTATAATCTTCCTCTACGGTCATAATTTTACCGGTCTGGCACTCCTTTGTTTCATATAAAAATAAAAACATTTCCTCATTTTTTTTAGATTATCTCCAAAAATAATTTTCGTGAACAATGCAAGCAATTAAGGTCATCTATTATGATCTATGGCCATGGGTCTTTAAGTGAGCTTGAATGCCATTTTTTATCAATAGCGTTACGTATAATGTTTAATTACGTAGCTCTTTGCTTGACGGGGTAAAGACAATTATAATTAAAAGGTTACACGGAAATTACGCGCCCGTTATTTTTAATCTTATTTATTCCGTTATTTATCACGCAACTTGAATAGTTAAAGTAATAATTATATAATAAGAGCATGTGAATTACTTGCAAACATTTTCTGCTAATGTCTTCCTGATCTAGTAGAGTTAATTCAAGTGCTACCGGTAGCTATTGTACAAGTAATATATAATATTTTTATTTTCGATCAATCTACATATACAAAAAAAATTAACTGGTAAATGGATGACATTTAGAAGAAGGGATAAAATCCACAAAATATGAAAAAACGTATTAGAGGTGGTTTTGGATAGGATTAGTGCTTACTATTTTCAACAGAAAAGAACCATCTCTTGGTTCAGGCATTTTAACGAAAAAACCGAAGTCGGAAAATCTATTTGAAATAGAATACGACGTTTCTATTTCAAGAAAAAGAACCAAACTATTTAAGATATTCAATGAGGATTGGTTCCCTTCTGTTAAATGCCGTCCAAATAATCTTTTCAGCGAAAAATGATCGGTGAATAATTTAAACCATACAGCTTTGCCATTTATACATGTGCTACCATATGCTACGTATGTATGAATCCAAATCTAGGTCCTGTGAAGTAAAAATATTCCCTTCGAATATATCATTTCTTTTTACATCTGTCTTTTTTATACAGTCAAAATTCAATAAGTCGAAGTTGAAAGGTGAACCAAATTACTTCGAGTTATCAATTTTTCACAAAGAATATTTTTTAGAGCTATCGAGTTTTTCCTATATTATATTTGGGTGAAACCTGCATAATAAGATGCCCAAAAAATGAAGAAAAAAAATCTTCGGAGAAGCTGGTACTTATCGGGGCTCCAACTATTTCATAATATTTTTTAAAAAAGATGGAATAAGAAAAAAATATAGTTATTATATATTAATTAATTAGTAGACTTCAATCGGCTGTTTAATGAGGATGGATGGATATAAAATATGTAGAGAACAGATACCTAATAAAACTTTTCTTGTCATTGTCGAGTATAGGAAGAAAAGGGGACGACCAAGAAAAGCAGGAGTACAGGATAGAAAGCAAGGAATGGATACAAGAGGGTAATGAAAAAACCGTGCGGATGAAAAGTTGAAGAATGAGGATGGGGAAAAACATTCTATACAACGGCATCCAATTTATTCTTACTGTGTCAGATAAATAAAAACAAATCATTTAATAACCTGTTATACGCAGGGATTTCCCCCTCCCCCCTAGAATTGAAGTTATTTTCCTTTCATATCAAGTTGAGCACTTATCTTTTTAATCTGTTAAGATTTGTTTTTGTTATCTGGTTTGCCTACACCACTTTGTCATTTCATTAACTTGTTTTAATATAAGGATGTTTCGAACTAAACATATATCATGACTTATTCAGAGGCTTAACGAGATATGTTTTTCAAGTCTCAGAATGCTTAAAATTAGGATTTCATGAATGCCTGAACTTAACGTTAAATAGTATTGTGAGATTACAAGTATAGCCTAAGGATTTGTAGGAACTTTCACAATCACTTTTAAATTAACAGTCTCTACAAAGACACAGAACTATTTCTATAACTGTATAAAAGAATCGTAGATAATGCTGATAGGCATGGAGGAGTTGCAGTAACGGCTCGCCCTATTGAGAATAAAATAACCGCATACAATGAGTGACATGGGGCCAATTGTGGACCATTGTAGTTCGGTTTGCCTGATAGCTCTTTTATCTTTAAGTGGGCCAGAGCCAAGGTTGAAGGTCCGGCCGCTGGGAGTGTTGTGGGTGTATGTTCTACGGTTGGGTTTGTGTCTCTGTGAAGAGTTACCTTCTGCTAACATTCAGTGTAGTTATTTTGAATTTTATTATTGCAATTAATTACATTTAATTGTTCATATTCATCCTCATCGGCAGAATATTTTAGTTCGAAAATCTTATTATCATCGACCCTACACTTGCTGCAAACTTCAAAATATGGCAAATAACTGTTAAGCTGTATAAAGATCTTAGTTAGCTTAAAATTTATAGCGCTTGATGTATTCTAACTTGTTTTAAGTATCACTCAGATATTGCCTAATATTTTTACTGCTTTAAATTTGCATTATGTTGGGGTTTCCATTTAATATTTAAATATGCAAGATAAATGTATCAGTGTTATGTCCACTACAAATTATGTATATTTGAATACTTGTTATAATAAAGCAGATTTAAATAAGATTCAAACTGTTTAGTTGTATTCAACAATAAGAGGGGGCCCGATGGCCGAATGAGTTGAGGGAAGGGTCAGCGAACTATGTAATGAAGGTGTGGGGTTCGAATCCCACGTGGGTGGGTTAAAATTTATTTCGTGGCGGCCCGACGAAATATATTTTGACTTCCTTACTCTGGCTAGAACAGATTGGTAACCTATAGGATAACCCGTCCAACCTGCCCTAGTAGAGCACATAAGAATATTGAGCTCCAATAAAAAATCAACAGTTTATTGGATAAAAGCTTCTTTAGGTTATACTGTGAATAAAAATGTATATCTGTTTGCGGTTTGTTGAATTGAATGATTTACAATGAAATGAATTACCCATTGCCCGCTATCAGTACGAATTTGATGTTTAGGAAAAAATAACGAATTGTATTAACCATTTCTTAGTTAGGAATGAAAATAAATTCATAGCGAATTAGTTCGTGCTAACACTTGTTACATAATGCATAATTAATAAGTGTCTAAGAGAACACGGCTCAGAAGAATATAATATAACTTTTCTTAAACATGTCCACTATTGGTATGGTAGTTGTGATTACTGCGTAATTTATCAAGAAACTAATAACACAGAGATGGACAGCTTGTTGGGTCTGTCCTATACAGTGCAAATCTAATGATTTATTTAAACATTATTTGATTTACTAAAAAGTTTTTCTTAGGTGGTCGATAAGATTTCATTATTTGTACATTTAGTTGAACCGTACTTCCTTTATTTTAAAATATTCTTGTATTTAGAAATTACAATAAAAATCCACTATAAAAAATATTATGAACTACATAAAAAATAGTACCAAGCGTAATGTGCATTTACTAATATCTATACTATTGTATTATATAAAGGGACAAGCCATTTTTCGTTTATGATCACTAACCGCAAAAAATACTAAACTAATCTGTACATCATCCTCATAGTTCAAGGAAGGTTTAGCGATAATAAAATCTATTGATTTTCAATTGCATTGCCATGAAAAAACGATATGTGGTTTGAAGTGAAGTTATAATCATAATGATAATCCACCGATAGGTGGCGAGCACTATTCGGTGTTATATAGAGCTAGAGATTTATGATAAAATTTACCTATTTCCAATTTAATTCTTATTAAAAAAAAAACTATAAATATGTAGAGCGACATGTGGATCCCAATGCAGTTTAAAAATCGATCGATATGTGGCTAGTACTATCCTGCAACAGAGTTTGCAAATTAAAGCAGAGTACCAAATTTTAACTAAAACAAATCCATAGTTCGAGGACGGTTTACAATAATATAGTTTACTTTAATAATAATTTAAATGTACAGTGATGAGTGTCATAAACGAGGTTTGCTGAAGTGTCATATACTTTTATGGTTAGAAATTGAAATCCAACCCCTGTCCACCTGGACTATCAACTCATACATTAAAATTAAAAATTGGATGTCTAATGATACCTCTCCCGTTATCTTCAAACACCTAATCACAGCAATTTTAACCAGGTTAAAAATTAGTGCTGTGGGTGAAAATATTATTGAAACAAATTAAAATCAATTATTAATTAAAATAATTTAAGTTCTTTACTTATGGGAGCGGGCGAAGTCGCGATAGGGGTTGCTAGTAAAATATAATAGAATATCATGTTTTAAATTAGTTGTAAAAATTTCTGGGTTTTTTTTCGAAATTTTTTTGCCTTGATTATTTCCCCCCCCCATTTTTTATTATGAATGAATGTAGATACTTTAAAAGTTGTGGTTTATTGTATTATATTTAAGATTGATACTGTTTATTAGAATAAAATAAAAATAGTTAAAAAAATATTGTTTTCGTAAGTGATAATAAGAGTTTAGATTCGCCTGTTTATCTTTACCATAAAACTGGGGGATATATTTTCTTTCCAAGAGGTGTTTCCACACGTTTCATCTTCCATAATTGGTTCTTGCAACTTACAGTGCGGCAAATAAGGCATTCCGAATCCCATTCATCATATTTGAGGCAAAGAGATTTACGATGCCGAGAACAGACAGTTTCATCCGAGACGCCACGCTGGTAGTGGCAGGTATATTGATGCCCGAGTGGAAGCGATATCAGAGGAGATTTACAACTCGAATCGTCGAGATCTTCAAAAAGGAAACGAATGGCTGGTCGTTGAGATGTGGAAGATTGATCGGACAACTTCTTCATAACTCCGCCATTACCCCGCTACCTAACTCAATGCTAAACCGCAGTGTGTGTTTCACCAGGTACTTCCATGACTGTACCGCCGGTGGCTACTCATTTCAAGTTCCACTCGGTGTTTAAAGAAGATTACATAGTCGGGTCTCTTGCTCTTTTCAAGGAAGCCGTGGCCGTTTCCTTAGTTGGTCACTCCGGGTAGATTAGGTTTTTTTTTCTGTTCGGAACATCCGCTCATTCTTTCTTGCGGGAGTATTCCTGACATTCAGTGACGGGTTTTTGTCTGTCTGTCGACGCTTCATCCAAGGAAAACTACTTTTCCTGGCAATTTATGCAGCTTAAGGAAAAATCGTAAACTAAATCCACAATTCTATATGTTTTCTTAGAGAAATCTTTAAAACATTATTTAGCCTTATTTAAGAAATCAAGAGGAGACAACAAGAGGGTTTTTGCTCATTTATTTTTTGGCTGACCCAAAGAATAAATCTCGGTTTTCCTACCCTAGTGGAAAACAAGAAAGCTAAAACATAATAAGGAAACTTTATTTGCCGTTTTAGGAGGCTCAATAAGAACATTTTCTGATATTCCGTCAGAATTTAATTTCTAATTTAATAGTAAATTAATTAGAAAAACTATTTTGGGTAGACTTTTTTTTTTCCAATTTAGTCTTCTTTTAACTCTACAAACTTCTGTGTGTTTTTCTAGCTTAAAACAGTTCAAAAACACGATTTCTGTAATGTCCTCATAAAAGGTATCTTGATCGATGAATCAAGTTCGGAAATAATAAAAATTCGAACCTAATCTGAATTAACTACTGTAATAATTCAAACTTTTACTTTAAAGATTCTTATTTATTTCTTTTTTAACATATATTTTAACATTATGTATTTTATTTGTCCATACTCAATAATCTTACTGAGTTATCATTAGGATACTTATTTTACTGTTTATTTAAGGAAAACAAACAGAGATCGGTCTGTGGCCTATTGTTTCAGTCCAATACGATTCATTCAAATTTAACAATTTGTTTGTAATAACATGGCTAATTGAACTTTTTAAAGACAAGTATGAACATATTTATAATAAAACCTAATACAAATTATACTCCATTGTTTGTTTTACCAGTGTTGTACAACGCTGTTTTATCTTACTTACTTTTTTGTTTTCAATGCCATGACCAAACCATATACTTTCTCTTCTTATCTTTTTATATGAGCCCTTCAATCACGATTTCTTAGTCAACTCGTATGATGTAATGATGTTTATGGGAGCTCCGATAAAATGACAAGCCAAGAGCTATTTGAGCACGTGGAAGTGCTGTAAATGGAGTATCCTGTGAGAAACTGGCCGACGTACCACTAAAGAAGGAGAGACACGAAGCCTAGCCGGCGGGAGGACGAGCAGAGTGTTCTATAAAAAACCGAAGAGGTCCTAATAGTACAACTAATGCACCACTACCCGGGCAGCCTAGAATATTATAGCTCACGTGGGGCGTTTGTCTCTCTTCTTATGGGATAGTTTGTGCCGTCGGAATGTCAGAGCATCAGAAAATAGTAGCCATTAGGCCCTCAATATGATGCTGGAAATGATATCCAGATTTAGTGGAGAATGTTGAAAATTAAAATGTTTTGATAGGGTGTTCGTCACCTGCCCTACCATCCTAGAACAGGTTATAGCGATCATTATTTCTAGTGAACTAGCAGCACATGACTATTTACATTCCATTGAAATATTTTCATAATATATCAAGCTATAAAAATATTTTAATCATATTTATAAATTATAAAATTATGATGGTCGATTTGACATTGAACAATGAGGTGGAGTGAAACCAAAGTTTGAGAACCCCTGATAAGAAGAAAGTGGCAAAATAATTTAATTATAAAAGCTAAAAAATTAAATTAAAAATGTTTAAAAGTTTTATTTTGATATGTCATCTTGAGGTCGCACAAATCATTTTAAGTTTCATGTAGCAAAACATTATATATTCTAATCGTTAGCAATCCTTCACAATGAATTATTTACTTTATATTCAAAACTTATTTACTAGTTTTATTGAGATACAAACACATTAAAAATTGTGAGACCCCAATACCTGGAAATCAAATAAGTGTGGAAGAGGGACTTATTAATGGGACGGGTTCACGAGAACTGGAATGAATTACAGGAAGCAACTTTCAGGATATGACGAAAATAAGTAAATTCTCAATATTGATGAAACGCGACCTCAGGACAAGGTTCTAAATGAGCATACATTTTATGAATTATTTTTCAAGCCCTCTGAATAAAACATATCGCTTTTAAATAACTTAAAGATTGTCGTATTTCAGTATCAAAAGTTTACACAATTAACTTTACCCTTATTTCGCCACTATTCCTGGGTCAGGGTTTTACAAATTTTCAAACTTTTTTTTACTTTTTTTGGTCGTTTTCACTTCACCTTATTGGACAACCTGATCATGAAGCTACTGTGATGTCTGTATGCTACAGAATAATTATTTCTGATTTCTAAAGCCTGGGACACAGTTTCGGATCTCAATACGGTTCACTAGTAAATCACTTGGAGGATCACTAATATCAAGGAATGCAGGAAAAAATATATTGATTTTTATTTTATTATTTTTTTTTTGGAGGGAACGCTCAGATTTTTTTCAATAGGGTAAATTTGAAATTAAAGTTAAAGCACCACGAAAAAACATCAAAAGCCCCTATATTTGTTTCCTGGAATTTTCCCCGTTACCCGATCAACTTAGTGCAGTATAACAAACGCTTATAGGCACTACAGCGCCTAAGTAGTTGATTTGGCAAAAAAACGTATAAGCAATAAATTTTAGGAAATCAAGTACACAATTTTTTGTGGTATCTTTGTAAAAACAAGTTTTTGGAGTAAAAAAATTGCATTTCTTCAAACGAACGAAATTTTTCGAGGAAGCACAGCCGAACTTAGGACTTAGCTACTCATAAAAACGTATTAATCAATCTCAAAATAAACCAACGCTTCCCACGCTCTGTCGCCAAAACAGATAATTTTGTAACAACTTAATAGCTTTTAATAATTAGCTAATGCGATATCCAAATATTTTATTATTGCCTCAAGAGAAGTATAGAACCTGTACTTTTAACTCTACTGATTTCTTTCTGAAATGGTTTTAATTTTTCAAACTCGTTGATATTGGGAGTATAATAAATAGGTCAGTAATGCTAAAACTGTTAGCACTACTGCTTCTAATTGGCGGGGTACGAATCCAGTGATATTTTTTCTCCTATTATAATTATATAGCTAATCTACATAATGGGATATAGCTTTAATGAGTTTCATCAAATCGTTGAAGATTTTTCAAAACTTACTTCGGAAATATTAAAAACTTTAATTAAAAATGCACCAATAATCTGTTCATATCAAAAGCTGTCAACCGTAACTGTGTATCGTTTTGGTATTGAAGTTGCCTTTGAAGTTATAACTCCTGGATATTTACTGATTAGCCTGGGAGGTGTTCCAAACCGTATTTCGGCTAACCGCTCGATTTGTTTACCACAAAACCCGTAGCTAACCTGCCAAAAGCCGATGCAGCCACAACTGTGTTGACTGCAGCAGGCTCATTCACTCAACAAATACCGCCTGGGGACGAGCAGTGTTTACAGAGCACACATTGGTTGTCACTTCTGTGTTCGGTGTTTGTGTTTGTTGTGATTAGTATGTGCGGTGGGCTACTGCACTAAGTGGGCTCTGCCAATCAGCATGCAGCATTCGATCCGCAGCTCCATACTGAATCCGGAATGCAGTCACCTACACCTGTGCCTTGTTGTGTCGGCATTGTTAGGTTCCTATCTGGCAGTGGCCATCGCTCTGTAACGGGTTCGTTATTGTTGCTGTTTAGTTCTTGACTTGTGGTTGTGGCATTTCCTTTACCATCGTATGTATATTTGACTCATATCATACAAATGTATAAACTATAATATTCAAATTACAGCTTTCTTATCTTGCCTTCAATTACACCCATATTATTGCTATTTTTCACTACCAATAATATTTTTTATTCTTTTTAACTTTTATATATATTTTATTTATTTATTAATTTATTATTTTAATGTTTTATACTTTGATTAAAACTAATGAAAAATAAGAATAATACAGTCTTAACCTTGATATTACCATATCTTTTGCTAGTAATTGTATATATATATATATATATATATATATATATATATATATATATATATATATATATATATATATATATATATATATAAAAACTTTAGAGTATTGTATCCTTGATTATTTTATTTTGTTATCTCATATTGTGTTATGAACTTTTGTTTTCTGCTTCAACTTTTTTACTCAGACCTGTTATTAACAATTTATTCACACTTAAGTAACAATAAGTAAATTTGCTCAAAGTGTAATAATACAGGCCTTATAGACGTGAGCGGGAGTAGTACTCAACAGTACCTCAAAAGATCTGGTTTCAGATCTGCTGGATCTGATGATTTTAGACGGCTGAAATCGCAACTTGGCCTTGCTTCCTCCATCCTTGGCTACTCCATTCCTAACAAATTATTGTCATATTTTTGAAAATTGAATAAATCTAACTTAATTGTTTAAAAGGAAACTCTCTTTTCCAGTTTACCCCGTTTCACAGGAAACTAAAGGATACCTTTTTGAGATCTGCCAGGATCTAACAATTTTGATCATCTGAATGATACTCCGCCATTGTTGTAATTTTTGAAAATTGAATTAGTTATTACGTATTTTAAAAATGACACCCTTTCTTACCGTTTAATCCTGTGGATCTTGTTCCTTTTGGTCCTTGTTTAACACATTTTTTGAGAGGTTGCAAAGTTTTACTAAGTTGGTTCAATATAGCGTTGGTGGTTCGGGGCTGGATAAGAAGACTTCTGGGTACTTCTCTTTTCATATAAACCCATTTTCTTGTATTACTATTTCATTACATTTATGTCATG
Source organism: Euschistus heros (assembly GCA_003667255.2). Taxonomy (NCBI): domain Eukaryota; kingdom Metazoa; phylum Arthropoda; class Insecta; order Hemiptera; family Pentatomidae; genus Euschistus; species Euschistus heros. The sequence goes on along the minus strand of RCWM02000611.1, from coordinate 430,932 downwards.
GGCTTGATTATTAGTCCCGTTATGGGCTAAAGTGAAATACTAACGAACAATTGTTGATGGAAAAAACTTGATGTGTATTTTATATATATATATCATTCTAGGCAATACTGCAAACAGCTATTCAGGTATTCCTTACTCATCTGATTCGTTCCTTCTTTAATTCTTATCTTCTGAAATGATTCAACCCCAAGAAATTAATCTAAAAGAGAATCAATAGAGCTTAATCATGGCTGTTAATGAAAACTCCCCGCAACTTATCCTTTAAGTAGGCAGGGACATTTCAATCTCCGGAACTCCCTCTTCATCAGCTCTTCAATTCCGGCCCTTCAAGTTATTATTATTTTTTGTGTTTGGTTCCTCCGTTCTTTCATTGCTAGGAGGGTGGTCCCAACCCTTTATTAAAAAGAGAGCTCTTGAAGAATGTAGAGACCGCTAATAACTCTATTGTGGGCCTTCATTGGTCTTAATGCCTGCTCTGTTTGAGCTTAACTGAACTGATGGCGTTGGAACTATACAATGGGGGGTACTGTCGCCTAACTGAAATACTATAATAATTCCCTTCATGGGCCAGTATTATTTATAGATCTTTAAACAGACTTTCAATGAATGATCAAATAATTTGAATTGTCTGGCAAAACCTGGAGGAAAAGTTAAAACACATATTTGAATGTTGTGTATTTTTTTAGGACTTAACTTCTTTACTAAGGATATAGGAACTCCAACTAAGGCAGGAATATCGGGTCATCCTTATGTTATTAAAGAGATAGTTTATGTAGGATGTGAAGAGAAACAGTCTTGTGAAAAATAGTTATTTATTTGACCAATGTGTTAAGTAATACTTTTACTCACTGGAGGCAAGGTTTTCATGCACGAGTACCTTACCCTAAAATTAAACTTTTATTTTTTTCTGCAACCATTATTAATTTAAAATCAACTAAACTATTTTTTTTTTTTTAAAACTAAAATAATTAAAAACTCTATGTTAACAGTTCATTAATTATTATAGGTATTTATTGCTATGTTATAATAATTGGTATTAGTTGAAAAAGGATAGTTTGAAACGGATTTTATTCTTCGATTAGAATTTTACTACTTCTAGGTAGGGCTGAATGATTGTGGTTTTGACTTTTTTCTTGTAGAAACACCTGTTTTTTCACCGACTCGTTAATGAAGCAGCATATTAAACTGCTGATCTTTATTGAATAACGTTTTTATTATTGAAGTATTGAAAAAAAAAAAAAAAAAAAAAAAAAAAAAATTCTGAGTTACGGTGTTTTGTTTGTTGCTGCAGCGAGCTTCTATAAGAAACATTTTTTCTTTTCTTTTTTTTCTCAACAAAATGAGGCTCTTTATTGCGTGTTTCAGTTTTGTTTAGTGTGATATAAGTTTACTTTTTTATATATAGTGATAGTGTGACTTAATTTCAAACAGATATTCTTGAACTTTATCACTAGTTGTTACACATTATTATACCAACACTAGAATAATCTAGCCAGAGATTTTCTTACTTGGATTTGTAGAATTTTGTATCTTGTTTATTTTTTATTTATTTTTTTTTTTTTAGTACTGAATCTAGGCCTTTTGATTTGTAATTATAATTTCTGTATCATAATATTTAATATTCTTGAGCATTGGTCACTTATGACTGATCTTCCTACAAAAAAGGTTCGGAATCTTGTAAAATCTCTGTTTTTGAAAAGAAGTTCTCCATTCTATGATCAGTTGGCCAACCGGCGTCTTTAGCATGAACTAAATTTATTTAGTTTATTTGTATCGGATATCCTCCTCAGATAAGTCGTCCATGTTAGATGATTCAAACTATATGCAAAGACTGATCGCACTAAAGCCCTATGCATGTAATTTAACCTAGTTTTAAGTGTTCTAGAATGAGTTTCTGAACTACTTTATTAAGTCGAAAAGCATTCAATTATTCTTCTTGTTTATCTTCAGGAATACGGTTTTCATTTGATAGTATCGGATTGTAGGTTCTAAATTATAGTAATTTTAAGAAATGGTACAATTCGTTGCAGACGTATAATGGCTTAATGCTTTTACTTAGATCTGATTAGATTTCTTAGTTCGGCCTATCCTTGCGGTAGTGATAATTATCTCCTTAAGGCGAAAAGGAAATAATAACCACTCTCCTACTTTCTCAGCTCTAGCGTGAACCATTTAGATGGAAGATTTAAATACTTAAATAATGGCTTTATTTCTAATTCATTTAAAATTCAGATATGCTAAACAATGAAAGATAATGCTTCCTGGCCTGTGTTTCTCCTGGCAATAAAGCCAGTGGCACAAAGGTGTAGATTTGCGAACCAGGACGTTGGAAGTCAAGTCGTGTGACATCCGTCCTTGGCCCGGAGTCTGAGTCTGTTCCCGCCTCGAAGAGTTATGAATTATGGGACTCCAATCGTTGCCGGGGTTAGGGAGCGTCATAAATAACTGTCGATAATGAATCCAAGTTGCCTTGGTCCTTAATATCCGGGATGGATCTCTTTTAATGAATCTTATGAGGAATAAACAAAGAACATTGAAGTCAGCAGGGCCAATTCTTTTCAAAACTATATTATTGACTACCATCGACGAGGCACTTTACAAAATCTGCCCGACCCGCAATGTAGCTGCAAGATCCATTCAGATGCTTCATATAGAGTTTACGTTTATCGATAGCTCTTTCCTATAACCTCATATGTAAACGTCTATAGTTTTTAAAAAGGATTGTGTTGTATAGTGTGTTATATCTCGTCTTCTTAAACGAAAAAAGGAGAACAGAAGCTAACATGAGTTTCTATATGGATTCAGTGTTTTATATATTTTATTTTGTTATTTACCATTACCTTATGTGAGACATTTCCAGTTTGCTTATTGTGTGAATGTGTTTTTTGTATTTATTTCCCAAAGGTGAGACAGATTGTATATAGGTCTCGACACTGCTGCCGTTTTAATCTGCGAGCTGGGTTATAAGGATGTGTGGAAGTGGATTATGAATGAAGCAGAGGTTTGGGGGTGGTTAGAATGGTTTTGATGGAATTTTGAGAATTAAATGGGTATCAGGTCGAAGAAAATGTTGAGATCATTATTTAGGGTTCACCTCCATATTAATTTGAAAAATATTATATTCTAACAGATGCCTCAACCTACCTACTATGACTGTAGATAATTCATAAGTTTTGTAATTGATTAACAATCCTTTAATCCAATAACGTGACGAACTTTCATGTTGATGTAATTCCCTGCACTTCATGACCTGGACACCTGACACTAGTGAAGAGTGACAGTAAAGTAACATGATCAGTGGGTAAAGTACCAATAACAAGTTTACAACAGTTATCAGAGCCTGGTCCTATCGATTATTTTTGAGTCACCCCTTTCAGCTGAGTCAGCGCCGCATAAAAACCGCGTGCGTGCAGCGGAATAGTGACCCAACAGGTGGCGGCATCTAGTGAGTACCGCGTTTAATGACAGTCGTTGAGGCATTATCTCTAGCTTAGTCACGATCGTGTTGCATTTTAATCGCACGTCTTAGCCCCTTCTATTGATTCAGGGCTCGTTGTCAGCCTCTAATAGCTTCGGTTTAGTTTTATGCCTCTACGGATGAATGGTCTCGTATGTAATTAGATATATATGATTGTTATATCCGCGGCTTGGATCTTTTGAACCAAAGAACGATTAGTTCTGCCAATAGAGAGCGTACAGGATTCGTTATTTATGACGTGCCGTTGTAAAACATGAAAAGTAGTTCTTAACAAAGAGTTGATACATTGTCGAGGTATTTTCAATTTAGTTTGTAAGAACTCAATATAATCGATTCATTGCAAGAAATATTCATTTAACAATCAATAAATCCTCTTCATTCTTTCATTCAACATAATAAATAAATACCTTTCTTATTCTGTACAGAAGGTATGGAACCCTCAGCTCTTCGATTCCATTTCTATTGTACATCGTTTTATAACGACTTCAAGAAGCCTTCCAATTAATTGACTAAATGGACCAACTAACATTCTTGCACCTATTGAGTTTTTTTTTCCATATATTTTCGAAATTAACAACTACAACAATTTCGGTCTAGTAAGTTTGCTGCATTACGAAAAGGACACGACATAATCTTGTATAAACGACACATTGGTGGCTCTCAAATGAAAGTTCTACATTATAAATCCCGGAGCCAACTTCTTTTCTAATTCCGGAGAATTATCATGAATAGAGTGGTGAGAGAATTGAAAAATAATAGGATTCGGATGAAAATTTATGAAAACTATCTGATTCGTGGAAAATCAGCAACATATGGGGGCATAAAAGTCATTGGGGATTTGTTAAATCTTAATATAGTAAGTAGTATTAACTATTTTCTTATGGATATTTGAGTGGTGTGACTGGATACGGTTGAAATAAGGTGAAGTGTTTTTCTGTGTCTGTCATCCCTGTGAATAACTGGTTAAGTCGAAATTTGACCAATTTGCGTTCAGTGCCTTAAAAATATAGTGATCGTTTTTCTTTATGGTTCATAACTGTTTAGGTAAGATGACATTTGAAAACTTAGTTATTTAAAATAAACATCTTACTTTAACACTTATTCACCACGAAGAACCTCCAGGATTCTTTCTAGTCACTTGACTCAATTTGGTCAAAATAAGGTTTATCCAGTTATTCACTGGGGTGGCAGATATACTATGTGGAGAAAACCATCCCTAATTAATCTTTTTTCTTCATAAAATCCTTAGCTAATAACATAATGTATTTAAATTTATGTCATTTATAACAGATGCTCACCTTCATCAGAGGTAAAAACTAGAAATTATAACTTTGAGCTACATAAAATATACAACACATTTTATCAGTTAATGAGAAATTATTTTAACAAAAAAGTTCAAATCTAAATTATTGTTATATAAATCCTCGGATCTAACGGGAATCAAACCCATGTTTTCATTGCATTCCTATCCAACACATTTCCTCCAGCTTTATGTGGGTAACTGAACTATTTTTTCCATATTTTTTTACTACTGAAATATTTCAAATTTAGAGCATTTAAGGAAGGTATAGTTAAGTATGCTTCTGTTTCCATTTTCTGTGGAATAAGGTCAATATTATCTAAATAATGGATACTATTATGTGCCATTTTTTTGTTGAGGGTACACGAATTGAATTCTTCCTCCTTATTTGCATAGACCACGCGTGATATATTACATCACGAACCAGCGCTCCGGCCATGTGTTCTCGATGGCTCATCCAGCCTGTAATTATAGTTCTTCGAAGGTGATCGGTCGGCCTGATACAGAGCATCGCTTCTTAGTTTATAGCTGCCTTCATTAAATAATTTGTTATTCAATCCTTTGAATTTAATAAAATAATTATTAATGTATTCTTTTACATTTTAAACAATATGTAAGCAGAGTTCAGTAACAAAGATAAAACTTCTTATTTTCTTTATTCCAGCCTTTTCTCATTGTTCAGAAATAATAAGAGATCTGGTAGCTGAAAGATAAGTCAAACAGCGGGAAAAGTCATTTTGGTAGTCACACAACAGAGGGGGCTACAATATTCATTTTAGAACGGAAAGATGTTCCCAAACCATCGCAGACTGACTTTCTATTGTTTATATAAACTTTGAGTTTTATCGTTTTGGCTCATCCGGAGCGCCATTGTCTGTGGGGCGTACCCTGGTAGAGTCCGGGAGCTGTCTTGGGAAAGAGGAACTCCGGGTTATAAAGGTTCAACCATCGTTTTTAAGTGGATTCCAAATGTTTTAATGGCCAGGCAGGTTCATGATAAGAATTTCTTTGAAAATCGTTTAATTGAAAAGTTAAACCATTGTTATTTTTACAAACTTTATGTACGTTCAGTATCAAAATCTACTTTATAAAATTATTAATTTCTTTATATGTAATTCGGAACTCTCATAAAAGGAGTGGTAATGATTTTGTTATTCCAAATATGTTATTTGTATATTTAAGTTTAGGCATGCAAATATTGCAATGTCATTTCAGATTTTTGAAACATATTTTATTGTTGCAGGGCTGCCGGTAATGTGAATAACAATAACAATAATGCTAAAAGATCGGTGAAAAGCATAATTATTGAGCCTGGAAACATGCAACTGGAAACCGGTGGTGACAAGATCAGGGTCTCGGTATCCCCTAGGTGAGTTGATTTTTTTTAATTGATATATATATATATATAGTAAAATATTATTATCATTTTTTATGAAAATTTTTAAAGTTATTATTTTTAATATAAATCTTAAACGTAATTTTAAGATTACGATTTAACACCAAGACTTGGTTAAAAAAAAATAGAAAGTGAAATACCTCGTATGAATTCCGATAAAGTAATAACATTATTTGTCATTTGTTTATTTGTTTTCGATGTTATATTATGTTATTCAATAATTTGGGACCGTCTAGATATATATGATGCTACAAATGGGATAATGATTAGTAAAATAAATAAATAAATAACGAATAAAGTCTAATAATAACTAATAGGATAATAACTTAAAACCTAGCCTTTTGATTGATTTAGGTAAATTTTATTTATTTATTAATATTTACAATTGTATAGAATATATACATCTATTGAATGTGTGGTAAAATGATTATAACGGAATATCAAGAACTTGTAATAGAAGTTTTGCATTAGAAGGGACCTTAGGGACCTATACTAGGCCATCTTCTTTTTAGATGCCTCTGAGTGTTATCGGAAACTGAATCTAAAGCAAGTAAAGTACGGCTCATTAGTAAATCAAATCAAAGTACGGGCACCAAAGATTTTGGATGGTAAGATTCAAGGTGCATAAGATGGCTTAGTGGAGCCCCACTGTTCAACTCCCTATGTTTGAATGGTTCTAAGTACTGTCATGTAATATTTTTTTTTCTAAAGTCTAAAACCACGAGTGGTTTCTTGTCCTTTTTGCCTTGTATATGGATCCGACGAAGGCGTTTGTCCTGATAGAGTCAAGGGTAGTGGATCTGTTTAACGGGGCTTAATGAGTTATCATTAAGAGAAAGTTTACGATGAAGGCTGAAGGATATATGATGAGATTTGTTCTTCTTATCTCAGTTTAAGAATTTATTTTGAAATATAGCTTAATTTGTTTCCTCATTGTACATCCCTAACTAACCGCCTCACAGTGGCAAAAACGGCCAATCTAGGTGGATATTAAGAAAAATTTTCATGTCAACAGAGCTTTGCATGGACTTTGTACTATTATCAAGAGATTGTTGACGAGATATAAACAGCAATGAGAATACGATTTGATGAATTAACACCAGTGTAAACAAACGTTCTTAAAAAAAAAAAAGAAAAAAAAAAGGTGGTTCTCAGATCAGTATCAAGTGCAGGGCACTTCTATTGTGCCCAACCATTCATAGTGTGTGTTACATATAATAAGGTCTTATATAATATATCAAAGGTCTTTCTATTAACGTTTTATGGTGAGTGATACATATCTAAAATTTTATTCTTATGGGTGTATTTAGTTAAGTTAAGTAAACATATTTAACACGTTAACAGATTTCTTAATTAAAATTATGTTACTTTTTTCCCCCAAAGTCCTCCGTCTTCTGGGTGGCATGGTTTTAAAGTATAGCATCTAAAGAATATATAACAATTGAAATCTGACACATGCAGACCCATAGAGCTAAGCTATTTATTGTTTTTTTTTAATAATGCCCCTCATCAAGAGTGCTGTTTTGATGTTTGGGTGGCCATGACACACTGAAAAATTGTCTGAGGTCAAAATACATTACTGATGAGGTCACTCAGGAATTAGTTATGCAAATAGTGGATTCATTTTTAATTCATATTCGTTCTCGATGGGTTCAAAGTCGATGGAGCCGTCAAAATTTTTAAAACAAAATTCCGATTGGCTGAAGGGAAACTTGGTAGATACCGAGGCACTTGCCCTTGGCCCAAGTAGCAGTGAATCTCGTACTACCAAAGCATTTAGAGATCTGAGGGAAAAAAAAAGCGACAAATTCAACGTTTGTAGGACAATTATTCCTATGAGGAGCTGCACGCCTCAGCTAGTACGCAGCTTTATTCATCTGACCCATATATTTCAACTTTGTCAATTAATGAAGGCAGTGCTGGTCCTAATGATGAATGTTTCCCGGATGAATTATTAAATTTACTATCTGAGCCAACTGGCTAATAAAATAGTAAATAAAAAATGGTCTGCGTTAAATTTAATATTCAAGTTATATTTTTTTTTTTCACTTTATTTATTTTATCCACACCTGTCACTCAAATCGTGAAAATAAGCGGATGTGATATGAGAAATTATATAAAATTGGCATGTCAGGGATGAAGGGATATTTAAGTTATTAAAAAAAAAAAAAAAAATTCAACATTCTGTTTTATATATTAAAAAAAGGTTTTAGTTCTTATTACTGTTCTATTTTATTTTAGTTTATTGTATTTATGCAGAAATAAAAATACTCAAAAATTTTCAAGTGATTTCGACTGTTTCTTTAGAAGTTATGAGCAATGTCCACCTAGATTGGCCGTTTTTACCACTGTGCGCCTGTTTGTGAAATGCTTTTAAAAAACTGTGTTGGTGGCTGTAAATTGGAAAAAAAAAAAAAAAAAAAAAAAAAGTGCATTATCTTCATTGAAGCTAATTGGATACAGGGCGAAATTGCAACTTCAGTATTGCTTTCTTTTGATGTGCCACAGGAAGAAAATTGCCGGATCGTAAAATCCATCTGCTACCAATTTATGAGATTCCTCAAGATAATGCGGCACATGATTGGTAAAGGAACAAGGAAGGCTTACTGAGGAGTTTTAATTGCTCCCGGTTGATTGTCTCGATTTAATAAAAAGAAAAATCGAAATAGCTAATATCCCTCACTAAATCTATTTTTCTTCCTTGTCTGTAATTTGAGGTCTTTGTTTCGTCCGCTTCATAAAGTGGAGTTAGCCATTATTTTTTCTGTTAACAATTTGCCGCCTGAGAGGTGTTATGATTCATTGTCGATTACGTGCTCTGAGATAAATTTGATATAAAAGTGGAAAATTACATAACCTTTCTTTTTTTCTAATTATAGCACTGATTGTTTATTGTAACATCTTATCGTTGTGATTCATTTGGATATAATGGAAATGTATATTGGCTGAGGGCCTATACTTTTTCAATGTAACGTTTTTTTCAGATTCAAAAATGTAATATTTTGTTATTGACCAACACCCTCTTACTTTGTTTGTGCTGCTCGGATCGGAAATTTGCCGACAGTTCCCTGATCAGAAATTTAATCGAGCTTATTGTATGTTATATAACATTTGTCATTAGGACCTACCGTTTAGGAGCTATATTGGTTTAAATGAAAAAAGTCACGTTGAAAACCCCTCACTGTCTCTCAACTTTGTTTATGTTAATTGTTTATTACTTTAATTACTAATTGAAGTAATTTGATCCTTTTAATTTTGTAATGTTAACTGGGGAAAGTAGTAGATCAAAGATAGACGTATCCGAGATCTGTTGTTAGTCAGAAAGAAATTAATTTTTTAATTAATTTTATTTTTAAACTGTTAAAGCACAACCAACTGTTATATCATACAAATAAAATCAATGTTTTTATTCTATTTCATTAATTTATATTATTCATACCTTTCATAATTTAATTTTAGCTACCGCCGTCGTGAACCTACGACTTCCTGTCCTACAGAATCCTTTCGCAATATTCCACTAATCCATGCTGAACAGATCCACTACCTAGGGCTCCAACTGGTCAAATGTTTAACTTACAATTCACAAACTTGGTTATAACAAGAACTGCTCGTCGTTTTGACTTATTCTACAATAACTACACAAACGCTCCCTGACATCGATTAATTTTAAAAGACACATTTAAATGACAGAAAATAGAGATCTGGTGCTCCGCAAAACCGTTGAATTCATCTCGTATCTACTGTTTGCAAAGAAGTTTGGGTGGGACCCTGTGTTCAGGAGTTGAATAGAACTCAGAGTTCAGAATAAAGGAAGGTTTTTGGTTTTTGTGATTTGATTAGAGCAAATTAAGAAAGTATCGGCGTCCGAAGTTTAGGAAAAAGCCACCCAATCTGGTATTCAGTATTAAAATTATCAATTCAATTTGCTAATTTAGCAATTTTTTCTAATAGTTGTGAAACGTTGACTAGCACAATTGATGGATCTTGGTTTAGGAAAATCGGAAAATTTAGTTGATTTTAGTCATTTTTTTTTGTGTTAATTTTAATGTTTTCTAGCATATAGGATATATATTTGTCATATAAAAGAATATTTTTTAAGGAGGAAAGAGTATTGTTTTTTAATAACCTTATTTTTTTAGTAAATTTTATTTTTTGTTATTCAGTTATGTTTTAATTGTAAACACATAGTCATATCAATAACTTGTGGTAGAGTAAACTTAAATACCGAACCGTGTAGCGGCAACCCCGACGAGCGACAAGGCGCCCTTGACCGCCCTTGCACCCGCTTGCACAACAGCCGCTATTTCAGCCGTGGCCTTGGTTGCGCCGTCTAAATCCGTTCGCCGCATTCACAGTTCGTCCTGTCGATGGCTGGCGCCTTTCAGTCTATGGAATACTGTCTCGGGTTCGCTTTGTCAAAACTAGATGTATAAATTGATTTCTTTACTATAAAAATGTAATTTGTTATAAAATAAACTCTTAGGACGAAGTATGAAGGGAAGAAGTATTCAGAATGGAAAGAAAGGGAAATAATGGTAAAACATAAGTAAAAAATAGTACTCGCTCTGTCAAAATATTTATTTATAATTAATAAGACGCGGTTTGTTTGTTTGTTGTGGCTCATCTGTAATCTAATTGGAGTGGAAAGGAGGGGTTATCCTGCAAGTTCCCAAACTATCTAGATTCTTTTTGGGAATCACCGCGAAATACATGTCAACCTTGGCCGGGCGGAATCGAACCCGCGGTGAACAGTGGGGCAAACGTGCAAAAGAATTCAATATCCAACATACTCCCTTAACAAAAAAACAATGTATATCGCAATTTTGTTAAGAAACATGCTGTTTTGATCAGAGATTGACGTCAATTCAAATAGGTTAATAGTGGTTTATAGTGTTCTTACCTTTGTTATAGACAATTGTGGCATCGAATGGATAGACCGAAACTTCGACGAAATTTCCTAAAACATACATAATAAATAATCAGTGTATTTTATATATTTATATATATATATATTTAAATTGTATATTGATATTTACAACTGTATACAATAAATACAGCACAAAAATTAATTTGTGAAAAATTCTAATTTTTTTTTTTTTTTTTTTTTTTTTTTTTTTTTTTTTTTTTTTTTTTTTTTTTTTTTTTTTTTTTTTTTTTTTTTTTTTTTTTTTTTTTTTTTTTTTTTTTTTTTTTTTTTTTTTGACGCCTCGTAGGTTTATCAGAGTGAGAATCAAGTTGAGAGACTAGGGAATTTAAGTCAGCAACAATTGGAACGTTAATGTCTTTTTGTAAATAAGTTCTTTTAATTATTCGGATGGTTTGAACGTTTCTCTAGTTTGAGAAACCGAAAACGACGGTCTGTTTCTTGTCGTTTTAATGTGATAATATTAATGTGATAATATTAACCTTGGGGGACTAATTTCCCATAACAAAGATTGCTTTTCGTTTCATTTCATTTCATATTGTACTACTTTTTTATGGGCTATTTCAATGTTTATCATTGCGAATTAATCCTGTCTTTACCTATCGGTATTTCAATGTTTTCATTTTAATGGCTTTTCCAAGAATTTTTAACCATCTTATAGATGCTTCTGGTCAATCTAAGAATAAGTATTTGTTCCTTTTCATAATGCCTCTTTAAACCTATACATTCTGATTGTATTCCAGTAACGTATCTTCTAAGATATAAGTCCTATCCAAATATATATGGTACAAAGTGGCTCCAGCAACCGTACTTTTCAAAATACTTCGGAGGGTTGTGCATAATAGAATGGAGAGAAAGTTAAGAGACTAGTGATTTTGAATAGCTATGGAGTTTACTATGAAATGATAGATATCTGGTTTGAGATATATCAGTAAAATATGCAGCTTTAAGGTCTTTATGGATAAGCGTAATTGTGACAAAGTAAGAAGCATTGTGGATTTGGGATTATAAGGCTTAGATAATATGATTGTACGGTTTAGTAGAGCCCCAAAGCTCAATTCCAAATACGTATTATATTTTTAAACACTTCTAATTATAATATATTAAACATTATTGAAAAAATAAAAATAACCTAGGGACAAAATACATAACTGGTGTTTTCAAAATTATTGCGCAGGTATATATCATTTTTTAAACTAACTCGTTCTAGTTTTTATATTGAATTATTTTACTTTTTATTTCAGATTTATTGATCATATTAATCAAGCACATTGTTTATTAATAAACATTCTTCTTTTAGTATTTCCTACATATTAGGCCACAACGATGACCATTTTATTTTCTGAAGTAAGAACAGCTGTTCCTAAAAGGACGGAAGTACCTAGAGTTTATTAGGGCCTAGGTGTTGAGTAGATGGGAAGTGGGAGACCACTCTAAATTTAGAGGACTCACACCGCAAACATCTCAGCTTCCAGCCTCTTCCAGGGGGTCGATTCTCCAGTGGCCTCTCTGGACCAGTCCAGCTCCAGGTAAAAATAGCGACTGTTCCAGAACCAGTTCCCATTCATGGGGTGGGACACCTAAGTGAAAAATAGCTTAGCGGTTCTGCCACCACAGTTCGTGGGAATTCATTAATGTTTTTTTTATTACCGGTACGAAAAAAAAACTTAATTACGAACAAATTAGATAACGTCTAATAAAAATTGTATTTTTTTCTAATGAATCTATGAGGATGAATTCCACTTTTTTTTTTTTTTTTTTTTTTTTTTTTTTTTTTTTTTTTTTTTTTTTTTTTTTTTTTTTTTTTTTTTTTTTTTTTTTTTTTTTTTTTTTTTTTTTTTTTTTTTTTTTTTAAGAAATTTTTTTTTAAGAAATTTTATTAAAAACAGCTGTTGTAAAGAAAGTTTGAATATTTTAGTAAAAGTATTATAGAAACTTCAAAATTGTAAAACTTAATAGCTTTATAATTTAAATCTATGATTCAACTTCAACTTTTTTTTACGTTTGCTATCTCTTTTTATAATACAATTGTTATTAAAATAAAGCAATATTATGAATTATTACAATTATATTATTAAACCTATGATATATTATTTCCTGATTCCTTTGTCATTGCATCGGATCACATTCCTCCCCAGTGACTGTTCCTAAGACCTTTGATGGTGCCGTCTGTCAGCCTCAGTGTACATAGGTCCAGTCCTGAACCAGGACGGAGGAAGATGGATCGTCATTTGTGTCCTTCCTTAGCGGGGTCTCGCAGGGAACATATATCATCCAACCGGCTCATTTATTAGCTATTTGTTACTGTTTATGACTCCTATTAATCTAAAATGTCATTAATTTTCTCTGTTTATTTTTATGTTCATATTTATGATCGTCCACTTAAGGACTTATGACTAGATAGGATTTTTTAAAATGCTTTATGATCTGAATATTGTTGAATGCGTAACTAGCAATATACTACTCATAATTAATGCAGGTTTATATTTTATAAAAGCTTAAAACTTATAATTAACCATTCCTGATTTCTATCATTTTTTAATCAATAATTTTGTTTATCATTACAAAATGGTCCAGGTTCTTAAAGAAATGGTAGTGTAGGTAGGTTACAGGTCAAAACTAAGCTTTAACAATTTCATAACGACAAAACATTTTAGAACTATTTTTTAATTTTTTATTTATTTATTTTTATTTTATTTTTTGCCGTTCTATGATTGAGCTCTTCCATATGGTCATCGCTCGATTTGCTAACTTATTTCTTCTGCATGTTTTCAAACACTTCTGGAATTTTTATCTACCAAAGCTCGCAGATCGTCATTCAGGAAAGACCGTGCAACCTCCTAGTCTTCTCTTTATTAATTGAAAGTTTCGTAAATTTAAAATTGCTTGGTAATTTTTTTTTAAAGACTTCTTGCTTTTATTTAATTATTTTTTAAACTATCCTGATAAGTTTTATTTACACTGGTTTCAAAGTATTTGGGGATGTAAAACGGTAAGAAAAATTAAACTTTTAGCCGAGAAAATGAAAAATAAAAATCAATTACTCTGTATGCCAAAGAGACGATAATTCAAATTTTTTTATATGTTTGTATAACACTTAATGAATGTTTGAAATTCAGAAATAAGCTCAGAATGGAATATTTCAATTGAAGTAATAAATAATTCCACTATCCTTATTTTATTGGCCCTTCCATATCATCATGCGTACCTCAAATAAAATATTAATTTTTTCACTGTCTTAATCCTAATAATTAACAATTTCTGATTTCACAAGTTTAAATATTTCATTTATGTTGATTACTGGAAATCATTAATACATTTGACAGTTGTTCCATTTGAAAATATTTAATTTTGATTTTATTTGGAGTGGAAAGTTCGTCTGGTAAGGGCTATGACTACAAACTGTCGGGAATATTTCTCTAATATTAGCAGTAGGTCGACTCATTAAAATATTTCCTATGTACTAAAGCTACTAGAAAGAGAGTATCTTCATGAGGTTACAGAGAAACTGTCTAGAATCACCTTTCATATCCATTTGGTATAAAACAGTACTTTTTAATAAGGTGTAACCCTTAATGTTTTATAACGACAGATGCATATTAGTTAACTTATGTCTTTAATGTATACTGTTATTGCATAGTTTTTTATAAGAATATAAATTTAATTTAAATTAGGACACACTTGGACGGAAGACAATAGTGTTAGTTTCCCCCATCAGTGCCTCCCGCTTCCACTGACTGTTGTCGCTTTGATTGATGCGTGTCGTTCCTTTTGCGACCAGTCATTGTTCCGCAATCACTTATTAGAGATGGACGGGTTAATTGCCTTTCCTCGCCATCAACAAGGAATTTTAAAATGTAATAATTTCCTGCCTCAATCGTCAACTTTAAGATGATTAGCCCCTTCTAGGCAAATGGATACTTTATCTATAATCTTCCTAAGACCAGTTAGTGCCTGTCAGGTTGATAAGGTCAACCCGAGTGTTATTGATTGCCTTACTGATTTTCAACCTAGTTCTACCGCTTTCAGTTGTCAAATGGAATCATACGGGTATTCTACGTCTTTACAAAATATAATTAAATTAACAATTTCGTCCAGATCAAATCGATCATTCAAATTAAACAGATAAAACCACTGGCTTGTCTCTGGAAAGTTCTTCTCCCAAATTTTCAGCAACAAAATTTGCGAAAATGCAATCTTTCCATCTTGGAAGAATCCATCTATGGTGGATGAATGGAAGTCGATGAGGGTGTCAAATTTGATCTCAAGGAGTCCTATACTGTTCATATATGACATGAAAATGATTTTAGCCAGATCAAATATGGACAATGCTTTACTATTTTATTTTAAACAATTTTAATCATTAAAATTTTTCCAGAAAAGTGATCCAAATTTTAATCTCCTGAAATTCTTTTACTTTTCCATCCTTTAATCACAAAAAAATGTTATGATCACGTTGAACAAAGATTCGTTTTATTTATCTGTTAGCAAGCATAGCAAGTGGAAATTGACAGCAGAAATAAACTTGGATTATTTTAACCCTACGTTTTGAGTTTTTAGTTCAAGTTTAAAGAGTCTTGGGCTGTATCCAGATATTTTCTTCATTCGAAAGAAACTTGACTGAGTTTTTTAAATAAACATAAAAGATTCTGCCAACAGCAATGACTCGAACTGCTCCCGCAGTTTAAGAGTCCCTTGACCTTACACTCTGAATTACTTCTATAATAAGATAAAAATAGTAATACATTATTTATTCAATATTATTTATTTGTTACAGACAAGTTCATCCAGTTTCGGAAATATGCCCAGCCCCCAACATTTGCGTCCAAGGTGGAAGAATAGAATTCATTCGTCCCAACTCCGGAACCCCCGACCATGTTAAGGTAAGATAATGAAATAAACATATTTTAATATTAATGTCTTTCTTGTATATTGTTTGTATGGTAACATAATAACTTAGAAATAGAATAGAAATGTTAGTTTTTAAATAGAAGTGTATTATTGAATGAATATATATTTTTTATCAATTTATTGAAATTTACAACTGTACAGATATATACATCAAGTAAATGTGTTAATACCGATTACAATGACATGTCAAAACTTGAAAAGGGCTGCTCAATAGTAGCACTTCAATAAAGATTTTATACTAGAAGACCTCTAGGCCATCATCTTTTTAGACTCCTCGGAGGATTATCGTGAATGAAGTGGGGAGCAAGTTGAGAAACTAGTGGATTTGAGAGGTTCTGGAGCAATGAAAGGATAGGTATCTGGTTTGGGCTTCCAAGTAAGACGTTTGTCTAAGTGAAGTCTAGGTAGAGGATCTGTTCAATAGGGATTAGTAGAATATCGTTAAAGGATACTTTAGGAGAATGAATATTACAATGTGCTTGTAATATACTACATAAATAAATAAATAATATGGATGACAAAGAATCCATTTACGAAATATATAACACCATTTGTGCAATGAAAACTGAATACAATAAACATAAATTAAAAAAAAAAAAAATTTAAAAAAAGGGGCTATCCCGACTGCAAAGATCCTATCAATGCTCTCTTAGCTGCATCAGTATTTTAACGTTAGATTAAAAATGTTTTAAAAACTCATTTTGTCATAATTTGAGTTGAGATCAGTAGTCAAGAAAATAAAAAAGTTGGCCGTATTTTAAGTTCTTGTTTCCTCTGTATTGAATGAATGGTCAATGTTTTTTGTTTACAAGTATGTAAGTATTGTCATTTGAAACGTACTGTTTCAGGGAGAATATTTGGCTTGAGTGGAATTGTTATTTTTAATCCTTCTCGATGTAAAGAACAAAACCAAGGAGATAATATCTCCTTTAGGTGATACAAACAGTATCAAGTATTAGAGAACTAAAACTTTACGCAGAGACAGGACGTAGACAGAGGCTGCTGGCCGTTGGCCAATTACACTCGGCAGTCTGAAGAACGATTTCGTGGACACGACCTCATTTCCGCTGAGTCCTGGGACTACGTGATATCCAGGAGGCCAGCGCGCTCTTTCATCCTCTGCCAAGAGCGTTGCCCGTTGCCCGCCTTCGTCCAGTAATAGCCACTTGACCGTTCCGATACCTGCTCTTTGATGATATTGAAGGGCCAAGTACAACAGTTTAGGCGTTAAATTAGGAGTTAAAAAAAAACAAACTTAAACTATTCCTTTAATGGCTTCATCGGTATTTTAAATTCAGCATCTTTGTTACAGTTTAGCTTTTAGGTGATAACCTTTAGGTTTGATTAGTCTTGTTTGGTAATCTTTCTCATTCAAGGCAGAATTGTGTTTGGAGCGGATGGTTCACACCTTCGTCATCCTGTCACCTGCGAACTGCCAAGGACTTCCTGCCCATGGGGCTCGTCATTTAAATGTATAAGATGTTGCCGATAAAACGTGCGGATTTCCTTCCATGCTATTTCTAAACGTCCTGTAGCATTGTACCTGGTGTCCTCTTTAAAAATATATTTATAGAATATTTTTATTTTTTTATTTTTTTTATGGTGATTGTTTTTGTATTTTTTCTAAATTATTATTCATTATTAACTTGTTTTTCAATAACTTTTATACATTAGAAATTCCCTATCTTCTATTCAGACGCCTCGGTTATCCGGAATCGACTGAGAAGTTGGGAGACTTTTGAATACAAGTGTGTAACAGTTTCATTTAACAAAAAAAAGTGTATTAGAGATTTTAACTGATTCGAAGTTTGAATGATATTTGAGTAAAATTCCTCATCCTTCTGCTGTTTTAACTAAATTAATTAAATTAAATATACTTAAATTATGCCTGTGGCCTTGGTCCATAGCAGAGTTGGGCAAACTTTAATCATAGCTAAAATTTAATCAATATTTAATCATAGCTATTTGACAACTAATTTCCTGGAATCAATCACGTAATTTAATAATGATGAAATATTTCAGTGAAATAATCATTTGTTCACTAAAAAATCACTGAAAGATTTAATCATTATAGTTATGATTTTATTTAGCTATGATTAAATTTTGCCCAGCACTGGTCCATAGATGTGAATTATTCCAAAGCTTCTATAAAAAAAAAAAATTACATACATACATTTACATATTACACAAATCAGCCGCTTTATCAAGGGTACGAAATGAAATTCAAGAACAGCTGCATTTTTTTTTTCCTTTTTTTTTTTTTTTTAGAACTAAGAAAACTACATGTGATTAAAGTGAAAATTCCAACTTCAATGCTATATTGAGCGATTTTCTACTCTCGAGTGATTTTGTAAGCTGGAGGTTGAAACTCCATATCTTAATGCAAATTTAACAAGGCTGCTGTTTTACGGTACTTCCGCTTTTAGTAGAACCGTGTTAAGAGCTTAAGATTTGCTTGCATATAAACATACGTAGCTTAGTAAGAAATGAACTTATAAACTAAATACTATGGCTTTATATATGAAAAAATAAAGTAACTGTTCACGGACAGGATGTTAATGGGCATTGGCCTGTTTTTTCTACAATTAGTCCAACAACTTTATTGCAAATTAAATTTATTATTTGTTTATGCTCTAAACTGTCTAACCAAAATAAAGGCTGTCAGAATTTAAAAAAAAAATAAAAAAATATTAGCTCCCGGCAGTGCAAGACGTTGAAGACATGACCTCATTGCTTCCGGACATAATAACTTTAGATTTAGATTCTTGATCTACAATCTTATGAGACAACCCCATACCTCGCGCATTGGCGTAAGAATAAACAATAAATCCAAGACTTGGGTAGTGGATGGCTGTTGAACATCTCATCTCGATGCCATGCAGAGACATCAACGTATTTTCCTACCCTTTAATATGAAAAGGAATTTAGTTTTACCATTCCTTCTAGAAAGTAAGGAAACTGGGTTTATTTATCGATAATAATCGTGTATTGAAGTATAAAATTGAGCATAATTTCTTCAATGATATTTTTATGCATAGTTGTAATTTTTAAAATCGCACTGATTAGGTGTTTGGACATTATGTAAAAGCATAATTAGACATCCATTAATTTTAATGTAACAGTAAGTAATCTAGATGGACACCGTGCTTACAACACTGGCCCGTGAATCAAATTTTTACACACAATATAAAAAAACACAAAGGATTGACATTTTGATTTGGTAATCATTTTTATTCGGAACAATTTTTTTTATTTTATCCGGTTGGATTTTAATTTCTAATCATGGAAGTAAATAGCAGTGTGTCAAACCTCGTTTCTTTCATTCAAGATGGTACATTTGAATTTTTATTATTGCTAAACCTTCCTATAACAATGAAAATGATGCAGTTAAAATTTCGTACATATGGGTTCAGTCGTTTTACCTATGTAAATTCTATTGCGGAATTATGTTATGCATATCGGTCGATTTTTAAACTTCACCAGGATCCACATGTCGCACCACATATTTAAATGTTTTTTAATAGTTTAATTGAATGTAAGTATATTTTATTATCAATTTCAAGCTCTATATGACACCGCACGTTTGTAACCTCTCATGTAGAATGCCGTTCGCCACCTATCAGTCAATTTTCACACTTAACTGTTATCCATATATTGATCTATATCATACAATATAAAACACAAATAATGTGTATACAAGACAAAGAAAATTAAAAATTAAAATTAAATTATAAAAGCAACAGCAAGATGCAAAGGGCTAATAACCTAGATATTGATCGTTCAAAGAAAAAACAATGTAATCTAATCCACGTATTATCGCTTTTTAATAACATAATTATTTAGGTTTTATTAGTGCTAAACTTTCCTGGAACTATAAAGACGTTGTGGTTAAAATTTGGTACAGATTTGTAGAGTTGTTTTCGTGGTTAGTGATCACAAACGTAAAATGGTTTGTCCTTTTATATAATAGTGTAGATTGATTTATTCCATTTTAATATTAGCTTTTAATTATCTCTTTATAGTAAAGTACCCTAATTTTATTTTTACTTCCCTGACGTTTATTGGATTCGACTGTTAATAGGTATATTTTCTGTTTGGCTCTGGTAAAGGTATCACAATATTTGTAAATTGTATTTATGATTTAAAAGTCAACCATCAGAAGTATGATAATTGTAATATATATGTATCGCCAAATAAATAAATGTATAGTAACTTCACAAGTCGTAGACAACATTTCTACAAGGACATAATTCAACAAGATAGAACTCGTTCAGTAAAGACTTATAAAAGAGCTTCACCATCAGTTTATTCCGACAAGGAAGGGCGGGGAGTGGTTCCCATCGGAAAGAAATGGACCCCACTATTAAGGAATAAATCAGGCGGGAACACGATAAACTATTGCTCCTTAGAATTTTATTGCTCAATTATACAGGTTGGGAGGAGCTCGTCTAGATTGCGCAGATGGGGCGCTGACTATTTGCATCGGATCCCATTGCACCTCTCTTATCCCATTGCACCCGCTGCTAATTGGGTGCTTGGAAAGTTGGAGCATTCGACTGTTTGTTTAATAGAAGCCCTTGAAGTCGTGTAGTAATGCTTTCTGATTCAGAACGTAACCACCAACCACCTTGTGAAATAGTGCTGAAGTCTTCCAGATGAGAAAACGAATTTGTCTCCTGAAATTTTTATTTCATTCAGTCATTATTTGCTTTGAAATGATTTAAGAATAGTAAATTACAACAATAGTTGTATATATTGGGTAGGGTGCCCTAACATTGCACACTCCACTTTGTTTTTATCAAAGTATTTTTTTAAAAATGTTAGTAGTGATAAATTAAATTAAATTTTAGCTACCAACTCAGGTGGAAACACTTATTTTTTTACAAGAAAGTCGATTTTTTTTTCATCATTAATACCACCAATCAATACACTTCTGTTTTCAGAAATGGAAGACAAGAAATCAAATATATTGGTACTCACCTGAGGAGGTCAGACGGACTTTTGAAATATATGAAGAGACGAAGGGGAAAGGTCAGTTAGCTTAAATTTCTGGGTGTTTCCTTGCAATCGAATTGCAACGAATTCACTTGTCTTCGAATTTCATTTTTGACAGGTTTATATAAATTTATATTTTAAAAAATGGGCAGTAAATCACTGATTTTCTTTTTTGTAGTGGGTTGGCAAATAAGTCTTTTTGGTTTTTCTGTTTATTTTTATATCATTACGGCCTATTCCTTATCTGATGAATTAATCCTAAGGTGGATATTTTACTCTGTGTGTAATATGTCAGCAAACATTTCTACAAATTCTTGTTTACATTTGCTTAGTATTGTTATTGCTATTGCACTGTGAGCATGGAAAAAAATATCATTCATTAATGGTATATTTTGCTGTATTATTTTAAAAAAGGTAGCCGTGCTGCAGAAGCCCATAAAAAAAATTAAGTGTTTATAGGGATGATTCCTTAATCGAACGCACCCGTCAAAATTGGTTTGCCAAATTTTGTTCAGGGAATTTTGACATCAATGACGCTCCATGGTCTGGTTGCCCACAAAAAATAGAACCGAGACCCCACACATCGTTGTTCACTCACAATAAATTATTAGGCTTTGGATGGGACCTTTGCCCCATCCTCCGTATTCACCAGACCTAGCTCCAAGTGACTACCACTTATTCCGGTCTTGCAGAACTCCATGAATGAAAAGCAATTCCAAAACGAACAGGACATCAAAAACCACTTGGATCAGTTTTTTGACAATAAACTACAGACGTTCCATAACCGTGGCATTATGCAATTGCTCGAAAGATGGGAACAAATTATGTTCAATGATGGTGAATATATTGTAGATTAAAATAACTTTTATGTCTATTAAACCCAGAGTTTTATTTCACTCTCAAAACCGAACGGGCTTATTTACCATCCCAATAGTTTTCATTTCGCAAACTCAATCAAAAATACGAGATGAGTATTTTAAATGTTTTAATGAAAAACAAACATGTCATCAAAGAAGTGATAAGTCTTAAACAAATGGCAAATATTGGAGTGGTGCACCGATATGTCGATGGAAGTATTTCGGTTATCGCTGATGTTCTTGCATACTTTATTTTTGATGTATTTATTGGATGTCGGTATGTAAATAGGTATTGTTTGTGGTACGGTTTCGAATCTCCGGGTTCGTTAGATACATTTAATTCTTATAAATACAACAATAAATGGTTAAGAGACAGTATTTTTCAATCCAAATACCACTGCCTTCATTACCAGTTATTAAATCTTGGGGCCATACGTTAATTTAAACGAGTGAAACAAAACAAATGAATCTCGATCTTTAAAAATAAAACAGCGGTTCAGTTCTGACAGTTTAAATTTGCATACAGACAAAGGCGCCGGCAACCGTGCTCGTGAAGAGACTTCTCCCTCGATTTCCTCGTTATAGATATCGCTAATGAAACCCTCAATCAGGCTGTTATGATTGCTGGCCAAATTGAGAAAATTATATGTTTTTATTATGACCGCATTGTAAGGATATTTTTTTATTCTTCCCTCCGTGTATCGAGCATAAATTATTCTTTTACTTGATGCGGGCGGTTCTGAAAATTATGGGTTACAATTATGGAATGGTATTATAAGACTCTTTTTGTTGGAAAGAGATTTATATTGCTGGTTCGTTACGAATATCTTTGCTCAAGTTTAATAAAATTCCCTTACATCTACAAAACAAACGAAAAATCTGACAGGTTTATTGCTGAGGAAAACTAATCGTTTTATGATTCACATTTGTTCATTTTCTTCCCTTAGGCTGTTCTAAATAAAATAGCATTCAGTTCTAACTGTTTAATTTGCATAGAGCATATGGTATAGTTTATCCGCTGGACTAGCTCCCTTTTTCTTTTTCTTTTCACTAACTAATTAACTTAACTATCCTTTCAAAAAATAAATTCTACTTTCATCTTATCTTCTAAGGTTGATTCATTATCTTATAACTTTATTAATAAGTTTCCTGTTCGGTTTTACTGTTATGTTCCGAAATAGAATGATTTATAATTTCATCTTCAGAGTCAGAAGAATGTGACTCCATTGATTTGTCAGTGCATGATCGAGCTTCTTTTTTTAAGTCAGATTACTCCTCAAGCTCTTGTAGAATAGGTATTGTCTTCAGTTAAAAAAATAAATGTATAATAACTATACAACAGTAACAAATAGCTTGGTTTCAGATATTTAATTAGGAAAAACGTCACAGGTGAAGTGGTACTAAAAGGTCAAGGAAGAGCCTGGGAAAGGGTATTAGCGACTAGAAGCAATTGGGCCAGCGACCAGGAAAATTGGACAGGAAAATAACCGGCTGGATGACAAAAACAACCAGTGCGCCCGGTTTAGGGTTAAATTAATTTTATGTACGACTATTTATTCCTCAATCTTATCCCGTTATTGCATTCTACTATCTTATACATTATGTATTTATTTATCGACTATATTCTTTATCTACCTACTGTTATACTGGATTTTTGTATTTTCTCTTTAACTATATGCACTTGTCTTTTGGTCCCAGTATATTTTTTATCTTTGCAAAAACAAAATATTCAATTTATTTTCTTGTTATTGTTTTTCTTTTCTTATTTTTTTTTTAACAATCACTCGCTCTTTTTGCCTTATCTTTTTGTCTGTTTTTCTTCTAGCCCTGATGAAGGAAGGCTTAAATTTTAGGCCGAAACATCGGCACGATAAATTATTATTTTTTTTTTTTTAATTGTGTATCTATGAATGCATACCTCAACTACCTGCATCTTCATTATTTTTAAAGGATCTAAAACGGCTTTTAACATTGAACAAAGATGATATAAGATATTTGGAGAAAATAAACTAGCAACAAGACACCTTGAACTCCCTAACAAGAACAAGGGATTAAATTAGCCTTCAATGGTCACTACCAACACCGGGATAAGAATCTGAACCCATTGAAACCTAACACAAGCCACAATTATTGTAAAAGCGGCTAAATTGGTGTCATGTGGTGGTGCTAAGGTGAAATATAATGGCTATAAAAGGAACGTGGATTTATAACTGAATGGCCCTTATCAGATTGTGACCCTGTGGCAAGAAACGGTCCTCCGCAGTTATTGGACTTCATATTTTTATTTTAATCCTTTTGTTATAATATTCACTAATTTTCAAATCAATAAACATTTGGAAACTTTTATTATATAATTATAAAAATAAACAAGTTGTTTTTCTTAAGGATTTGTGTTTGAATTGTTTGGAAACTTTTGTAATCTGTTTTAACCTTCATAATATTTTTCATATTTTATATTTTTCATGTACATATTTTTCATTCATGCATATATGTAGTATGATTGGGTTCATTGTCATTATTATTATAGTAATTATTACCCTTGAGTGGTCCAGCTTATATTTATTCAATAGAGCAGTTAAAAATAATAATAATAAATAAATAAATGTTCTACCCTGTATAAATAAAATATCTTATTTTTACCGTCACCTAATTATAATCTTCTTGGCTAATGTCGACTAGTGTTTTAACTTATGTAAATTTTTTACATCGTGATTCCAGGTTAGGTTTCAATTGAAACTTTTCAATTATATTTACCTTATTAAGAGGATTCTTAATGTTCGGTTAAATATTGTGTCTTAAATACTATGTTCTAATTACTAGTATTTTAGGTTTGTCAAGAAGTATTTCTTGGTACTAACTATTGAAAACTGAGGAAGTGTTTATCGATGAAATTTATGGAATAAGCTAGTTTTGTGTCGGTACCAAAATTCATGATTCTCGATTTTTAGTACCTATACCTAGGCCAAAAAAATAAATTAGTATTGCAAAGGATATTCCAATAATAAGAGTAATCCACGTGTATTGAAGAAATCAATAATTATTCTAGAAATAAATTAGTTAACAGAAAATCACATTTAATTTCTTAGTTAACTTACAGTTCAAATAATATTTGAAACATTTTTCATTTTAAGAATTCTTCGTTGAATTTTTAGTTATAGTTGAGTTTATAATCGTAATCGTGGGGTAGCATCAAAAAATCCCTTTAGAGTAACCAAACAGTTCGATGAAAAAATGGGTCTGTTATTAAAGATAAAAAAAATAGCCTTCGGAACAGTTTTTTTTTTTTGTTTTTTTTTTCATTAGGGAGTAGGATCCGTGTTTAATGAATAAATAATTAGATATCACAAAACTATGGTATAAGTCGCTGAAATCGATGTGCTCCTATGAATCGACTCTGGACCGTCAATTCCCGATATCGATTCTTTTCTCAACAATCGGTGGAATCGAACTTAACACCTCTTCATGCCAACTATACTCTTTGCTTCATTTAGAAATGCGGGGCCACATATTTCTGCTATTATATTCTCTGCCGGTAGAAGACCTCCACACAACGGGTTAGTATACCCTCATCAGGGAGGCAACGATCCGTAACAAACAAGACTAACTACATTCGTGTACAGTAGGCTGGTTTCGGATAACTTTTGGACCAGCCAGTTGGCTATCTGTCCAATTTATCTTTAATTTAATTCTTGTTATAGAATGAATAATAATTGACTATTTCGTTGCTCGGAGGTGGGGGGATGGGTAGGAGGTTGAGATAGGCCAATTTGATTGATAGATTGTTTTCTATAAATCTAGATTTAATGGTAGGCTATTCAAATCATATATTATTCGGAATAATAAAAAATAGAAGATTAGGTGTAGAGTATGTAACAGACAAACTAAGGCTTAAACTGGCGATATTGGTGTTTCTTTGAATTGAAAAAAAAAAAAGAGATTATAAATATACCGATTGCTTAGTGGTAAAAATCATTTAGTAACAAAATAAATTGTTTTCTGTTTCAATATTCAAACGGGAATATGCTCATTAAAAATTTGTCAAATAGTTATATAGTGAATTTTCTCATTCTCTAATGTGCATATATGGTAGTTATATTCACTTGGTGGCTTTTTATTCTTATGAAAATAATAAAATATAAATATCAACACACAATGACTTTTTGTCGAATTTGAAAAGATTGCACATAGTAGAAGAAAATTTACGTTACTTCGTCATCATCTTATTGCGCTATGGTCCTTGCAGAACCCTGGCCTCCTCTACACTCCTCTTCCATTCAGACCTGTCCTCAGCTGCCCTTCTCCATCCTCTTGCACCCAAAGTCCGTAGATCTACATCTTCGAGCCAACTAAGTCGAGGCCTTCCTCTCTTTCTCTTTCCACCTGGGTGTCCAGCATCTTCTTAGGGAGCAAACTCTTTTTGTTACAAGAAAAATAGAAAAACTGTGTCTTTTTTTAGATTCATATTCGGTATGGATCGTGAAGAAATAGAGGAAACTTTAAGAATAACTTACACCTATTCATATTGAGTATTGAGTAGTGATTGATTGATAGGTATTATATATAAACGGTTTTTATACGAATTGTAGCTGAAATCACAAAAAAAAACAAAAAAAAAACCATTTATCTGGGTTTTTCTAATCATAATACAATTATTTTGAATATCTTTTCCGTTTCTAGAAACACATTTTATTAATCTTAGTGATACTCCTCAGCTTCCATTTATCGTCCTCAACCTTGAACCCGATTTGTTCAGCAGCCATTGATCTCCACTGCGGAACTGTTTTCTCGACCTGGGGGTGCCAGACCGTCCGGCACCTTAGCAATTGACCCAGTTCTCGAGTCGGGAGGCTGCAATCTTGTCAAGATCCGATAGGAAATCGCTAGTAACATCCTGATGGAATCTTTGATAATATTGTTCTCTTATATTTAAAGGAGGTAATATAAAAGTATTTTTATGAATTTCCAAAAACAATATTTCTAAAAAATACAAATAAATGAGCTAGAAGTCTTCCGTGCCGTTATGATATTTGACACAAATCATCAAGGCTGCTGTGCATCGACCTTTAGGTGAACTTGTGGACCTCGTCACCAGGAGCGCCACTGCCTAGTCTCAAACCAGTTTCGCTTTTGTTCATTCTGATTTTTAATAATAATGTCAAGGTAATAGAGTAAAAAATATATATATATATTTATTTTAGAGCTATAGTTTTGTTGACATCGCATGTATTTTATTTAAGGAATTAATAAAATGTCATTACATTTATTTATGATATGCAGATTGATTTTATACTTGATTGAGGAACTAATTTTGAAAAATAAGGCGTTTTTATTTTCAGTATTTTCAACAATATCCGAGTATAGGAGGACAATTACGGAGGTAACTATGTAGAGTTGCTTTTGTTGCTGAAACAAATATTTTATTTATGTAAAATATATTAATGTGAACTATGATAAGTAACTAGTATTTGACGTTTGAGAGTTGGGTTTATGCTGAATCTTTATTTTAGAAATTTAACAGTTTTAAAATTTTATATTTTAAGACACACTAATTCTGAGTGGAATCTGTTACTAAATCAAACAAAGAAAAACAAATATTAAGTTTGAGAATTTTTTAGATATGGATCAACATTTTTAGATGTGGAATTTTCTTGAAACAGCAGGTATCTAAAACGGAGATTGACATTCCGATGGTGTTCGTAAGATCCTGATTATCTTATTTTTCGAGAGAGTTAGGTAGATGAAAGCAGATGTTCTATTTTCCAAATCTTTAATATATTAATGTCAAGAACAAAATAATTTTATAATTATTATTATTGAATGTTTTTTTTAATTTATGTAATCTAATCGCTACCTATATACATGTTTTTATGTATTGACGATATGGTGTGATCAAATTGACGTGTCAAAATATATTAAAATATAAAAAAGATGGAAAAAAAAAGAAAGTGAGATAACGGAGATATAGCTATTTGTTTGCATTGATATTTTTTGTTTATGCAATTCGTTCCTTTCAATATTATGTATGATTTGTTTTATTTCATTATAAAATAAATACAAAAACAAAAAAGGCGTTATCAAATAACATTGTCTATATAAGAAAAAAAGTTAATATTATGGAAAATAAATAATGTTTAAATTAATATAAATTAAAGTTAGCAAATTATAAAAAAATATGATATGTTGATTAAAGGCTGTAGTCTTTACAAATGCTCATAAATAACTCGTTTAATATAACTCCAGAATAATGACATACGATTTTGGAATTTCCGCTTACCAGGCGACGATTGAAATTAATAAATAAATAAAAAATGTGGGTCTCTGAAGTATTTTATATAAAAACAGTCAACTAAATCATTATTACAATTATTAGTGGATTTATTAATCTATAGATTTTTAATTAGTCTAATTATTTAAAAAACAATTTTTTTTAGTTTAAAAAATAAATAAATAAAGACCTTAATAATAAATAAAAAAATGTGGGTCTCTGAAGTATTTTATATAAAAACAGTCAACTAAATCATTATTACAATTATTAGTGGATTTATTAATCTATAGATTTTTAATTAGTCTAATTATTTAAAAAACAATTTTTTTTAGTTTAAAAAATAAATAAATAAGACCTATTGTAGCGGTAACATTGGCACACGTAGCAGTGGCAACACTGAGTACTAAAAAGATAACCGTCAATAGCCTTCTCGTGTGAGAAAAGTGGACTAAGAGTGTTGTTTTATTGCTATATAATGCTTCTCAAACTTTAAAAAAAGTATTTTTTTTTTTTAAATATACCAGTGTCATTTGAAAATTGATTTTAAACTTTAAAAAGTTTATATTTTTAATGTTGATATGTATTATTTTTACAAAGATATTTCGGCAAACTTGATTTTGATGCTACTGTTTCATTTTATTTTCGAAGTTTTTTTTTCTTTAAATTTTGAGCATAAATTTTATTTTTGTGTTAACAGAAATCTTTTTAGAACAAAATAATTAATCAGTACAATACTACTAGGTTAAAAATTACAGCTATGCGTGAAAATATCATTGAGGAAATAATTCTCAATCGCATGCTACAATACAAGATTTTTAAGGATAAAATAAAATTTTAATTTTTAGTTAAAATTATCTAAACTCTTTACTTATCACAGTTGGCAGTCGTGTTTGTAGAAGTTATGTGTCGTTGATAAATACTATTAAATGTTGTTATTGCAACCTATGGATTGCCTGTTTTATCTGAGCGGAAATAGTAATTTGAATCATAGATTGGTTGGCGCTATCTCTGCAACATAGCGCTTGGAGTCCTAGCTTCGACTAAACTAATCAATATAAGAGCAATTTGGAGCAGATTGCTGCCTTTGGACCCTCGAGACCAGCCGGCCAATTGGCACTACCAGCCAACTCGGTTCCTAGGACACCAGCTGTTAAATATGATTTCTCCGGCCAATTTGGGGAGGGTTCGGAAAGGCATTAGCATATGGATGGTGTGCCTATATTGGTCCTATAGTTGCTCCATTAGCCGCCAGGATTTAATAACTGCGTAATCTTACCCTTCAAGAACATTTAATTCGGTTTGCGAAGGGAGTCAAAGGAATTGTTTAGTATGCTGAGCAGGATTGAGGGAGCCTTGTGAAAAAAATTGTTACTATTCGATTGACATTTGAGCTCTTTCTGTGAATGCTGAAGTACTAAAAAAATATAAAATGTTAAGTAAATAACTATACACAGTAAGTACACACTTGTAACCATTACATAGCAGTATAGCAGCTACACAGTTATATAGTGGGAGTACTGATATATTCAGTGACACTAGAACAAACCATCTAATAGAATATTTATACTTATTGGAAAATCCACAGGGAAGAAGTCACCCGGAATTGCCTCCTTGTTACTTTCGTTCTAAGAATAACAAAAATATCTTTGCTCCCATCAAGTGCAACTAACGATAAATAAAATAATCATGGAAGTTGAATAGCTGAATAGCAGGATGATATACAGATTAGATATATAAATTTATACAAAATATATTCATACTTAATTGTAATAATTTGAGTGAAAAAAGGCCCTCATTCTAATTATTTTATTCAGAAAAAATACATTAAATTAGGTTTAAAAAAATGCATGATGAGCAATTGAGATATACATAAACCATGATTAAAAAATAAAAAAATGATTTCGTATTTCTTGAAGTATGTGTGTGCATGTGTCGTCTATATTCACCGATTGGACAAAATTTCAATGATTTTTTTCATGTTAACATTTAAGTCTTTTTTAAATTTCGTTCCATAATCAGGCCATATGAAACGTATTAAGGCCATTGAAAATATTAATTAAATAAAAGACAGAAAGACTTAAAAATATTACCAAGCAATTTTTAATCTACGAAATTTTAAATTCATAAATTTTATATCCGCCCGTTGCGTTCATTGTGTCTTGCATCCGTTGGGAAATAAATTTAAAACTCCTTAACTTTATTTAATTAGTATTTTCAATAATCCGTTTTCTATGCCGTGGTTAAAGAATATGGTTACGTGAAAACCTGATAAAAAATGAAATTATTCGCATAACAACAATCATGTGAGTGGAAAGTAGATATGTAGGTATATATAATTATTGCATGTTGCTTATTTATGGAATGAATATAAGGCATGAATGTGTCACTTGGCTTGGCCATGCTCCGGAGCCCAAGTTCGATCTCTGTTAAAGCTAGAAAAATTTATTTTTTGTTTCTTAGGACGTACATTGAATTCGGGATCTAGGGTGCTACACCCAGCCTCTATAAAGTAGGTACCCTTAATTGGGGGAGGAGCTGACGGTTGTGCGTGATTGCTGACCACATCACCTCGCTGTATACTTCCTTTACTGGTTTTGAAACTAAGACGCTCCATGGGTTGTAGCACAGTACAGGTTATTTTTATTTTTTTTAATGTTCGAGAACTGTAAGAGAGCGATGGCGGAATTGTAAATTTCTTTTGAAAATAAAATTTCCTTCTCAGCAATAAAATGTTTCAATAAATCAAGTATCATGTCATATAATCATTATCATATCAAATGGATCTTAATATGTATTGACAAAATATGATCCATGTTATTCTGAAAGCTAAACTTCGTAATTTACAAATAGTTATATACTAAACAATGTAATAGTTCTTTTTTAACGGTTTAAACATAGTCAATCATCAATAAGCCTATATAACATTGATATTTTAGCAACTTAGTTGTAAATATTTACTGATATAACGCAATTTTATTAATTTGAGCTCAAGAGTCTCATGCGAACGATTATTTCATTTAGTTACTGTCCCCAGTACGTCAACTTAAATATGCTTCTCTTTTTTGTTTCTCTTCTTCAGAACTGAGGAGTTCTTCCTTTTTCTTTTCCTGAATAACAAAATTTCATAAGAAATAATAAGATGATATTAAATGGTCTCTCCCCCAGCTCAAACGTTACTCTCCCCCTCAAGGGTCCGCCGGCTTAATAAAGACAGGCAATCTCATCATCGGCTGAAATTGCACTTCTGACGAGCACGGGTTTACTGCTTTCGGGAAAATTCATCTGAGGCTGGGGTGGTGTAATTTTGTTATTTGTGTTTTTTTATTGTGTATTATCTGAGTCGGTAGATCTTAATTGAAACATGGATTCCATTTCAAGATTGTCACCAGAAAAAGGGCGTAATTGTCAAAGGTTGTAGAGGGTTTGATAATTTCTTCTTCCAGGCTCCAATACACAGAGGGGTGAAGTTATAATCTAGCCAGAAAAAAATTAGTTTCACGAAATGCAGCGGAGGTGGAAAAACCCTGTCGAATATTCAAAAAGAATTGTTGGGGATTCAAGTTATGGGCATAAATCGTTTCCCTGATTGATCAAATTAGAGGAAAAACTAGTTTGAACTTATCTGTTGTACTATGTTTATTTTGTTTGCTATCAAAAGTAACTTTGTAAGTGCATAGTTCAGTGCTATCTGTTATCGATTAATTTTTTATCAGACCAACTCATTAAGGATTATGAGAGACCAGGTATTTATCTATGTTATAGCATAATATTATATTATTTTATATTATATAAAATATATGGTAAGGCAATAAAAAAAAAAAAGAAAGATGATCTTCATTTTTTCGTTGTTTTTGTTTTAATTTGAACGTTCGATAAGGATTTTGTTATATTTCCTGACGAGTCCCGATAATATTTTTAATATGATTGGTTGGCCAAAATATTTATTAATTTTAAATCATAGCTGCTTATTACCACCACTATGGAAATCTTTTTTTTCTTCAACCAATCTAAATCAATAATCAAAATATTTAGCTTTTTTCATTACTTAAGGCCAAACGTAAGGGTAAACGTTACTGGTAAATCAAAACAATTATTCTTAATTCCACAAGACATCTTTCTAAAGAAACCGCAGAGACTCAGATTAAGCATTTCAGGCTATACCGACCTGATTTCGCTTGAACATTTTCAAGAGAATCATGTAACATAGATATCTTGAATAGATTGCTTTTATGTTCCAATCCGCTTTTACCTGGTCTCCATCACTGAAAACAAGAAGCCTTTGAACGAGAAGTTAGCACCTTCTGCTGAACTATCCTATCAAACAGCTCGCCAGAGACTCCTGGATTTTTAGAATTATTAAAACTGTGAATCATCAGATGGTTAAGTTTCAATAAATTAATTTGCCTTTTTTTTGCCTTTAATTTTTTTTTTTTTTTTTTTTTTTTTTATTGATATTTACAACTGTACAGAATAATATACAACGAGTAAATGTGTTGACAGTGAATACAATGACATGTAAATAACTTGTGAAGAACTACTCACTTCAATAAAATCTACACTAAAAGGTCTCTAAGCCATCTTCTTTTCAGACGCTTCGGAGGATTATCAGGGATGGAGAAGGAAGCAAGTTGGGAGAGTAGTGGATTGGAGTGGTTATGGAGCTGACTATGGAAGGATAGGTATCTGGTTAGGGCTACTTCAGCAACATATGGAACATTAAGGTCTTTATGGAAAATTTTATTGGTGACAAAGTAAGGGGCATTTAGGATTTTTCGAAGGATTTTGGATTGTAAGGATTGGATACGAGATGAATTAAATGGTTTAGTAGAGCCCCAAAGCTCAACTCCGTACGTCCAAATAGGTCTAATAACAGTCATGTAAATAAGTCTTTTGTAATGAATTGGGAGGTTCGATCGTTTGTCTAGTAAATGTTAAAGTAGCCTGTAACGACGAGTAGTTTCTTGTCGCTTTAGTTTTTTATTTTTTAATATCGTAAATAAATTATTTATAAGATGGAAACTGTGTCAACATAATTGTTGTTATTTTTATTATTGTTATTGTTGAAAGTAATTTAACTCATTGTTTTACGCTGCAAAACTCTGACAAAATGTATAAAAGATTAATATCATATTTCAATATTTTTTTTCGGAATGAGCAGCCTAAAATTAATATAAAATAGTGACAAGCTATATTTGGTTGGCTAGACCTGTCATTTACTCCTCTGTGCAATAGGCCCTCTTCCTTGCACTCAATCAACCACTTCTTGGATAATTTATTAAGTTTAATAAATTTTCGATGGAAGAGCTCCTGCGCGATGAGGAGGAAAGGACCCGAACAAATTGCTCCAATTCAGTGGCACCTCCTCCTATTTATACGGCGGTGACTCAGGAGCGGCTGTGTTTGACACGGGGAGGGAGAAGGGAGTTTAAGCAAAAAATCTTGGGGGGGGGGGCGATATTTTTTATCTTGCCCGCCCGAATCCGAAGCCAATGGGGCGAGCTAGTTGACGCTTATGAACCTCACTTGTCAGCTTAATATCTATTTGTATAGGCTCCTGAGTCTCTTAGTCAGCCTCGTCATGGGGCTGGGGCGGTGATTTTTCAAATCTTCTTTCTTCCTTGCATAATGAAGTGTCTCGTACCTGATGGTTTAGTATCTGGAGGGCCTATTACATCCTGAATTACTTCTACTGAAGATGTTATATTTTCATTATGATCTTTACTTCGTGGATCTACGGCCCTTTATAAGAACCTGTACCTCCTTAGCAATAAATTTAGAATGGGTTGCTAAGACACTCTATTTGTTTTGTTTACTTCTAAAATTTTAAGTAAATTTTCGAAAGAGGATAGTCGAGTGCCTTGCTGTTTCTTAAAGCACCCAGGACTGTAGGTCGTAGGCCTTCCTGTCCTAGTTAGAATAGGTTGGTAACCTATTGAATGACCAGTCTTTCATGTCCCAAAGGGAGTGCATAATGACGTTTAACCCAAGAACGTTTTAGTGTTACCATCCGATAACTTTTTATTGAGTCTACCCTCATTCTTTCGATGTATCTCGCGCATCTTAATTTATATCTTTCAATAGATGTCACTAGATCTCTTTTCTGAAACATGTAACGATACTCTTCATTCTTACTCAACCTCTACCATTTAGCCTCACAAACAAATCCATATATCCTCCTGATTACTTCTCGTTCGAATTCATTGACAACAGTAATTCAATTTGGGACAAAATAAATAGAAGTACTACAAATTATCAAAATTGTTTTACTTATTATTATTACAAATCTTCCTAGCACAATCGATCGATGTTTCAGTTTATTTTCTGTGAAGGTGAATGTTATCCCCAAGGGGATGGTTTGAGAAGCATCAGATTACAAACGCCAGGTGTTCCTCCCAACCTGCCTAGGGATCGTATAATCTCTAATTGAGACTGTTCCAGAAGTTACTAACGAAAAGTCGATTCCAGTGTTACACAACAAATAATTGCTTGTAGAATTTCTTGGTATATGAAAAAATACCCAAACACACGTCGGTCTTTCTTTTGAAAAGTCCTAAATGTTCACTTTATTAATCCACCGAATGTTACGGACGTTTCCTCTAAAATGCTTCTAATGGAATCTTGAATTCAATCATTCAAAAATTAAAAAGAATAAGACACAAATTATCATCAATAAAAAGACAATCCTTGACCACCATAACGGGGCAAGCTTGGTTCGATATTCCCCAGGCTGAATGATTGTATGAATAGTATGGATGCATCTTAATTTTTATTTTATTTCTTACACCTTTAATTATTTATTAAATTTATTTTATTTTATATCTGGTATATTATAGGTTAATTATTTATTAAAATTACTTATTACCCCTGAGAGATGCTGGTTGTATGATTATCCAATTAAAGCATTTCAAAACCAAAAAGGTACTGTCTATAAGCGACTTGATGGGGTGTTTACGAATGAACTGAAACAGGGGTTTACTAAAATATTTCAGATTATAATTTGTATCATGTACCTCCATGCTTTGATGTTGGTAATATTGTATTTATGCTAGTGAATGAAATAAAGTCTAAAGAAAACATTTTACTTCGTTAAAAGAAACAATCGTTTTAGAAAAGTATTGGACCTGGGGAACATAAATTCTTTAAGAACACCTGACAAAAGATCTTTAATCCGCAAATAAAAAAGATTCTCCTAATTGGCTCGAAGTTGTCGAAGCGATAAATGAATCTTCTAGAAGGAAACAGTTTCATAAGTCTTTAATTACACTTTTTTTTTCTCTTGTTTTCCTCCATCCCACAACTTTTCACCAAAGGTGTTTCTGAAGGCGACAAGGAAAAAAAGTATAAAATTCCTGAAAAAAAAAGTTAGGAACCTTTTGATTGGATAAGTTTTTTAATTTGTTAGCTGTGTAACAAGGGAGCTCTAATCAGAAGAGCAGGAGGGAGGAGGGAGGAGGGAGGACAACTGAACAAACACAGATCGTCGGCCATTATCGATCTAGCTCTGTTGATTTTATGAGTAATATCCTTAGTCAAGAGTCCTCTGTTTATTTAAATTTTGTAATATTGATTAATGTTCGAATTTTTTTTTGTTTTAGTCGGAATGAGGCATGTCATTGCTTTGCCAGCGATACTCATTCAAACATTATTTACTTTAAAAAAAAAAAAAAAAAAAAAAAAAAAAACTGTATTAGGAAACTTTACTATTGCAGGATATATATACATTAGGTAATATTAATAAGTGTGTGAAAAAGATCAATTAGGAAAACAGTGAGTGTCCTTTAAAAACGTGAACAAATAAAGCAATATTTAAAAGGACAAAAACCAATTTTTCGGAAAGGAGTAGTGAGGGATGTCCTTCGGCCGTCAAAAATCGTTGGATCCTGGCAGATCTGAAACCAGTATCTTTCAGTGGCTTTTGTTAAATGTTGAAAAACATTTTTTTTTTTTTTTACATAGTTACCCTAAAAAGTACAGAAAATAACCAATATAACCACGTGTTGTTGAACGTTGACGAAGCTGAAAGTTGAACGTTGAGCTGTACTACAATAAGATAAAAAAATTAACATACGATCTTACTTCATATCCAAACACAGCAAATCCCAGCAAATAACCTTTACCCTACGTCGAAAACCTACCTCATCCTCTCCTCCTGTATCCTTTTATGGAGTACTATTAAATAATGTAGAACCGATTAGATATCTTGGATTTTATCTGGACAAGAGACTTACCTGGAACCTTCATACAAGATTGAAAAGACAAGAAGCTGCACGTCGATTTCGACTACTACAACACCTACTTGACAAACGTTCAAATCTCCCGATAGACTACAAAAACTCATCTATATGACGATTATCAGACCTATTTGAACTTACGGTATAGAGTTATGGGGATCCACCAAACCATCGAATTCTTTCCGCATCCAATCACTCCAATCCAAAATCCTTCGAAAAATCTTATATGCTCCTTACTTTGTCACAAATAAATTGATCCACAAGGACCTTAATATCCCATATGTTGCTGAATTGGCACGAACCAGATACCTTTCCTTTCATAATACACTCACTGCTCTTCCAAATCCACTTGTTGCACAACTTGCTTCCCATTCCATTCCTGGCAATCCTCCGAGGCGTCTGAAAAGAAGATGGCCCCATGATCTTCTTTTGTAAATATTCATTAGAGTACTACCAATGGGTAGTTCCTCTACAAGTTTTATTCATGTCATTATGTCTCATATATACTGCATATTTACTTGATGTGTTTTTTTTTTTAAATACAGTTGTAAATTTCTATTAATAAAAGAATAAAAAAAATATCCAAACACTTAGCCTGAAGAATCCGCGGATCAAGGCTAGTGTAAAAATCCAGTGGAAGCTGTGTAAGTGCGCTAGAGTAGCCTCTCAGGACTTAAGTGGAAAATTTTTATATTGTCTGAACTCCAAATAAAAATTTATAAACGTATTTGTGGTCTCCAATTTATCAAGAAAGTTGAACTGATTGTAAAGGTTTTCTTGGTATTTCGAAAACCTAAGGGCTATATTATTGAGGACGGAATGTATATTGATACCACGGGTTTGTTAGAGGCATAATATAGAATGTTTGCTATTATGCGGAGGACTTAGGATTGGAAAGATTGTATAAGTTTGATATTAGATTGTTTTGATTTTTCCCTACGTTCAAATCCATGGACCCTAATAGGATAGATTTTCCCTATTTAAGGGTTTTCTCACTGTGATTCTGATAGTTTTCTGAAACAGGGATTGAGTTCAGATATTAGTAATATGATTTATATCTAAAGGTAGCCATGTTAGTTTTAAGCAATTGGTAGATATCAAATCGTGGCAGAAGAGCTCAGAAATAACATCGGTTAAGGTCTACTTGCTCTATGGCAAAGCATTTTTTTATGTACTCTAGGGAGACGAAGTTCTGGCTGCTTGCTGGATTATGCCACTGAAAGACTTAGCATAATTATCAAGGGATAGCCACGAACTTAAATATATAAACAACTCAATATATGTACGTCCCTCATTCAGCTCATTTTTGGTCTAGGTGTCTGAATAATGGTCAAGATTATGCTTTTAAGCCGACAAAGTTTATCATAAAACAATTCTAGTTTATTCTAACCTGCTTATATAGGCGTTTCTTCCAATTTTTTAAAATAAATTAATCCTAATATTTTAAATCGGCATTAGAAAAACCCCTTGAATACTTAACTCATTAATCCTATAACATTAAGTATCTGTCTGTACCGAGTTTATATTTTTTGCTGTGTTCTTGAATTTATTTCTTTGCTTATTAAAAGTATTTTATTTTTTATTTTACAGGAAAAATTAGAAGTTAGAATCGCTGAATTAGAAGCCCAGTTAGAAGAAGAGAAAAAATCAACCCTTAAAGAAAGAAGGAACACCGCAAGGTTTCAGGCCCTTATCGAAGATGTAAGTAGCCATCTTGATTTTAGACTCACTTATTTTTTTCTTTTTTTTTAATTTGACATGTTGGAAGAGTTAGCTGTAAGTAAACTACACATGAACAAAGTATCTCTTCATATTAAGATTTCGGAAATCGATTTAAAAAAAAAAAAAAAAATTGTTACAAATTAACAAGAGTGGTAAGAGTGGTATTTTGAATCACAACTAATGATTGCAGCTAAAATATTTTGTACTGTAACGTAATAAGGGGAACTGCCCCCGTTGCTAAGGAGTATTGAGATAGACTGGTTGCCAGGGGAGTGTAGTAACAAGAGTGAATGTTATGTGTGGGTTATATTATTTTCGTGTGATTATTATTGTGATAATGTTAAATAATATTGTTCTGTGTGTATCTGTATTAAATATCTTGGTTATTTGTAAATAGAACTGTAAATAGAAAATCCCTGTGTTGTTCATGTTACAATTGGTGTCAGGTGTGGGGTTCAGTTTATTAACACAGATAATTTAAGGACTTAGAATGCCTATTAAGAAAATTCAGGAATTAAGGGCAGAGTTAGAAGAATTAGACCTCGATACAACAGGTTCTAAAACAACTTTAGTGCAAAGGCTTCGAAATTATTTTGAAGGTAAGGGCACAGATCCTGAAACGGTTGATTTTGAGGATAGCTTTTCAAAATCTATTAGAGAGTTAAATAGTAAAATGGATGAAAAGTTTTCGAACCTCGCCTCAGAGATGTCTCGGCGCTTCGACGTGTTCTCTCGGGAAGTCTCCAACCTAAAGAGAGATGTTGAAGGAGATATTGAAAATTTTCATGAAAAAGTCGAAGCGGTGGTTGAGAGTCTAGTTAGGGTTGAGGTTAAAAATCTGGTATGCGAATCCCAGGTCATTGATGCCCAGAGTGATGACAAAAGGGAAGAAACTGTTCATAAAACAGAAAATGAGGAGCAGCGCAAGATCCTGACGGTCGACGTGGAGTACATAGATGGCCTGGCTATGGAAATGGAAATGGTTCCAGTACATGTTTTCAAAGATTTTGATAAAAATAGCTGTAAGAGTACTAGAGAAGGAATATTTCCTCCCCAAAGAACATATTCAAAAAACGTTGAGGAAGAAAATGAAGATAATGGCAAGAAGGAGAAACTAAAGAGAAAATTTAAAAATTTAACAGCGGAAAATTCAAAGGTAGTTGTTACTATTCAGGAAGCTGAAGATATAGATGTTTGGAAAGGTAAAAATAATTGTTATAAATCATGTGAAAGGAAAAGAAGAAGGAGACGAAAAACGTTTTCTAAGAAACGTCATAGATCAAAATGTAATTTAATCACAGAAGAGTTTCAGTGTTTATGGACAAAAGAAGAAGAAATATACGGTGAAACGCGTAAAGAATTTGATCCCCTTGAAAATGGAGAGCCCAAAGAGCTAAGATATAAAAAGGAAAACCAAGAAGAGGAAACAGTATTGGTCCCAGAGGTATCCGAGGCGGTCCGAGAAGCCACAGTTCCTGGAGGAACTAACAGCTTTTCTAGGGGATGCTGCGACGATCCTGGAGGATATCTTAACGTTCTGGAGGAAGCTGCAGTGTTCGTAGAGGATGTCGTAGCATTCTAGGAGGAAACCGCAGCGTTCCTGGAGGATGTCGCAGCGTTCTAGGAGGAAGCAGAAGCTTTCCTAGAGGAAATTGCAGCGGTACTGGAGGAATCACAGGAGTCTCGGATGGAATCCGCAGCTCCTGGAGGAATCAGAGGAGTCTCAGATGGAAGTTGTAGCTCCTGGAGGGAGCCAACACGTTCTAGGAGGAAACCGCAGCATGTGTTATGTGTGGGTTATATTATTTTCGTGTGATTATTATTGTGATAATGTTAAATAATATTGTTCTGTGTGTATATGTATTAAATATCTTGGTTATTTGTTAATAAACTGTAAATAGAAAATCCCTGTGTTGTTCTTGTTACAGTACCTTAAACAAAAATTAGATTTATTTTTTCATCCCAACTTCCTGCACTACTTCATATATCCTTAAGCTAAAGCCTTTATTTGTCCACTCATAATTTGTTTTCTATTTACTCATTTATTGTTATGTCTATTATTTATCTATATTATTTAGTGGTGTTAGTATTCCAGTCGATTATTTTAAAAAAAAAAAATAGTTTGCAAGATCGCATGTATCTAACATTTTTAATATGTTGTAGGTAGTTAAAATCCAAAGTTTGCAACCCTCAAAATCTCATGCGATTTTTGTTGTACTCAAAATATTTTAGCACAATTTTCATTTTTTCCCTCATATCTCGTAAAGTATGTTTTGCTTGACATAGCAAATTACATATAAAAGCTTTATCTATGCAATCGATTAATCTACAGAGGTGGGGTTAGGCATAAGTTTCATAAATTTACTGCTCTATGTAATAAAGATATAATTTGCTCAATGTAAAATTTATCCTTTCTTACTATTTAAAAAACAACATCAGAAAACGTAAGGACCTCATCCAGTATTTAACTTTCAGGCTTTTGTGAGGAGCTTGCTACAACAGTTTTTATTCTTAATTTAGAGGGGGGTTAACTTTCTCACTCGGTAAGTTCCCGCATGTCGTTAACATCTTGCACCGCCTCGTGGAGCATCATCCAAACAGGCCCCCGGGTCGTGAAACTTTACCTTCGACCCGTTGTTTTAACCAACCGATGAATAATACATAGAGATGAATATTATTCTCGCCTAATTGAATGTGAGTAAAATAAACTCCGGGCGGTGGGAAAAACCCGAGTTCCCCCCAAAGCGGCTAACTCGACCGAATAAAAAGCCCGGGGATGATCGCTGCCGTGAAAACTGATCGGACTTATCCCTCCGGAGGGAAAGAAGAAAAGCGGGAAAATAGAATGGATATTATTCATGAGTACTTATCGTGGATCGGGGCGGGCAGGTAGTCATAAAGCCATACATATTTATGCAGTTTTTACTTGACTCTTCATCCTGGATTTCCACAACTTGGTGGATTATGCCCTAAATTATAGGGATTTTTAATTCAGGATTTGTCAGCAGGGCTCCTCGCTCTTTTTGTCTCTTCCCATGATTCAATTTGAAGCTCTTAGTTTCAAAACTTTATATGTAACTTATCGATTTTCATTACGCTATTTCGTAAACATAAATAATATTATATTCTTATAGTACAAAAATAAACTTATAAATGGCAGCTTGGCAGTTTAAGTTTTTACGAAAAGATTTTTTTTAATTTATTAATATTGTTGCCTCTAAAGGTTTCTATCGATTATTCTTGTTGGAATTTTCGGAGACTTTTGTTGTCATTACAATTATATTACTCATCTTGAATGAAAAAAAAAAAAAATCAAATAATATTTTTAAATTAGACTTAATATTAGTTACACAATAGTATCCATATATTTAGAAATCTATTGAATTATTCCTGTAGCTACTGTTGGCAGATGAATATGTGTATCAATAATATTTGTATATTCGTTAAGGAAATTTCGCTAGGGAAAAATATAAAAATGAAAAATAAGCTAAAATGGGAAAAAATGGGAAAAATGGGAGCGAGAAATATTTATATACAATATATTATTGGAAGATAATATATTTTAGGGCGTGGTCAATAACGTAATATTTAATGGATTCTTGCTAGAGAAAAA
This sequence comes from Euschistus heros, assembly GCA_003667255.2. NCBI lineage: Eukaryota > Metazoa > Arthropoda > Insecta > Hemiptera > Pentatomidae > Euschistus > Euschistus heros. The sequence continues at coordinate 389,240 of RCWM02000611.1, read as the reverse complement.
AATAAAAATAAATAATAAGCTACTGATCACGAAGTTTTAAGTTCCTCTTTCATTCTGAATAAAATAATATAATGTAATTAGAAATAATATATAAATACACTATAAATTATATAATGAAATATATTATATATGTACTGATATTGGAGCTAATCTTTCAAGCTCCTACCTGCTACTGCAATTCCTACGGGCCCCATCGGTTAATGTATTTGCTCAGCCAGTCCTTCCCTGCGTCCTTAGGGGTGGTTACCAATTAATCTTAATTAGTCAACTGTGTTTCGTCTGAGTCGATAGCGCTTCTCAACACTGTCTTCTATTTACTTTATGGATAATCACGTCATTGTAAAAAAAAAAAAAAAGAAGAATATTCTTGTGCATTGTTTAATTTAACGAAGATGTTCAGAACGATTGGATTCGTTCCATAAAACTGAATAACACGATTTTAAATGGTTAGAAGTAACGAGTAGTAAATAAAGTAATTAATTGTAAAATTTGAAATATGTATTAAGGTTAAACTAATAACGAGTTATAAGATATTGAAATTTATAATTTAAATAATTTATTTTATAACGGTACCTCTATAAAGCCTAGGGTCCTAGAATGAACACTACGTTTTTAGTCTAGTCCCATCAAATCCTTTAAGCGTATTGAATTATGCTATTTAATTTAATGTTGTTTTTTTTTTGTATATATAATTTTTAATATTAAATTTGGATAATATTGTTGTAATTTATATGGAAATTTAATTTTCCAGTTTTATTCCTACCGTTTAGGAGCTATATTGGTTTGATAATTTTTTTTCACGCTTATATGACTCTCTCTCTCTGTACTTTGTATGCAGTTTATTGGACAAGAGTGAGTAGAATAGATATGACGATGGCACCATTCAATTCTATGACCAAAGAAAACGACATCAAACTCGATCTTAGCTTCATTTATTTATTTTTTTAAATTTGTTTTTTAATTTTTAATATACCGTTGGCAACCACCGATTTTCAGTAATTTTGATCATAACGAATGACTTTCAGAAGCGAAACCGCATCCGAAAATTTTGCACGCTTATACGCCGTTACTCCCTCGTCTAGTTGTAGTTATCCCATTGTGCATTAGTTGTATTGAATAGAGTCCAATAAAAGAGTTCCTTGTATAGGTAGTTAACCCAACATTGTTTTGTAATGCACATCTGCATCTAAAATAGATCTTATTATTATGCAAAATTCCTATCATAAGTTTTAGAATTACATATCCTTATGTATACGGTTTAGGACGTTAACAAGTATAGCTATGTAATTGGTGGTTAATCATTATAACAGAATCACATATTGATTTTATAGTTTAATTATGAACACGTATTTTTTCTTAAACTAAAAGATAAAAGGGACTTAGAAAATGTCTTTAGTCCTCTAAGCCATAATATCGGTTTCCGGTCCTTGATTTTTATCTATTATATTTTTGGTTTTTTTTTTTAACGTTCTTGCCTGTTTTATTTTTAAATATCATAACTTTTGAACCGTTCCGACAGTGATTTAAGAAACCAATCACCAGTTTTGGTCCTTCGCCAACCGCAACATATTCTTGGCGATACGCTTCTCTGGTTGCCATTACTGATATCAGTCTTATTTTAACTCATTAAAAAATATAGTTCGAAGGAAGGTGTTAGAGAAGTTTGACAGTAATTATTTCATTTTTACCTACGTGGAGAGCAAATTTCTGATAAAGAGGGGCAAGAACATACAAGTAGTATAATTTATTGCGTAATGCTTGATCAACTCCAAAACCGACGACTATAATAATAATAATCTTTGATGATTGCAAGTGACTAAATATGTCATAAATATATATATATATATATATATATATATATATATATATATATATATATATATATATATATATATATATATTATATATTTATGCACCTAATAATTTTAGGAAAGATGAAACAACCGAATTTAAATTATTTAATTCTCAACAGAGTACCATTAGGCAGTAACATGCCAGTTGTTATATTTCTATTATTGTACTATTTATCTACCGATAGAATTTTTATTATCTGAAATGTGTGGAGAAAAGAATAAAAGCGAAAAAGAAGAACTGCTTCTGATATTTTATATTTTCATTGTTATCTCGGTAAAGTGATGTACCTGGATGTACCTATACATGTATAGCATGTTTACATCAAAAAGGTTTTATAACGGTTTCACGTGTTTCTTAGGGTGTTGATTCAGAATTTTAAGACAAGAATTTGGCTTCACAGAGAAAATCACAAAAGGAAAACAAATATTTATTCCACCCTTTTTCATATTTTCGCTTGTCTAAAAAACAGTGCATTTTTCGAAATAAATGATTAATATACTCGTACATCAAAACAGTCAAAATATGCATTTATTAAATCAAAAGATGATTTTGATTTAATAAATGCACTTGTTATTACATAAACTAAACGAAAAGAATTAACTTACTGTAATAAATAAATAATAATAAAAACTGGTTTTCGGGGTTCAGAAAATTGATCTGTATCATCTACTATAACTGGAAAAATATACGCGTAAATTACAAAAACACCATAACTACTTCCAAATATATTGAATATAGTAAAAGAGGCGTATCTAACATTTAATATTATTTTTAATCAAGAAGGACCAAAGGGAAGGAAAAATATAGGATCAGAACCTTATAGAGCTGATAATCCTCGTTAAAAAATAAAACAATGCTTTGTGTATTGTGCAGCATTTATCGAAAACATTAATCTGTACTAACCCATCATTCAGAAAATGGAGTAGCTATTCAAATAAAAACAAAAACAAAAAAAAAATTTTTTCATTATTTATTGAGAATTCCTCAAGGCAGCAAACATAAAATTTGAATTCATTATCCGAAAAAAAGACGAGAACTTTTTGTTATGAAGCCGATCTCGCCCAAAACAGTGGGTTCTGCGCTTTTAAAAATATATAAATCCGCTGAGAAAAACGTTTGGTAATTATGTTTCAAAAGCACCCACCCAGTTTTGAGGACATAACTTTTGTTTTGTTATTTTCATTACTGATTCTCCCCTTGCTCCTCTTATTATCTTCTCTCTTTTCTATACACATTGAGATTATTCAGTTTACTTATTGAGGTGGAAATGACCACACTATTTAAAATGGACGCTATTTAAATTTATTTGGAGTATTCTTCAGGTATAATCATCAAGTTGCTATCTTCTTCCTTTAGACGCCAATACCTAGAGGATGCCCCCTGTCAGTGTTATGTTTCGACCACTTCCTCCGGATTTCTCCTTTTCCCTTCACCTGCCGGCACCGTGGACCTCCAAAGCCGCCACAGACAGCCGTGTTTAGCCAGACCGATGGCACTCGAAGAGGATAAATCGCCGGCTGTTAGCGATGTGTGCACAGCTGGGGAGGTTTTTATGCCTTGGAGTCTTCGCTGGGGGAGCGTGGCACTCGCCCAAATTGGAGGACCCTTTTTCTTAAGGCTCCTTTAAGAGCCCTTCCTCAGGGTACTCAAATTAATTTACGACCATAACAACGGAATAAAACCTCTCGAACTGCGGCCTCGGGCATTTCCCAAATTGAAGAATCTCCGCCTGACTTATGATTCCGGGCTGTTTTTAGGATCGAGGAAGGGTACCGTGGGGGCGGCCCGACTGTAAAAGATATTCTTGATCTGCCTCATCATCTTTATTTTTACATTTTCTAGTTTTATGGGCTGTTGTAGGAACTAGAAGCGTTTGTTACATTATATGCTCACCAAACGATTTCTCAACCGCTCATTGTAGACTTAAAATAACTGCAATAAACTGGAAAGTAGTTTTATTAAGGATCTTTTTAGTCGCTCCATTATTTAGCTTCAAGAATTATGTTATCTCTTAGATAGTTCACAAGCTATATTTTTTTTAAGTGAATTATTTTATTTTATTCCAATTTATTTTGAAGCCAAGGTAGCGGTACCGAAAATCGGAAAATTCTGGTGCCGACACATCACTATTTAAATGTATTACACAACAGTTCATTCAATTAATTTGTTTCTGTATATTAATGTCATCCACTTATCCAGTTATAATCCTTCAATTTATATTATTTTTCTACAATAAACGTTTCTTAATATTTCAATCTCTTTTATTTTTATCTATTATTATTAGCTTGTCCTTTTAATCCTTATGACGCTGTAAACCGAAACGTAAGCATACAGTTTGTTGTTCTTTTATTGTAGTTTTATATGACTATAAACCCCAATCACCTCATTTTTTATGTTAGTTACCGTCTACCAATTTACATCATTGATAATCATTTGTGTGTACTACAATACTCCATCATGTAGAACCTTCCCACCCAGGCTATAATGGGTTTGTAACCTGTGGAATAGCCCTTCTTTCTGCCCTAATTGAAGTTCAGAAGGAGGTTAAGCCCCAACAATTAATTTCTCCTAATTGTTCAAAAATATCCTAGGGATTCAATTATATGCTATGATATATCTTAATATATATAAATTACGTGTCGCTGTCTTGGGGCAGGCTGACACCTAAACTACTGAACCGATTTTAATCAAATTTGCACACCGTATGCAGTTTGATCCAACAAAAAAGATAGCATAGCTTATATCTTAATTTATAGTCGCAATATTATTTGTATATTATCTGCAAGTAACAATTATCTGTTAGCTCCATACGATTCTACCATATGGCGGTATAAGGTTATACTATTATATAAAAGGACAAACCATTTTCGTTCGTGATCACTAACCGCGAAAACTATAGAACTATTCTGTACCAAATATAACTATATCATCTTCATAGTTCAAGGAAGGTTTAGCAATAATAAAATTTACACATTTTCTATTAAGTTACTGTTTAAAAAGGGATAAATATGTGGTGTGCAGTAAAGCGAGCGCCATTCAAGAGAGGTTACAATGATCCGGTGTTAAATATAGTTAGAAATTGATAATAAAGTTACTTAATTCAATTAAATTGTTATCCAAAAAGCTATAAATATGTGGCAAGCGACAATAGCGTTTTAGTAAAACTAATGCACCTATCTGAACCAAATGTTAACTACTTCATCTTCATAGTTCTTGAAAGATTTACAATTAGAAAGTTTACTATAATAATAATTTATACTATTATATAAAAGGACAAGCCATTTTACGTTTGTGATCACTAACCACGAATACTACTGAACCAATCTGTACTAAATATTAACCACATCATCTTCATAGTTCCAAGAAGGTTTAGCAATGTTAAAATCTACTGATTTTTAATTTATTTTTTATTAAAAAAAGAAAATATGTGGACAACAGTGAAGTTTGAAAATTGACCGATAGGTGGTGAGTTCCATTCTACGCGAGAGGTTACAAAAGAGCTTGAAATCGATGATAAAATTTACTTATTAAACTACAAAGAAAAAATAATTAAATATGGTGTGCGATATGTGGATCCCTGTGAAGTTTGAAAATCGACCGATTGTGTATAGCGCCATCCCACAATAGAGTTAACAATGGTAAACTAAACCTATCTGTACCGACATCTAAATAAATAATTTTTATTATTCTAGGAAGTTTTTGCACTGGTAAAATTTACAATAACTAAAATTTAAATGTACAATGTTGAGAGGCAGGACCGAGGTTTACCACACTGTCATATACTGTTATAGTTCGAAATCAACATCCAACCAGATAAAATCAATAAAGTTATTTCTGCCGAATACAAATTATTACTAAATCAAAATATCGATCGTTTGCTTTTTTGTATTGTGTGTAAAAATATGATCCACGGGCCTTCTGTCGTTAGCACTGATAATACAGTTTATTTTCCGCAAGAGTTTCTTAATAGTCTTTATCCATCTTGATTACCAATTCATACATTAAAATTAAAAATTTTATTTCTAATGGTGCTTTTACGTAATCTTCAACCACCTAATCTGTGGGATTATAACTAGATTAATAATTACTGCTATGCGTGAATGAAAAAACATTGAAGAAATAATGCTGAACCACATGCTAAAATACAAGAATCTTATCGATGAACAAATAAAACTTATTTATTAAAATTAAAATTAACTTAATTTTTAGTTGAAATTATCTTTACTTATGAGGGCGGGCGAAGCCGCGACGGGGATGCTAGTAATACCATATAATATACTATATAACGATTATATATTTAAAAAAAAATTTATAGTTATTTTCCCCATTTAGAGGCAATAATAAAATTAATAAATAATGAAGTGGATAACAAAAGGTTATATTTCGTCTTAAATTGTTAGTACAACGACAGCGTCTATTGCCGTGGTCTTAGTAGAATTTAATTTGGGTCAATTAAATACATATAAAAAAAAATTAAATAATCTTCTATAGAACAGAGTAAACTAATCATTTCACATTTTCAATTAAAGGTTAAAGCTATTAACCTTAACCAATTAAAGTTTAATTACAGAACTGAGGTCGGCCATTATAGAACTGACCGCGGACGGAACTGACATGACAAGAAGACGGGCGGGTTCACTGGCTCTCTGAAGGGCTTCCAGGTCATCACTAATTCATGACATCTCATTAAAATAAGCTCAAGTACCAATGTCATCTTCCTAGGGCCTAATGAATCTTGGATTTGCATGAGGGCTCTTCCCTTTACTGAAAAGAAGGAGAAGTTTATTTTCACTCTAGGGTTATCGTTCTTATTTTCATCTCATGAAAAGTAGAGAACCTAATTATCAAAAATAACTGAGAAAGACCTAAGCACATGATTAAGAACTATTGAATTTAAAAAAAAAATGTTTTTTCAATGATTGAATGAATGAAGTCTGCTTGCAGGTAAAAATCACTTAGTGCAATTTTTTCCAAATTTGACAAAAATTCATTGTGTGTTGCTATTATCACTTCCCATAAGTATAAAAAGTCACCAGAATATTTGCACATGAGAGAACAATAAAATTCACTATACAACTATATAAAAAAAATGAGCATATTCCCGTTTGAATATTGAAACGGGAAAAAATTTATTTTGTTACCTCCAAGCATAGTGTTTTTTCCGTGTACTGAAAAACGAATAAAATCAAATATTAACATAAAATCTACATATTATAAATCGCACATAATAAACAAAATGATAACCGTAAATTTTTTTCACTGGACATTCTCAGCGAGTTCTCTCTGTTTATTTATATGGGTGCTGAAATGAAGGTACCCTTGGAGTGTTCCAAAATTGGTGAAATTTCTATAATACAGATTGGACTATAAGTGCACAAGTTGATCGAATTCCTGACTTACTATGTGATTCTGCATTGCGCCTCTTAATCATTTCTAAACTCGGACAAGCCCAGCTCTTATCCAAGTGGTAGTTTCGTAAAAATCAGTGAGTTCTTTGTAACATATTTTTTGGTAACTGATGGTCCTCCATCCCTAATATTTTTATCCATAATTTCAAAATCTTTTAAAATATTTTTAAAAGTACGTGTTCCGAGGTAATAATATAATATAACTTAAGTAAGTAGTTTACGTTAAACTGCCTAACTCTAATAATTGAAGGGTTCAATGTATGAAGGGGTTATGTAACAAAACACAATTTTGAGTAATTTATTTTTAAGTATTTTTTTTTTTTTACATTTTCCTGTAACAGGAAAATGTTACTTAGCTTCCTTATCTTCATCATATGTCTTTTTCTAGCTGTTCTGAAATATTCAGATTTTGCTACATAACACTTCTGCTCATGAATTCTCATGCAATGAACTAGATTGTATTTTTTTAAAAAATGACAACCCCTTCATCCACCTAACCCTTCAAATAATAAAAAAATATATACATATACAATACAAACAAGGGAAATGTTTTATATTTTTAATAAGCTTCCTTTCTGTCGTTTTCCCAGAGTCCACTTCCACTTTTTCTGACATTCATTTCTAAGAGTTCTTGATGTTCTCCCTCTTTTGTGAGGGTTTCGGTGAAGGGAGTTTAATCATGCACTCTTGGAGCGGAATGTCCTATTATGTGGTAAATCGATGATGATCCTGGAGGCTATTACCAAGTTCCAGGGCTTCCCTTTAATCTCGGAGGGCCTGAATTACGACGACACGAGTTAGGAGAGACACGACCCAAACTAAGTTAGCCACCGAGTCTAGTATTAGCTATAACAGCAGTTGGTTAGTACGGCGCGTTAAGGCGACCAGTTGAGGACTACTTTGTGCGATTATAACTTCCTTGCCGGATCTTGGGGGCTGTGGGTATCCGTCTGGGTGTTCTACCTGATTGTCAATGGTCTGTTGAGTTTAGGAGACGACTATAACGTATACTTTAAGTTAACTTCTTACATTTAATGGGGGTCGAGAAGTTTGGAAATGTTCAGTTACATTCGATAATTGGAGAAGATAGTTTTGGGCGGAAATTGATTCTAGAGTCATCCTTCGAATGTGCTAATGAAGGTTTACAAAATAAGCCTAAACGTTGGCCTAATAATCCGATACAATAGACATTCATTATATTGCCCATACTGTCCATTATCTTATTTAATTTGTATACTCTTAGAGATAGTCATTTCCATGCACCACACTCTATACATTACACTTTTTGTTTTTTCAAAAATATATTTAATGTTACATGTAAAATAATAGATCTAAAGGGGACGGAACAGATATCTGTTGAGTAATAGACAGAATTTATTTATTGAAGGGAATTAGTAAAATAATCCCAATATCCCAAGAGAATTGTTTTCAAACTCTTGATACAATCACAAAAGTCTTGTGGTATCAATGCCAAAGTGGCTTTGAGATGAGATGAAATATTTTTAATTTCAGCATCGTATATTTGCTTAAGTGTTTCCAGTGTGAAGATTTTCCTAAATGAAGATGTGAGATAAAGAGTTTCAGGAAGAAGTGATGACGACAGATATAAAAAAATAAATAAATCATTACATTTACATTTAGTTTACTATGCTCATTTGTACATCTATCCAACTATCCAATTTATCACTTGTTTCATCCATACAATTCCAAAATCATCTTAAAATTATAAGTGCACTTTGTTATTTCATAGTAACTCTATAACTCTCCGATGTATCTGGAAAGATAGCCCCTGGACTTTCTAATATAGAACTTTTATTGAAGACTTTACAATAGGTAGTGAGTTTAGAAGCCAATGGCATGTTATTATAAGCGTTATATTAACATTTACTAGATTGAATTTTATCAAACAGTATATCATTTAAGGTACTGGAATTTCCTCTCATTTGTTTCTGTATTTTTTTTAACTTTATATTATTTATGAATATAATAAAACCAAAAAAATCATTAATTCAAACGTAAAATTTTTATAAGGAATGTGTAATGTTTCATTCAATATACTTGAATTCCTTCACTATTCCAAACTTATTTATAAAACTTTTAAATGATCAAATAAAACGTTAGAGTAACTTATAAGAACTAGGAGTTTACTCGGATTCAGAATGAATTGTGTGTTTTCAAAATAATTTGTTTTAGTTATAACCATACTTTTTCTTGATTAGGCAGTTGAAAAAATACATTATATAATTGCTTTTATAATGTGCGTGTGATTTGGTTTATATTTTATGGCATAATTTAGCTATGTTGTATTAATATTATACATTATATGAGCATCGATGACGTTTGGTATAATAAGAGAAATGTGTTGTACTTAATAGTTCATTGAGCGTGCGGCATGGGTATTTCACGGAACTTATTCAAATTTTTATATATAGAATCTTGTAGTAAATTTAACTAGCTTTCAGTTGAACAAAAAAATAAAATAAATTTTGAGTGGAATAAATATTTTCGGAGTTATAGCCAAAAGTGTACTAAAAAGGTGTTCTCTAAAACATACGATAGCTCTAAAACTATTGATCTGATAAAAATAAAAAAATCAAATCAAATTGGTTGCAAATTCGATTTGCTTCAATAATGTATAAAACACAAAATTTATTAAAAGTAATTGTTAGCAAGTTATTTGATCAAACAGCTAAGACCTACGGTTTTCAAACCACCCCCCCCCCCCCTTCCCCGCCTAAATCTGAAGCTATTCCGAGGAAGACTTTTTATCACATTTAGAGCTAAGGGTGTTAAACAATTTACAGCAAGCGGACCTTTTTCTTTGAGGAGTTCAAGGTTCGATGCAAATTTTCCTTAAGTGAGCTCTTAAGGTTTGAAAGTAATAGAACAGATTCCTTAAGATTTGTCGACTACTAAGAGTCACTAACCCCAGAAGCTCACAGGTGTCCAATTCAGGCATAATGTTTGTTTTTGGACCTCCTCCTGGCTAGTGTTGCCAACTACCGCAACCGACGATTAGACCCCTTTGAAGAGGCCCTCCTGCCCGACTGACAGGTCCTGAAGGAAGTGCGAATACCCTGGCCGAGGCCCAGCTGAGTCAACAGATATTTTCGGAGGTCCACAACTCATCTGTCTCCGGTACCAGCTTCTATTCTGCGGTAGGCCTGATTAAAGGGTTTCCGCCTGATTCACTCTTAGATTATTTTTGTAACAAACATTTCTATCCTTTTTTTTTCTTTCTTCTTTTCTTAAAATTACGAGTTCTAATTTTAAACATTCTTTCACTTCTAATGCTTCCTCTTAATTGGTATTATTTTTCATGAATTAAAATACCCAGAAAGCACGATATGCCAAAACACTAAGAATAATTGAAAGGTTTGGTGAATAAAGGGGTTATGCCACTTTTTTTTTTTAATTCAATATTGGTCTCCTCCTCATTGGAGCGCGGAATGTACTGTACGGTAGCCTTTCTCAAACCATCAGTATCCCTTTCTTTACTCTTTACCTAATCTACCGGTGTTCCTTAAGGTAGTATATTAGGTCCTATCCTTTACACGGTGTATAGAACTGACATCCCGAATCATCCAACCACTGTAATCACCACTTACACATGTATGTTATCATTAAACAATGATCCCTTCATTGCCCCCCAAACACTCCAATCAATATCCTAAACCTTCAAGAATGGTGTCAGACATAGAGAATCAAAATAAATCCAAACAAATTTCACCAACTTTACTCTACTTCGTAAACCTACGACTTCCCAACGTTCAAAGATCCCAATCAATTAAAGAAGACTCATATAAATAACTGTTTGGACGTACGGGGTTGAGCTTTGGGGCTCCCGAGAACCATCCAACTCATCTCGTATCCAATCCTTACAATCCAAAAACCTTCGAAAGATTCACCAATAAACTTACCCATAAATATCTTAATGTTCCATATGTTGCTGATTTAGGCCAAACCAGATACCCATCCTTTCATAGTAAGCTCCATAACCACTCAAATCCACTAGTTTCTCAACTTGCTTCCCACTCCATTCCCGATAATCCTCCGAAGTGTCTGAAAAGAAGATGGCTAAGAGACCTTCTAGTGTAGAATTATTATTGAGTGCTACTGATGAACTTTAAACATAAAATACTAAAAAACTGTGTTTTGTTACGTAACCTCTTAAATCCACCAAACCTTTCAATTTAATTGCATTTCTATAGTTAGCCCCGCACCATTATTACTCAGAAATATAACCCTACCTAACTGGATTGTTTTATTTAAAATATTGTTTTATTTACAAAATATCTAATGATTTATAGAATTTTTGTTAATTAATTTTATTTTTGTATGCTAAACTTTCTTTATTAAAAATGTAAAAGGAGAAAAACGTAGAATACATCTTACTTGTATATTTAATAATCACCAGGAAATGTTTGAGTCTAGTGTCTTACCGACTCAGTTACCGCGTCTCCTCGAACAATAATAATTAAATATAAATAACATAATCACATTTCCGGCCACATTTGATCGATTCGTAGCATAAGTTTGCAATTGTGCTTTCTAAATTACGCAGTGAAAATTATTTTTCTATTTATAACAGTTGATATAATGTTTTACATAAATTATGGGAACTAGCGGCTATAAATAATAATATGTTACCGTTATGAGCTATCATACTCATTATTAACGGTCCCCCCTCCAACATGTTATAGTAATGTTGTGACTTACTGATCCGTATAATAGAGATCATATAACTAACTACGAAGGGAGACGCTTAGAGTCACTAACTGATCCGTTAATGCTCTTTTCCTTGAGTTACTGGGCCTCTACTAACGGATTCTATAACTGTTACCTGTTCTTTATATGATTTCACCGCCTTTAACTTGTCATAACATATTATGTCCAAGTAATACCAAAGTCGACAAAAGGTGTACAGATATAAGTTTCGTTAAAAATATAATATGGAGCTTCAGGACATATGTAGGATATATTGGAGTGATTTATTGTTCTTTATAGTTAAAGTCCATAGAGCCAAATAAATTTATTATAAAGTTCATTTTAGTAGTAGTAGTATGCATCCGGTCTGTTTAAAATTAAAGGGGAATATAAATAAAACCCGAAATAAATTGTTATATCTCAGAATTTACTTTGAGTGATATAGGAATTATTCTGTTCATTTTGAAAATAAATTAAAAACTGTGCGGACCAAATCATATAAGCTCTACCATATATTATTATCAAGTAGTATTTTTTTACGTCTTAAGCTTCTTATTTTATGAATTTGTCTCAGGACCGGTATTACTCTATTGAGCACCGTTGTTTCTTCATCTAGCAAAGACGGTTACCAAACGATTAGAATCATTTTAAAATGGAATTATTAAAAAAAATAGTAAAGGGAGCGTCATTTGAAAGGTAATATACAAAGTAGATTAATGAAGAACATCAAAAACAGGATATAGCAAAAAAAATTAACCTAAGACGCTTAAACTTGAAGTCGAAACTATTATCAGGGAATAATTTATTCAACAAACTTACAGTATGTCCGATCCTCCAACGTTGGCAGAAATATGTAAAGAATAAGCTTTTGATTTTAATTTGTGCTAACTGTTGTTACTTCACAAGCAATCGTCAAGTTATTTTGTACGTTATTATCACACTTACTGGATGTTATAAAATATGTATACAGTTGTAAATTTTAATAAATGAATAAATAAACAAAATAAGTAGTTTTACTTTTAGCACTTAATTTAGGTCTAGTTAAAGAGAAGATGGACCCCGTCATCTAATAGTTATTAAATGACCAAACCAAAACATTCTCAAATCTAAATTTTGTTACACACAAATTCCTTAAAATGTTTGTTTGTTCCTCCATTGTTGTCCTCCAGGATACTGTTTTAAAATATTTAACGGTTTTAAGATGGCGGAAAAAGAACACTTTTTTAAAAATATTCGACTATTTGACTGTTTAAAGACGGCGGAAGGATATTAATTCGTTGTTAACCCATTCTACGGGAGGCTGAAGATAGTTTTTCAACGCTAACAAACAAACATTTTAAACACTACAGCCATAAATAAGTAAAATATTTAATTATTAAATCTAATAAACAAACAATTAAGGGTTTTAGGGGAAAAAAAATAAAGAAATATATTAGTATAGTTATCGATGAGTTCTAACCTATCTTAAGCGTGGCGTACCTATTATTTTCACACAGCGTTCACATCCGCATTTTTACAGGTGTGTACATACAATTAAAAAAAATGGTTCGCGTTGTTTATTTTTAAATAATAATTTTTAAGAGGTTGCGCATGTCCTGAATATTGAACCACGTGATTGCTCTGTATTATTAAATTAACACTACTGTAGGCTTATGTGATTAAAAATAATACATTATGAATTCTCTTCCCTTCCTAAGTACGGGTTAGTCTAGTAGATAATTAGGTGTTTAATATCTTTAGTGGGTGTCTTGCCAAGAATCATTGGCGTTCTGCCAACCTGTTTTTTATAATTTCATAAAGCAAATTCAGAGTTATTAAATATTTAAAATATCTTGTTCAACTGTTGATAGCTATTTTCGTAATTATTATAAATCATATATAGTTCAACACTGTATTAATATATATTTTTTTTTATGCTCTTACGTCAAAGAATATTGCAGTATAATGAGCGCGAATTTTCCTGCTTGAGTTTCTGGTTATCTATAGTTCATTTGAAGGGGGGAAAATTTAATTTATTCAATTATTTCAAAGTTTCGGGAACAATACAAAACTCTCCCAGACTCCATAGAATTTTGACGCTAGTGACGCAGCTGAGTTCCGGATTTCCTTAGGATGTTTGTATTTATTGTATATAGTGTAATTGTACTTTTTTTCTTTTTCTTTAATTTATATTTTTTTTTTTCGTATACTAATATTTTCTGTTTTATTTTATATAAATTTTGTATCTTGTATAGTTAGAGATTTTTTTTAATTTATTTTCATTGTACATTTTGTTTGAATAGATATATTCTCATCCACAATAATCAATGCCCTTTAAAGTGGCAGTGTGTAATATTTATTCAGTAAAACAAATTACCTAAAAAAACAACAACAGTGTTTTCATTTCTCAACGTTCTAAAAATATAAGAATAACAATTTATCAATAATGTGTTACATTTCATTACTATTTATACACAATTTAGTATATTTTTAAAATGTTGACAAATGAAATAATATTGATTCTGAAGATGAAAAGTGAAACTGAGTAATATAATGTTGAATAAAGTTTTCAATTGACAATATAAATTATCACAAAAAAAATTGCATGTATTATTATTTTTATATAAATAAAATATAAAGTATTATTTCGATTGCCTATATACGCATTAAAAAGAAATTTCCTATTTTGAAACAAAACATATTTTACGATTGATCTTTCTACACCTTCATACATATTTCAAGTAAAATATATTATAGGTTAATTAATTGTTTTATTGATTGAGTTTTCTACTCATAATCATGCTTTGGCTGTTTGAGTGAATTCTATTAAAAAAGTGAGATTGTATTCCAAAATAGGTTTATATTGTATAAAGCATTTAATAACCCAGGGTTAATCGTGGTCCATAAAATTTCATAATTTCCTTGTAGAACTACAATTTTATAGCCTATCCATCTTCGTACACTATAGCAAATGAGTTTCTTTCTAGGAACATTCCTTTACAAAATGTAATTGACGTTATGTTTTATGAGTTCCATTTCAAAGATAAAAATTATATTAGATCCTAATATTACTTCGCCGCTATTACTGTCCGTAATTATGTCCGCCGAAATAATGCACATATATCAATTCTCTTTTTCCACTTCAGAAAAATAAAAGAAATGTTTTGTTTTTCTTGTAAACTTCGTTTCACCCGATGGTTACTTTTTTGGATGGGGTAAAAAAAGCATACTCGCGTCACGTAAATCGCACCGTACTTTGTGCCGGAGATTTAGATTTACTCTCTAGATTTAGATCTGTTTACTATCTTCCCGATGAGCTAGAGAGTTAAAACTTATCTTAGAAGTGCATGACAATGCAATATTAAAAGGAGTGAGACCACGCGACACAGTGCACACACCTTAGGACACATCTTACTCCATTCTTTTCTTTATAAGTCTTTGATGGAACGAGCTAAAATTATCATAGGTATACCGTTTTAAACCAGAATATTCTTGCTATATTTCGTTCCAGCGTAGCATAGATCTAGTATTTTTATTTTTTCAAATGTTTTAATACGAATTCGGAAATCACCTCTGTGAAACTTTGGTTTGATTGTTTTGCAAACTGAAACCACTAGTTGAATTGTGAATAGGCCGAAATGAGGTAAGGTTCATCCACTTTAAAACGGTATCCCATTAGAAATTTTTCCTTATTCTGTTGAGAATCTAAGACGTGAACAAGAGCGATTGAGGGGGAAAAATTGAATTTTATAAAATTTATCCGTTGGCATCGCTCGCGCGACTTGTATTTTTTGAAATACAACCACTTTAAAACTTATAGAGATTAATGTTTGATCGAATGACACGTCAACCTTTCCGGAGATATTTTAAGATGTGTCGAAATAACGCTTTTGATTACGGAAAATTATTTAGATTGAAATAAAATATGGCTGTTGCATAGACGCATCCGCAATGCATACTTTTCAAATAAATACCTATTTCATCAATAAAATAAAATTCACTTGAAGTGAATATTCATTAAAACAAATTATTTCACCTTATTCTCCTTTCCTTTTTTCTTTAGGTTTATGAGGGAAAGTTGATCGTTCAAATAAGTTTATGTTACCATCGTGTGGTCCTAAGCACAACCACTTTAATTTTTTTGCTATTGAAATTAAACTTTCTAGGTAAAATTTTAAATTGTTCTTTACATTCCTTCAAAACTTAGTTTATATTCTTATGTAACAAGAATGGAAGAGTTAACTTCTGTAATAACCGAGCGTAGAGAACCTTGGCGCGATGCGCACTGCATATTCATGCCAAGGAGTGGAGAAAGAGACGTAATATTCCTTCTACGCAAACGACTCATCAAGGATCATCTTCTCAAGTCTTTCTTCCCCGAACTTCAACCCACCCTCCTCAATTACTCTGGAACATAAAGTTGAACCCCTCCCCGTAATGAGGCTGAAATATTATTATAATAACCAGACCGTTCCCGGTGATGGCGAATGGTGAGGAAGTCATCCGGCTTAGTCCTTCCGATTAGCTTGCCGGAGAGGTTAGGGGAGGGCTGGACCGCAATTTGAATATATTAATCACGGAATATTATCCTGATAAGTAGATCCCCTTCGTTTCGATTAAGTTTTAAAAAAAAATAATAACAATAAACAAATAAAAATAATAATTTATTTCATCCTGTTTTAAAAATATATTTGAAACTAGCCACTGACTGGGAAAAAGAAATAAATCATGGATATGTCTATATTAAATTAATAATTAACCATTATTCCAAATAAACAAAGTTAAGAAATGCAGGGGTTTCAAATGTTACTTTCTTCATTCAAAGCAATAAAGCTCCTAATGACAAATTTTACTAAACAAACAATTCTATATTAAATTTATGACAAGGAAACTGTCGGCAAATTTTAGATCCGAAGAATACCAACAGCTATAGCGTGTCAATATGTCACATTTTTGAATGTGAAGAAAACGGTACACCAAAAATTACAGACACTCAGCCAAAAGACATATCCATATCAATATGGTTTTTTAAAAATTTTATAGCTATCATATCAAATAAACATCTTACCCAAACATTTAATATTTCGATGCTCTATTAATCTGTGAACGATACTTACTTTCGATCCTAAATTAAGAAGATGTATGTAACATGTTTATATATGTGGATATATATATGTTTATATATGTGTTTATATATTATATATGGATACATTATGGTAACCCTACAGTCCAGTAACCAGATAGTTTTACCTGGAAAAAATTAAGAAGTTTTTTTTCTCAGTTAATATTTATTTTTCTAGGTGCTGAATCCGAATTTCTGTAGATTCCAAAAATATATATTCATTGATTTTTGTTTTGGCTTTAAAATAATAAGAATAAAAAAAACAAACTGCTTTAAAGTTCCTTGATATTATTTGAGGTAACTAAAATTTTAATATTTTAATCTCATAATATTATACTAATAGAATAATTTCTTTTTTGAAAGTATTTTAATGTTTAATGAATATCATATGATTAAATTTAATATATTATTGCATATTATATAATATTAAATATTGAATAAAAACTTTTATTCAATCAAACTTAGTGCCATCTGAATTCCCCGTTAACTCTGGAGATTATAAGTAATAATGTTAGCATTGAAACACTTCTTAATGTAAACATGTACATTAATTTTTAAGACCTGTATTTTCATTCAAACAGGTTTATTAGAATAATATTTCTATCGACCCATACGAAGAGCAAAAAATGAGAAATTAGAGATCTGTTTAAGTAAAAAAAGAGCTAAAATAAAATCAGGAGGTCGCCTTACAATCCTCTTGTTTTTACAAGTATTTACTTTAATGCACATATACATTTGCTTGTTTTTTTTTTAGTCTTCAGACTTGTATGAATTCAAATATAAAGGTACTAATGTTATTCTATTATGAAATTCTGATATCATTTGTATGCATACAATTTCAAAACTATTTAAAAAAAAAAAAAAGTTATTTAAATCGTAAAAAAAAAAAAAAAAAAAAAAAAAAAAAAAAAAAGCAGGACTACAAGGCTCAGTGCTTGCCCCACTAGTCTACGTCATATACACTTAGGATTTGTCCTTAAAGAAGTTTACAACAACAACGGCATTAAAAAATCTTTTGCAAATTTATTTTATAATTAATTTTTTAGACTATAAAAGATTTATGAGGGCTTGATAAAAAAATTTCCGATAAACTTTCTTTATTTTGAATTATTGAGGAAGTCTCTAAAGGTCTGTTTTGCATATTCGTTTTCAATTTACCTGTTTGTTATATTCAATGTTAATATAATCTCATGAATAGTTCATGAATGTTGCGTGGTTTTATTTAAGGGTAACCGATTTACTAAAACGGGTATCATACGACTTGAAACGGTTCCTCTTAGTATGTTTTTGCCAAAGTGTCCGTGAAATATTGCCGCGAGGATCCATCCCGCCCTAATGACCAGCGATTTAATAAATGCACACGAGGATGTCGTCTCTGCTCTCTCGATGTTACAATTTGTCTGGTTGAGGGGGAGTTTTCTCTGAGTATGGTACTTGAGCAATGTGCGCTCAAATGGGGCGTGAGGATGAACAATTCGTGAATTGGATGATGGTGAGAGATTATTTTGTATATGTTTCATTTCCATCTAAACTACTGATAATGAAGGAGTTTCAAAAGTAACCAATAATTGTATCTGAGATTTTTATATTAATCATTAAATTTATTAATTTTATCAGGCTTAAATGTAAGAAATCGCCTTATGTTTACCTAGGTTCTAGACTACTCAACTAATAGACTTTCCTGTATTCTTTAATGCAACATTTGTAAAAGCAATTGGTACCTTCTTTGGAGATATACATATTATTTAAAGCTATATTTTAATCTTCTTGTTACTTTATCATTTCATTACCAGAAGAGAAAATAATAAACAAGACAAAATCCTTAATAAAAAAAAAAAAAAAAAAAAAAAAAAAAAAAAAAAAAAAAAAAAAAAAAAAAAAAAAGCCAATATCTGCTCATAAAAACTTTATTAGAAATTATTTTTTTTTTTGTCAACGTTATGCCATATTTTCAAGCCCCGGGTTAGACAATAATAATAATTGATAGCAAAAAAAAAAATGTATTATGATTCAAAAAGCTACTACAATACAACATTTTATATAAAATAAATCACCCGTTGATAATCTTAATATGTCTAAAAATTTTATTTTTTATTCACAAAGAGTTTCCTCATAAATCTAAAGTACTATTTTTGAAAGAATAACAATAGTTATAATCTGAAACAAATGAAGTTGCAAAATTTATTCCATCGTGTATTTCTATTTTTTATTGATATCTTATTGATTTATTGATACTATATCAGATTAAAAAAAAAAACAGGCAGTTTTTTCAGGAGCCATGGGTAAGGTACAAAGGTTGGTTAAGAATAGTGAATTTCTATGATAGATAGTTGTTATTAAATGTTTTAATTTCTTATATCCATATATTCAGTATCCATAAAGCAATAATGTATTTTTTAAAATAACCAAAACAATGTTTTTAAACATATAGATGTTTTAAACAGGTAACTGGAATAATGATACATATTAATATAAAATATTGCTATATTTTAGTTGTGTTTTTTTTTAAATATCTTAATACATATTTTGTGTTATAAATTATTGTTGTTGATTCTAGGGATTAAAAATATATCTTAGCTATGTAATGTTGCCCAAAAAAGAAAGAAATTGTTCTAATAATGTTTTTATCAGGAGATAGTATTTGCTCTTTTCTTTTTTAATATAGCACAACAAATAAAACACAAAATTAATTTTATGTTTTTTTATTGTTAGTTGCATTTTGGACGATTTTTATACATATGTTTGTAATTCCAGAGTTTATTAACACTAAATATTTCGGTTCAGTTTGATGGTTGATTCTGAGGGTTTAAGATAGGCAACCCGCCTTACTCATAAGATGTGACGGTTTCTCCTTCAGGGCAAGGGGCTACTTATGTTTTTAAAGGAGTAAAGATTTTTAAAATTCTCTAATTTTATTTATTTATATCGTTTTTCATTTTTCATAATTAAAATATGAATATAAAAAGCTATTTCGTTATTTAGAGTATTTGAATGTTCCTGAAATTTTTATATTTACGTATTAATTACTATAATAATAATATATAAATATAAAAAATAATATATAATAATAATAATAAAATTTTAATTTAAAATAATTTAAACTATAACTATAAGAGAAAATTATTTCTGAGAAAGAAAATATAATTACAATATACAGTTATAATTATTTACTTCAATATTTTGTTTCGGTTATTGATATAATACATAGTAATATAACTATGATGCTTATATTTTTTTTTTCAATCAAAAACATTTAATTTTTATTTATACCAATAAAATTTCATACCTCGATAGTAGATAAACCATACAGTTATTAAAACCCTATCTTAAAAATCAGAAAAAAAAAAAAAATAAATCCCCCAAAAAAATCATAAAATTCCTTGTAAATCCTACACAACTCAACTGTGTAAAAGTACTTTCAATTCTGTCTTCTTTTTTAAAAAAAGGGTATCCATAGGGTGTCAATAACTGATTTTACCTTTTTTTTGGTCTCTATCTTGTAAAATACATTCCAGGAATAATGCTTGGTGTAAACTTTTCTTGCTTAGCTTAAAGTATAGTAATTAAGGATTAAATGAATGCAAATTTCAACTTTATTGAACTATTCCTTCTATAATTACATTATGAGTATTTCCGAATATTTTCTTAAGGGTGTCAATAACTGTCTGGTTTACCCTAAAGAAAAAATATAAAAAGAAATATAATTATGCATGTATTTTACAAGAGCGATATATACTCGTAGATTAATTGATTAATGTTTTTATTTTTATTTCAATAAAAATTTGGTAATGATAAATAAATTAATGATAGTGATAAAATATTAATTGTAGTCTGATATTTAATTATAATTATTTTCTCTATGTCTACAATCGTTTTATTATTATATTAATTACTTGAGCCCTGTTAATAGACCTCGTTAATTGTATTAACCTAGATGGAGTTATGCCAGCATTTACGGGTCAGATTTTACGCTAAATGAGCAAGGTGATAAATGAGGTTAGTTCCACTCGGAAAATAATTTCTTAAAAGGGAATTAAGCTCATTTCCTTTATCTCATTTCCTCAGGTTTGATTTATTGAAAGCGGCAGAGCTTTCCTATCTGCTCTTGGCCAGGCCTGAGATCTCTCTTGGCCCGGTTTGTAAGAGCAGAACCGTTCAAGTAATACCTATTAGAAGCAAAATGGTCTTAAGAATGAAATATCTAAGAACAATCCCTAAATTAATGGCATTTCTATCGATTTCATTGTATTCTAGTCATTTGAAAATTATGTGCTGCAGTTAAATTTAAATTGAAGCCATTGAATAGATCTTCGTGTTTTTTGTTTTTGTTTTTGTTTTTTAAGAAAAATTATAATTTTTTACATTTTCCTACCATATTACATATTTATAATTATTTGTTATATGCGTCAGTTATGTAGTTTTAACTATTTCAAGTAGCTTCGTTAAAAATATATAAATTTCAATCATACATTTGCAATGTATTGACAAATAATGTAATTAGTATGTATATATATATATATATATATATATATATATATATATATATATATATATATATAAACAAATAATGTAATTATATGTATATATATATATATATATATATATATATATATATATATACATATTCATATATTATGAAATAATTCTTATTTTAATAAATATTTTTTAAATATATTTTTTATTTTTGAAGAGAAAATATTTGACCCCGGTTGGGATTCGAACCCAAGTCTCCACCGCAGTGCGAGTGCTCGAGGGTATGGATCAGTGAAGAGAAGAGATTTCCCTGGTTCGGATACGAGCTCGGTGGCCTAGTGGATAAGGCGCCACGCTAGAGAGGTGGAGACTTGGGTTCGAATCCCAACCGGGGTCAAATCTTTACTCTTCAAAAATAAAAAATATATATACATATATTTTTTTATTTTTTTTATTTTATATAATCTGTCCTGACCACTTACGCTGATGACACATGTCTGTTAATATAGTAAACAATGATCCCTTCATTGCCTCCCAAACACTCTAATCCCATATCCTAAGCCTTCAAGAATGGTGTCAAAAATGGAGAATCAAAATAAATCCAAAAAAATCTCACCAAATAAGATTTACCCTTCGTCATAAACCTACGACTTCCTGCCCTACAGTATCCTTTAATGATATTCCACTAATCCCTGTCGAACAGATCCGCTACCTAGGACTCCACTTGGACAAACGTCTTACTTGGAATCCACATACAAGACTAAAACGACAAGAAACTGCCCGTCGTTACTGATTACTTCAACATTTATTAGACAAACGGTCAAAGCTCCTTATTAATTACAAAAGACTCGTATACATGAGTGTGATTAGAACCTTCTGGACGTACGCAGTTGAGCTTTGGAATTCCACTAAACCATCCAATTCATCTCGTATCAAATCCAAAATCCTTTGAAAAATCCTCAATGCTCCATATTATGTAACTATATTTTATATAACTATATAATATCCGACGGTAATCTAACTATATTTTTACTATAAAACATATAATCGAATTTTATAGATATTATTCCTCCGCTATTGTAAAATCTTATATCTCGAATTTCGATCAACCAGTGTAACTGAAAATGATTTTTTTTTGCATATCCTTGATCTATCTGCTTGTGGCTAAGAGGTTGTAATCTGATTGTTTAAATAATTCAATATCAAGATAGATTTTTTTAAAAATTCTAAAATAATTGGGAAAATTTTTGAAGCCAGTAGCGTGAATTAAATAGGTTTTTGATAAAAAAGTCCGCCTAGAGATTGGAAATTTATGATCTCGTTTACAAATAAGGCAATAAATAAATTTGTCCATAAAGTGCTGCCATCTCTTGGAAAATAATATTAATAAAATTCGATACATCTTGCCTTAAATGTATTGTTTCTTATTCATATGTATTTTTATTGAAACTTCTATCGTTTATTATGAAGCAAAACTAAAACTTAAAAAATGCGTTATTGTTGAATAAATTATGATATAATTTAATACAATAATAACTATTTACTACAAGTTTCAATATATCAAATAATTATTGTTAACTTTAGGAATTTTTTAATATGCTGATAGGGTATTATTCCTTGAACAAGAGTCACATTAAATGAAACCTATTGTTGCAGACTGTACTATTCATACTTGTAGACACGTGAAAGACAAGCCCTTCTTTGGCTTAAGAAATCGTTGGACGTGATTAGTGGCGACTTCAATCCTATATAAGTAGGCGTCTGACAGGGGGTTTGGCAAGGTTCTATGTTATGCGATATAGATCAGCGTAGACAATGTAATAGAGGCGCAGCCGTGGGTCCGTTTCCAGTCACTGGGTTTAATGTATAATTCAGTATGGAGTACACTGACTCTCCTTTGATTCAGTCATGTTTATGTAATTCTGCTAAGGTCTTGTTTAATTATTCATTAGACAAACTTAAACGATTAGAGGGACGAGGGAGAGAGGGGAGGGAAGGCGGGACCTTTGTAAGGATTAGGGAGGGTCTTCGTGGGTGAGGCTCGACTCTACGCTCTCGAAAGAGATATCCTTAGCTCTTCCATCAGGGCCCTTTCAGCTTTATGAAGATCGGGGAATACATTATGCTTTATTGAAAACTTAGAATATATTTAAATTTAAAATGAGGATATATGCTGCTCAGCTCGGCCTTTTTTTTTTTTTAACTTTCTCACCTTTTGGACTTCTTTCGCTCTTAGATATATGGTTCATATAACACAGGAGTTTTGGGAAATAAATTAATATCCAAAGATACGTTAATAGAGGCCTAACCCCCGGATGCGCTAGACAACTACGGTTCAGTTCAATTTATGATTATATTATGCGGCATCTATTAACAGAATGCAGGTACCTTGTTTGGTAATATCGCCCATACCAGCTGAGCTTTTGGAACTATGAATTATTAATATTTATATCTGAATAGGACGACAATCCTACGACATTTATATTTTTATATATTCTAAAAGTTTTGAACAGAAATGTCTTGTCCTAGTCGAATCAGCTTTAACCTTTTACATTATAACCGATCAGACATTATTCTTTTCATAATATTTAGATAACATATTATGTAATAATCGATTCAATAACTTATATACAACGAAGTTTAGTTTTTCTGAAGTAAGTGGAAAATATTTTTGGATATCCCATGTTTTAACAGTCCTTTATTTATTTTTCTTGTATGCGTTTTCTATATTATAGCTCTATAGAAAGATTATTTTATCTTTGGTATACGATGCTAATACGTTGTATATTTGGTATAGGTAGTATATTTCAAACTTTAAGATTTTCAGACAAAAGTTTTCTTATCTTATGAAATTCTATATATTGGCACAATATTGAGCGTTTAAATACCTTTAAATAAAACATCTTCAATATGTGGATAGTACTGTCACTGAGCCTCCACTGGGTTTCGACAACCGTGACGCAGCTGAGTGAGCAGGATTGGGATTTTTCGGGGCTCATAAATGAAGGGACAGGCTTAGTTCAGGTCAAGTGTATATATAGTATGATTGAATTTTTAATTTTGTTTCTCTTTTTACTATATTATTATTTAAATTTATTTTATTTAATTTCCTATATTGTATAGTATAGGTTTTATTTTCATTTTGTATTGTATGAATGGATTCATAACAATCCATAATACTTATTGTAAAACGTAATATAGATTGTAATATTTACGCAAACAAAGTTTTCATATTAAAAATAAAAGTAATAAAAAATAATATGGAATTTTTTATATTACTCATTTATTTATTTAATTAATTTTTTTATTGTTATATATTAGTAGGTTAAATTTTTAAAATAGAATCTCTTTAATTGTTATTTCTACGTTTATAAGTTTAAATGTTTTTGCAGGTAAGTACCTAATTAACAATGGATCACAACCAAGTAAGAATAATTCATTATATTTTTAATTAATTTGTTTTTCTTTATGGTTCTTCATAGCATATATCTTTGTTTATCCAACGTTTGCCAATTAAGATATGCAATAATGTACTTTTATTATTTATCTTGATGTTTTGAAAATTTAGTTTAGATGTAAAATTTCGATTAGATATTATTCGAGTGATATTTCTAGGACCTTATCATTTATATCAGCTAAATTTAAAGCTTGGTTTCCAAGACTTGGTTGATTTTATTTATTTATTTTTTTTTTAGTTTACAAAACAATTTCATGCTCTTACACCTTTGTCATGCCTGTACGCGCATTAACCCTTTTCCCCAGACGCCATGACAATTACAGTACTCCACCGACCATTCCCTGGGAGGACACCCTAATGACAGGCAGGCGATTCGTCAGGCGCCGTGGGAAGATCACGCCGAAGCCGAAGTAGGTCGTGTCCTCACGATGACTGCCTGTCCGCAGTCTGATTGGATGTAGGAGTTGCATTTTGTAATCACATTCATATCATTTAGCAATCCGCTTTCGTATCTTTAGAAGTATGATTTTGAAAAACCTTGATCGTATCAGTATAAAATTTCCTGATGTTAAGAATAGGTTCAACAAAGTTGTTTTCCATAAATGATATGCATCCGAATGCAGTAGGCTCATTTGATTTTTTTTTTATTCTACACAAAAAAAGAAAGAAAAAAAAAAAAAAAAAAAAAAGACTTCCACCCAAACGGCTAGTAATATGTTCATAATGCCAAAATTTCGAATTTATATAATTAAATATACCGTATGATCATTGTTCTAAAATTTACCGAAATTCTTAAATATCACAGTTAAATATTCAGAGGTGGGACGAAATGGTTATTTTGAATATATTCCGCCTATAGATATGTTATCTTTACAGAGCTGAACCCGCGCAATGCTACCTAAGATGACGGTCGTTCATCATCTTTTTCGTTCCCATTGTTACAGGCCTGCCTAAAGGTCGAAATGAGTTGTGGAATGAGACACCACATGACTGAGTTAAAAGATCATCACAGTTAGGTGTCCAATAATACCTAATTTTAACAAAAGTAGAAACTAGACAGTAGGTTCGAACGAAAAAGAAAATAATAATAGGTTTTATAAGAATACAACTGAACTATGTAGTCCATCCATTACAAATTAAGTTCCCAACAGTCAAATAATACCATCTCATGCCTTAATTATCATGGCAACGTCACGGAAAGTGTTTCTACTGGCCCTATCGTAACACATTCCTAAAAGAAGAAAGTAAACTGTACACAGGTATACCGTGAGAAAAACACACAAGTAGTAAAAAGAAAGTGCGACAAAACGGGGAATAAAAAAGGTAAAATATAAAAAGTGGATTGTGGATAAAAAGAGGGGACTGTGAGATAAGTGACGTCGCTTTGTGATCAGACAAAGGTGGCTGGGCGAACAGTAGTAAGGAGTTGGCTCCACAGTCCAGCCCACTGCTACCCTTTGTGTCCTCTCTTCATTTCCTTTATATTTTTTTTTTTTTACCTTTTCGCCTTCGGTCCTTTCTTCGGTGACAAAAACCATTAGCCCTGAGGTAGGACTTTTGTCGGGGGCGTGAAGGATAGTCGTGAAGTCGTGCCCGTTATCTCATCGGGGGTAATCTGGGATTAGAGTCCACCTCGTTGGAGAATTTTATCAGCCCTGTGTCTTATGTTGTCTTGTGTGGCTGGTCAGGCCATTTGTCCTTGGGTTTTTGTTTTTTTTTTAATTGAACATCTGTAAGTACATCATTTATTTTATAAAGGTTATTCTTCATTTCCTGTATGTATTCTTCATTTCCTTCCAAACCAATAGAAACACTTTAAGAGTACTCTCGTTGTTTACAGTACCTAATTATTTCCTTAAATTTTGTATTGGAACTTTTATACATATTGAAAACTATTTGAAATTTTGAAGAACTCAACCCCAGATGGCTTCAAAATATTAATATTCTTAGGAATAGAACCCACAAAAGTTCTTAACTGGCAGCCTGGAAACTTTCCCTTCAACTCGCTATCCCATTACAATGTCTTTTTTTTTTTTTAATTTTAACCATTTTTATTAATTTTTTTTATCAGACATCTTTTAATAGACGTCTAAAAGCAATTTTTAACCCTCTTCAGAGCTCAGCGTAGTACAGCACACCATACCTTGATACATCGTTTGGATGGACTGCTTCGTTCAAAACATTAAATGAGGTTAAAAAAAAAATATTATTTCTAATTTAATATTAGACCAATAATGAAGAAACAAAAACAGTTAATTTAAATGTTTTTAAATTACTCGTATGCTTGTCCTGAAAATGGATACTCCGATATATGCTTTTCAATATTTATATGCATTTGGGACAAAAAAGCTTGATGGTGCAGTTCAGATCGAAGACAAAAATATTTTTTATATCCTCTTAAATCTATGGACTCAATTTCCCCATGACTGGGAAAAACTATAGATCGTGGATATGTCTATCGATATCTACTGCCTCCTAAATTTAAAATTTTAGGATTTATCCCAAGTTTTTATTAAAAAGTTCAAATAACTTAAATTAAATTAACAATAAATGATTATTCAAAATAAACAAAGTTTAGAGAAACTAGCGGTTCTAAACGTGACTTTTTTTTTTTTTTTTCATTCAAACCACTATAGCTCCTAAACGTTAGAGCCTAGCGGCAAATGTTACATTAAAAAAAATATATTATCCATTAAATGTCTGATGGGGAAATGATTGGCAAACTTTCGATCTGAGCCACATCAACAAAGTTAAAGTCAAAAAAGCCCCAACACTTACAAAATGTTGGCAAAACATTACTTTTTTTCATTCAATATAACTCAACAGTAGGTTATATTTCAACAATTATTCTGCATTAAATTTCTCATAAGGATACTTCGGTCAACTTCTCAATCCGAGTAACAGCGGTAGAGCTTGGGTGTGTCAAAATGAATTTGAAAAAAAATATTACACCACAAAATTTTAGAACCTCAGCCATCATTCAAGACACATCCATGTCAAAAAGTACCATGTTCATTGTTATTTTCAGTCTAATTAATGAAAATACTTTTAACTCGAAACTATGACCTAATATAATATGGCCTAGTTAAATTTGTTTTATTATTCGTATAGACATCTTGATTTCTTGCTTTAATCATTTCTTAGTTTATATTATGTATAATATTTCAGAGTGTTTTAGTTATTAAATATCTTCGGTTCAAATGAGCTTAAGGAAGTAAGGTTAACTAACCAAATATAATAATAATAATAATAAAACAACTAAACTATGAAGAAATACATAAATAAAGCTTCGATATACTAAACAGCAATTCAGGATACCAGTGGAAATTTCCATATTACATTTGGCAGTGTTTTAAGTTCACCATTAGCTCTAAACTTAAATACCTTTGAAATAAATCTTGCCAAATACTGTTATTATAAGATATATATTAATATATCCTCTAGAATATGTTAAGTTAAAACTTATATTTTTTAAATGTGATAAAAAAATAAGATTAGGTCAGTATTTGAAATGTGTTTTTATAAGATAAAAAAGTTGTTTAAATATAGACTTAAAAGTAATAAATAATAAAATATATAATTTAGTTCAAAATATACTGCCTAGATAATAAAAACGATTGTGATCTCGTTATTGAAAAAGTCAAATAAAATCATTCTTATCTTGGAAAAAATAAGAATAAAAATAATATCAGTTCTAAAAATAATTTTTGGATATAAAGTGTTAAAATCCATTTTATTTATAAAGTTTATAATTTATTTTTCATTTTTCGTATCTTATAAGGTTAAGGTTATGGATATATATATTGTTTTATCTCTGCTGTCCATTTGTGTGTGTGTGTGTGTGTGTATATATGTTGTTTTATCTATTAATATTTTTCTGATTATTAATTGTTTATAAATGAGTCATCAATACTTGAACGTATATCACATAGAAAATATAATAAATACTAAACTAATTGTAAGAATAACAGAAAAAAGAAGTAATTTCTGTAAATTATTGTTTTCAATTGTTTGGTTAAACCAGTCTGGTTAATGGTATGGAAAAAATGAAGTGAAATGTTTCGATTAGGATATAAATAAGAATGTTGTTGGTTTTAAAAAACTAATATTGAATTTTTACTCTTGAAAATGTCACATTCATAAAATTTATTATAATGATTAATTAGCATGTTGAAACGGTGTTTTAGAAAATGATATAATGAAACACTATATATTTTACTAACAGAAAAAAAATGTATGTATGTATATATATATATATATATATATATATATATATATATATATATATATATCAAAATTATATTTTGTCGACCCTTAGAAACTATATAATTAACTGTTTAACAATAATTTTTTGGTCCTTTATATTTAACAATAAATATTATTATCCATATACATATTTTATTTCTTCCTTCTCCTCTTTTTTCCTTTTGACGTTTCGACCCCTTATTTAATGGGGTCCTTTCAGAACAAAAACTGGGTACCCCGAAACTCCAGGCCAAAGCCCACCGATTGCAGCAAGTGCTTGCCACCCGACACCAGGGTACACTTGCTGCAGGAGTCGGTGGGCTTACTGGCCTGGAGTTTCGGGGTACCCAGTTTTTGTTCTGATGAGGACCCCATTAAATAATGTATATGGATATATTATTTTATTGTTAAATATATATATATATATATATATATATATATATATATATATATATATATAGTTACAATTGTTAAAATAGTTCAAATTGCTTACCTATAGAAGTACAGAGATGGCCATTTTTGTTTCAATATTCACTAATCTTATGTTTCTAACGAGCGAATTTCGAAATATTTTATGAATTTTTAATATGAGGGCACTTTAAATACAAATATAATAGCATCACATTTATAACACTTTAACATATTTAAAACTAACAACTCGTCGCACCCGAACCGCACCAAAATGACTTTCTAACCTAATAAGACAAAAAAAAAAATCTGTCCTGTTGAGATGTGAAGGGAAGCTAATTTGATTAAAAAGGTTACTGTCACCTGATTGGCCGAGAGGACCTCCCACCATTATCTCTATAACCCCAGTCTTGTTTCAAGTGCTAACCATTAAAAGTATGTGGTTTAATGTTAAGGTAGTTAAGAAAACCTTGGATTTGTGTTTACAGGTATGTTACTGTATTAATTATTATTGAGACTACTGATTTTTCACTTCCATGATGTTTCTGAATTAAGAACTAAGTTATTTTTGTCCAGCCATTTTCAAATGAAAATGTTACATTACTTGGTAGAATAACAAATGACTTATTTAGAAATGCTATTTGCAAATATTTGTTCATTTTAAAAAAAAAATAATATTAAAGGAAAGGTAAAGGAGATTTATTTCATTTAAAAATATTATAACATTATTCAAAGTAAAATCTTCTACATAAATATTATATTTAATAGTTTTAAATGTGAATATATGTATGTAGTATCTACTAAAAGTAAATTTAATTTTTTAATATTTTTGTTTAACAGGTTGAAAGTTTAAAAGTATTTATTAGATATTTTCTAAATAAAATAATCAATAAAGTTCAAGCTTTGGCCAATTTATTTGTGATTAAACACTAACCTAAAATATGAGTTATGAAATGAATTTTTTCTGATGGTTGAAATTTTACACTTTATTGGGGAAAAAATATATCTAGTCATTAAACATTTATTTTGTTCTTTAATTTATTGAAGTTTACAACAAATTATAACTAATACTTAAATATCCTGAAATATTGAATAAACATTTTGTGTTATTATTTCTGTAAATTTATTATTATTGAATCAACTTTTTTATTCAGTAAGTTGTTGTTATATAATAATTTCTTTCTTGCCTACATAGTTTTAAATATATTTTGTTTGCTTAAGAGCTAAGGAGTTTATCCTCGTTAGTTGTATATACTATGAATTAGTATATACAGTTTCTTTTATATTGTTTGAGATTTATTAACTGTTAGATAAACAAATCAATGCTATCAAATTATTCATAAATGGATTAATAATTCAAATACAAGTTTTTATTTATAAGAAAGTGTATTAACAAAATAAGATTAAAAAAACGGTAATGAATTCATTCTTAGCCAACTTAAATTTTAATCTGCAGTTATATTACGTTATTTATGTCCCGAAAATGTCCAAATAAGAACGATTTTTATTTATCGTATGCTAATAGGAATATATTTAAATAATCTGACGAACTCACTGATTTGAAGAACCAATTTTAGTATAAACCATTGAGATACATTAGTCAATATTTCCAAGATTGATGTGATACACCCAGCACTGTAAAACTCAAAAGAATGTTTGCATATTACGGAAAACTATATAACCGGTCACTAACATTATATTAAACTAAACAATTAGCAAATTTAAAATTTAAAAATAAATAACATAAAAATAACACATAATGGTTTGAACAGTTCGGAGAGCATCACTAGACTGAAGTAATTCAAGGATGAGAACGCATGCAGCCATATTGGGGAAGTGTAAACATTCCGATAATTCAATTTAAAGTCTGTTAGGATTGAGGATATTCGTTTATACCGTAGAACCTTTTTATTCAGTTTATTTTAAAATTATTTATTCTGTACTGTGTAACTCAAACTATACTATTTCGAAACTAACGTTTTTTTTTATTATTATTATGCTTAGGCTCTACTGTCAATAAATATTTCGGTATTCTATATGTTTTATATTTATTAGTATAATTATCTAAAAAAATATCTAATAATAATAAAAATTTAAATGAGAATGTTATAGTTGTTAATTATTAGTCATAATATAAATTAAAAGTTTCATTAGTTCGTTTGATTTTTAGTTATTAATATTCCAATTCTTATTATATCGACCTTTATCTTCTTTTTAAATTATGTTGTTTTTTTTTCATCCTATTCTTAAATTTATGTATGTACCCTCTTAATATTATACATTCTTTATCTAGTTGTAATATTATGTATATTTAACTGTATGAACTGTATATATATATACATATTTTTTTTTACAACCTACTTTAAACATCATTATTATCTTTTATCCCGAGACAGTTTTAACTTTGTTTAAGTCTACATTTTTTAGGCAGTGTAGCTCAGTAAAACCAACTATAGAATTTATATTACTAGTGAAATAATACGGTATGATTGAAGGTGTTGCATACTATTCAATCTCTAGATCTGCTAATTACCCTTTGTACCCGAAAATCTCTCTTTTAACTTCTCTTGGAGAATTTCGTTTGTTGCTTTAATTTGAATGAATGCACTTCAAAATCTCAGTCAGATTTTGTTTATAAATAAACTATTGTCTCTTTACAAAATATTGAATTTTTTCATAATTATTCTGATTATTATTTTAATTTTTTTTTGTTTATTAAATCAAAGGATTATTGGTTATTGTTTTTATGTATTAATGCTTATTTATTGTATATATTTGCATTGTCTTTATTTTCC
Source organism: Euschistus heros (assembly GCA_003667255.2). Classification (NCBI taxonomy): domain Eukaryota; kingdom Metazoa; phylum Arthropoda; class Insecta; order Hemiptera; family Pentatomidae; genus Euschistus; species Euschistus heros. Next base: position 356,792 of record RCWM02000611.1, on the reverse strand, counting down.
CTCTCATCATTATTGTATAATTCAGATAAACAATTGGAGTTGATATCTTGATCATATAAAGTTAGCTCAATATATATATCCTAATAAGCTATATATATCCATATATAACTTGCTATTCCATCCCTGATAATCCTCCGAGGCGTCTAAAAAGAAGATGGCCTAGAGACCTTTTAGACTAAATTTTAGTTAAGAGCATAATATGGGTTATACAAGTAGATAATTTTATTCTATAACTCATAAATTGTGTGTATGAATAAATATTAATAAGTTTATTTATTGATAATCATGTAATATTATTCTGATTATTATTTTAATTTTTTTTTGTTTATTAAATCAAAGGATTATTGGTTATTGTTTTTATGTATTAATGCTTTTATTGTTTATATTTGCATAGGGGAATTATATATAAAAAAAAAAAAAAGTAATTATTCTCTCTTTACAAAATATTGAATTTTTTCATAATATTCTGATTATTATTTTAATTTTTTTTTGTTTATTAAATCAAAGGATTATTGGTTATTGTTTTTATGTATTAATGCTTTTATTGTTTATATTTGCATTGTCTTTATTTTCCCTCTCATCATTATTGTATAATTCAGATAAACAATTGGAGTTGATATCTTGATCATATAATATATATATATAAATAGAGACATAAAATCATATATATATATATATATATATATATATATCATATCATATATATATATATAATATATATATATATATATATATATATATATATATATATATATATATATATATATAATAATAATAATAATAATAAAGCATGCACACATATGTATTATACATTTCCAGTTTAACTTCTAATCTTGATTCTGAATCATTTTATGAATGTTTAATTAATTTGGCTTTGATTGCCTGTCTAATTTCTTTAATCATGGAACATTGAAGCGAACTGAGTAGTCTTGCGATTGAAACGTTCAATTCAATGCATTAATCCAACTAAGAGAACGCTTATTTGAGTGCTTCGATTCTGAAGTGGAGTGAGGGGAGGTACAACAGTGAAGTGTACAGAAGGTATCTTTCTTCTTCAGTAATCGCCTTATTCGGAGGAATGTGAATTGAGAGTTGTTAGCCTCGTGGAAATTTAATTAAGGGGCTTTAAGGTAGCATTGAAGTCTTGGAATAGGGTAATCACCCAACTGGAATTAAGGGTGTTTTCTCCAGGTTTCATAAGCATTGCCACTAGTGCTAAAACCGTTGCATAACCGTACTTGTAAAGCTCACGGGTTTTATATTCCCTTGGTCCACTTTTAATTGAGATAAGAAGGAAAGTAGTTTATAATCTTAGTGAAACTTGCCATTATTTGTTTCATGTGATGAAACAAATTTTAACGTATAAGTAAGGAATTATTTAATCTGGTATAAAGCAATTTTCCTATTAAGATCACTGAGGTACTGCAATATGTAGATAAATTATTGTGCATAAATTCAGGTGCTATTGATAACTTTGTGTAATGTCATAATTATTTTATAATATACTAATATAACAAACATAAACCGTTTATTTTTATTCTATTTATAATTTATAGTCGTACAGTCTTCTTTTTTTATAAACAAACAAAATACATAGCTGTCTGATTTTAAAAAAATTAAAAATAGGCAATTAGAAAAAAGTATTTCAAGTCTAATTATAACATAAACCAAATAAATGAATATTGTGAAATGAAATATTTTTGAAATAAAATAATCATTTTTAGAAATACAGCACAGATGAAACCCCCAGAACGGAAGTTGGATTGTCATTTTAACTTTGGAGATTTAGAAAGCAGTTAAAGATTTAAAAGCGGTGGAACCCTTTTTCCATTAAACAGATGCTCTTTGCTTAATGGTCTCCGCCTTCGGGAGATTTAACGCCGTATTTAAAGAAAGGGTCAATAAAAGAATATATTTCCTTTCCCATTGACGACTTCTAATTCCCGTTTAGCTGTAAAACCTCTGCTAGGCTTTCAGACTAACTCTTTACAACTGTTTGATGACCAGGTGGCAGGTGTGGGCCCTTCTAATCGTCTGTTTATATCTGTCTTTCGATAGCGTATGGTGCCTTGATCATAATGTTGTGAATGAAATATTTCGAAATGATCTCTCGAAATAGATTATTTTAAGAGATTCTATCCCCAACTTCGTAAATTAGGTGTATTGTTGAGACTCGATCAACCGACGTGGTTGAAACCGAGATGGGCGACGAAATCAGCGGTTAATCGATACTCCAAAGAAGTAAGGGAAATACATGACCTAAGACAATTGACATAATACATACAGTAGGACCTTGATAATACGAACAAATTGTTGACAGGGGGTCGTCCAAACTAGAAAATCATCCGCATTAGTATAGAGGCATGTATTTATTAATGTACAATTAAAATAATTAACTACAATGAAGATAATAACATAATAAGAAGATAAGTAAGATAAATATAGTATAGATAAGTAAAAGCACAATCCCTCATACAACGTAGCAGCATAACTTCTCAGCTCAAATTCATATTTTTCTCAGACCGTTGAAGTGCCACGTTGAAAACTTTACTGAGGTACGCGTGATCGTACAAAAGTATCAATACAATTAGAATTGATGAATTAATTGTCATTTCTATTAGAGTTTTTTTTAAATAAAAACAAATTTCGAATGTTAAATGTTCATCATCAGCCTGCTTTAGCTCCTGATTTCTTTCAGATGTCCTTTTTATTTGGCCTCCTTAGAACTGATGATGAAGTTTTAACATTCAAAACCAGTTTTCAAATAAAAAGGACTCCAATTGAAGAGGCAATTAATTCATCATCCTAATTCAAAGCTTTTACCTTGTCCTTCGATGTGGCACTTTCATGTTTATGGACAGCCATTGTAATCTAAAACATGGTTGTGTAAGTGGCACTACTTATTATTATTCTAAAAAAGTAAAACAATGGCACATGTCGGGAAAAGCAAGAGGTAGAGGTAGAAAAAGCAAAATATTGTGGTGGATCGTCCGAACGTCCGGGTCGTGCGGACTGTAAGGTATCCGGATTATTGAGGTCTTTCTGTATATCTATTTAATAACAGAATGATATTTATTATGAATGCAATAAAAATATACAAAAGTAACATTACTACCTGTGGTGTAGTGGTTAAAAACCTGATCGCGGGTTCGCAAGATGAAGGATTTTTTAAAGGGAGTAAAAAATCCTTAGCTATGCTTGAAAAAAAATTTAGGACTCCCACTGTAGCATCGTCCGATTAGCCATGCAGCTTAAACGAAATTTGCTTATTTTCTTTTGTTTAAGAACCGACATTCTACCTGCACGTTCTCTCCATTGTATAAAAACCATCAAATCGAACAATTCTGGATCAGTTGTAACCTCCAGATATTGAAGTGCCTTCTCCCACCTAGCAAACCCTTCTTCATGAGAAATTGTTAATGACGAATCATTTTCTAGTTGACCGACCGTTTCATAGAGTTACCTAATATATTGATAGAAAATCGAATGTTTTGTGAAAAAAATAATAATACATAATAAAGTGAAATAATAAAATATAAAGCTCGATTAATCGAGTTCTAATTTTGTTTGGATTGTGAGAGTAGATGCAAATTTAAATAGTTTCATTCTAATTGTCTGTAAATTTATTTTCTGTTATATCAGCTGTTGATCTACTCTAGAGTCACAATCTCTATAAAGATAACCTCTTAGTTCTTCATTGGGTTTTGGGGAAGCTGGTAGTTGACCAAATCACTTCCTTCTATGACATAATACTTCCTTACTGAGAACTTAATCCAAGAGAGTAGCAATACTATAGTTTTATTTTCTATATTTAAAAAAATTAAACTATTAATAAAGTCCCCATAATCCTCCCGCAGTAGCATAGGTGTTATACAATCTTATCCCATAATAAAGACTGAAAGTATATAGTCAGACTCTGTTCTCTGTTCTTGAACAGATGCCATTATATATTTCTCTGCATCAGTTAGTGGGGGAAAACACTTGTAGTCATGTCATACCAATTTGCGGTCCCCAGTCAACCACACGCACTAAGAAAAAGAATCAACAAAAAGCTGCTAGCCACTACAAACGAGCTCACACACGGGCTTACAAAAACCTCAGCCAGTGGGCAAAAATAACAAGACGACTATTGTTCGCTAATTGGCCAGCCAAGGATAAAAACCGCATATCCTACGTATCCTACCAGAAGGCGGGCAAAAAGTCCTGGACACACTGGAATCCTCCGGAGTCGGGCGGTTCTTTGGCGGTCTTCGATATACTCGACGGATCGGGATGGTGCTTTGCATAAAAATTAGTAAAGAGGTGTCTGAAAGTATTCAGAAAAAAAAAACTTAAATTCTACACAACCGATGTTGCCTGATAACAGGTTTAATATGACATGTAGTTTGGTATATTTAAGCTACGTGAGTACTGTATACATCTAAAAACATCATTAGTAGACTCTTGATACCTTGTCACTATCGATTATTTTTAGGGTTTTTTTAATTTTATTTTAAAAAATTAACTTTTCTTCTTATTGCTCTAAACATAACGAATTCCTTACAAAGCAAAACGATATAATCTGTATTCTTGCAAGCGAATTTTTATTTGTTTTCCATTCTCCTATACATCAATAAATATTATCTAATGTTTCTTTATCCAAGATAGATCAATTTTTTCCTCCTGCAGTCAATCATCCCTCATACATTTGATCAGTAATCGTTTTGCCATCGGTAAACAACAACCAATCTCTTATCTAGTGGGGATCACAATTTTTTTTTGTGGGAAGGTTTACGTTACACACAATCCTAGGATAAAAGTGATATTGAAAAGTCCTATGTCCTGATAATTGAACGTACTTTCCATTGATTGGTTCATGGATGTTTGTGGGCGTTTTGTAGATTGAGTGACTATTTGGAAGTTCAATCTAAAAACCTATGTTGTTTATAACATAACATTTTTTTTTTCTTTAACATGAGTTCATTGTGAAGTAATGACTAATATATTCTAAATTATATTCCATTCAGCCCCTTGGATATTGCAATAGTTTAGCAAGTTGAACGTATATGGAATATAAAAATAGAATAATCTTGGCATAAGTATAACAACTCAACTTGCTTCCCATTTTGTTACTGAAACTCCCCCGATACTTAATAAACGAAAATGGCTTCAGGACTCTCAAACAAATAAATTTTCCTCACCTAAATTATATAAATAAGACGTTTTAAAGTGCGGAGGTCGCAGGATTTATAGAGTCGTAGGAAGTTATAGCTAATCTCGGATTTTTTCATTCACATCAGTTTTCGTCCACTAAAATCTGGAGTAATCCCAATGTTATACGCACGGATAAAAAGCAGAATGTATCCTCATTCTAGTGATGCTATTACTATTGTAATCGTTTGAACACGGCAGTTGCTATGGCCGTTAGAAATTGTTGATGAAACCTCAACTTTAAAATTTTAACCTCCTAGAAAGGTGTAAAAACTCAATATTTTTTTATTTTGATAAAATTTCACGTATAAGAGTTTCAAAGTGCGGTAACTCGAGATTTTACGTCAGTTGTTCATGAAAAAAAAATGTCCACTGATTTACAGCGGATTTCCTTGGAATTTGGTCTTCTTTTTTTTGAGTTTTTGAGCACCTCAGAGCCGGATAGTGTCTTGAGCATAACAGAAGTATTTTTATATCAAATAGCATACATAACTGCAATTAAATGTGAAAGAATAATTTCTCTATCTTGACTGAGAGCTGAAAAAAATTCGTGATTTTCATATTTTATTTTTTTTTCTCGGCTCCTAATGTTCATTGGCGGCTATAACTCTAGTTTTGCACTTTTATAGGTCCCTACTACCCATACAAAAATCGGCATTCAAATCTGTGAGTTACAACTCAAAACGTCACCTTGTCAGTATTCACAACTTCTTCAGTCTTGTAAAACTGACATTTCATTTCAGCGCATCCTCACTGGGCTAACGACTCTTGCACTAACGGTACCTATATTACCTTCTCCTGACATTCTCCTTTTTACGACGTTCAGCAAAGTCATTGGAAAATAATGAGTATCTAGTCCTAGATGTCGCAGTATTATTTTAATAAATTTATCCCTGGACAGAAGAGGCCATTAGTAAACTTTACAACAATAAGACCAATTTAAAATATTAAAATATATATGAAAATATTGACTATAATATTTTTAAAAAATATTAAAATCATTTCTGGTTTATACAAACAAATAAAATTCCCTATATCCTTATATTTGTTATTTGGGAGGAATAATAATGTGCTTTAAGTGTTTAATTTCAGGTACTATACAAGAAACCTCAAGCAGTTTCTGACTCACATAAATTCATCTAATTTTCTGGCTAGCTTGGGTTGCATGTAGGTGAATTTATTTTTTGTTTATTGTCTCTACTTCCAAAGTCTTTGGTAGAACAGGTTATCAAATTATATAATATATTTCCTTAAAAAACATTGGAAATGCCAAAACTGTCCTTTAGAATCACCCCAAGATTTTTTTCATTCACGTTAATGAAACATTTTTAACTTTCTTTCAGATTGTGGAAACATCTTCTAAGATTCTTTATGCCTAACATAGCATCTGTTAAGTATAGTTTTTCTTCGGATAACTATGTGGTTTTCTTCTATTTATTTATAGAATAAACATTTTCGTAACCCTAATTATCATTAAGCATTCAACAAAAAAAATCTCTTAGAAAATCAAGTTTCTCGGAACTAAACATTTAATTATATAAATGTATGTTAATGAGTATTATAGCGTATGTATAAATATATATTAATTAAATAAATTCTTTTAATGTTTCAAACTGATTTTTTTAAATGCCGGTTTAGTTAATTAACACGAATGTACAATGAGATCAATATTTATGTGAGAGATAAGGCTTGGTTCGTGCATCGGACCTTTCAAGAGTCGGAATACGGGTTTTTCCCATTTGTGGCTGTACAGTTACTTTTAGTGAGTAGATTTAATTCATAGTATATATGAATGCATGTATATATGTATATTATATTTGAACATATAGTATTATACTTAAATATTGGAACAAAAGTTTCTGTTTTTATTTTTTTTAACTTCATTGTTGTTTTTTTTTATAACTTATTAAATCTGATTGTGCTTAAAGTAACAAAATTTAAATTTAATTGTAGGGAAATAGAGTGGATATTCTAATGTATGCTTTTGAAAAATCATTATTTTAAATAGTATAAATATATCTTTAATTATGTAATAGACATATAATTACTTCAAATTGTAGCTAATGTAAATTTTTTAATCAAATATATTGTTAGTTTATAATAAAATATTAGATGTGTTCTGGATTATAAGACTTCAGGATAGTGTTGCTTTGCTATTTATTGGTTTTATTATAATTATTTTTCTAATAATTTTTTTTTTGTGTTTTAGTAAGCTTTGTTGAGTAAATATTACATATCTACCACAATTAAAGGCGTTAAGTAGTAAAAGAGTCCATTCCTAGAATATTTGCAATAATAAGATTTTTAAAAAAACCCTGTAACTAAGCATTATATAATATTTAAAAAATAACTTAGAAACTACTGCTCTCTGAGTTGTGTCACTGGTGTGAAAATCTAATTTTTTTCACTATTCTATCTACTATTTACTTACTATATTGTTTAACTAATTTACTTGAAAGGACCGGGTACAACTACTTAATGAATATGGTGAAATATGTAGAAGTACTTACAAAATGAAAATTTATGGCGCTTCCAATATGTCTAACATCTCTAAATAAAAACGATTTCATTCATTTGTTTTCGAATTATTCCACAAGCATTTTCAATAATTCCTTCGTTCATGAACAAAATTTACTGACTTAAAGATGATAAAATGACAGAACACACCAGTCCAGCATACGTAGTTTCAAATTAAAACTAAAATAATAGTCCAAAGGAATATTTTATTATTATTCATTATTAAAAATGTTAGATGAAGAGGATTCTACATTAAGGGGGATATCTCTCTATTATACCTTTCAAGCCACATTTTATGTACCTTTGATATGCCAGCACATCTACTGGTTATGTCTGTAAGCTCAGACAGAAATTGAAAAATTAAGAAGTAAAAGAAAACATTGCAATTCTCATATAGTAATATAGTCCCACAATGTTTTTTTTTTCATATTGTAAATAGAGCACTTTTATTTTTAAGAAATATTCTATGTTTAATAATAGAACCTGTAACAATTAATAACTATATTATATGATAATTTGGGAATTGTGGAAGGATCCAAATAAACTTACTATAAATATAGCATTATTCGATTAGAGTTGACTGGAGTGTATTCCAATCCGCCGGTTATGCGAAGGCAGACGGCGGTTAACGCACTCGGATATATCGGCTGGTTGTCCAGCGATAAGGTCGAGATAATTGGGCACTGGAGGCTTTATCGCTGGAGCGGTGCTTCGCCTGGGGCTGGTTGTTATCTAGTGTGGAAATATCACAGCTAGCCGTCCCACCTTTTTGCCTTTCCGTCTCTTCTTCACCATATGAATGAAACATAATCAGACCTGCCTGCATATTTCAAGCCAATGCCATGGGCAGAAGTAACTTAACTGTAAAACCATTCTTATATATGTTTTTTTAATATTGTATTTATTCTTATATTTACTTAATAGTTTCATTGTCCCAGGTGAACGGACTAGCTACTTAGGACATCGTCTGGACAAACATTCTACCTCTAGAATCCTCATAATATGCCTGAATAAACAAGGCACTGTTAAACACTTATCGAGCAAACTCATTAAGGTTCCAATTAATTACACATGACTCATTTCCATAACTGTAATTGGTCCTACTACATACAGAGTTGAGATTTAGGTCTTCACTGAACTATTCAATTCATTTCTAATGAATACAACCTTAAAATCCACAGTGGGCCTTACTATGTGACAAATAGACTAATCCACAATGACTTTAATGACCTATATGTTTCTGATTTGGCACGAAGATACCTATACTCTCATAAGATACAACTAACCCATTCAAATCCTACATATTCTTGATTAATTAATTTTTTTTTTTTTTTTTTTTGGTGTGTTATATTCGTTCATTTCATTCAAGTTATTTCTGTATTGTTTATTTTATTTCAGATGAGAATATTTTTCATTTCTTTATAATTGTGTTGAGTTGAAATTAATCCTGTTTTATATGTAGAATCTCGCCTAAAACAATCAAATAAATATTATTACACTTTAATATTCCATGATAGAGACTCAATAATTCAAGAAAACTTCGAACCAAAGAAGAAATAGAATTCTCCGCTATACATTTCGAAACTCTTACTTCCTCATCTTTTATTATTTAAGGATGTTATGTTAAGACTTTTTTTTTTTAAATTATAATAATAATAAATAACCTATTACATGTTGGATTACTACATAACATAAATTTATCAGTTAAGTTTATGCGGTTTTAGGGATTGGTCTTATCTGCTTCAGTACTTTAGTTCATGAATCGTGGGTGATCCTCTTTCCAAATCCAACAAAAAAGAAGATGGGAAAGTTCGTGATTACCATCACCTGATTAAATTGCAAATGCTCTCTTTTTTGAATAAATGCCCCAAATATATGGTGATTGAGGGAGGTTTCTTTTTTTGCTCTCTGATTCAGCTTAAGCTGCTTATTTGAGTTGGGGGCTTGATATATTATTCATTGAGGTCACAAGTTCCACGGCCATTGGCTTTATATTATTATCCCTCTTCTTCTTCTTCTTTTTTTATTTTTTATTCTTTTTACTCTACAAACGTTTCCCCTCACGACTCGGTCGAATATTAAACACTTATACATTTTAATAGGTATTGTGGAAACATAAGAGGGATTTCTTTCAGTTGTGTTTTTTCTGTTAAGATGGGTCTTCTATACACTAATCATAGAGAAGCTGCAACAATTCGTCTGATTACTAAACATAGTTTTTATTCCTGTCTCTTTTAAACCTCGAGTTACCCGCCTTCGGAACCAGACTGGAAGTCAGGAACAGGAGTTCCTACGCCCGATCTAGTACACTGGTTGTGATTATAGTAATCTACCGGCTGCCTGTCATTATTTCTGAGTCACGGCTTGCTTCACTGTCACTTTCTCTCGGATGCTTTGTCGGCTTCTATTCGTCTTTGAAACACTCACTTTATATAATATAGAATTGTATACTGTTGTGCCAGGGAAAGTACAAGTATATAATTTTTTATATAATATGTTATCAAATATTTGTGTATTGTAGTTAACTAAATGTTTATAATGTGGAAGTTTTACATGACAATTCGATTGTCGTTTTTATTTTATAGAAAAATAAAATTTTAATTTTTCCGATTAAGTAATTTTCTTATTAATTATGCAAGTAAGTATCTATAAACTATTTTCTATATACAATATATATTTTCATGTACACTTTGTCCTTTTTATAAATGATTTCTTTTACTCACTCTTTAGTTTTGACATTTTCTTTTTTCTTTTTTTTTTTTTTTAATATTTTACAATTTCTTTCAATATTGAACTAATTTTCATCAAAATTTAGGACTAAATACTGAACTGCTGTTATTTAATAGTTGATTAGTTTGTCTGTTCAAAGATAATTTCTTGAGTAAAGGATGGTTCCCCAACTTTCCAGAGAACCAGAGATTAGGTTTTTACCTCTTTGGACCTGATTTTTTCCTTAAGTGTATGGACAGATTTGGCTCGTACATCTCTAGACTGATTTTTTATTTTTTAAATAGAGTATGATTGTATTATTAACTTTTAATTTTAATTTTTAATATTACTATTGTTTTTTTTTTAATATATTTACATCACTTACATATTTTATAGTTTGAGGTTCGTTATTTTTATTTTTTTTCTCTTTTCCTTTTATTTCCTATGGTACCTATTGTGTGAATGGAGTCATAAAGCCATCCATATTAACTATTGCCCTCAACAATCTGTTATAAATAATTATAATAACGACGAAATATTTTAGTTAAAACTTCGAAACTGAGCATTGTTTGTCTGTTTTTCTTTTCTTCCTTTTTTTTATTTGTGGGAGACAGGAATCATTTCTTTCCAAATCACTCATATTTCACAAAATTAAATAAATTAGTGGTTATGTTTTTGTACCATACTTCTCAAAATTTTCAGCCGCGTTTTTGAAAACATGCCTGGAATTTTTTTTAAATATCTAGGCAAAGTGAAACAGGAGTTAACTTACAGAAGAAGACCCTATGTCAGATCAACGTTTTTTAGATTTAAATTCCCAAAAGTGCTGTCTTATGGCTAAATTGTCTATTACTGCATTGTTTTAGAAATCGTTTCTTTGGCGTCTCGTCTATTTGTTGAAGATTGACCACAGAATGTATACGCACTGCGATATCGGTGCAACCCTGAGGCCTATATGTTAGACGTTTTCTGCTTTTTATATCTTGAAGGGTGGTCCGTAAAAAAGCAGCTGACTCTGTGTGCTGTCATAATCTAGATGTTGCCCCCTGCTCGACATTACTTTATTGCTCCCTTCTTCCCTTCAGTCCGCTATGTTATGGCCGGCTGTTTATTCTCCTTCTGCTCCTTCGTGTTTTTGATATTGGAGTGTAAACCCTTCTCTTCCTGATTTTGTGTTTTATGCCCGTAAATACGAATGTCAGTAATGTTTTATGGAGGAAATGTTGTGTTTAGACATATCCTATAACTCTTAGTTCTGCATATAACAAAATACAAAAAAGAAGCTAAGAATATTTATAACTCAGTATTGAGTTACATGAGGATTTTCATATTGTGAGGATCTGTGTGGTTTCATTTATACTGCCAACTTGGAATTAATATATGCCCCCTAAAAAAAATTGAGTCATTAGTACATTATATCAATGTACATTTCGAACGCCCCCCCCTTCAATAAAATAAGAGTTAAAAATAAATTGAAAACAACCTTTTCATCATGAACATATTGGCAATAGAATCGACCGACTAGCCTGCCTGCAAACTGTATCTTCCTAACTTCTGATTGAAACATATACTGTTAACTCCTCATCACTTAACGCCGAGAAACAAAACTTTTTTTTTTTTTTTATAATCTTCTGGGTATAATAAGTATTCTACCACCTATCCTACATTAAACTTATAACAATAAGACAATAACAAAAATTCACAATAACATTTTGGTCTGATTGTTATAGCCCAACAAGTATAGAACAAATATGTTTCACATACAGGATACTTTTTTTTCAGATCTGCCAGGATCTGACGATGTTTGGTGGCCGAAGGACACCCTTGGCCACTCTCCTTCCCACTTAAAATTAGTTTTCATCCTTAAGGATACTATATTTTCCCCCAAAGATTAGACGATTTTATTAGTTTTCTTCCCTAACGATACTATTATTTTTCCCAATATTTAACGATTTTTTTAGTTTTTGTCCTTAAGGATACTATTTTAAGATGTCGGAAGGACATCTTTGGGCCATATATGTATTAGCTTTCGTTCTTAAGAATAATATGTTGAAATATTCCAGGATTCAACGGTTTCCGGGGTTTAACGGTATGGCTTTAAGTTATCCGAAGGATATTCTTGCCATTGTTGTACTTTTAGTTTTTGTTCTTAAGGAGTTTCTTATCATTTTGAAGATCCTCCGGATAGTTCTTAGTTTTGGGTATCTAGATTAGATGCTTTTTGCGATATAAAGATTGCCTTGACTTATTAGTTTTAAATGTTTACATTTAACTGTACAAACATTTAATGCGGTATTTGTATTAACTATTATTCGGATTCAGCGTTCTTCATTTTAGTCATTCAAAATCAGTATCTTCGCATTTTCACTTATTATTCTTGTGTTTACTAATGGGCTTGTGTGTTGTCTACCAGTAGTAGTGCTACCAATGCGGGTAATTTTCGTGTACCCAGGAAAAAAAGGTAATTTCCGGCAAAATGGCTAAAATAGTAATATTCGATCTATAACATATAATGGCTTTATTAATAAATAATCCATATCGAATTGTGATGACATCAGAACAACCATTGTTGAGTATATCGAATTGAATATATTTACTAGCTCACCAGGGGACGTTTTCACTTGTAACTCACAGATTTGAATGCCGATTTTTGTGTAGGTAGTAGGCACCTATGATAGTGGAAAACTAGAGTTATAGCCGCCAATGAGCATTAGGAGCCGAGGAAAAAAAAAATGAAAATGATGTTTTATTTTTTTTCTCAGATGTCAGTAAAGATAGAGAAATAATTCTTTCACGTTTAATTCTAGTTATGTATGCTATATGAAATATATCCAAACACTAGCTATCTTTAGAGTGGTCAAAAACTCCAAAAAAATGACAAGGAAGTCCGCTGGAAATCAGTGGAAAATTTTTTTCATGAATAACTGTCCTCAAATCTCGATTTAAAGCCCCAAAAAACCTTATATGTAAAATTGTATCACAATGAAAAAAATATTTATATTTTGGAGGACGATACAATTTTGAATATGAGATTTCATCATCAATGCCTAGCAGCCATTACAACTGCTGTGTTCAATCGATTACAATAGTAATAGCATCACAGCATGCATTCTGCTTTTTATCCATGCATATAACATTGGGTTTACTCCAGAATTTAGTGGACAAAAACGGATGTGAATAAAAAAATATAACTTGTGATAAAAAGTTATAACTTGAGATATCTCAATAAGAAGAAATCCTGCGACCTCTGCATTTGGGCTATTCTGTGCAGTTTTACGGCTTCTAGATGATTTTAAAATTTGGTTTCAATCGGTGGCGAAATATATGAGATATCGCAAAATATTTACCTTTTTTTCAGAAATTAGCATCCTCTTTCTTGCCTTCTAAAATCCAACAAAATTTTATTTTTTATTTCGACAATATTTATTTTCTACATGTTTTTTGAGACGAGGAAAAATTTTCCTCACTAACCCAAGGAGATAGCGCTTATTTCTAATTTGCTAGTTTCCCTTAGATTGCCGCTTCATTTTCATATGTGTACAAATATTTTAATAAATGTATAAATAGATATATAAATTGATATAAGCATCCCAAACTCATAAGAGTATATAACGAAAAAGTATCGGCGGTCATTTTCAACTTGGGGCGATTAATATTTGTTTGAGTTATTGGCAGCAGTGATCAATAAATATCAGACCAACTTTTGGTAGGTGTTAAGTAATTATGTATAATAATACCTTGAAGCTATCATACCCTTGTCACAGATGGTTTCTCCTTCGCTCCTCTGAGAATAGAATGAAGATACCGAGGTCCACGTGCCTTAGGGAAGGAGGGACTGCCTTAGAGAAGATTTAATTAAAGTTAATTACAGGCAGAGTCCTTTGTTTTATTGCGGGCCTCATCCACTCTTCAGGACTTAGTCGGGAATCAACTTTATTACCCGCTTAACCGATTTCATCCTTTCTCCTCCAAATAGCCATGTGCTGAGTGTGCTCATCGCAGAGTTTCCTTTTTGGATTGTTATTGCTAATCGTTATTTCATAATGTGATTTCAAAATTTTAGTTCGTTAATTTAAGTACTGGTGGCTAATGGAATATAATATGAGGAAATCGTAACTATAATTAATTAATTTGTTTCTATCGTTATGCTCCTAAAATAAACTACTATTAAAAAAATTAAAATAAAGATAAGATACCATTATAATATTTAAACTATATTTAAAACACTCAGCATGGGGAACAACAAGAGAGGGCTCAGTGAGAGCACTGTGAAGGCAGATGCACTGACTACACAGCTTCACTCCAGACCATTGCTGAAACTCCATCCTATTTTTTTTATTTTTTTATTCTATCTTGACTATATGAACTATTTATAAGTAGCACTTGTTTGTTTATTAGGGTTTAATGTCCTTATGCACTTAAACTAGTGCAGGAAGGACTGGTTATCCTACTGGTTATTCACAGGTTACCAGCCTATTCTAGCCATGGTGGGAAGGTCAAGATTTATTTGGTGGGTCCGCCACACGAAATAAATTTTAACCCACCCAGGTGGGATTTTAACCCATGACCTTCACTGCATAAGTAGCACTTTAATACATGTTCCACTCTAGAAAGTTATTTCTTTTCAGACGCATCGGAGGGTTATCGTGGATCGAGTGAGAAACGAGCTGAGTGACTAGAGGGTTCGAGCGTGTATTGCTTGTTACGGAAGGAAATGTATTTTGTTTGGGCCAAATCTGCATGACATGGGGCATTTAGTACGTTATGGATGACTTTATTTGTAACATAAATAGGAGTATCGAGAATTTACGAAGGATTTGGGATTGTTCAACGAGGAATAGTCGAATATTATTGAAGGATCACTTGAAATACGCATGATAGTATAGAAGGATCAATACAAGTAGGATTGATAGTCGAATATTATTGAAGGATCACTTGAAATACGCATGATAGTATAGAAGGATCAATACAAGTAGGATAGATGAATTAATTGCAACTTCTATTGGAATTATTTTATTAGAACACAATTTTCGAATGCTAAACATTCATCAGGAGTTCAAACAGATATCATTATTGAAGGATACTTTAGGACAGGAAATCGTAGGTATACGACAAAGAATAAGGTTATTTGAAAAGATTCAACATAAGTGTATGTTTATAAAAGATATCAAGGCCACCGTTTTAATTTGCGAGTTGGGTTCGCTGGATGTGTGGAATTTGATAATGAGCTAGAGGGTCCGGATGGTATTATAATTCATAATTTGCTATCGTTCAGTAGATTATACCTGAATTTTAAGCCTTCCATTTCTCCCTGCTTTTTCAATCTTTGAATCTCTTTTAATGACTTTCCAAATATCGTAAGATATATTCCCTTATCAATTCCTTAAACATCACATGCTTTGCTTATATGTTACTCCAGATATCTCCCGATGATTTCCAAATGGATGGTAATTTTGATTATTTTCATTTCTCCCAAACTGGTTCTAGCTCAATTAAATAGTAATGTGAGGGAGTACTCCCTCTTGCCCCCTCATGATCCCACCCTCATCCTAATCTCCTCTTCCTTGAATGTAAGGACCCTAGCTCTAGTCCTTCATTAGGAACGCTGCTGTTGAGTACTGCCTCCGCTATAAAAGTCACATTGACCCTGGTCCAATATCCAAGCCATGCCATAAAGTATTGTACTGGAGTGGTACTAGTACCTTCGAATCAGTTGGTGCTTTATATACTGCGGATCTTTTTATTAATATTTTATAGATCATTTCTGCGGAATTCGATATTCAGTATTTTGAAGATATAGGAGTCGAAACTAGTTTCCACATTACACTATCTTGATTCTCAGTTTCCAGAAGATTTGTAGCCGGAGTGATTTAAATTCGGGATTTCATGAACCCAGTCTCAACCAACCAAGCCGTCTATTTTTTAAATTTAATTTTATAATCTATTATAATTATTATTATTTTTTCACAAAGATTCAATTATCGAACAAGATATTAGGCACTCTTTGTAATAAATACGGGAAGGGTAGAAGATGGGAAAGACGGTCTACTAGGAAACAAATTGTCATTAACGATTTCTCATGAAGAGGATTTGTTGGGATGAAGAAGGCACTGCAGTATCTCGAATGCAGAGCTGACGCATCATTCGATTTGTTGGTTTTTAGACATTTTAATTAAATTTAAGACAGAATGTAGGTACTTGTACAGAAGAAAATCAGTCATTCTTAAATCGTAAAATTTTTGATTTACGTATGTAATAGTGTTACTTATATATATTATGAGTATACATACATATTAAGATGTACAGGATAAGATAATAAGATGTTTGAATTTACATAATACATCGTATTATTGTTTACATAATAAGTATTGTTTTGTTATTAAAAAGATATATTTAAGGACGTATTGTCCTACGTCCATTTTCCTGCGTTTTTTTTTCTTAAGTATTTCCCTTACCCTGAGGGATTTTGTTATTGGATCCTATCTTCGTCCTAACTGTAATAATAATTATCTTAATTGAGTCCCAAGTGTAGTTCTCTAATTCTATGTGTTCCTCTAAGCCCTGTGTTTACTGTGGATTTACTGTTCTTCTGTTTGCCAAGTTCTTTTATTAATAAACCTTTGCCTCCTTTAATAAGGACTTATGTTAACAATCTCATGATTGCAATCAAATAGATTTTGTAACTTCCTACTTTTGTTTTATGGGAAATATGGAAATTCAGGACCTCATCAAGAACGTGTTGGATGTGTCAGGTTTCGCAACATAGTTGAGTTAAGGTAATGTTCTGAATTATTCAGTTTTCATAACAAAACAATACTTTTTGGAAGAAAGTTTGTTGTGCTTTGAACAAGAGCAGTGGACAATTATTGGTGGTTCAGTTACTGATAGGATGATGGAGGGACCGGCGTATAGACAATGGACTGAGTTATCTGCGAGAGGGGAGATAGCAGACAATGCTTGCTTGACAGCCTACCCCGTGTTGCCCCCCAGGAACATGGCCCACTGATAGACGTACTCAGAACTGTCTGGTCCAGCGAGCTGCTATGTCTGGTCAGAGAAACCACCTTCGTTCTTGCGCGGGGAGGATCATTGGTATGTAGAGAGATTCCCTCCTTAAATTGGTTTTCTTTTACAAGTATGAACAACTTTACTTGATGTATTCACATTACAAACACACTCAACATGTGATTGTACTTTATACTTAATTAAGGTTTACTTCCTTATTTAGGATCTGTCTCTTTAAAAGGACCCTTACCAATAATGCTAATTAAGTTTCTAAAATATTTACGAAATTTAAATATTAAATTATTGACATGTATATGTAAATTATTAGTACTTCATTGATTAATTTATATAATTAATATTTATATATAATATTTATAACATTTAATTCATCTCATAGTTGAAGGGTTTGGTGTATTCGTGGGTCATGTCACATTTAAAAAAAAATACAATCCAGTTAATCGGATGAAGGAATTCAGTACAGAAGACTTAGGTAGAAAAATCTGAATATTTCAAAACTCCTAAAAAAAGGGATATGAAGAATATAAAGGAACTATGTAACATTATCCTGCTAAACAAAAATAAAATAAAAAAATATTTTAAACATAAATTACTCAAAATGTAAGTGCTTGGTGGATGATGGGGTTATATAACAAAACAATTTTTATTAATTTATATTTAAATTATTTTTTTAAAGTTTTCTTTTAGCAAGAAAGTGTTACATAGCACCTTCTTCACATATCTTTTTCTAGTTGTTTTAAAATATTCAGATTTTGCTACATATCACATCTGCACATAAATTCTTCACCCAATGAACTAGATTGTATTTTTAAATGTGACCATCAACCAAAACCTTTAATTGATGTATAGACTGTTTTTGTAGCTTTTAATCTAAGCTTTATCTTTAGGGAATCGAAATAATAATTTTTATTGAGTTATCCTCTGTACTAAATTAAAACTGAGATAGATAAAACTTTCTTTTATGACACCAACCTAGATGATTTGGTGTAAAAAAAAAATAATTACATTACTTTGAAACCAGACTGTCAATTATCACTGTGGCTAACTATTAATTATTGTTTTTTAAATTTTGTTTTAACTGGAGCCTGTTCTGTCGAAATTAAATGAAGAGTTGTTTTGTTAGAATAAAGGAGATGTATGCAAATTTGATTATAAAAATAGCTATAATAGTTTTTTTTTTGTTTCAAACTTAATAGTATTGTATAGATGTAGGAGATTTCTGCACGATTAGGGAAAAACTAGATGTCTATTTTTATGCAAAATTAGATAAATACTCTGGGCACCAATTGCTGTCCTATACATCGTGTAAAAGTAGGCAAGTCTTAATGTTATTAATATGCTTTAAAACGCATTGGATATATATTTATATTGCATATATATATATGCTTTATAATATATACATATTGCATATATATATTATATGGATATATATATTGTATATATATTTATAATGCATATATATACATATTGTATATTATTGATATATTATATTGCATATATATACATATTGTATCTATATTTATAATGCATGTATATACATATTGTATATATATATATATATATATTTATATTGCATATATATACATATTGTATCTATATTATATATGCATATATATATACATATATATATATATATATTATATATATAAATATATATATATATATATATATATATATATATATATATATATATATATATATATATATATATATATATATATATATATATATGCGCCATAATATTGAGAATTTGTTGCATAATGGAAAAAAAAAAAAAAAATCGTTTTTTCTTTCAAAACGTTAAAGTGCTGCCCTGAATAACTGTATTTGCCTAGTTTTTTCTCAAATAGTACAGATTTATATGCAGTATTGTTCGTGCTCTATATTGAGGTTTAATATCTTTGTAAATTATAAGGCCTTTATAAATATATCGTTTTTGGTAATTCTATATACGTTACTGTTTGATGTAAGCAAGTCCTGAGGATTTTGGAAAGTCAACCCTTGACCAACCAGATCAAAGACCTCTAGGCACACTTCTTTGTCCAAACGGTTTCATGCCTCAGCTCACTCCCTCACAGACGGAAGTCCTTAAGATACTTACTACCTGTGCTACCTGTGGGGAATTGGTAAATACCTTCGCGGAATCAGGTAGGCCTTTTAATTAGTGGAGCTGCCCCAAGCACTGGATTAAATTCCTCTTTAGTGAGGGCTTTAATGTATTCCGTTGCACATCTCTGACATTGTTTTCAGACCATTTCTCTCTCACTGTTTTAGAATGGCTATAAATGTTTATGAACATGCATTCTAAATCTTGTAAAGTTTTGAAGATTTATTTATTTATTTTTTTTACTGCAGATTAGTCTTAAATTCATCAGGTTATTAGCATATTTTCTCTGGAAACACATCCTATCATAGGACATAAAGTAGATCTAAAATATAAAGGTTAAGATTTACAATTATTCAGTAAGATTATTAAAACATTAACTTAATTAAATTATTTTAGCAAAAGCAATAATGTACTTCCATAATTGTAGGTCACTGTTAAATATAAATGAATGTGTTGGCTCATTTGACTAAAAAATTAAAAAATAGTACCTTGAACGCTATAATGCATTCTTGATTGTTTCTCATGTCTAGTAAATGTGAATGAAGTGGTGTTATGTATTATATATATTCTTGACTGTTACTATTAGATGTTTAATAAGGTTCTTGTGGTTCAATCAACAAAATAACTTGTTTCGGCGACGTTTCGATGCTATGTTGTTCCCATAGTGAAAAACAGGTTATAATAAAATTGTATAAGTTAATCAGGCTATTTAAAAATTAAGTTAGCAACAAAATAAATATATAAAAACCTGCGTTAGAATATATAACTACATATAATTACAAAATCTGGAGGAGTATGAAACTATTGATTGGTTTGTACTACTAAATTATAACAATTCTAGTATACAACTGAACCAGGGAAATTCGGGAAAAAGGTAAGGGGTAAGGGTTAGTGTAGGTATTTCCAAAAATTAGTGGTATTCCCAGGTACAGGTAGATGGAATTTTCGTTTGCTCTGTAATATTTAAACGTATAAATAGTTTATTACTTTTATATATAATATACACCATAATATATACATATACTTTATTAATATTTACAATAAATACTATAATTAAATATGCGGTGAAATTATTATAATAACATGTCAATAACTTTTGGAGAGCTACCCATTAGTAACACTTAAATAAATGTTCTACATTAGAAAGTTCCTAGGCCATATTCTCTTCAGAGGCCTCGGAGTGTTATCGGGAATCGAGTGAGAAGTAGGTTGGGAGACTAGTGCATTCGAGTGGGTATGTAGCTTGCCATGAGAGCGTAGGTATCTTGTTTGGGACAAATCTACACCATATAGGATATTTAGATCGTTATAGATAATATTATTTTTGATATAATAAGGAGCATTGAAGATTATACGAAAGATTTTGGATTGGATAAGAAGAGAATCGTGTGTCCGAATGGGTCTAATTATTGTTATTTATATGTGTAATTGTTACATTTCTAAAAATGTTCTATTAAAGAGACAACAAAATGATTTTTGAAAATTCAATTTATGATTTCGTAATTTATTATTATTTTTTGCTCATTTATTTACAAATTGACTGGAACCTATTCATAGCTCTTCTTGATGTAGTTATTAAAGCAGGAAGCCTCATTTTTTTTTTTTTCTCCATTTCTTTATTTTTGTCTTTTTGCGTTTCGACATGAAATAACTTTTGATTACCACTGAATGAGTAGCATTGTCCGTGCCATAAAAGTATTTTTTTTCTTTCCGTTCGTTACCTCCTATGAAATATCATTCTTGAACAACAGTTCGTTTTTTGTCGCCCCTACCCATCTCCCCCCCCCCCCCCCCCCCCCCCCCCCCGCTATTATCCTGACAAAGTGATTAATAACCAGGATCTAGGGTCAGTTCAATTAGGCAGTAATTAGCCTTACATCCTGTACCAATAGATCTTAGTTAAATATAAACTGCCCTGTACTTCATAGCCAAGTACACGGTCACTTCTTTTGAAACTTTATACAAGTTATAATTTTCGCGTAATTTTTGGTGAGTTGAAAGATGTTCAGTTTTTACTCGGTCAATTATTTAAGTTAAGGAAGAGAAGTGAAAAAACTAAGGGACTTAGTTCATAAATGGAATTGTGGACTTCATAGCTTCGTTAGGATTAGTTATAAGGTAAACATAGTCCCCGCCCCTTACTGTGAGAGAGAGATCCGATGATTGGGTTTTATCATTATATTTCGAAAACGGTGGACTCTAGAAAAATATGTTACAAATCAAAATTAAACCTAATTAAATTTCCTATAGGCATCAATAGTTCAACATTTTTTTACAGTTAGAACTTTTGTTACAATCCAATGTACTTTTAAAAGAACTCACTATTCATTATTAGGTCCATAATGATCATAAGGTTCCATACGTTGTTCATTTTGCCTGAACCATTAATCTGTCTTTTCATAATTAACTTCTTACTACCTCGAATCTCACCTTCCTATTCCCATAATTTTCAAGGGGTTCGAAAAGAAAAGAGCTTCGAGACCTGCCAATTTACAACTGCCATTGGATTCAATATATTAATTGAAATCCATCCTCATATATGCCTATGTAGTCTTATCTGTGGGATATTTTGACGAAATAGGCTAGGAAATTAATTTTTCTGAAAAATTTTAGGTTTAAGTCTGTTATTGTTAGATAACTTATAATTTATATTTGTAATTTTTTCTAAGAGTGTAAACATGTATGTTGTTTTGTTAAAATTGCATATTATACCGAAGATTTTATTTGGAAGTATTAAGAAAGAACCTATTGATGACGAGTTTAATGTTTTTCCCATTTGTGTTATTTTTACTAATATTTTATCGAAACATTGAATTAGCAAAATAATGATAATTGTTGAAAAAGAATATGGTTTGTATAAAAATTAAGGCTTTGCTGTGGCTATAGTAAAGTTATTAAAGGGGTAGATATAAATTAAATTAAGATAATGGCTTTGTTGTAAGGAATGACTTTACTCCAAAGAACCTAGGGATTAGTTGACAGTGTGTTGCTCTTAAGCCTCCACATGGCTGATTACAGGTACATGCTTACCTCGCTCACCTGCCGAGGAATGGTATCGCCGCTGGGAGCAGGTGTTGGGGCCCTGTTCCAGGAAATATGGCCTGCCGATAAAGAAAATACGGGCTGGCAGGTAGGAGCTGGGATATAACTCTAACTGGCTGTACAAAGAGAATAAAATTGTAAATACCTGCCTCCTTGATCTTTATCAGCCTGGATAAAACCTTCAAATAGCTCGGCAAATTGCACAATGGTGGAAGAGCGTCGTTTATCGTCGGTATCGGGTTCTAGCCAATTAAGTGGGCATTGGTAGGGTTGAGGCTGTGGTAGCTATACAGTGGGCGTTGGAATATCAATATCAGTATTCATACCGCCCCTTTATAATAAACTGTTTTCATTGTCAGTTATATATTAATAAATTAATATATTTATTTATTGAAGAATCGAATAAAATTTCAATAGGCTATTTACCTTTCTCGAAAACTGATGTAATCTAGCCTATCCTCAAATGGAATTAAATAAATAAAAATATTTATCATTTTCTTAAGCTTTTATTAATACTTCATATGTTTGTTCCCCGGATATAGAAAATTATTAAAAATGTGTTATTTATTTATTTGTAAGGAGGGCCATGCCCTATACAAAGGAGTTCGGTTATTTATTATGTACCATGAAATATTAATACAACTCCAAATATTATGAACATTATAATACTACAAAGAAGTAAATAGTACGTAAGTAAGTAAGTTTTTGAATCGAAACAATTAACAATACCTAATAAAATAATTTACACTTTTTTATTTTATTTTTAAACCTTGAAAGTATATCAGAGTTCATTTTTTACTATCCCTACTTTCATTTATATATATATATATATATATATATATATATATATATATATATATATATATATATATATATATCAATATCATATCTCAAGCAAATAGGTAAATACGTGGTAATGATATTTTACAGTTAATAGCACTATATCTCAGTGAAAAAGTTTCTAATTTTAATTATTTTCATACTAAAATATGCCAATTTTTTAATGTCTATTTCATTTTGTGTAATAAATATATTAAAACTGTCATTTGAATCAATGCCAGGGTAGTAAATGTCATGCAGTCCATTATAAATTGGACCGGTATAAAGACGATTTTAGAGTTCTTTATTAGTTTTCATATTACAACCCTTGTGGATTAATTTGTGTGATTTTATCTGGAGTGGTTATTTTCATTATATGTTTTCCTGTAGTTCTCAACTGTGCAATAATTCTAGTGACAGTCATATTTAGCTAAATATTAATGTAAACAGGGATGTAACCGGTTAGATTGATACTATTGTAAAATGTGCTATAATAATACTAAATCTATTGACTTCATTATGTGTTGGAATATTATAGGATCAAAGGAAAGACATTGTAAATCTCTTAGTTTAAAATCTGCCTCATGATCTATAGAACATAAACAAAAAATGTAAATAATCTTGAAATATCTTTATAAGAACCTGCTGGATTATTTACGACACCATTACCAACAACAGTAAAACATCTATTGATACGAAAGAAAAATAATACAAATAATAAAAAAAAAAAAAAAATACGAAGTTAAAATAAAAAAATTAAAATTATTTCACTTTATTACAATTTTATACTCGCTTTACCTCGGGAATTCCGTCCTAGACTGTTCTCACAAGTAAGGAGTTAAAGCATAATTCCTCATTCATAAGTCTTATCTGCGTCACTTGTGTCAGAAACCAGTGAAGCCTGAGTGAGAGCGCCTATATAAGTAAATTAAATAAATAATTAAATAACCATCAAAAAAAGAATATTCTTTTCACATATGTTAGATAGTTTATGACTCTCAACACTTTTAAGATCAGTTAAACTATTAACTCAATCGAATTGAATGATTAACAAAAAAATTGAATGATCCCGATAAGAGGTATCCTAGGGCACAATCTAATTTGGCTCAACTCTCATCAGATGGGGCTAAACGGATTACGGTCCAATTAACTATGTTAATTAATGGTAGTTTGGAGTGTTGTAAAAAACAGGCGAGCTCGCTGATCCTATTTGCCACTTTTAATCCTAATTCGTTCAGCCTCCATATAGGCTTATAGGAGTCAGTTATCAGCGAATAGAAAGGCCTTATATCCACGCTGGCTTAAATTAAAACTTTAATATAGACAAGACTTTATAGCGGGTATATTTTTAGACGTGGTAAATCTTAGACCGCTTTTACCTGCCTCCGACACCTTTCTTAGGCTGGTTTTTCCTCATGTAGTTTTTTTTACATTTTTGTTAATTCTATTTATTTTATCCATTTGGCTTCGAACAACTTTGGAGTACTTTGCCATTTCCTGTGGCATTTATAATTAATTGGGTAGAGGCATCATGAAAGGTAGCTTTGAACTATCTACCTCTTTATCTCTACCAAACCTTCATGCCTCTGAGAAATAAGAAGTAAGATCTTATTCAGTTATTTTCCCCATAACTTATTGACTCTAATCCCAGCTTGCTTTGGCTTCCTTACGGAGGACATTATTTCTAATTCACTTGGTTCTGCTTTTGTGGATGGCTATTGAATCCCTCTCTCAGCCGTACATCAGGTTGGATTTAACCTTCCTTAAATTTGGAATTATTATAGTTTAACATGATTTCCAATTCAAATCTATTACATCTTTGAGGTGCGGTTTACATTTTCATTGCATAATGAGTATGTAAGTAAAAATTACATTTCATGCGGATTTTTTATTTCATTTTATAATCATAGATAAAAGAAGGAAGAGGGTATAAGAATGAAGGATGGATAGAGGTGAATAAAAGAAATCTAAGATATTTAAAGTTTGCAACAATGTTTTTTTTTTTTTTTTCTGTTTCTCACCAATTGAAATTATTGAAATTCTGTTCATTTTCGGGATTTTATATTTGTATATTTTATTGTTTATTTGTTTATATTACAATTATTCTTTCTATTTATTTAAAAAAAAAAACAGATTGAAAATGTCTGATAAGACTTGGTACCATAATTCTTGAAACACTATATATATATATATATATATATATATATATATATATATATATATATATATATATATATATATATATATATATATAATGAATTATAAAAGTGAAGGAATTATAAAAAATAAAAAGTTATGTAAATGCAGTATTATTCAACATATCGTCGGCTCTATGCAAAACTAACGAATGTGAAATCGCTGTTTTTTATTCCGTTCGTTTACTGTTGTTTTCTGCTGGGAATTATGGTGAAATTTCATTCTAATCTGCAGTATGAAGACCAAAATCAGTAATTTAATGTTTACGAAATTAACCACAGGTAGGCCTTGTAAAATACAACGATAAATGAACGAAATTAAAAATGCGTTTTTTCACATTCGTTAGTTCTACATTTTGGGGACGATATGATTGTCACAATCAGTACCATTTATTATTCTTAATATTATTTAATTAGGGGTTTCTCTTTATTCTACATTAAAATGTATACCTAATTAGAAATAGAAACCTTACTGGATCTTTCCTTTACATGAATTATAAAGACAAAACTATGAATTTTTGCATATTATAGTATTGAGGCATTAAAATATTAACCTAAATATACAACAAATTTCAAATTCCTCTTAAAAGTTTTTCTTTGAGGATCTATCGCAATATTCTTTTATAATTTCATCTTAAGTAAAAAAAAAATATATATTTCATATATTTATATTAATATATATATATATATATATAATATATAGTTTACTTGATTGAATTAATACCACTTTTGACCATATTCGACTCCCGCCTCTCCTCCCCCCCCCATTAGGTGAATTCCGGTGAATACCATGGCATAATGGTCTGGTATAAATTCCTCTCATAAATTTCACTGTGTTCCATCCGGATGACCTTTATCGTGATTGCGCCTGTTCAACCCATTCGCTTTATGCCTGTATTTATTTGCTTATATCAACCCGCAACTGCATTGTCAATAAACCATAAAGTAGCTTCATAGCTGATTGGCTCTATATTCTTATTTGTTTATAGTCGCATAATTTATACTAAATTGTTTGGTATAAAATATACACTTATATTTATATCATAATTTTAAAAATAATTACGAAACATTATTATAATAAATAATAGTACACATTATCTAATTCTGGGATGCAATGCATAGAATTATCATATCAACAAAAAAAATACTCTAAGCCTGTACGCAACGTCTTAGTTGAGTCAACCTTCGTTCTAAGTATTGCCAAACATCAGATATCTATTGACCGGACTTGTGTTTGGTTAACGTCAGGAAACTCAATCCTGCTCTGGTGAAACAGAAAAAATTGCTCTGTATAGTCAATATTTGGGGATTTTTTCCTGTTTCCTTTATCTCTACCTCACATAATCGATGTAAAAATGTCTTGTAGATACAGAATTAATGTTTTTGTGGAATGTAATTTTCTTTAAAGTAATATTTGTTTTTCATCCCTTATTCTTGCTTAATGATGTCATCAAAGCATTTTTATTTAGAATATTATTATATGTTTATATCAAAACAACCATGTATCAAAATTTCGTATAAAAATATTTTATTATTGTTTGTTTAAAATAGTTATATTGTTTTCAGTTTTCTACTGCGTATTTTAATAGTTTTTTTTCCGGTGCGTGGTTTTTGATAGCATACAGGAGATTGTCGTGAAGAAGTGGATGTCAAATTACCTTTAAAACGACTTATTTGTAACTAGTAAAGTAGGATTTACCTGCTTTGGAAAAAATTGGCTAAGCAGGGCTTCTTAATAAGACTGTAAAGTACCTATTTCGGTGCAAATGTCATTTTTACAGTAATTAGATCACGACAGCAAGAATATATATATATATATTTTTATATGATAACTTTAAATGCCAATGGAATACATTTTGGAGAGTAATCCTAGTTTTACATTTTCAAAATTGATCTTGGTAATATAAAATTATAAATGGCCGACGTTTGTAAAGAATCTTTTCTTTGAATAAACTCTTACTACATTCAATACTTACCTGATTTATTCTTTTTAATATATATGTATTTAAACATTTTTAATGACAATTTTGAATCAAATATGTTACAGATCTGTATCCGTTACTACAAGAACAGAGGTTGATCAACCAGAAAGTCATATTTATCCCATATCTATTTTAGTTGTAAATAAATAAATATTATTTTGTGTAAGCATATAGTTTGTTGGGGCTTAACCTACTCCAACTAGGGGTAGAAAGACGGGTAATCTTACATGCTACCAACATATTCCAGCCATAGTGGAAAGGTCTATGGGTTAGCCACGAATATATTCATACTTACGAATATATTTAGTAGGTCATCTTCTTTTCTGACGCTTCGGAGGGTTATCAGGTGATCGAGTGTTTCCCATTCACCAGTTGGGAATAGATTAGTAGGTTCAATGGTGTATGAGGCTTCAGGATAGATATCTGCTTTAGGACAATTCAGCTATAGGATATTTAGATCATTGTGGATAAGTTAATTTGTGATAAAATAAGCAGCATTGAGGACTTTACAAAATATTTTGGATTTTAAACTTTGTAAACTTTGGAGAGGAATTGGAAGATTTAAGGGAGTCCTATGCAAGTCTCCCTAGTTGTCAATGCTGTTACTGTTTTAATTGCCATGTAAATATGTCTTTTCTCATTATTTGGAAGCTTTGATTGTTTGTCTTGTAAATTTTGGAGCAGCCAAAAATGTCGTTAGAGTCTTGTTAATAGAGTTGAACAAGTAGGATTCGAACCCACGACCAGATGCGCTAAAACCCTCACCCTTACCTACATTGCCATCTAGGCCTTTATAAGTATATTAGGATGCACGGTTTTAAGGAAAATGGTGTGGTGGAGGAATTCAGTAAGAAGGAAGAAGTTTAGAGGCTGTTTGCAACCCTTCTGCAGGACCCTTTTAATATGATTATAGTTGATTATACGGGTGGGTAAAGTTGGCGTGTTTGAGAATGAATAAATCATCAGGATGGATGATGAACGGGTAGGAGGCGTTGTAGCTGTTCTTTGGGAATAGGTAGGAACATATTTAGCTTCCTCTTTTCGTTCCATAGGGCAATAATAATACATTTTAAAAATTATTAAATGATTTCTTTAAAGTAGAATACGTTTATTAGGATAAAATTAATAATATTCTCAAAATATTAACGTTACGAAATTGTTCCTGGAGTTGTTACTGCAACAGGTACAGCATTATTGTTATATGTGTGTATTTACATACTTGCATTAGTCTAGTGTAAGCTTTCACTTGAGTATGAATGTTCTTCATCTGCCTACTAGATGTAGTGCTCTAGTAAATTTGCCACAGACATGTTTCTCAAATAAGACTAAATTTATAAATTTAGGGAGACTTTTTTTTTTTTTTATTATAATTTTTATTTTTTTTTAAATAAATAGATTTTATATCATTTAGAAAAGATATACATCAAGTAAATATCTTGATAACGACTACAATAACTTGTCAAAACTTGAGAAAAAAAACTACTTATCAGTAGCACATTAATAGAAATTCTATACTAGAAGGTCTCTAGGCCATCTTCTTTTCAGCCGCCTTGGAGGATTTTCGGGAATTGAGTAATTATGGAACTTGCAAGTACTATGAAAGTATAGGTATCTGGTTTGGGATAAACTAGCAAAATGTGGAACATTAAGATCTTTATGGATAAGTTTATTGGTGACATAGTAAGGAGCATTGAGGATTCTTCGAAGGATTTTGGATTGTAAGGATTGGATATGAGATGAATTTATTGGTTTAGTGGGGCCCCAAGGCTCAACTCCATACGTCCAAATAGGTCCTAATCACAGTCATGTGTATGAGTCTTTTGTAATTATTTTAGAACATTGAACGTTTGTCTAGTTGAAGTAGCCTATAGAAATATTTTAAAATAGAAATTGTACGACGCCATTTAAACAACAAGAAATTGCTCCTTGTTTTCGACTACTCCGACAGCAGTAATTGGAACCATTTGGACAAATGTATTCGGGGCCCAGCTATCCTTCCAATTCTTCTCGTATCCAATCCTTACAATCTAAAATAAAAAAATCCTCAATGCTCCTTATTATGTCACAAATAAACTTATTCATAAAGATTTAAGTATCCCATATGTTGTAGATTTGGCCCAAACAAGATATCTATCCTTCTATAACAAACTACACACCCACTCGAATCCACAAGTCTTCCAACTTGCTGTGCTCTAGATTCCTGATAACTCTCTAAGGCGTCTGAAAAGCGGATGACCCAGGGACTTTTTAATGTAGAACATTTATTAAAATGCTATTAATGTGTAGACCTTCACAAGTCAGTGACATGTCGTTGTAATCATTTTACCGCACATATACACATTGTGTATATTGTATACAGTTGTTAATATCAATAAAGTATTAATTTTTTTTTTTTTAATTTTTGGATCTTCCCTGAAAAAAGAACTGAAAAATAATGACTCATAAATCCTCATTACTTGTTAAAGTGCCAGATCTAATGTTACAAATATAACAGATGATACGTTATCATTCCCTCCCCTCGCTCTAAGCCTCCCCCAGAAGCCCGGAATAAATCAGACACTAGCCGTTTAGCGAGAGGACATAAGACGCCTATGGTATCGATTCCGCCCAGCCTCATTCTCCTTTCCCTTTTATCGCAGGTGCCTTCCTCCACAGTTGGGTGTCTCCGATGGTTTTATTTCCTTTTCCTTTTCGGTTTATTTACTAAAAATATTATTTAAATAATGGTATGGAAACAATGGTTAATTTCATTAGTGAAGTCTACCTTATTTTGCAATATCCAAGAGCTCAAAATCTCTTGAGGATTTAATTGTTAAATTTATATACTGTCAGTTGACACATCCTGAACTTATTTTTATACGATTGTAACAGTTGTAGGATCCACAATTGCTGAGAGTGTTTCAGCCTCTCAGAAGCGGGTAACAGATTGATTCCAGCTTGTGTGTTGACATTTTATGGGGGTCCAACACAATGGATCTTGACATTCCCACATCTACTAGAGCAGAATGGTATCCTCTAGGATAACCTTAGATATCCTATACAACCTATAAGATATCCTTTAGCTATTTTGTAAATATCTCTATAAAATTAATATATCCGATAAATAAAAATAATTTTGATGAATACATTGAATAATAGTTTAAGTTGACTATTATTTTTATTTTTGTGAACCAGCATATGTTGACTCCAAACACATTAAGTGGTTTTTATTACTTCTACGCGAATAAGCTGTATGAAATAAAATATTGACTGATATAAATTTCCTATAACTCGCTGTCTTATATATTATGGATTTTACAGCAAACATAAATAATTAAAATTTGTAATGAACATAATGATATATTACCTTGTGGACAGTCCAATGGAAATTCAATTTTTTTAGTGGAATAGTTTTCTCACCCAGAACTTAATCCATTAATTATAAAAGTGGTTTCGTTATATACCAGTTTTACTACCCAATATAAGACAACAAACTTAGAGCTGATTTTTAAATTACTTATCTGTATGTAAACTGTTAAAGAGAATTTTTTGTTTTGATGTCGACAGTACAGTAGTGTTATCCGACTTAAGAATCGGACATAATATTTTTTTCAATTATATGATATAGCATTATTATATAAAAGGAATGTTATATAGTTATGATATTTCATATTCATTTATCTATAATTATGTTTGCCTATACATTTTATAATCATTAATATTTTCTTTATTTTTTTCAGGTAAGTACAAACATAAACTGTCTGCTAATTTTGGTATACATTTGGTAGATGTAAGTACAGTTTTAAATATTTTTTTTATAAAGTATTTGTCTTTTTACATTATTCAATTATGAGTATTATGATGTAATTTATTTTCGTTTTTATTTGTTTGTATGTATGCGGAAACGTGGTTGCATCGTACCAGTTTGCAAATTCACATATTCTCTTCTGCCTTATTTATATACATGAACCACCCAGTACTTTTTCTATTATTTTGCATAGGATGCAGTTAATACAAGGAATACAGAGCGAATTTTCTTATCAAACTTATAGTTCTATAAAAAATAGTTCATCCCGTCCTCTTACCCGTGAAAAAATAATTCATGTTGAAAATTATTAAAGGCAGATTAATTATTTTTTAAATATTTTTAAAATTAAAATTAATATTTTATCCAAGATCCTAATATATATATTGTATATTATATTGTATGTATTGTAAATAAATGGAGGATTGGAAAAAAAAAAAAAAAAAAAAAAAAAAAAAAAAAAAAAAAAAAAAAAAAAAAAAAAAAAAAAAAAAACCTGATAATTTTAGTGTGATAATTGTTGATGATTTTATTTATTTATTTTTATTTTAATCAGAATTCAATGTTTTTTATAGTTTAAAAATATCTATTAACAGGAATGTAATTGATATTAATCACGAGAAGTCGTTGAAGCATTTAAGTCACATGCACCGACGGGTATAATCCTCATGTGATACAGGAATGTTAGAATATATTAATTTGGACTTATTTATATATATATATATATATATATATATATATATATATATTATATATATATATATATATATATACAACGATTTGTTGGTATTATGCCTTCAGTAATCGGTTCTACAAAGTACACCTGCTGTTTTGATTGGTGAAATATTTTCGTAGAGTTTATATGTATCAGTTAATCGTTTTAATTAATCAATTTTAATTGGGACTACCAGAGAGGCCACCAAGACACAGACCTCCCAGGAAGCGGTGACTTCACAAGAGCCAATGAAGCTAAGTGGGACTATCTTCATTACTACCTCCCGTAATTGGCTCAACGTCTCAGAAGATCAGGTAGGCCGTGGAACTACTGCTCTCTTGATAATTGTATGTCATTGTAAGCAACTCGTATGTTAGCCTTGGGAATTTGTTATGGTTTATTTCATGGAGCGATGGGTGGTATGAGTAGATTTCCATTTCCCTTTTCTAAAATATTTGGCTGTATTGTAAAATACTTTATATCCAAAGTTATCTAGGAGAAGTTCATTCGGGTATAGTAAAAATCTTGAATTAATACGTAACAGTGATGTGTCGGTAACAAAGTTTTTTATTCTCTGTACCCGTACAAAAACGTGATTCTCAATTCTCGATAACAAAACTTGGGTTTAAATATAAATTGCTATTTTAAAAAATAACCCACTTGTGAGCTATCAAAATTTTAGTATTTAAACATAGCAATTAAATAAAAACAATAACAATTCGGTGGTTTTCGTCATTTTCTATACAACAAACTGACTATTAATATTAACCTTCAAAGCAGGATTTTTAATATATGCCTTGTGAAAAATGGGTGAAGAAGCTTCTAATCAGGAATCGCTAAATTTTCGACTTTTCTTCGGTGTTTGTTATAACTTCTTTCCTGTAAGTTTTACAGGAAAGTGTTTTTTTTTTTTTCCCCTCCCGAAAACATTTTAATAACAAAAGTAGATAAACATATTTTTTCTTAAATTCTTTTCGAAATATAATGCTTCAAAGTAATATAGTTAGTAACTTGGTGTTTAAACGGGGAAACAAGCGTTGTTAAAAATACACATTTTAATTTTTTTTAAAAAAGAAAAAACCTATTGCAAAAGTATCATAAATTTCCTGTCTGTTTCTCAATCAATTTTTGTACTTTTTTAATTTCGAATAAAAAGTTTAAATAAAAAATACTATAACAAACTGCTTGCAAGAAATTTAATGTACTTTATATTTTATATGGTTATTTTTTTATTAATAACAATTCAGTTTTTTTTTTTTTTTTTTTTTTATCACTTTTTTCAATGTGACAAAGTAAATCTTTCGGTAATAATTCTACGTAAATTATTATATATGCGACCAACATAAATAATTTGCGAAAATATTTAATTTTTTTTTTTCAATTGAATTGCCAAGTTAGTTTATTATTGCTTTGAAAAACAGCATCTTAATATCTATTTTACATTAAAATAAGTTTATCTACTAAACAAATGGGGGAATGTAAAAAAAAAAAGAAAAGAAAATAATAAATTTTTGTATAAAACTTATCGCTTCTAGTAGGTACCGGTGGGTCATCATAGTGTGTCCAATTCTAAGGCGTGTTATAAACACTAATTTGTTTTACTTTTTTTCGGGTTTTGCTACATAACTTCTTTCATGTAAATTTTGCGGTGAAATTTTTTTTTTTTTTTTGACATTGTACTGTCTGTTCTTTCCATTTAATTGAATTTATTGGCAGTCTTCCACCAGAATGCAGCACTTGCAACTGCCTGCTGACAACGGAGCATCTTATCAATGATTGCATCCGACTTTTACATTCCAGGACTGCTTTGCATCTCCAAGGATACTGCGAGGCTTTAAAACCCAAAAACTTGAAAAAACTGTTTACCCTCCTCAAAGAAAACAACTTGTATCGTCTAATATAATGTAGATATCTAATAACAAATGTAATGTAATGGTGCCTTTAGCCTAGGTTGTTGTACAGAGCACCTAAAATAGTAATAAAATAAAATAAATAAAACTTATGTGTACATTTAGTAGGTTAGAAAAAATGTTTGTATAGTAAGCGTTTTATACGAATTACCCTAATATTGTGTGTTCAGCAAGGTGATACTGTTTTTTAACTGTCGGATTATTTTTACTTTAATTATTTTTAATGATTGAAATATATTACCCTTAAATGGATCCAGTTCAACACAAAAGGAAGGGCACATGGCCACACAAAGACAAGGTTGGGTCAAAGTACAAAGGGATCAAATGCGGCACCATGTTGATTAGAACCTGGAATCCATCAAAGCTTGTTTGGACGGGGCTCTGATCTGGGGCGACACCAAGATGGCGGGGAAACCTCAAACCCTGGTTGTGCATTGCTTTGCTATCAGGTCGGCTTCTTAGAACGCAATTGTCATCCGCTCTCATCTCTTATTAATTGTTCATTATAGCTCCATTACTTGGCATGTTTCTCGGCATGGATATCTGTCACCGATTTCTCTTCGGTATAATCTATATCGAAAATGGTTATTTTATTATGTATTTAATTTCCGCTTTTCCACTGCCGAACGTAAAAATAAAGAAACACTAGTAAAATAACTCGCGAAAGAGTACTAAGGTATAAAATTACTTTTTGCTTCCTGGACTTGTTACGGCAAACAGAGAAAGTAGGAATGTAATCGTGTACTACAAATTATATAAAGAACTAATAACACTAAATAGTCTCCTGAGTAAAAAAACTAAAATAGTTTTTATAAACTTTATTTCACTGTCACTCCTAATCCTTCAATATGAAGAATTCTCGATGAAAGGTTGTTACTTTTGCAGTTTTTTTTCATGTAAAATTTCGATAATCTATGTTTTATTTTCTACCGGGAAAAAACAACAACATAGAAATCATTTCCCATACAAGATCATTCTCAGACAAGATCATTCTTCATGATCAAAAAAAACAAAATTTAACAAAACAAACAGAATCTAATGTAAATACATTGCATTCATGTTACCATATTTTCATATTTATACAATTTTCAAAGTATCATCTCACAAAATGTCATTTCTCTTTTTGAATACAATTATGCACTTTAAAGAAATACCGAATCAAAAAAACGGATTAAAAGAAATTTTATATGAACATGAATCGATCTTTTCAGTATGAGAAGTAAGTCAGAATTTTAGATGAATTATGTTATAAGAAAAGTCTCAGTATACTTACAAGGGGAGGACACACTCAGTCTCCCAAGGACCTTGTTGGCAATTTGTTTGGAGGTTCCTGGTCAAAAGATATTAGACACGTCGTATTTTGCTGTTCCGACCAATGGGCCCTAGAAGCGGAGAAAAAAAATAAAATAGCATTAAACTAATTTATTTTATATCTCGAGTTTAAAAAAATAATATCGACACGGTTCTTGCACCAAGATTTTTAGTTTTGATAGCGAATGAAGGGAAAAATACAGCCGCTCCATAGATTTTGGTTTAGGTTAGTTAAATTCTAAAAAGTGATTAGATTTTTAAGCAAACTACCTCTATAGATCTTTTCACACAAAAATTAACGTCAGACTCTAATTCAGCACCCTCGAAAACATTGAAAAACGTTTATTCAATAACAACAAAATCCATCATTTTTTTCACCTTCTTCGACCCTCGAAAACATTGAAAAACGTTTATTCAATAACAACAAAATCCATCATTTTTTTCACCTTCTTCGAAGAAAATGAATTTTTAAATTTTTTTTTTTTATTTGTGTATAATTGTTATGTCTTTATGACGTTCCTGATTATGCAATTATTATATATCAGTGCTTTCCCTTAGAAAGAGGTATTCTTAGAGAACTATTTCTTATTTAAAATTCCTTTTTATGTAATTTATTGAACGGGAAGGAAAAGGAAATTAAAAACAAAAAAATTAACAATATTTAAGGAACTAAAGTCTTCAACTTAAAATTTGTTATTAGAATAATAATTAATAATTTCAGTTTATTTTCTTCATTATTATTCATTTTTAAATATTATTACTAAACAAAAATTTGATTACAAAAAGAAGGAACATATATATATTAATTTAACTGGTCTAACATTATAGTTTACTGTCATCTTCCAGTGTTTCGTACTGATTTTTTTTTTCCTCACTGTGCTCAGTAACTTTCTCCAAAAAACCTTAACGCAGACTTGGGAGTTGGTAACAAGCCAACCCGGGGGCTTGGGCCAAGACAAATTTGCTTGAGGCTTAGGGAGCACTATAGCAGATAAAAGTCTAAACCGGCTCAGCCCATATTTTATCTAGTCTCGTAGGATTTTTATTGCTTCGCAGAACTGAACGTCAGAAAATACTAGGGTAAAATTTACATCCTATTAATATTACAATAAATTGTTCAACAATTAAGGTAGTCACATCAAAAAATAATAATGTTGGTTGTAAATTTGATTATATTTTGTAATTTAATAGCCAGACGGTATAAATTTTAATTTTTTATATTCTACTTATTGATCATCAGTGTGGTTTTATTTTATTATTTGTTTTCCGCAATGATCGAGTTCGCTTAAATAAACGTTATTAAGTATTATTAGATGTTGTGGCTAAAATTATAATAACATTTTACAAACTTTTTTTTTTTTTTTTTTTTTTATATCTATTTATTGAAATTTACAACTGTACATAAAAACATACATCCAGTAAATGTGATAATGACAAAAATAATAAAATGACAATGCTTGTGAAGCAACTACCCATTGGTAGCACTTCAATAAAAGTTCTATTTGAGAAGGTCCCGGGGCCATCTTCTTTTCAGACGCCTCGGAGGGTTGTCAGGAATAGAATGGGAAGCAAGTTGAGAGACTAGTGGATTTGAATGGTTACGGAGTTTACTATGAAAGGATAGGTATCTGGTTTGGGCTAAATCAGCAACATATGGAACATTATGTCTCTATGGATAAGTTTATTTGTAACAAAGTAAGGAGCATTAAGGATTTTTCGCAGGATTTTGGATTGCAAGGATTGGATACGAGATGAGTTAGATGGTTTGGTGGAGCCCCAAAGCTCAATTTACAAACTAAACTTCATTTTGTCAACAAATGCAACTCCATAACTTTGTTAATGTTCAGAAGTAGTGATTTAATCTCCTACTTATATTCGTCTTTTGATCCCTTATATGGGAGAGGGGAAGCTGGTTTGACAACTCTCAGCCTGACTGTAAATCTTATAAATAAGTATCAATTTGGTTATGAGTGGTTTATTTTATTTTTTTCTTTAGCATTGCATCATCATTTTTTCTATCCTTACACAATTGCCTTTACTTTGTGATTTCTTTGTAAATAAGAGATTAATGTTTTCTTAGCAGTACCTCTACTTATTTCTCTTGATTGGGCAGATTGTAATTTATGTCTGAATAATAGCTTTAAGGAAAAACAAATTTTCATCTTAGCTAATTTTTCAAATAATTATTAATCATATTCTTTCCTTAATTGATGTTTTCTAGGCGTTTTACCTACCAAAACCCTTGCAAATTTACCCAACATTTTATTTCTTATCTTTTCTTTTTATGGAAAATAATTCGACATTGTACCTTCAATGATATACAGAGTTTTTATTCTGTGTTCCGTTGGACAAAACCACTGTTTGTCAACTAAAAACGGCCATAGATCCTCCACCCGTGGCTATAAACTACGACGTGGGGATAATACAAGAACAAAGAAACCCTTAGGGGGTCCACATAAAAAGATTGCGCGTTATTTCCAGACCATGTGATCTACATTGTCCGAGTTTTTTTCCCGACCCCGTGTGGTGCTGTTGGCCCCTAGCCGGGAGGCAGTACCTCAGCTCTCGGCTAAATGAGGCTGTTTGTTACCCTTTGTAAATGGATCTTCCTCTGCAAGAACTGAATAATGGTCCTACTGTATTTCAAGAATGTATTGCGCAAGATTGAGTAGAATTGTTGTGTATCTCTGAGTATGTTACCTGCAGTTCTCCTTTTTTATACTGGTGAAATCTCTAATAAATAGTTTTCTTTAGTTGGTTCAGGTGAGAATCCAATCCTCATCAAAGTTATATTTACGAAAATTACTTTGTGTCTACAATATAGCTGAGTAGGGAGAAATCACCGTTTCCTATTTATTTATTTATAATTATTATTATTTTTTTTAATGTTTCCTTAAAAATAAGCAGTAAGAGATTTCATCCAAAAATGTTTTTTTTTTCCAGTTACAAAAGGGTTTGTTTATCTTTTTCCTGCGAAAATCTTCAGAATCAGTTATTTCATACATTCCATCTGCGACACTGAAGAAATTTTATTGTTTTCCAAAAAAACAATTTTAATAGTTTTAAAGTCAACTTCTGTCATATTAAAAAAGATTGATACTGCGGAATCCACGAATCGGTTCCTGGTATTATTCAGTTTATTTTAAAATATTCATAATTATCAAAGCTTTCTTATTATTAATTTATCGTGATGTTATTTCTTACCATTTGCAAAATCAATGGAGTAGAAATTTATACAATTTTAATTTATGTTGCACAACTCATCAATGGGATTCCAACGTTACGCCGAATTACCCTTCCAATTCCGAGCTAATAATTCCCTCACGTTGCCCGGATCCGATCTAGATTCGGCACACTTTTTCTTCTTCTAGCCCGCTGTACCGATAGCATCCTCTAACGCCACTTGGATAGTGTGGCTCATTAGCCTAGCCGCCAGACCTCTCCTCCTTCCATTACCTATTTCCAGCTCCAGTAATAATACCTCCAGCGCCGGGCTCTAATAATGGTCTCTATCTTTTCTGGAGTCTATCCTCCCGTCTACTTCACTCCCTTCCTCCTTCCTTGATGGCCTATCATTACAGGGTAGAGCGGCTATCCCTCCCGCCTTTGTAAATACAGTCATCGCCAGTTATTTGCACTTGATTCATTATTCAAATTTATAAGTTTTAAATTACTCCATCTTTATAGCGCTTTCTCCATCTTAATAGAGCTGGCGTTGGAACTTCATCTGTATATTTCCACTTTCTCCATAATTTTATTTCTGGAAATATACATGGTAATTGGACCTTGAACCTTAAAAATTGATTAATTATCGAATATATTACAATTAAATAATAATATATTCTATGTCGTGTTCTCAATGAGTTTTATTACAGAAAAATTAATTTTAATCACCTTATTAACTTTGCTTGCCATCTTTAATTCTGCACCAACTTATTACTGCATCTTTTTAATAAATAAATTATACGTCCATAGGTTTAACGAGATGTAATTGATATTTTCAAAATGTGTTCAACTATAATGCGTGTAATAGAAAGAATTTCTCTTAAAACCGACCTTTGTGAAATTATTAAGTAAGTGAGTGATTCAACCGAACATTATTACACGCCTCTCATTCCCGCTCGATTTGCTATTTATTACGAATTTAGTTCTAAATGTGGTAAACAAGTGATTTTTATTTAGCAATTGATATATGACTACGAAGTTGTGCAAAAATAATTATACTGTGTGGACTTCGAAGTCGATTATCGAGTCTTAATCAATTTTATTATTATTTTTTATTTTCTTTTACAAAACATTTGATTGCCGAAAAAGACATTAGTCAATCTGAAATTCACCATAATATCAAAACAAGATTTTCTTCTTATTCATTTTTACGAGCTCAAACTTGGTCGAAGCCCTGACCGCGTGTAACATCAATGTTGTATGGGGTGTAGGAAGCATCAGTGAATGTACAATGCAGC
Source organism: Euschistus heros (assembly GCA_003667255.2). Classification (NCBI taxonomy): domain Eukaryota; kingdom Metazoa; phylum Arthropoda; class Insecta; order Hemiptera; family Pentatomidae; genus Euschistus; species Euschistus heros. Next base: position 317,025 of record RCWM02000611.1, on the reverse strand, counting down.
GATGGCTCCAAAAATTCCACAGTGGAGATTTAGATCTCGAAGACAAGCAAGGTCGTGGTAGGTTTTCTGTTGTTGATCACGGCCATCTTTGGTGGAAGAAAACCACAAAACTAATCGGGACATTGTGAGAGAAGTTAGTGTTAACTACTCAATAATAATTTTCTTTTTTGTTTTTGTTTTGTATAAAAACTTCATTATTTTTCGCTCCAAACTGAAACTGCGTAATTGTATTTTCATTTTACTGGTTTATTATTTTTCCTTATTTTCATTACTTCTTTGGGGGCCTCGATGGGTCCCCAGGATTTAGTTATCCGAGCTTATCTTCCTTCCAACCTCGGCTGTTATGTTAACCCTGTCATAAGTGTAAACATTTATTTGAAATTTAAAAAGATATTTTACAATAAATTATGTTGAACAATATAAAAAAGAAGTCAGTTCCTCTAAGTTTGACTGACACTTTTTTTACCAGGCCTTCTAAAGGTTTCAGAGGGGACTATGCCAAGAGGGGATCCGATACACTAGATCCTGTCCCCCGAGACAGATCTAATCCTAAAACAATCCCCTTCTCAGTCAGCGATTCCTAGCCTCCTCACATGCCACTCTCTTGATATTTTAGAATTTACTGCAGAGTGGCCCTGTTTTTCATCCTCCCCAGGCTAAGTGTTGCCGGGTCCGATGCTCCCTCTCAATATTCCACCCCCAGCAGGATCTGCCGCCCCCTCCCCGGGAAATGCACAATGCCTGTTCGCCGCCGAAAGTTAGACCCTAAGGCCATATCTTCCCCTCCGCATTCCAGATCCGTTCATTAGGAGGTGGAGGTGTAGGTATCCTCGAGCGGCAGTAAGTGATGTTCCTGTCTCATTGCTCTCTACCACACCCGCCGCAACAAAAGCCTTCCTGTTTCAATACCTTCCGGAAGTTTGGGGTCGGAAGATACAGTAGGTCTTGGAAACTGTTGCGCTAGAGTAATGAGCCTTGTCTTAGAGGACGTGTGGGGTTGGGATACAGATCCAATTTTCAAGCTCTCTAATAAGTCTCCTTGGCACACGTGTTCTTCTTGTACTTCTTCTTAATCGAATCGAACCTTTTGCATCCGGGTCATTGTTCATTATTAACTGCGACTGTTTCGTTTTGATAACTATCAAAGCCATCAGGTGTTTTAGAATAAATTGATCGACAAAATAATTGCAACTAACCAGTTCCATCACTGTTGAATTTATATAAGTAATGGACTTTTTTACGATTTTGGCAAAACTGCAGAAAATACAATCCACTGGTTTCAAAAATTAATGATTGGAATAACTGTTAGAGAAACCACTAAGCAGAAATAAAAAAACTATATCACCGCACAATAGACTACTTTAACATTTACTTGTCAAAGGCTTGATAGTTTCCAATTAATGTAATTAGACATATTTGGAAATACGGAGATAAGCTTTGAGGCTGCATTAAAGCAATTCATCTCGTATCCAATCCTTGTAATACAAAATCATTCGTAAAATCTTCAATGCTTCTTATTAGGTCACAAATAAATTTCAATAAAGATCTTGATGTTACATATTACTGATTTAACCAAAAGTCAGGTATCCATCCTTTTATATTAAACACCATACTCACTCAAATCCACTAGTTTCTCAACTTGCCTCACCCTCCTAATAACAATCCAAGGTGTCTGAAAAGAAAATGCCCAAGAGACTTTCTAACAAGTTTTTGACATGTCATTGCAATCATATACCACGTTACTTGTATTTACTTTTAATTTACTTGTATATTTTCATACAGTTGTAAAAATCAATAAATATTTTTTAAAAAATACGGCACTAATTGTAAGTGTTAATCAACCAGGAATTTTTAAAGAGATAGGAACAAGAAAGTTTTTAAGAAACCTTAAAAAAATATACCAAATCCTACGTTTTACATCTTTTAAAATTGCAAACATTGTTTTAAAAATAAAAATTTTATTCTATAAAATTATGTTCTAGGGAATAATATAAAAATGATTACCCCTTCTAAGAATGAAAATTTGTGAAATCGCGTTTAAATTTATTAAAATTTCAAGAAATGAAAGTATGGGGTATGAGAGTGCGAAAATCATCAAATAATGGCTTTCAAATATTAAAACGTATGTTTGTTTGTTTTTAAATTGAGTAATAATTATATTTTACTTCAGTAATACCGTTTTCCCTTCTTTTTATTGCTGTTATTTGGCATTTTATTATACTAGAAAATGGCATCCAATTTTAAAAATGGACTCAATTAAATTAGAAATTTAAAATATATTTTCTTTGTTTTGTGAGATCAAAGAATTTCTTGTTTTACTTAGGCCTTCGGAAAAGAAAGCTGAGTTAATTTATTTTTTTTTTTTAAGACCTTATTTAATATACAAAGTTTTAAATCGGTCGTCCTGAAAATGTATTTTATTCATTTATATATTATTTACTGACAGATTTTAGATTTTATTTATCTAAGAAATTCAATTTCGAATCGGCGTGTCTGCGAAGATAAGTATATATTTTTATTTCCTTATAGCTTCTATAAGGAAAATGGATACATTGGAAACTTGAAATAGGAAATACAACTCTCTAATCGAAATTCTCGGATGTAATCTTGCAAAAGGTGAGAAGAAACGGAAAAGAAATATGACCCTGTTAATAAAATCCGCCCAAGTTGGCCTGCCGTAAGCCGAACCGTTACGACACCACAAGAGATCAGTGAATCACTTTTACCCGAGGCAAACCATTAAACCATTTTTGACCATGGTTGCGTGGGCACCAAATGGTGCCAAATTCACCTTCATCTATACACTAATTACTGGATCAGGTGGGTAGCTGACACTAGCTTACAGGGCCCTCTGATGATGTAGGATTATTAAATGATAAATTATTATTTTATTTACTCCCTTTTAATCTTAAGTAATACCTAGAATTCTATATTTGATATCTCTTTTGATATTATATAAATTTAAAATTATTTCGCTGTATTTTATATTTCTAAACGTTGTAATTTGTTGCATTCTTTAAAGATGCTTATTGTATTGATTATTAACACTTATTGAAAAAAGAAACAAATAAATCGAGTTGTTAAAATATTTAATCGACGTAGGAAAGAATGAGATCAAAAGCATATTGTTCGAAGAGCTCTTAGTTTTTTATTCGGTATTTCTCTTTGCTCGTTCTCGGCTGATATATTGTATGTTTTTTTTTACTAATAGCTTGAGAACTATATTATTTATTGCTTGAAGAGTGTATTTCTATTATTTTAATTATAATTATAAGCTGGTAAACATGGACTCTGATCATTCTTTCCCGCAACCCTTCAGTTATTTATTTCACGTTAGATTATTTTAGTTCCTGAGATTAGAAATTAATCAACGTAATATTTGTAGTAGAGCTCATCATCATAAAATCAATCACTATGGACAAGACTTAATTCTTTTTATATTCCTTGAAAGTATATTACAATGTAAAAAGATGTAGCTAGTGCTTACAAAGTTGCAATTTTTCATTTTTTTTTCATTTTATTTTCTATCGAAAAGGCTTATACTTTAAAAAAAAAACTAGCAAACAATTATGAGTTGTGGTAATTCTTGGTTATATAGTCTTAATATTTATATAAAGGCATATATCCATCCATATTTCCTCAAAATCAAATATCTTAAAATGAGAGAAGCCTCACCGAAATGTCTTGCCAAATTCTGTTTACGATCAGGCATATTTTCGAGGAATGCCCACTGTAGGAAACGTTTTATGAGCAGGAAAGGCTGTAAAGAAAAGTTTCAGTTATTTTTGAAAATAACAAATCTAATATCGATAAAATTATTACATTTGTTAAACAATTTATTAGAAAACAAAACAAAGAACATAATGAATAAAAAAAACTGTGGTACCATGACACTAAAGACCATAGTAGTCGAGTGTCAAAAAAAAAATCTACCTACCTACCACCTCCTCCACAAAAGAATGGATATAATCGCTAAATTTGTAGATATACTTATAATTGTAGTAACATATATGTTTTAGTCACAGCTCTTAGAACTTTTTACACCGTTGACATCATTTATTCATATTTTTTAATTCTTCGATTGTCAACATCCTAAGCTCTGCATTATTACGAAAGTTTAAATTGAAACGCATCAATATTTTATTGTGAGCTTAATTTACCTTAATCATTTTTTAATCACTATAAAACGAATTTCTCAATGATTTGGACTAATTACTTGTTAAATTTGTATGATAGGTCTAGTTTATTTATGGATGTATAAAATTAATTATTTTTGATGTCCTCAATGGTTGTAAACATCTTTGCTAACAAGGTTCTCTCGAGTCTACCGAATCATGTAAGTGGTGTATAAACACGACCACGACAATGTTTCAATCCTCTGTTTGAACAGACGGGCAGGTTTGTCAGGTTACTTTAAATTTTAAATTCCACGCGGTGTGGGGTAGGGCGTTGGGGTGGGTTTTAGTACCGGAGGAAACAGAAGGGAAGGGGTGTTGCCAGGCACCAAGCTGAGACCCCTCCGTTCGCCGATATTCAAGGCCATTCATGAAATTCAATTTCCCCCCTGGCCGCCAGGAATCAAACCTCCTCATTCAAGCCGGCTTGATACACTGTTTGTGTAAACAATATCTGAACAGATCTGTTTCAAGGCTCTTCTGTACCTGCCTCTGGAAGGAGGGGTCCATTTCAAATCAACCACATTCATCCTCAGTTGGGGGAACTCCCTGACACAGGTGTTTACCGCCGCTAACCTTTCTTAGGGTTCTCTGATAAATGGTTACTTTGGTTAGATGAAATTCATCTAATATGCATCCCTTGGTGGAGTAAACGTTGTGGAAAATAAGATTTCGCACGGGTGAGCTCTGAATCTTATTTTTTTTTTTTTTATGGTAGTGGGGAATAAAACAGCTCCACCTTAAATGCCATTAATCTATTATTTTATTATCTAGATAAATAGTAAATCAGGAACTTGAAAACGAATGATTCTCTTTTATTTATAACTAGCTGTATTCGGCGTGCTTTGCAACGTGCTTGGCAAAATTTAAAAAAAAAAAATCATTACTACAATTATTGTAGTATTGTTTGATTTATTTTGCGTAATTTTTTAATATATTTTTTTCTAAATTCTTTTTATTCGAAAACCAAAGAATTAAATTTTGTACTTTTATTTGTTTTATTGAAGTTCTGATGGATATACAATATTTTTCGTTGCGTTAACAAATAAATCAGATGGTTTTTCCGACGCTTGAGCAGGTCCATGAGAGAAGCAAGAATTTCTCAAATTTAGTCCGCATTTTAATCATGTGGTCTCTCGTACTTATTTTTAATCATCTGGTTTCTCATTCTTTCACGATAAACAACATGGGAATGACTCAGCTGTTAAAATACACTGATTTGTTGAAGCGATTTTTATTAATTCACGATTTTGACATTTTGGTCTATAACATGTCACCTATGCAACCAATCAATATACCAATAGGCCTATAATCTTCTCCTGAATATGTGGGAAAAATGCCGCCTCACATGGAGCATTATCTCTTACCGTTTCAAAGCCTATAAAGGATACGCACACATGCATTGATTTATATATATATATATATATATATATATATATATATATATATATATATATATATATATATATAGAGAGAGAGAGAGAGAGAGAGAGAGAGAGAGAGAGAGAGAGAGAGAGAGAGAGAGAGAGAGAGAGAGAAAAGCCTAGGAATTTTCCTAATAATACACTCATTAGTGATTCATTCTAAAATAGGCAAATCATAAGGATAGTGCAATAATCAAGTCGCAAATAATGACTGACCTATCCTTCCATACAAACTCTAAAATGAATGAATAAATAAAGGTAGTATTTTTCGTTTTAATTTGAATAGTACGACCAAACTTAAACAACACTAATCTGCTTCGTTTTCGACTACTCCAACATTTACTAGAAGTGTTCGAGTACCCAATACAATTACAAAACACTTATTTACATGACAGTAATAAGTCCTATTAGGACATACGTAGTTAAGCTTTGCGACTCCACTAAACCATCCAATTCTTCCCATATCCAATTCTTACAATCCTTAAAGTCCTCAATAAACTTCTCAATAATGTATATTGTTCTAATGTCACAAATAAACATATCTATAACTATCTGAACATACCATATGTTGCTGAATTGATCAAAACCAGATACCTATTGCTCTATAAGTTTCATACTCACTCGAACCCGTTAGTCTCCCGACTTTCTTCTAACACAATTCCAGTTAAGGCTAAACATCCCGATTTTTAGTAAGATTTTTTTTCAAGAGATGGCAGCATTTTTGGGGCGAATTTATTTTCGCTCTCATTTGTGAACAGAACCATCAGTATTAGATCTGTAAACGGATTTGGTAATAAAACCCCCATTAAATTCACGCTACGTTTTCCGATTTTTTTTTTGTCAATTATTTTAGAATTTAAAAAAATTATCTGGCGAACTATTGATTTTTTTTAAAAAAGCTGGTTATAACCACTTAGTTATAAGTCAATTAAACACAATTATGCACACAGATTCATTTTCGGTTGCATAGGTTCATCGTAATTTGAAAAATACGATTTGTAAGGAAGCGGGTGATAAGATTAGTAAGCTACCTGCTGTTATAGTAGTGGGGGAAGGGCTGTGAGGACCCAGCTCCCAGTCAGCTACCGATCTAACGTCTCTCCAATAGTGGAAAAACCGACAGAATAGAGGCCAACAAAATTTGATATACTTTTTAGAATATAAAAAATATTTAAAAAAAAACGAACCGGTGTGCAAATTTCAAAATACCTATACATGTTCTTCGGTAGTTAATAAAAAGAAAAGAAAAACTAAAACAAACTCTTTTAAAGCATAGTTAGAATATCTATGAAATTTATAAACATTTTTAAACCCAGGAGATATTAAAAATAATAAACCGACAAAAAATGATATTTGGAACAAATAACGAGTTAACATATGAATACTTTATGTTATTAAAAATACCCTAGACAAATATTTTGGCATTGTTCAAGAGGAATTTATTTCACTGATTATTATATTCGAACAACGGAATTCAAAGTGTAAAGTAATCATAAGGACCAAAACATATGTTTAGTTTTCCACAAAAGGTAAATAAATCGAGAAATAATGAGTAAACTATAACTGTTTATTTAAAGAAGTAAAATTTTTAATTTCATTAATAACAGTTAACTAAGAAATATATAACTGTTAATAATTTTTCAATTCCTAAGAACTGTTTCATTGAACCCTTCAACATGAAAACACATTTGTAATATATAATGTAACAGCTGATATTTATAAAATTTGATAATCAAGCTTCTTGCATGTCTACTAAGAATTTCAAAGTAAAAACAACATACATATTAGGAGAACATAATATTTATATGAACATTTTTTATTACTAAAAACCTAAAATTACCTCAATTATTCATTAGATCTTCATAATGTAAGTAGAAATTATCTGGAATATAAGAGTCCTGAACTAACTACTTCTGCAAAGAATTAAAAGAAAAACTTTTATCGGTCTCTGTAGGTGTATAAGTAAGTGTAAATTCACTCTTACCGATTTGTTTTATTCGGTGCATGAAAATTATTTATTAATAAATAAAATATAATTCAAATAACGAGATAATGATATCTCGGAATAATAATAAAACATTGGGCAATAAGAATATTTATACCTTGAGAGTACTACTAGCCCAGTCAGATAAGGAATTTTAGACAGCAAATCTCGAAAAGGAAGCAATGAAGCTAAGTTTTTGCATATACTTTCGTTTTGGGATTCTAAATAAGTGGTGAAAAGTCACCAACCTCAGCATGTTAGCATAATTATATTCATAGTCACAGGTCACAAAATCAGTTTTTTTTTTTCAAATATCTCGATGTCTTTGCCTCGGGCGTCAATCGAGAAGGTTGCAAAACTTGAGATAATAATATTTTCTATGATTTTTTTATAGTTTATAGAAACAATTTTATAGAAAATTTAATTAGCTTTAATGTTGATCTGTATCATATTTTTCCAAAGTCCACCGTTTTCGAGATATAATCGAAAAACTGAAACAGGAGATCTTCTCCACTTCCCCCAGCGTAAACTGGAGAATCTAGTTCCCTCAGGGTCGGGGACTATTTGAACTCAACAATTTTTTATGAAATCAGCAAAAGTACAAAAGCTTTTTTATTTTAATATTAATAAATGAAGTAATTTTACAATATAGCCCGAACGTTAGTAGTAGTAGGAACTAAAACTTTTATGCAAACCTTCTTTTAACTTAAATGTTCACTCAATACGTACATTTGAGCTCTTTTGAAAAAAATAATAAATAATTCAACACCTTGCAATAAATAATATTCATTATTGTTCATTAAATAGTAAAAAAAAAAAATAATAATATATATAAATATATATAAAACAAAAGTTGTTGCAAATTAGATTTGCTTTATTAATGCATAGAACGAAAATGTGCTAAGAGTAGCGGTTTCCGAGTTATTATCAATTAATTAAAACATTATTGATTTGTTATTATCAAACAGCTAAGATGTTCAACTCTTTCAAAAATGTTCTAAAAACAATGATTGTAGAAGGATAATTATTGTTTGACTCTGATTCATGTTGACTACCGCTATAGTCCGGGCTTCTGTAATAATGTCAACTCGATAAATTTACCTGATTTCATACAAATTATTTATATATTTTATATATTTTGCTAAGAAAACATGACGAACCCCACAATATGATGTGGCCGTGAGAAATCAGAAAATAATCACTTTCTTCAATTGATTTCCACTACTTGTATGTATTTACAACCAAATGAATCAAATCATACAAATATAAAATGATAAACCGTTTTGTATGTACCTTTATCCAACCAATAGTAGGAAATTACACTTTAAAATTACTTTTCCTGGCTATGTTTGTAAAAATATATTTTATTTATTATGGTATACGCTATGGAAAAATTACATATCCACGAGACTTGGGAACAATGAAATTACCTCATATTACGGTAATTCTAAAACATTTCCAAGGAACCAGTTATAAAACTGATTTTATTTATCAGTCAGTTTAATTTTATTTACAATTTTTACAGTTAACTAATGTAAAATTATTGATTTTCAAAGTTGAATTTGAACAACTCAGCGAAACAACACTATGTTTTCAAATTACATCATAGTAAATATTATATGGGTACGTACTATTTTTCATTATCAACTCTTCTTTTCAGTTCAGTTTTTCTTCGTCTAGCAGATACGCGGAGATTCTTTTTGGATTTAGAACTATTTATATAAAAATCTCTACGTCCAATAGATTGTTCTTCTTTGTTATGCTCTATCTTTACAACGATAGAAATTGAACGGAAATACAATTTGTTCTAAACAGGAAATATTTTCAATTGTTATTGGATTTTCCGGAATATCTTTTACCTGGTTTCTGTACTATCGGATTGACTTCATATACCGACATGCTACCTAAATTTATATTTGGTACAAGGTAATAAATTTACACATGTATTTATATATGTAAATTTATATATAATTACATAGGTATCTATTGGCTACGTAACTTATGGAATTTATTTGGAATATTTTATATTATTTGTCCCAAAAACATTACCGGTGAAAAGGGTCAGATAGTGTTTGACTTCCTGCAGTAAGTAAATAAAACTTTTTCTCTATTTGAAAATAAATAGACAATAACTCCTTTGTTGACTTTATAAAAAGACATATTTATCACAACTATAAGTTAACTATGCAGCTATTATCAATTCATTATTTTTCAGATTTTTGGATCTTCAAAGTTGTGTACAACACATTATAGTAAAAGTTTCTTAATATATTTCAATTACTATGGTTGACATTCAACTCGTTGGACCGTCTAACGCTTCAAGTGAAAATAAACGTTTACAAATTATTGTAGCTAGGTCTGTTTGTTCTTAATAATTAGTCAGCGAAAAGGGCCAATGTTTCCTATAGATACCACAGTAAAATAAGGATTGCATATAAAAAATGTATTTTTTTTTATTTGGTAATAAATAGACAAATAAAATATTTAATAAATTCATCAAAATATATATTAAAACTTGAATTCAGCTTTTGGCAATTAGAAGAATTTATTTTAATTGCCTTATTCTTACTTACTTTCTTACTTGAAATGAGAAATTGTTAATAGAATGAATCTAACGACAGATAAAAAATAATAATAACAAGAAAACAAAATCATACAATTTTTCTTTGGCTCTTCAAAAATCGAGGAATACCTATGTGAGAGACATTTCGGTAAGGAAGAGACCGTTTCAGCCGGTGACGCAATTCCATCCGGTTGTAAACAAAATTCGTATTTTTCATATTACGATCGTAATATGCATGCTATGATTAGGGGGAATATGCCATTCGTTTCAGAAAACGTTTCTACAACTGGCTATAACCTCATATTTTTAAAAATATATATTTAACACCTATTTTTACGTTTTATTTTCTTAATTATTGAATTTATAGAAAAAATTCTGTCTAGAATTCTGTGTATACTAAATATCCAAAGAATTTTACAGATTGAAAATCGGACATTTCGTTCCGGAGAAATTACGGAAATAAATTCTACTGTTTCCAACTCTTGACTGAAAGGGGTATATTTAGCCTTAAACCTTCGAGCCGTTTGAAAAGAAGTAGTCTTCTTTAATTAATTTCTTCTCACGTTATTGTCAAGTGATTACAGTAATATTTCCTCACATTTACTTGTTGTATATTCTGTTTTCAGTTGTAAATATCAAAAAAATCAGTAGAACAATTATAAGTTTAGATTAAGTTGTTCTTTAAGGTTTTAAATTAACTTGTTCTCTTTGCTTACCAAAAAGGATCTCTTTCTTTGAATGTTCTTTCATTGATGGTTAGCTCCATCAATAGATAAAAATGGATCTTACAATCAGCACTTTCTGAGTATTTTTACGTGTAATAAGGGATTTTTTGTAATGCAATTACTAATAACTTTGTAATGTCCTGAATCTTTAACCATTTTGGTTACATCTTGATTTATTGCTAACAGGTTCGCATGCTGATTGTCATGTTCGTTATAGATGAGTGGTACCTTATATTTTTTCTGTTTTAGAACCTCATGTACTTATATATTTTCAGCAGTAAATGTATAGTAATGTTTGTTTCAAAACAGTTGGGTATTCGAAGAAAAGGGTTGATAATAAGCGGATGCGTAGGTTGTTAGATAGTTATGTAAAAATTGTGATATCAAAATAGGAACATAAACGTTCTTTGCTAAGGTTGTCATGCTAGATATTTATAAAATATTACACCATGATGTTGTAATTAACCGAACAACATATCCTGGGGTATTAGAAAGTTGTAAATTCATCAATACCAACAGGCAGAATTAGAGATATTTCATTGAGGATCGCAAAAGGATATATTTTACTTCCCAGATCGAATGGGCACAGCCGGTCATTACCGAGGTGGGAGTATGATTCGTTCCGAATTATCTTAGTCACTGGGAAGAGTACCTGACATGTGTGGCTACTCCAAAAGGCAAGTCCCCGTGGGCGAAGGTTGTAAACTGGCATTAGTCCCCCAAGGCTAGGGCTATTTCTTAATACCTCCAGGACTTCTTTATATCAGCTCGCTGGCGGGGGCAGGAGAAAACTTTCTAAGATTTTAGGCTTTGTTTGCAGTCGAACCTACTGCCCACATTTTAAATTTCGTTCTTGTGCAAAGACCGTTGTGGTTAGCATTATACTGTGGTGAACCATATTTTTCCGAAGAAAAAAAAATAAAAATGTTCACTGCTATAATTAGGAACGAACTGGCTTTTATATAACCATGTAGGCTCCAATATGTGACTGTATTTTTAACCCAATCAAAAGTTGCTACATCGCTGCTGAACGTGAATATAAACATATACCAGGTATACAAGTTTAAAATGTCGTCTATTTCTTAAAATATATACACAGTAATTTAAAAAAAAGTATAATATATTTTATTCAAAGTACTGACCCTCGCTTTCTACACATTTTGTCCATCTCTCGGGCAATATATGGATACCATTCCAAAAGAATGCTTCATCTTTATTTGAAATCCATTCATCGAGCCATTTTCGTACGTTTTCGAAATTGTTGAAGTGTTGCTCCGCCAATGAGTGTCCCATCGATGAGAAGAGGTGATAATCAGAAGGCGCCAGGTCAGGTGAATACGGCGGGTGGAGTAGGAGTTCCCAACCAAGCGAAGAAATCGTTTCCTTAGTCAATCTGGCTGAATGTGCAGGAGCGTTATCATGCTGAAGAATGACTTTGGCGTGCCTGTGAGCCCATTCTGGGCGTTTTTTTCGATCAATGCGTGACTCAAATTGATCATTTGTTGTCGGTAGCGCTCGGTATTGACTGTTTCGCCGGGTTTGAGAAGCTCGTAGTAGACTACTCCCTTCTGATCCCACTACACACACAGCATTGTCTTCTTCCCAAAACGATCCGGTCTTGCACTCGATGTGGATGTCCTGGCGTTACCCATGTTTTTCCGTGGCGTGACTTTCGTGGTACAACTCGTAAAAAACCCTTCTTTCGCAAAAGCAGCATTTCGCACACAGTTTTTTCGTTTTTTCCATCTGTCGTTCGTCCAATTCATGTGGAACCCATTTTCCAACCTTTTGAATCTTTCCCATAGCTCTCAGGCGATCGGAAATGGCTTGCCTAGTGACATTCAACTGTTCTGCCATCATTTGTTGGGTTTAGGTATTGTCTTCGTCTAATAAAGATTGCAATTCGAAGTCCTCAAACTTTTTTGGTCGATTTTCTCGTTTTTGATCAGTAACATCAAAATCACCACGTTTGAAACTTTGAAACCAACGTTCACATGTCCTGACGGTTGGAGCAACATCGCCATAAGTCTCAACAAGAATTCGATGACATTCAGATGCCTTTTTCTTTTGATTAAATAAGAAAATCATGACATGCCGCAAATGCTCTTTATTTGGCTTAAAATTAGACATTTTTAACACCAAAGAAAGGTATGATACGTCCACGTAAACGACTTAAAAACAACTGACTTTTGTAAACAAATGACTAACAAACAAAATAACGTTTAGAGATAAGCAAATCCTTCAATAGGCTAAGAGCGCATTCTATTGGAATTAAAACGACATTTTAAACTTGCATACCTGGTATACAATATTTTAAATCAAATTGAATAGTTTTATTCAAAAGAACTATTGCAAGAACATTTGATCTACTCTGTGTAATATCTGACCGATTGTATACACGCGAATAAAGTCGAAACAAATCATTAGTATTGTATAATAATGTATTGTTATAGCCTTTATTTTACTGATTTTAATTTCTACATCTTGCTATTCCGTCCTCATTTTATTATCTTTTGACTGGTAACTTGCATCCTCATTCGGAACCGGTCGTTTTAATTTTGAAATACGGCCTTTTGCTATAAAAACAAACTATAATGAATTTCCACTAGTTTGAACTGCATTTTTTGTTTATATCTTAGCTCCTTAGCCCAGTCGATGTATTTTCCGAAGTTCACAAAAGCGCATTCATTTACTATTTTTCAATATGTGTTAGGATCCATAAGGGTAGTTGATGTCTAAGTTTGAAACCCTGAAATCCAGGTGCAATTTGTGTCGTACTCGAAAAAACCGCGAAATATTAGCACTATTTTAATTTTTTTTTATTACACCGTTTTTTGTTACAGTATTAAAGGGACCTAAATTTTTGACAATTTCAGTTTAAATGTAGCTCCGTAGACCAACCGGATGTAGAGGTACAGCTCTTCAGTTCTCGGCAGCCTACTGCCGAAATTACTGACTTAAAGAAAATATCTTCAGAAGAGAATTTATAGGGAATTTACTAAATATTAATTTGAGACACAATTAGAAGAATTTAAACAAAAAATTGTACTGCTTTAATTTGAAACCTGAACCGTGCCTGTAGGCCAAAAAGTTTTCTTAAAAATAACATTTGAAATTGGTTTCACCAAATCCTGTAAGTTGGCAGGAACCTAACTACTTCTTTCTTAATTTAAACATATATACAAGTATCTATTTCTGTAGTTTAAAATACTAGTACTTTGAGGATGCTACGAAAAATAGCACTATAACAGCTTTTTAAAAAATATGGCTTGTAACATTGTGTCCCTCCGTCCAACCCCTGACTCCCTCGCCATAGTCCCCCAGGTCGTCTTCCAACACCTTCCAGGTGGATGCATCCGATTGGTCGACTTGTGATCCACTACCTGAGACCTGCGACTCATTAATAATGCAGCTCACAGAACCTGCTCCTGACAATAGCCTCCTGATGTCTCTTTCTCCACCCAGCAAACTGACTGCTGAACAGGTGTATGGCCAGGTGTTCAAAGGCCAATCAGGCCCTCTGAGGCGTGCATTGTTCTGTTGGCGGTAGTAGTCTTCGTGGTTATCCTTCTTGGATAATCGTTGGTAAGGATATGTGGTTTTAAAGTTTAAAAGTTCCTTTCATATGTCGCTTCCTTTAGAACGACTACAGCATTTCTTTTTTTTTGTTTTATTTTACATCTTGTGGTATTGTCAATGTTAAACATTGCACGTTCACCTAACAATTTTGTTTTTTAATTGGAATTCACAACTGTACGAATAAAATATATGGCAACAAAACTTGTTGAGGAACTACTAATTGATAACACTATAATGAAAGTTAACAATTAGTAAAAGAGTCCCGAGGACATCTTCTTTTCAGACGCCTCGAAGGATTTCCAGGAATAGAAATGTAAAGCAATTGGGAAACAAGAAAATTCGGGCGAGTATTTAGTTTATTATTAAAGGAAATTGATATGTTCATTGTAGATCAGTTTGAGACAAAGTAAGAGCAATTAAGTAATAATTATTCGAAGTATTTTGGATGGTAGAGATTAGATACAGGAAGGGTTTAATTGGTGAAACACGATAATTCTATGTCGTAAGTCCGAATAAGTTTGATAATGTTCATATAGAGGAGTTTTTCGTTTTAATTTGTAGATTGAAATGTTGTTAAAGTAAGTGTTGGAGCATTCGAAAATGGCTTGTAACTTCTTGTTTTTCCGATCTTGTATGAGGTTTCTTAGAGATTCTCTTGTCAAGATAAAACAAAACAAATATGATAGTGTTTGCTTTATCTTTCTGATCTTAAACTTTTTAACTTAAATAGAAATAGTCTCCATTTTTAACTTTGACATTTGTCGTTCAACTGGATTAAGAATACCGATAATGGAATCGAACTCTTTAACAGAGTCAATTAATGTTCCTATTAGAAGCTGAAGACAGCTCTTAGATTAATTAGTTAATTAACGTCTTTCCCTTCGCCCGGGAAGAATGATATCTTTGTTCACTAAAGCAGGTTTCATTACTTTTTGTAAAAGTATTCTCCTGAATAATACTTTTTAAAAATAATTAGGTTAATTTAAAAAATGGCATAAAAAACTGATACTGTTTTAAATTTTATAATATATTGAAGTATGTACTTAATTTCATAAATTCACTATATTTCATCATATAATGGACTCTTTTGTATCCAAATTAAAAGATATGGGAAAGTGACTATGTTATATACACAATGAAGAAAAATGTTATTTAATCATTCTATTATTTTTTATATTTTTAGGTTTTGACATATCATTGTAATCTTTATCAGCACATTTACGTGATGTATATATTTGTACAGTTGTAAATTTCAACTAACTGATATATAATAATAAAAAAAATGTCTAAATCTGGATATTTTCACATGGATATGGAATTAACGTGCTGTTCCACAAATAGCAATGCATTAATGCACTAAAGTAATAATGATTTATAAGTCTATAGAATACGATAATCTGCCTCATTGATGTTTAATAAGTAATAAAGATGATGATGGATCTATTCATATAATATGTCCTAAAAAAATAAATAAAAAATTTATAACTGTACAGAATATAAAATACATAACAATATACAAAAATATATTTAATTATAGTTCTGGAGGTTCTTTATAATCAAGCTAAAAGTCTGTGAATGTCTTTTTAAGGTTAGACGGAAAAAGGCATTGTTACATGAGCATTGTACGTGTTAAATTAGAACGCTCAACATTTTATGAGCTGAAACTCATAAAATTATAATAAAATTATATTTTATTATATATAGATATATATTTATTATATTTAATTATTACATTTCAGATTCACACTGCTCAGTGTTAAAGAGGTTTTAGTAAGAAGAAAAGATATTTACTTGATATGAATGGGCTTATATAGACGACAGTTAAGAGAAGGGAACCAATCCTCATTGAAAATCATAAAAATAGTTTGGTTCTTTTCCTTGAAATAGAAACGTCGTATTCTATTTCATTTAGTTCTTCCGATTTCGATTTTTCCATTAAAATAGCTCAACCAAGAGATGGTTCTTTTCTGTTGAAAATAGTAAGCACTAATCTTATCCAAAACCATCTCTAACTCATTTTTGCATATTTTGTGGATTGGTTCCTTTCTGCTAAATACCGTCAATTGTATCAAACCGGAAAGAAAAGACGATTTCGCATTGTAAAATTTAACAGGATTAAAAAATAAAATATTTTTTTTATTTTTCACTGAAGAGAGTAAGATATCTTATATTTTATTTAAAAAATGAATTCAACCAGTAGCTCTAAATATGTACGATTTCCTAGTCACCCATTTATGTTTTGTTCAATAGCTATTTATTAATGAGTTAAAATTTGTGTGAAGAATAATTATATTTATAAAGACTATAAAAAACTAATCAGTAAGAGTAATTAAAATTATTCATATATTTTTGACTACTGCTTGATCCTTTGCGGAAACAAATAAAATTGTTGAAAACCTGGAAGTTGTTTGTTGTATAAATATTGTGATATTTTGCTTGGTATAACAAATATTCTGGTTTAATGCGTATCCTGGATCAATAGGGCGAAGATTCCTACATAGGCTGGAATTTTATCTTCGTTGAGCAATATCCCGTCTTGATCTCCCTTGGGCCCTTTGGAATGAAGTCGTTTAAATGGGGAAGCATTTTTACGTCATTTTTTTTCTATCCATCTTTTATTTTCTCCGTTGTAATGTCTATGAATTTTAGATAGCATAAAATTAAATGCTCTTAGTAAAGATTTTTAAATATATAAATCTAAGGCTTATCAATGTTACTCCTATTTTGTTGAACTATAGGCCTAAGCTTATATGCATACGGTAAAGCATATTTTAGCTATTATTCTAATTATTACTATGTTCTATTTATACTACTAATGTTATATTTATACTTTAATTATTAAATTCAAGCTGAATTTATGTATTCGGGTTTTCACTTTCGACGCGGAATTTAATATTAAAACGAAACCTGCAAAAAAACCTAAATCGATAAAATGGACACAACCGAATTGGCAGTCTCGCCGACTGTATTTACATTTAACACCTCGTAAACCACAAGAGCTCTGAGAAATATATTCTCAAACTGAATTTTTTTTTTTTTTTGTCTCAAGATCACAGAAATAGTTATGATTTTCGTAATTAACAAAAGTTGAAAAAATGAAACAAAACAAAGAGTTTAGATTATCTTCCAAATTGAGATAATTTACACTAGTATTCATTTTTTTAAAATGTCAATTAACAATAAACAATGATTTAGTAAGTAAAGCAAAGTAGGGAAAACAATTATAGAAAATCATAGAACATAAATTTGGGGGGGGGGGGGGGGGGGGGGGGGGGGAATAAAACAGCAAGTTAACTAATCTGCCAGACATCTTATAAAATTCAATTTGTTTGATGAATTCACTGAGATCACTATTTAATAATTTGGGTTTACTCTTCGGTCGCCTGTTGTTTTATTATGGTTGTCTTAAGATTTTGTTGGACATACTTACATTTATATTTTTATTAAAAATATAGGAATAATCTTGACAATTGCTAACAAATAAAATATTATGTAATATTAAATTCGTAATGATGTAATTTAAAATAGAGTAAATAACAAATATTATATTCAATAAGATATATAATATAAAATTATGCTAACATATTTGTTAATAAAATTATATTAATATAATATTAAATATCATCTTATTAATAAAACATAATATTTTATATCTAGGAATGTTTTCTAAGTCTTAATTTAAGCTATGGTTAATGACTTTAGTCATAAAATAATGATTTGACAATTTTATGCCAAAAATCATTTTACAAGAATTTTTATTTGTCTATAAAACATTTTCAAGGAAATAACTTCACAGCTGTTATTTTTTCTAAAACTCTTAATTTCTTATTTAAAATTTAAAAAAAAAATTCCGCCCGAACAGGGACTTGAACCCTGGACCCTCAGATTAAAAGTCTGATGCTCTACCGACTGAGCTATCCGGGCTAGTGTTAGTGTAGTCAAAAATCATGCAAGACAATTTTGACTAGTGTATATTTTTAATATTTCTATCTGCTTCTGGTTCATATTACTGTTATATTCTTCATTATAAATTTAAAAACTATTTTGATAATTTTACATTATTATTTATTTTGATAATTATTATAGAGGGATATCATAATTTTTTTTTCTTCTATTTTCATTTTATTTTATTTTTTCTCTTATTATAACTTTGGAATCTATGAAAGTCTCATGAAAACATTTGATTGTTTAACAAAATTTAGTAATAAATGCATGTGTTGATCTACGTATGACGTATGATCTCCATTTAGTGAAATAGTTTTTAAAAAATTTAATTTTATTTAAAGCTAGAATTTCGAACAAGACGAAACGTTATTTGTATTTTGTCGAGCATACTTATTTTTTAAATAATAAATGGACTTTATTTTGTTAGGAACTTAGCTGCATTGCCTATCCATAGCGGTCTATACACATTATTTGCTCCGTACTTTCCAGAGGATTGGCCTGAAATAGATTCCTATCTTTCTCAATAAACTACTTGGTCCCACAAATCCGTTAGCCTTACTCCCCCAACAATTCCCGATAAAGCCCGCAAGCTTTTAAAAGAAAATGGCGTTTCCTTGTAGAAGTAGTGGTTTTAAAAATTCGATAACTAAATTTTGAGAATTCCTACTTGGGTGACATGATCTGTATAAGTTAAATTATTAATTTAAGTATCTACAGATGACCTAAGTTAAGAGAAAAGTATAGATATAATGGGGATGCAATTAAATATTTATTCAAGGAATATACAATTATTCAAGGGAAGAAAATTGTATTATTGAAAATATGGATTCTAATTTAGCAATCAATGCTTTTCATACTAATTCAAAATTATTACAATTTATTGTATTAAACGTTTGTTGAAAAACATCAAATTGTTGATTTGAAAAATTTCCATTATTATTATGTTATATTTTTCTTCATATGACGTTTTACAATATTCAAGTATTTTCCCAGCTTGTAAAACGTATTTCCCTAGCATTTTTTTATGATAGTTTTAAAAATTATATTATCACTATATCGTGGGGTTACAAGAGAAACACAGTGTTTAAATATTCGATTTTTGGACTTCTAGCTTTTTTACAAGCCTAAAATGATTAGTTTTATTAAAGATTTATAAATATTTAAAGAAACAATAATAAACACAATATAGAAAAATAAAAAAAATAATGAGCCATTTCATCGTTTAAGCATAGTGAAGATAATGCGATTTCCTTAAGCGGAAACATCATTTTGTGGTAATACGTAATTACTTTGAGACCTTTTGGACTAACAGACGTCGTATTGAATACGAACATTTTTAGTAATTCTTTTCGTTCAAACGAACCTCGAAGCTGATTAAACAAAAGAAGTGTTGAAAGTAATTTTATATCTCCATGTTTGAAAAATAACATGCATATGGTTCTTTGACAAAATAATTTATGTTTATAATTTTATAATTTATGTCTATTTATGTTATAGACTATAATTATTTATTGGCATCTGGTTTGGTCTAAATCAGTAACATATGGAACATTAATATCTTTATAAATAAGTTTATTTGTGGTGTAATAAGAAACTTTGAGGATTTTACGAAGGATTTTGGATCGTGTTCATTTATTAGTTTTAAAACTTTTTTTTTCCTGTAGTTGCTTTTTTCGACAACATATAGGTATATCAATTCTGCTAAAATATATTTAAAGCAGCAAGAAGTTACGAACAGTTTATTGTTGTTAGATACTTACTGTTTATATTTCCTGCTTTATTATCTTATGTGTAATGATCCTCACTAATGATCGCAGCACGCAAGCCACCTGCGGAACTTAACAGCTGAGACCCAATCGACTAGACCATTTATTTCTCTTCATTAATTTTCCAACTGCTTGATCGGTGATTGATGACTCTATCAGGACATCAGCTAATTGTTTATTATAAGGATGTGTAATGGCGGCCATGTTAAGTAATATACAACTTTCGAGAAGATATCTTGCCTTTAATTAGGCCGTGTTTCAACAAGTGGGAGGGAGGGAGGGAGAGAGAGGAGAGAGAGAGAGAGAGAGAGAGAGAGAGAGAGAGAGAGAGAGAGAGAGAGAGAGAGAGAGAGAGAGAGAGAGAGAGAGAGAGAGAGAGAGAGAGAGAGAGAGAGAGAGAGAGAGAGAGAGAGAGAGAGAGAGAGAGAGAGAGAGAGAGAGAGAGAGAGAGAGAGAGAGAGAGAGAGAGAGAGAGAGAGAGAGAGAGAGAGAGAGAGAGAGAGAGAGAGAGAGAGAGAGAGAGAGAGAGAGAGAGAGAGAGAGAGAGAGAGAGAGAGAGAGAGAGAGAGAGAGAGAGATTTTCGGTATAATTAATTAATATATCTGTATTATAGTTTGCTAAGAAATTGTTTTGATTATACCGGCACAATCCAACACCATCCATCAACTTTTATCTGTAAAACAATATTGGAACAATGGTTCTAACAATGGTATTTGTTAACCCAGTTATCGATTACTAACAAAATGTTAAAATATTGGTCAACTCACTGCATGATATAATTTCCTTTGGTTTATACACAAATATTGTGTCAACATTTTTTTGCTAGTTATTATCTGTTATATTTTACATTGCCTGTTCTCAGATTTTTCTTTCTACAGAAAATTCACTGCATCGCACTTACTGAATGAAAGATGCAAATAAAAAATAGTGTGTTTTAGTTAAAAATATAAGAACACTATTTTGTGGTTACAAGTGAATTACACTGAGTCAAAAACATGGTCAAAGACTTGAAAGTTCCACGTCTTTAACTTAATTGATAAAATAATGTCAGTACCAATGTAAACAAAGCAAAAGTAAACCTTGTCTACTTTGCCGTCTTCGCTTAATATTATTCGCAAGTGGTTGTAGGCATCTACATTTTAGAGAGATGCTCCATTGCATGCAACCAATCCGTCATTGTTCCTGCCACAATAGCAGTTGATTAGTAACTAGATGTATTATTTTATTTATTTATTTATTTTATACAATATTTTATTTATTTATTTCGTAGAATTTCTCAGCTTTCTTCGTCTTTTTCTTATCTATTTCTTATATCTTCCATCTGACATTCCATTAAAATACCCAAACCAATTTATGCATTTTTTGTCTATCTCTTCCAGGAAATATATTTTTTTTTATTTTATTTTATTTTTTGTTGTGAAGGGAGGAAGGGGTTATTCCTTCCTTTATTCTTTATTTTCGTGGCTATAAACATATTTCTTAGATTATTCTTTATCTATATAGATATAAAAAGATTAATCATTACTAATTTATTGTTTCTTTTACAAGTATTTCCCACGCCCTTAAATATTGTATATACACTCGGGATTCAATTAACTTGCGAACTTCTGACATCAGAGTATATCAACAGCTGATATAGCAGAAAAAAATTTACGAACGATTAGAATCGAACTATTTAAAATTTGCATGCCCACTCACAATCCGTATACAATCGTGACTCGATTAATCGTGTCTTCATCAACCTAGCCTTCCATTCTTTTTATTCAATTTTATTTTCATAAAATATTTGATTGCTAAGACATTATTTATTCTTAATACGAGCATTACTATGGAAAGACAGTAGGATGGGGAGGACTGTCAACCAGAAAGCAAACTGTCAACAATTTCTCATGAAGAATTGTTTGCTTAGTTTGACATATATCTCATAAATCTCATGCATAACTGTTTGACACGTTTTAATGGATTTTTAACGTTTGAGAGATCTTGCGGTGGAAGGAGTGTTGGTACTTAAACAAACGAAAAGTAGTGATTTTTTCAAGCCATAAATTTTTTTTATAGATATATTTATTAAAACAATTGTCATGCTTTATTTTTTCGTATATCTTTTCTTTATTTTTTGAGGATATTGATTCTCCGAGGATTTCCATCCGACCCTATTACATTAGTTAATTGAGTCCTAATTTTACGTTGTTAAGAAATGTTTTAAATTAATGTTTTTATGCTTTGATACGATATACCTTCCAAAACACTGCCTCCTATCCCAGCAGAATTACTTCAAGACTAGACTTCTTTCTTTTTATTTCAAATCGAGACATCCATTGTTGCACCTCCTCGGTTCTGATTCCCAGTGACTTATGTCATTATTTCTTAGGTAGAGATCTGCCTCACCGGAAAAATCCCTATCAAGGTACAAGATAAAAAAAAAAAACCTTTGAGCCAAAGACCGCTCTAAGGAACCCCCGAAGAGCCCGCATAGGTCCTTTATATATTTATATGCATTGTCCTTTTTTGTTGCCTCCGTTATTTATAACAGGCCGGCGTGACCGATTCGTTCCGGGTATCGTCCCATGAATGGTGTCTTCTAATTCCCTTCACGTTTTGTCACGGCTATCTAATTCTGCTTCAAACAGGTCCTTTGATGTGACTGTTGCATTATAGATGTGTAATTGATGTCCTGTGAACGCGGCATGATATATCATATCATTTTGTTATAAAGTTAAAAATAAATTATTATTATAATAGATCTGCTTTGTATCACTTGGCAGTTCTTATTTGTCTAACATTTTACATTTACTTATCTACGTACATTCACACTTGATGCAGTCTTAGTTTTCGAATGAATGGGGAACGAAAAATTCAACCATATGATGTTTTTTTTATATATTAATAAGATTTACTGATCCCTAAGGACAGTACTTAATCATACTTAATCATACTTAATCAGAAATTTCAGGACAGATGTGTTATAAAAATACAATAACGGACACATCTTTTTAATATTTTCATTTTTAAGATCCATGATCTATAATTTTTCCAATCAGGAAGAAATATTCTTTTGGTTTTCCTTTAGAAAACAACTCAATTTATACAAAATTTATTAGCTCTGAAAAACAGTAAATAACAGTAAAATAATACCAGAGAAATGTTTTAAACATATCAGCCTCGCTAAGCCAATCTATGTTCAAGAGCCCAACACGACTTGATTAGGAATATCTACGAACAGCTGAGCTCAATCCCTGCAGAGCTGCCAACTTGATGTGAAGAGTCATATAAAAAGTACAAAACTGTACCCAAGGTTCCTATCCGTTTATAGACTTCATATATTTTGAACAAAGAACTTTAATTTAGGAACTTTAGTTCCCCTAACCAGGAAAATGGTTAATACAAAAATACCCTACTGGCATTTTAAAACTTCTCTTGATATGTTACCTTTTTTTTTTTTTTCTTTTTTTTTGTTTTTTTTTAAGTCCTCTCTCCGTAAAGGTTGGATTCCCAGGATGGATTAATTCTTCGAATACGTGTTTAATATCATTACCATTACTTTTTTATTTAAAATAATCCATGACCCAGAAAATCATAACGGTTCGAAGCCTGGTTTATACATTCACTGTATTAAATCTTTAATTTGGGAATTTTTGTTTGTTTAATTTTAGTACCGCTATAGGCCAAGTATGTAGGTTCCGATAGATGTCCCTGATTTTAGAAATTATTATTTTATTTTTTTTTTTTTTAATTGAAATTCTTTTATTGAGAAAGTATTACAATATGACTCAAAGACGCCAATGAGTAATATGGATAGCTGAATTGATTAAATCTAATAAAAGTCAATTCACGGGCCCTGGTAATTCATTACTCTACTTTTGTATAAGGAAAATATAATGGTCTAGGATTATTTTGAACTGGATTTTTCAAGAATCCTTCTCCCAAAATTCTAGACCATGACTCGACTTCAGACTTGATACATTATTTTAAAATACTTGTTTACTTAATTATACAGCTTTTATATATATATATATATATATATATATATATATATATATATATATATATATATATATATTTTTTCTCCCCCTTTCAGAGTAGCCCTTTGATATTGCCAGTCCTAAAACGTTCTCATCCGTCAAATGTGGGTTTGTCACTATTTATTAAATTAAACCTTTTTTTGGATAGGTATTTATTGAAATTTACAACTGTATATACAATATAAAAGTATAATACATCAAGTAAATGTGATGATAAAGATAAAAAATGACGTCACTTGTTTTTAAAGCAACTACCCATTGTTAGCACTTATAAAGGTTCTTGTTTGTTTATTTCGTTTAACGTCACTTTATGCTGCTATGGCTAATCGGACGATGCTACGGTGGGAGTCCTAAATTTTGCCTATCCAGGTATAATTAGGATAGGGATCTTTAACGAGTACCTGACATCGCACAGGCTCGGGACCCCAATTTTACGTCCCTTCCGAAGAACGGCATAGCTAAGGATTTTTTACTCCCTTTAAAAAATCCTAGGGTCATCTGCCGGGCTGCGAACCCGCGATCTTGGGTTTAGTAGGTTGCTATGCTAACCACTACACCACAGGTGACCCCTATAAGGTTCTATATAATGAAGTACTGTATTAGAAGGTCCCGAGGCTATCTTTTTAGGCGCCTCGGAGATTTATCTGGAATGGAATGAGAAGCCAATTGTTATTACTAATGTATCTGAATGGTTGTGGAGTTTGCTAAGAAAGGATAGGTATCTGGTTTGAAATTAAACCTTTTAATATATGATTTAGTATGTTCATGTTTGGTTAAGATCAATGTCAGTTAGTAATGTGTGGATTTGAATATGACAAAATTTTGTATTGTTATTTTTGGAATCAATCTATAATGTATTATAGTATATAATGTATTTGATAAAAGATAATGGTGTTCTAGTATATGATATAAATAGTTTATTTTTTTCTGTCTCTTTTGCTAAATGTCAGCTATTTCCTTTCCTTCAATACCTGAATGAACGTTGACCAATTTTATGTCAGTATTAATAATTGATTGATTTCATTGACATGTGAATGTCTTGTTAAGTAGCCACCAATAATTACATTTAGAGTTTCATTCATATATCAAAATCCGACAAAAAATATTTTAGTTCTGTTTTTATACAATTTGAGACAACTTTTGGTTACATCCTATTGTAGGATTTCATTCATGGTTACCTCCACGATTTTATGATGAAACCGCTATTTTTGTATTGATTTAGCTCCTCAGTTATTCTGAATGGGCCCGTTACTCCTTTTTAAGTACTTTTTCTATAATTTTTTTAAGACCCGGGGTCATTGCTCCCTCATAATATCCTTTAATGCCTCTTTAGACAAAGGATTATTTTTTGTTTTAAATAATTAAGTTGTCTTTCTCTTCAATCTTTTTTTTCCCACTTGAGGACCGTCCTCATAAAGGTTATCTAATCTAGTCATGTTTAATCGCTTCTATCATACTCCTACCTCCGCTTTCGCCATCTGGACCATTTTAAGAAACCTCTCTCCATGCATTAATCACCATTTGATTGATATTTAATCATGAGCTTTCAAACCTCTTGGTTATCAAAAGGGCCACCTACTCAAAAAGTTTTATAAATAAGCGCTCCATTAGTACATTCTGTTGTAATACCAACTCCGTTTATAGTTTTAGTCTCACTTTAGTGTTTAAGCCAGTGAGCCCAATCGCCTAATTGTTATTTAAACTCTATTAATCGATAAATTAAATATGAATCGCTAAAATGAAAGATAAAAATGTGTAAAATTTAGCATAACATTGGCATTAGAAGAAATAAGGGACTACGAAAAAAAAAAAAAAAAAAAATAATATATTTTAAAAAATCTATATTTAAACAATTTTCTATTTTTTGTTTCCAATTGTACAAGAAACTTGTGGCTCTTAATAAATATTATTAATTTAATTAATTAATTACT
The DNA here is from genome assembly GCA_003667255.2 of Euschistus heros. NCBI lineage: Eukaryota > Metazoa > Arthropoda > Insecta > Hemiptera > Pentatomidae > Euschistus > Euschistus heros. The sequence goes on along the minus strand of RCWM02000611.1, from coordinate 290,910 downwards.
ATATTAATTTAATAGAATTTATAAAATTCAATAGAACTGGAAGATATTTCTTTGTAGTACATTAAGCTATAAAGCTTCTTTATAAAAAAAAAAAAAAAAAAAAAAAAAATGAATAAAAAGGTTTACTTGTCAACTTGTGAATAGTTGACTACTAGAATGGTAGTACTCAGGAGCTTCCGACTTGTTACGTTATTACTGTTCGACCCTAGAACTTTTACCATATTTGTTGATGCCATATCCGTCTATTTAATAATATGTTCAAGCTATCCATATACCAAACTCATATACTTTGGTTGATATCATTTTTTATATATTTTTGTCTTCAGTTTTTAAGAATAATACATTTGTTTTTCAAAAAGTAAATTGATTTTAACAACGATGAATTGAGGAGTTATCTTTCAAAACTGAACATGTCCACTTAGAGCGAAAAACCTTAAATAGTCTTTGTTAAATCCAAAACAATTATAGTATTTAAATCCTTGATAGATGCCTACTAACAAAAAAAAAAAAAAAAAAAAAAAAAAAAAAAATTTAAAAAAAAAAAAAAAAAAAAAAAAGAAAAAAAAAAAAAAAATATATCTTTTAAATTAACTTTTATTTTCATATCTTTTTATTTTTTCCTTCTAGCCCTGATGAAGGCTTACGTTGTAGGTCGAAATGTCGGCACAATAAATTAATGTTTTTAATTGTAATTCCTTGACTGTACACTTCAACTAATTATTTACATCATCATTAATATACTTTAGTTGCTTTTAATATTAGCATAAAAGAGAAGAATCAATTCTACTATATTTAACTATGTAAAAAGAAACAGACACGGTGTGTTAAACCATAAAATACTAATTGATTTTGGTAAAGTCCTGGGACCTTTTTTTTTTTCTATTCCCGAAACAAAAAAAATCTGTTTATGATCGGAACTTTCAATAATTAGGATTATTTGAATGCTTTTTTTTTAATGAGCACATTTCTATATTAAAAATAAATAAAAATGAAGCGTCTTGAAAAATTCTGTCTTTTTTGTAATTAGGTTTTTTAATGAAAATGGCACATCTTTGGGAATATACCCCTTCCAATGTACTCCATGTGTCTTTCCATAGACTTATCGGTATTTACTTTCCTTATGTTATAACCGTTACTGTAGAGGGATATCTTTCTATGTTTTCTTTCCCTCCTACATTCCATCCCTGTTATTTTATTCTCTGATTTGTTTCTGTTAATTAAAGCTGGACGATTTCTTATCTGCCATGAAACAGAGTTGAGTACTAAACACCTCGGTATTTTTCTGTATAGTCTTTTTTCCTCCTTTTTCTTGAGCACGTACTATCCAATTTTATATTCGAGAGTTTTCATCTTTAATAGACCTATATTTTCTCCGGTGTGAGAACACTTTCTGCCCGTAGAGAAGATCGCTTTCTCATAGGCTGTAACACTGTTCGGTTTTGTCATGCTTTCACTATGGTCTCGTTCCCAAGTGTTCTGCTTGCTAAGTCCCACATAATATCATATTATGATGTATATAGGCAGCTAAAAAAATATCTAAACTAAAAAAATATGAAATAGTTAAATAGAAAAAAAATTACAAATATAAGTTACTAGAGACCATAAAGATAAAATATTTTGGAAAATACTAATATAATTTAGAGACAGACCTGAATGAAGATGACAGTCGAAGGGTAGTCTAATTTTCTTTAAACAAGTAATTAATATCAACTTGGTAAAAGTTTTAAGGAATCCGGTTAACTAGGACATTTCATTACGAATATTTAAGATTTATTCTATTTAAAAAAAAATCATAAAAATCTTAATGAAAAACTAAATGAATGAGACTGAAGTATCAAGTAGGAAATTGAAATCTTAATATAATAACTTTTATGTGCAAAAACTGTTTTATTATCTTTTTGTTGAATTTCCTATTTTTTTTTCTATTATTTACGTTATATGGTTTATAATTTTCTGGCTTGCCCAGTTATGCACGTTTGATAAATCTGTATCTAACTTTGAAGGATACTTAGGATTACCACAGATGTATATCATATACAGAACAAATATTAAATAGTTCTGTATAGAGATATTTACTCCTAGGTTTATTTTAGAGCTTTTAGATGATTCCGTTTTGCTTCCTGCAGCTCCTATAAAAAATAATGGCCACAATTATTTAAAATTGTGAAAGAATAGAGTTAATTGATTTTAAGAACAAATTTTTTCATGCATAGAAGACAATGTTTATTACACATTCTGTAAGAATGACTTCATTGTCATATCTCGATCATTTTTATGATTGTTTATGGTAACAGTCTTTTTTATTTATATATCAACTGTATACAATCTTATCTAGTAAGAGTGTAGAAATATGATTACAATGACGTTGCAATAACTTTTAAAGAAAATAATCATAATTAGCATTTCAATAAAATCTACAATAGAAGGTCCCTCGTCTTTTCAGACAGCTCGGAGGGTTATCGAATATCTAGTGGAAAGCAAGTTGGGAGATTAGTGAATTTGAATGGTTATGGAGTATACTATGAAAGGATAGGTAGGTATTTGGTTTGGGCTAATTTAGCTATAATTATGAGCATTGAGGATTTTACGAAGGATTATACGTTGTTCATGCGAGAACAATTAGATGGTTTAGTGAAGCTCCAAAGCTGAACTCCGTATTTACAAATCAGTCTAATTATTTTCATGTAAATGAGTCTTTTTTAATTTTGTTGGTAACTTTGACCGTTTGTCTAGTAAGAGTAGACATTAGACATTAGTAGACATTACCGTTTGTAATGTAGGAGTAGCCGAAAACGGCATTGTATTAGAATTTTAATACTTTTTAATGAACACTTCCTACAATGCAATATAATGCTATTGCTGTAATTCACACTTTTAACAAAGTAAAGGAATTTACATTTTTACCTAATATATAAACCATCTAACTGCAAAATTCTCAGTTTTAGGTTTATTGATATTATTGTATTGTCGAAATGTATCTCTGAAATTATCTCTGAGGTACAGATTTTTCAACGATTTTTTTTTTTTTTTTTAACGAAAACAACTTTTTAATTTTATGAAAACTGTTTATATACAGTTCCAATTGAGCCGGTGAGAATGAAAGTGTTGTAAGTCAAAAAATGAGATTATTCACTATTATTGCTCCTTTATCACTGCTCTATTAATTGACATTGTCAAAGTCTTTACCTAAAACCTGTAAAAGCACAATATCATTATCAAATTTAACAATAACCGACCTCTGTTGAGAATGAGAGTGGTGTAAGTCAATAGGTATAGTCTAGGCGCTGAGTGTGGTTGAGTATACAAAAATTAATCAATTATTTTTCTCTGATTATTTTTCAGGGGGTCCTACTGACCATGAAACTGGATGTTTCCACCCAAGAATGCGGTAGGTTTAGGCCGACGGGGGTGGCAATAGTCGATGTGCCGCTGTTATTATAATCACTATAACTTAACTACTGAGCGTCGTAAAGGCTCAAATTTTGTGTCAAATTTTTCAAATGCCATATTTTCATGGTGAGAAATTTTTGTTCTTTCTTTATCGGATTTTTTTCTTTTTTATCGAGAGAGCAAAGCGACCAAATCGGGAGACAAATAAAAATGAAAGGGATGGATTTTAGCCCGTTTATGCCAATTACTAATTTATTATTAATACTTACACCACCCATTTTTATAAACTTTAAAGCATTGTTGTCTAAAATTGTCATGACAGTCCATTCTACCTTGCTTAAGTAATTTTTTATAAGAACGTTTGCAAAACCTTCGTTTTCTCGAAATGAAGGAACCTTGACTTACACCACTTTCATTCTCACCGGCTGAAATGATATACTATCCTGCACATATGTTGTATAATTACAGTTTAAATAATTCATAAATTACCACCATTTGAACTGGAATGGTGGCTACATATTCTGATTACCCCCAGCTGACATCAACTTATTAATTCAGACCAGTAGGTGTTGCCGATCTCCGCAGTAACATCACAGCTAGTTCGCTAATGACTTGGAGTAAAGTAGATAAGGCTAATCAACCCCCACCCCAGGCGATAGTAAGAGGAGTGGGGGTGGCGGAGGGGAGATAGGGGCCCCCCAGTCGTGGTCTGCTTGTAGGGGAGTGCAGTCGAGTGTTCGTCTGTTCGGTGTTTTTTTGAGTCGCGAAGTTTGTTGTCGGTTGTTGGCTGCCACCTGGTCTGTGTGAGGACGGCCTTAGACCGTCCCATAAAACCACCGTCATTACAGATGGAATGGGAACTAATGTGTCCAAGCCTGGCCGAGTGAGTCCGAAGCAGGTAAGCCAACTAGATCCAATGTATTGTTTAAGTCAAAATTTTAATTTATTTTTTGGTAGACTTCAGTAAGCTTCGAATATACCATATCTGAAATGGATTATTTTATTTTTCTGCTGTGAAACGTTTTAAAAGCATTTTCACTCTGTTTTATTATTTTTATAAATGAAGGTTTTGTTGGAAAAAGGAGGTAGCTCCAGTTGGAGATTGGATCTTACGTACAATCTTGTGATAAGAAAACATATATATGTGCATATTTGTTTTGTTAGATGACTTAGCTCTAATTGTTAGTTGTTGTTTTTTGGGACTTAAAGTCCTTATGTACTCCAATTAGGGCAGGAAGGACGGGAATTGTTAGTTATTATGGGACATAAGAGGGTCTCTCATGTCTGTTTGTAGCAAGTTTGCGCAATTTTTAAACTGATTTAAAACTTTTATTTTAAAAAAATGGTAAGTGAAGCTTCCTCCTTTTTGTAGTAAACAATAGTATTTTTTTTGTTTCGAGAACAAGAAACATCAATTCATTGAACAAAGATTATAAGTGCCTTTGTTGTTATAATTTATATTGGATTTTTATTAATTTATTTTGTTGTGTTACTTCTAACCAATAATTAAAATGTGAAGGCTTCCAATTTATGTGCTGCTAAAAGACTTACCTCTATTTAGAATTACTCTAAATTTAATTTATTTTTATTTTAATGAAATTATTACACTGAATTATTATATTAATTTTATATACTATTAATTCATTTTACGTTTTTATATGGTCTAAAAAATTAAAATATTTTTGTTTTATATTTCACAATTTAGATTTAATAAAGAAGTTTTTATAGAGAGAGTATCCCATTTATCAATCTATTATTAGTTTACGTTGTATTACTACTAGTATAGTTAGCGTTGAATATAAAACTATTTCTAGGTATTTTCGGTCTATTTTTAAGTACCGTATGTAACACAATTGCTTATTTTAATTTTAAATTTTATCTTGCTCGTACGATAGTAGAGGAAGATAGAACTACGTCTAGACCGGATAGTTTAGTTGCATTGCATGCACGCTTACAGGATGTCCCTGACATTGCAATCGTTTACCAATTCTGTCATTAGAATTGAAATTACCTTTATCTCTTCAGTATTCTTATTTTGCACTAATCGTATTTTGTGTTGGAATGAAAATGTTTTTTAAATGCAATTTATTTTATGTCAGTCGAAACCGATTTATTAATACATGTTGGTAATAAAATGACGAAAACATAACATACCTATAAACTTACTTATTTCTAAATTAACATTATAATTCATCATATTCATTATTATGAAAGAATATTGAGTTTTAATGATAATTTAAATTTTAAAAACGGCCAAAAAATAAATTTTCGAAGAATATCTACGAAAGTACAGAAAATCAACTTGATAATTCTTTGAAATATATCGTCAGCTTGAAGGTAAAAGTCACTAAGTGCGATTTTTTCTAAATTCGACAAAACGTCGTTGTGTGTATAGATATTATCATCTCCTATAAGTATAAAAAGTCACCAGTTAATAATTAATTACTTCATAAGTTAATAATGAGAACTATGTAATTTACAAAACACATGGTATACTTTTATGAATTAGGTGTTATTAATCTCGATAACCATCTCATTCATGGAGTAAATATGGTGAAAATTTATGTATATATATAATTTTATGACTGAACCTCAAGAACCTTACTAAACATTTAATAGTAACAGTCAAGAAATTTATCCATATATATATATATATATATATATATATATATATATATATATATATATATATATATATATATATATATATACTATATATATATATATACTTATTCGATTGTCATTATAATCATTATACTGTAGTTAATATTGACCGTCACTGATAGCACAAAGAGCATTAATTTTCTAAACTATAATTTACTCGGCCTTCAATCAATAACGAAGCTGATTAACATTGAAAGTGCTTTCGTATAATGAAACAGAAATTAATTACGTTCTGTTCAAAGTGGATAGCTTCCGTAAACTTCTACAACGACGAGGAAAGAGAATAAACATGATAATTTATCAGTGATTTATAGCGTTAGCAAAAAATAAAGTCAGGACTTAGAAATAATTTCTACGATGGCTAAAAATTGAGTATATATATAAATAATTTAACTCGTACATTACGTTCGTGAAGTTATAATCATGTTTTTCACAGGTTTGCTTATCTTGGTTAGATAATTTATAGCACTTTACTGCTAGTAAAAAGTTTCCATTAATGACAAAGTCTAAAACAAATGCTGTCGGAAGGTTTGGAGGTGTGGGATAGAAGCGAATCATTAAATTGATATGTTTCGATTTATACATCTGGAGTGCTGAGAGTATTATAGTGTTAGGCTGAGAGATTTATTTTTAGAGAAAAAATAATAAATAATTTAAAAAAATATATCGTAGCAAGTGCCAGGAAAAGGCCCGCCTGACGATGACAGACTCGAGAGATGAAAGTTTGTCACGACCATAGAGAATGTCCTGTGGAGATTAAAATACAATTTGTTGCTTCATGTAGGTCGTCTTTAACAGCGAAATGTATTTTAGAAAAATTTTAACTCCTGTGAAATGTTTAAATCGTGTAATATATATCTATTTATTTATTAAAAAAAAAAAAAAAACTTATTTGAGGCAGAATATTAAATTATTTGTAATTGTGTTTTTTACTTTTAAATATCAATAAATGATTTATTAAAAAAGTACTTATATTTAATTTAAACATTGACATAACTTTGTCCTAGTACATAATCTGAATTATGCTTTTAGGGCATTTTGACCCGTGTATAATCTCGACGAAATAATTATCAAAAATAATTTAATCAAAAGCATGACAAAATCAAAACCATAGCGAAACTATTCTCTACTTAAAAAGTATATATATCGGTGACGTCTATGCTGCCTAGTATACCTGTACATCTATGTACTTGTGTTTGTTTTCTGAAACCAGGATATAAGAGGCTCAAATCAAGGAGTGTGATTAATTGAGACCCATATATTAGATAACGATATCGCTCATCCGGAGGAACAAAGACGCAACTGTAAAAAAATGAAATTTTATAAGAAAAGAAACTGAAATGACTTACTTTCAACCAACATTAAAGGTATAAGTAATATTTATATAAACTAAACTTGTGGATTGGTCGGACAGTCAGATGTTCCTCCTGATGTATTAAGCTCTTGGGAGCACTTCTGACGAATTAATATCAGTAATATTTCTTACCCGATTTCGCAGTTGTTTCACCGAATGGTTAAATTATATTTGCAATAAGGATACGTTATTTTAGTTCAATATTTTAATATATATGCGAGAGTGTGTTTTTATATATGTATATATACATTGTCAATCATCAATTTATATATTGATTACTTCTTATAAGAAAGAATTAATCAATTTGTCTTTATTTTAAAATTAGTAAACAATTCGCACAACAATAGCAGTAGATCATTATGCATGTTTATATATTAATTTATTTTATGGTGTTTATAAAAAAATTCAAATTTTTCTTTATAAGATTGTTTCGTGACAAATATTCACTGAACAGTAGCCGCACTTTGTTATAATTGTAAATAAAGTTGGGTTCAAAAGTCTTTCAGTTTAATATTTTAAACAAAAGAACAAACAATGAAGATGGCTTGTAAAAAGAAATAAACAATCACTCAGATAAGGACGCTGTCAACTTTCTGCCTGGGACCTCCATAAAACTCCAGAGCCATGAAAAGACTCCAGCTCTCCGGAGATTTAATTGGACCCGGAATGAGAACAAGAAAAACTAATTTATCTGTCCCCCATAAAGTCCACAACATATCCCATTCGGCAGATCCACCATTTGGGAATTTATATTGTGTAAAATGCGCCTCTAAATCGATTTTACAGCCGATATAACAGATCTCGGGGCTGTAAAGTAGCAGCGATTGGAGCCAGTAGCAGCTGTTAACACACTGACCCACTTCTCGCTGCTAAGGGAATGGGCATCTTCGGCAGAGTCATGGGCCGAGCTTGGTAATGTGTCGTGAGTTTACAAATTCTGTTAATTACCCCATAGATTTTTATTTAAAGTTCAATGCTGCTTCATATAGTATTTTGATTAAAAAAAATAAATAAAAAATAACATACACTCTAGCAGATATCACATGCTAATTTTTTTTTTTTTTCATTATTTCTACAGAAAATTGATAAGCTTGTAATATTAGGGAATAGCCTAGGTATTGGGTATAACGTAGGTATGTAGGTATGGAATATCTCTGCAAACCTCAACCCTAACTAAACTATTACCTGACATTACGGTATGATTGAGGCAACCATATTGTCTCCCAAGAATGCCCTGAGGTCCAAAATTGTACTACCTGCCCTACCCCCTACTCTAAACTTTCCATAGAATGTTACATTAAAATCATATATTATTTGACTGTAGTTGATTTCCAAATTCAGATTCCATCTACTTTCTAGCTAATATGCAACGATCCTATCAAACTGTTATTTGCTTACGAATTGCTTATTTTTAATTACATGATAAGTGTTATGATAGTTTTAATATTGTTGTTGAGGATCATTTACGCTGTATATATTAAATAAACTAAAGCAATCTAAAATACTACTATATCGCAATGTCAACTTTAAAGTTACCTGTAAGAAAAAAAAAGTGTGTATTTTATGGTAAAAATATATTTATATTTTCCTTATTACAATTTCTTGTGCAATATGATCTCAATTGATTTGCGAGAAAATTTTACAATTCATCAACATTGTTATCTTATCAGTTTGAATATGTTTTTCGAGCTTCGTGAAAAGTAATTTTTTTCGTATACGATACTTTACATTTAACATGAAGGCATGTGTGTACTTAGAATATGTATAATGTGTGGAAACGTGCTTGTAATATGTAAGGTTAATTAGGCCAATTAAAACTCCTTAGATTTTAAGAGAGAGGGGGGGGGGATCAGCTTAACGTGGCTTCAATCTTAAATAGCTACTTTTTCAAGAGTTTTTGTAATAGCAATTTTTTTTTCCTGAACGTCAAATTCCATTTCTACAAGTTTAGGCCTAACACAATATTTCTATCTACGTCTCACTTTACTCATAGATCTTTGTGTCGATTCTGTACTAGAATCACTTCACTAGTGGTTATTTTCATGTTCCTATCAGCTTATGATCATTTCCTATCATTTGCTTTCACATTTTATTAATCTCTCTAAAAGAACTGCAGATAATCATGTGCGTCGTTTTCAACTACTTAAAATAAATATAATAATAAAAAAAAAAATCCTTATTTGGTTTTTCTAGCCCCTAAAAAGTCATTTCCAAAAAATATAGCAAATCATTACTATGTCCTAGTTAACCTGGCTGTGAGGAGTAATAAGGAAACAAATACTTAGGAAGGTGATCTGAATCTAAAGCAGCTGCCAGACTCCAGACTCCTGGATGCCAGTCCAAATCGTGACCCAGCCGCCCTCCATCCAGCGATAGTCCCAGATATCCTGATTTAAGTTCCCTTGAATAAGGAAGGACTGCCGTCACGGATCGAAGTTATCGCAGGACGTGCTCGGTGTAATTATCCTTTTCAGGGTAGCACTAGCATTCCGCGACAGAATGCCATGCAAGTGCCCTTTCTATGTTTAGTGGAGGGAAATCATGGCTGTACTACTGTGCCATGTTAACAGTACAATGCTGATTTTATATCTGGCCATCTAATTTGGAAATATTAATTGATATTTTAAAATTTAATCCATGGACCTTGTTATTTACTTAATCATTTGATTTCACATTTTATTTATCTCACTAAAAAAAAAATGCAGATAATCATGTGCGTCGTTTTCAACTACTTATCGGAAGCTAGAAGCGTCTAATTGATTGGAAATAAATCAACTCATCTACATGACTTTTATTTGGAATAATCGGACACTGTTTGGATCTCTTGGCATCTCGTTAACCATCAAATTCCTACTAAGTTTTTTGTTTGTATAATACATCTATGCTCCTTATTGTGCCAAATTAAATGTATTTATAAGCATATAAGAGTGAAGTTCTTCTTATTGTGATTTATTGCCCTATATTCCAGAATTATATAGGATTCCAAAAACAAATTAACTATTATACTATAATAGTATCGACCATACGGCTACACACACTAGCCTCACTAGCCTTTAATCTGCATTCCGAATATTTATTTCTTTATTTTTTATTCTAACATTGAAAATATGATCCGTAAGTTAATATAGACAAATAAGTTGGAGTGCTACCAATATGTTGTTTTGGTCATTCTCTTATTCGTTATTTTTAATATTTATACCATTTGAAAGAAGTTTATAACATTATTATTCATGAAACTAAAATAAATTTTACTTGAAATCAAGGTAATATGGTCCGGTCCTATCCTTTATATTGTATACATACCAGACATCTCAACCCATACTATACTATTCATACAACCTTTATAACCTTTAAAATGCTGATGTTACATGCGTTTTATCCGTCCATGATCATTCATTTACTAAATCAAGTCAATTGTACTTACCTTAAAGAGTTGGAAATTTATAGTGAGTGAATCGCTACCAATCTCAAGATTTGTTTCTTTTAATGGAGTACTGCTAAATACTGTTAAACAGATAATCTATCTTGGATTTTATCTGGACAAGAAACACTACATTGGATCCTCTTACGAGATTGATAAGATAAGAGATGCACTATGTCACAAATGAAGTCCTTAATGACAATAATATCCTAAATGATTTCTATTCCTATTTTTTCATATATTCAACATACCCAAATCTACTTCTTTTCTAATATGTTCCTGAAGAACCTCCAAGTGAAAATGGCTTCGGGACCAGGGCTTGTAGTTTTTCTGACATGATATAATTATAATCCTATAATTATATTCCTAATTGAGAAAATTTATTGTATGTCAAACAGATGTAAATTTCATTAAATAGCATGCTCGGAAATACTCCCATAACTCTTAAAAGAGCTGAATTAAGATCTATTCAAACAGATTTTTTTTTCATCATTGTTTATGTTATCATGCCTGGAAGAAGTACGTTCGACTACTGTTTTCCCTCTTGTCCCCCGTACCCGGCCAGGTACTGTTGATTGTAAGCAAATACACTTGTCTCTCTGTTCTCGTGAGATCTATAAAAAGAAAACAAAAAAAAAAGAAAAACCAAAAAAAATGTTTTTTGTTTTTTTAATGCCGGTAGCATCCAGCAATGTTTATTGTTTCGCTAAGGTTTGTGAAAAGACAAGAAGGAAAATCATTAAACATTTTAAGTAGTTAGCTGATGCGTCTATTCTGAATTTTTAGTGTACTATTTAGGAATAACTTGATATGTTAATTTTTTTCGAAAATGAAATCGTAATTTATTGGTGTATACACCATTAACATTAGGACTTGCCAGATTTTACACGTTACGTAGGACAGCCATGAGTTGCTCTGTCCAGAGTATTTCTTTTTTGTCATCTCATTTTGAAATAAAATCGACTTATCTTTTTTTTTTTCTCTCCCAACTGTACAGGTTTATACCAATTTTTGACTTTACCAATAAACCTCAAGTACATCGACATATTAATTCATTTCTTTAAAATTACTTTCGGGTAAATTTATTTTTTTGGTAGACCCCTACTTTTAGCAGAAAAGATTGAACATTGAACAACTATTCTTATCTCAATGTTTTTATGTCACGTAGATACAAGAAATATATCTTAGATGACAAAAATATGACGACCTTTTTATAACGAAAAAACAATATTCTTATAAAGACATAAGAATATTGTATAGAAGATCTTTTCACTGTTAGAGTGTGGACTGTCCATTTCAAGTAGATAATTACTGTGTGTATTTAAAAATATGTATATGTGAAATTTATAATTACGTTTAAAACGTAAAAAAGTTAGCTTTCATTATTAAAAAGTTATACAAACATTTCTTTCTCCCACATAAATTAATTCTTTTTTCTTAGCATAGCATTGTGAGAAATTGTGTTGGGATGAGCTTATAATGGCAACTCAATCTACAATTTTAGCGCTTTCTATGTGGTTTTTATTGTTAATTATTTAAATTATAATGTCTGTTTTTGCTAAATTAATTATTATTTTATAACTTTATTATAATACAAATCATCAATGTATTAATATAAGTATTATGATTTATATCGAAACTCACTTAATTTATTGAAATTTAAGGTGCTTTATAGAATTTTAAGACATATTGAATCTTTTATTTTGTTTTTATTTTATCCATTTAGTTTAAAGATATTTAAAATTTAATATCTTAGTACAATTATTAGATCATTGTTAATTAATATTATCAAGGTTGTTATCATTCTATGTACATCATACTAAATCAGTTTCATAGTTTTTTAATAATTTTTTTCTTAAATAAAAATGTGATATGGTCATCTTTAAAGAATGAGTTATTATGTTGAAATAAATATATATGATGCTGTCAGACTTTGATAAATATTCATTTTAAACATCTCAGCTTACTTGCAGATTAGTTTGCAACGCTGTGCCTAGCGAAATTTTGCTGGTTTATCGCCGCCAACTTGCTGGGGATTCCTGTGATATTAGTTTGCTCGTAGCCATAGAAGGGGCTTCTCACGCCTCATAATCTTTGGTTTATATTGCCTCTACAAAATTTATGAATTTAATATTTGCTGTAGGTCTTGCTTGTTTAACGATTTAATGAGTTACGTGAGTTTACTTTTCTCTTTTAAACCCGTGTAAACAAAAATGTTCTTAATAAATAATTCACTTTGTACTAACGTGTTATAAATATTTCTAAGGGTAAATGAATGGGCTTATTATAATCAAATCCGATATAATTACTAATACAAAATTATAGTTTAAAAAACTAAAAATACACGCTTTAATACTTTTTATTTTGGAGTTCAAGGTTCGAAGCTAACTTCCCTGTACTATTTGTAATTTGTTTGTAATGCCAGTAACACAATTTATCTCAGATCAACCTATTTGGTTTTATCAATATTTGGTTTTATTGACATATCTCGGAGAAGCAATCGGAATAATTAAATCCAATTGATTGGATTAGCCATTTGTGTATTATAGACTCTCAACCAAAACTCACTTTTTGAGAAAGTTGGCAAAATTCGGCGATATTTTACGATCTATTGTGACTAAACGCCTTAATCAAATTCAGCTTAAGAGATGTCTTTAGACACATAATTTAATATACTTTAATTTTGTAAATAACACATTTTTCGATTTAAAGCATTTTTGTATATGTTGTTTGCAAAAATCTGAAAAAGTGCAAACATTTGGGTTTTTGCTCTCCAAAAATTTTTCCCTTATCAAATGTACTTTTTTTTTTTTTAATCGATTTATAATCGAAATATAAAAGCAAGATATAATTTAATTGTGTATATTTTCTAGTCAGCACATTGAAAACTGATTGCTCAAGCAGATCGATGGTACTTTGAAAAATTCATTAATCCGTAAATAGCTTCAATAACTACATTATTTTGTAATAGTTTATTTGTACGATTAAAGATATTTGTTCAATATGAAAAATTATTAAAAAAAAAAAAGAAAAAAAAAAAAAAGAAAGGAAATACCTGAAAATTGTGTATATCGTACATGTTACACCAGGAACATCTTTATTTTTTCTTTTTAAACTTTTCAAATTACAATCGACACTGGCTAGAATTAAATAAGAATGAACGGTGTACTTTCTATTGTATATATATATATATATATATATATATATATATATATATATATATATATATTTATATATTTTTTTTTTTTTATTTTAATTATTTTTTATTTATTTATTTATAGGTATTGTATTCTCGCTCAGTTATTGTATTGCTTATACAGCCAGAAAGTATAAGTAATATAGTAACTTTCCGATTTACACAGAATACTGGTCATTGTTAGACCACCTCGATACACCCTATACACCCAACTCTGGTATTGTCCTGTTAATTCCGTAACTAACTCATTACGGTCCAGTGGAGGATCATATCGTATCCGTATCATATGCATAGGTCGTTAATTGGGTATCTTGGTGTTAATTACCAGATGACAGTTGTCCGTATCATCCAACAGACAAGCGACCCGTGGTCGTTCATGTACACCAGATGTAACTTTGGTATAATTGTATTATATAGTACAGTTTGTATTTGAATTTTGAATCATTATCTAGAAAATAATCTAATGATAACAGTTTAATTTTAGGGTCTCAATTAGTCGTCCTGCTCTGGTTCGGACAAATAACTTTTTATAATAAGTAATTTAATTTTGAAGCCTTCATCAGGGCTCTGGAAGAAAATCAAACAAAAATATATGAAAGAAAAGGCAGTGAATATTTAAACAAAAAAAAAAATTTAGAAAAGAATAATATGAAAAGAAAAACTAGTAAGTTTTTAAAAGAAATATATAAAAATAAAATTGAAGTAAATAAATTAAATATTCTGTTTCCATAAAGATAAAAAAGATATTTCGATAAAATGCAGGTGGATATAGTTGATAAGTAAATACATAAATAAAGTATAACAGTAATCAGTTGACAATATAGTCGATAAATAAAAATATATATAAGTGTAACAATCAAATAGTGCTTAGCAATAAAGGAATGATAAACATTGAGGCATAAATAGTATTATAAACTTAAAAGTATGTACTGTCTTAGAAGATACTAGTAGTCTATTTGCCATGCACTATCTATGCAATCTTAATCATTCCTCTTTTGTTATGTATTATCTAACTGCTATACACTATGTATTTATTTATCAACTGCCTACTGTTATACTTTATTTATGTATTTACTTATCAACTATATCCACCTGTATTTTATCGAAATATCTTTTTTATCTTTATGGAAACAGAATATTTAATTTATTTACTTCAATTTTATTTTTATATATTTCTTTTAAAAACTTACTAGTTTTTCTTTTCATATTATTCTTTTCTAATTTTTTTTTTTTTTTAAATATTCACTGCCTTTTCTTTCATATATTTTTGTTTGTTTTTCTGATAGCCCTCATGTAGGATTCCACTGCATGCCGAAACGTCGGCACAATAAATTGAAATTTATATTTTAGTTTAAATTACTGCACACCCTAACTACATACATCTTCATTATTGTGCCACAAGTCAATAAATACTTCATCAGTAATTTAATTTTGTTTTATATCAATAATTGTCTTAGAATTAATTAAGCAATAATCAATATTAAATATTATGCTAACAAATTCTGCAACCTAATGGCTCTAACTATTTGTTTTGCCTCGTTCGAATGAGTAATTGCAATTATAATTAAGATAATTAGCAATATTGCAGGAGTTAATTTCTTTCTTGATTGCAAAAAAAAAAAAAAAAAAAAAAAGTCCAAATAAACCTGAGACTAATTCTAATTTCATTAAAGTTTGTTTTTCTAAGAGGTTTTTAAATTAATTGTTTAATGTAATGTCTTCTATGATTCATCAAGTTTCAAGGCTAAAAAAATATAAAGATTTTTAATAATATCTGACTATAGATTTCTTATTGCTTTCTTGTTTTAACATTAGCCTTATTACTAACCTTCATGTATAAAAATAGAAAAGTGTAAAAATAGCATAATTGACTGTCTTATGTAATGGTTGAAGAATGTGGCCAGGGATGCTCTCAGGTTTATAAACTACACATCCAAGTTTAAAAAAAAAAAAAAAAAAAAAAAAAAAAAAAAAGTGCTGGCATTTCGACCTACCTTGCATGTCTTCTTCAGTGCTAAAAAAAGCCAAAAAAAAAACTGATAAAAAAAATACAATAATTACCAAACATAGTAAATTAATTTACAAATAATATCGAAAGTATTAATTACATTACTATGGAAAGTAAACAAAAACTGTTAATACATAAAGAATTTGAAATTGTATCGAGATCTAGGTAAATGATACCATTTCATATTCTTTATGTTTTAACATTTTTTGTTTTATTTCAATTAATTATAATTTTAATATTGTCGATATTTTTTTGTATGGTGATTTACTTTATTTGTTAATCATTTTACCATTTATGTCACATCCAGAATTTTGCTATTTTTAGTCCTGAAAAAGACTTGCAAAGCAGGCCGAAAAGTCGGTTTTTTTAACTTAGTTGTGTAGTTTTTTAAACCTGACTGCATCTCTGACCATATTCTTCAACCAAAAATAGAAATATTACTGAAAAACAAATTGCTAATACAGAATGAAAACGGGACAGCTCATTTAGTAGTTTTTGTTCTAATTGGACCTTTGCAAACGTCCCGCAAATATATATATATATATATATATATATATTTTTATATATATTTTTCCATTATATATTTTTTTTCGTATTTTTCCATTTCTATAGTAATTCACCATACTATCTTTCAGCATTGCATTTGGCTACAAACCCTTCTTCTATATCTTGTTCTTAACTTTCCCTTAGGCTTCTTTAACTTCTTTCGCTCCAGTTCTGTTCCTAACTTTTTAAGACCATCTGTCACTTCCTTTTCGAATATTCGAATATTTATCACATTAGAATATTGATAATATTCCAATACAAATCTGGGTCAATTAAAATTCATAATGTATCAGCTTTCTTGCTTGCAATGTTTGAGATTATAAAGGTAATTAAAATTATTATAATTATAATTAAGTTTTTTCATTAAAAATTATAATAAAACATATTTTTCGTAATCAAGAAAAAAGATAGCGATTAATATGTAATTATTATATGGTAATTATAAAATTACGTCACTGAGATGACTGGATAATGCTTAGTAAATTACTGATGTTTGAGATACCATACGCTTGTGTAAAAACACCTTATTAATAATAAAATATTTCATTTTTGACAAATACATCACATCAAACTTTTATTTTATTTCGTTAGTTCTCTTGTATTCTTTGTTACCTTTTATGTGTATCATAATATGTTTAAATAGGATCTTAAAAATATTTTTTTAAAGAATAAATAAAATTGTTATCTGTAATCTTATAATTTATTTACTAAACCATTGCTTCTTATTGCCTCAGCTTTTCGAGTTGATTTGTATTGAATTGCTTAATGTGTTAATTTTTCATTTATTTTTTATATTACATTAAGGTTTATATAACTGTTGATATCTTGTTACAGATATAAAAAAAATATTAATTTATTGTTTTTTATTTAAAAAAAATATCTTTGTCTCATAATTTTAATAATTAATCAATATGTGAATTAATTATGTTTTTTTTTTCTTTTTAACAGGTAAGTCCTGAAAATTGAATTTGGCTATATTTAAGAAGAGGACGTAAGTTAATTTATTTATTGATTCAATTTTTAGAAATATTTAATTAAAATAAAAGATTTTTTTTTTTTACAATCAACTTGTTAAAATATTTTAATTAATCGGTTTTTATGAAATTGGGAGGATTAGTTGGGAAATACCCTAAATGTAGTTTCTAAGCACTTTTCATTTTTCTTTTTTTGTACTAGATATTATATAATTTTATTTCGAATAATAAAAATAGCGTTAGACGAACGAAATGTAATGTGTTTAAAAAAAATAATGCAATCTTACATAATTTTGTGATTTTTTTTTTCTTAATATCTATAAAATCGTATAGTTCTTAGTCATAGTATATGATCACATAATTACATTAACGGTTGTTGATCTAGAGTTATCAGTTTAGATCGGAATTTATGACTCCTTCATAACAAACACTTACTTATGTCGTTGGCTTAGCAAATAATGATTCATCTGAACCAAGTATACAATAATAGGAATTTTATCTTATTTGTTTTTATAAAAAATATTATATATTATGATTAATGTGTTTGTGTTCTTATATATAAAAATATGGCATTAGATTTTAGTAAACTAGTAAATTAATCAAATGTTTCGTCTTCAGGTTATTGTTTAAATTATTTATAAAGTTTACTGCTGTTGAAAGTTTTATTTTTGACTTCATCATTATTTTATTTCCTGATCAAGTTATATCTGTGGTATATTTATTATATCTTGAGAGAAGTATAGAAGTATAGAGAAGTCAATTGTCCAATGACGATTCCTAGGTATAGATAAATGCGACTGATGGAAGATCCTACGATATTTACGGGAACTATTTTTCTTTCAGGTGAATGATAATTTTGTGATTCCACTTTCTGTTTTAATATATTCAATTCTTCTTCTTAAAGAAAATAAATAAATAAATTTAAAAAAGTTATAATAGTCGGTCAATTTTCTCAAGATCAACACTACATGATAAATAATTTTAAGTTCCCTTTAAAGATCAAAGATTTTAACTCCAAGCTAAACATTGGATATGCATTCAGTGTTGAATGCAGCCAATGCCTGTAAAAATATTGGTTCTGGAATTTATTTGTCCCTTTTAGGCTTTTACTAAGGTGCAGTTAAATATATGTGTATCTCTATCTATATTGTTTATTTAAATGTTTAGAATAATTTGCG
The DNA here is from genome assembly GCA_003667255.2 of Euschistus heros. NCBI lineage: Eukaryota > Metazoa > Arthropoda > Insecta > Hemiptera > Pentatomidae > Euschistus > Euschistus heros. The sequence continues at coordinate 272,179 of RCWM02000611.1, read as the reverse complement.
ATTCGAATGTAAATAAATTAATCCCAGATCATGTGAGAATCTTCTTAAATAAGTATTTTTATATTAATTAATTTTTTGTGTTATTTTGTGAAATCTATTTGACTACATTCATAATATGTTCTTGATAATATATTATGTAAGGATGTACTGTTACTAGGCTAACAGTTGTGAAAGAAGGAGATTTGACGTCAGGTTTTATCCAATTAAGTGTACCCACTGGGTTACCGTGGTTCCTCATTCACAGATAGATTTCTTGAATTATTATTGGTTTTTGTTGTTTACTAGCTGCTATAATTTTATTGTGACTTCTTGTTTGAATTTATCACTGTAGTAGTGTCATTTTCATTTAAGAACGAATCCTAAACTTGAATGTAAAAGCAATCTGAAATCTGCCCAAGATATAAGGGTAAAGTACCTTAGTGAGAAGGTAAAGGCAAGGTGTGAAATGTGATAGCCCTGACAGGTAGGAATGCGACCCGCTACCTTGCCGCGTTTGGACTCCTCTGCTGTATCTCTGATCGCGGATCTCTGATAGCGTCCTCTCACACTGCACTCGCCGGTGTCAGGCGTCTCATTTGTGTCCAGTAGGCTCGTTGATAGATGTATTGTAGTTTTGGGGCCTTTATTGGTATAATTTTAATATTTGTTTTAGAACATTACTTCTTAATTTTTTCAATGCTATTATTATAAACCATCCTGTCCTGTGATATGATAGGTAGGAAATAAGTTTCTAAAGGTGAGATGATTTTATAAGAAGAAATACATTGTTGAGTTCTATAGTTTTAGAAGCATTCGCTATATTATTATTTTAGTCACTGGAAATATTAATAATAATTTGTCATGTTTGTCCGGAAAATTCAAATTTTTTATTGGATCCATTTATTATTAGCATTCACCGAATTCCTGTTGTGTGTAAACAAGTTGGATATATATAAAATATTTAACTAAATTAAAAGATATATGCAAGATAAGTATTGAGCAAGGAACTATTATGATATTGCTTATAAATTGTAAATTCAGAATTTATTTATTTCGTTTAAAACCGATCCAGATTTTTGTTTAAATGACCAGATAAACTTTTTCAATAGCTCAATTTTGCATTAGTCTCCAATAGGAACGGAAAAATCCAATGAAATGGGGGAAATCCCTAGATAAACCCCAAAAATTTAACCTGTCTGCCCCCTTCTCACTTCCACGATGGATTTATTTCAGATATCTGTTAAATCTCGTCAGATGAGTACCAATATTTGATTTCTTGTCTTACATTGTTTTAGAACTGAAGATGATTATTTAGCATTCGAAACTAATTTTCTAATCAAATAATTCCAATAGAAGTGGCAATTAATTCATCAATCCTAATTGTAAGAAAAAAGAACTAAACATATCACTGAAAATCAATAATTCTGATTATAATCTCTATAACGGAAATAATGAAACTGATAATTCACCATCCACAAAAATACAACAAAGTAATAACAAAAATTAAAATACAATATTAATGCATAGTAGTGCAGATATTAAAGATTACGATATCACAATCATCATAAGTATAAATAAAGTAACTCTGAATCAATTCTGGGATATCTTTTATTTAGCTTTAGGTTACGAGCTTTATAGATGTCGAGTGGCTCTACAAAGATTTCACAACTCTTCTGAGAGTTGATCACGGCTCATAACAGAAAATAAATCTTCTGGCATACATGATCTCAAATCTGAACCATATTTTGAAAACAGCCACCCCATTGCTATTTTAAAATATAATCCATTTTTAAATATAATGAAGAGCGTAAATAGCGGTAATTTTTATGTGTTGACAAATTTGAATATGTGAATTAATACATTTTTAGTGTATCAATCAAGTATATAAATTCATATTGCTTACAAGAAAAAATTCTTTTCGCGAACCACCTGTTATGTTTCCAAAACAACATAGGCGCCTCAGGGAAAAAAAATACGAGTGACCATATGACAGATCTTGTAGAATTATTAATAACCATTTTACAAAAATGGCTGTGACTTGAGGATCGGCAATGTTTCCAAGATCTTGATAAGGGCCTGGGTGTGTTCCGACGTAGGCGGGAAGGGGGAAAGCTTTGACCGTTGCGCAAATCAGCGCCCCAGCTGTTCCGCCATTTACAATCAATTAGCCGAAATGTATGTAGCTCTATGTATTTATCTTGGATACAATAAAGAATACATTTGCATAGGACTATTCATCAGTGGCTCTTGTCTCGTGGAGGTCTGACTGATAGGGTCGTTACCGATTGCCACACGATGCCTGACCTAATGTTCGATCTCACTCATTGGTTTTATGTTAATCCGATCTAAACTTCTCGTGAGGTGTCACCTTTCATTTGTAAACTGACCTGCAACTCTGTAATTGTTCCCGCTCCAACATAATTTTAGCTGTCTCTTGTCATATTGTTGTTCCCTCTAGTAATCCAGAATACCTGATGTTATGGGGACCTGTTTATAATATCTTTAAGTGGTAGACAATCTTAGTTTCAAAGTCCAGTTATAAATATTGTGATTAAGTGTGTTGATTTATTTCCGTTTATTTACTAATCGGATTTTTCCATTCCTATTAGAAACAAATTTAAAATGGGGCTACCCGAAATGTTTATATGGTCATTTAAACAAAAATCTGGATCGGTTTTAAACCATTATAACGGAGTGAAAATAATGCATAAAGTATAAAATAGCCTTAAATTAAATATTTATGAATCATTAGAAATAATTAAATCGTTCAAAAACAATCCAGATTTTATTTAAATTATCAAATAAACATTTCCGATAGCTCCATTTCAAATTTGTTTCCAATATGAACAGAAAAATCCAATTATTAATAGGGGAAATCCCAAGGTAAAACCACAAAAAATGTAACCTACTTCCCCCTTCCACGATGGATATATTTCAGATGTTTGTTAGATTTCCTCAGGCGAATACAATATTTGATTTCTTACATTTTTGAAGACGTTAGTATATATAATCTATGTAACATAGTTATAATGTTTTAAAAATTTTTAATGCTTTAGAACTAAAGATGAATGTTTAGCATTTGAAACTAGTTTTCTAATTAAATAATTCCAATAGAATTAATTCATCAATCCTAATTATATTGATCCTTCTATACCATTATGCTTAATTCGAGTGGAATAATTTTGTAGTTATATATATTTTGTGGCAAATTACAAAAAAAAATGAATGAATTACAAAAATAAATTTTAGATTTCTCTAGGATTGACCTAGCATGGCATTGTCTGTACTCCCTATTTTTATTTTATTTTTATTTTTTATTAATTTATCTTTTAGTATGGTATCAAGACTTATATCATAAAACTCTTTAGATCTCTCTAGTTTGTGGCCTCTAAGTGGCAAGACATTCATACTAATGCCCCTCCATATTTAAGCTGCACTTTAGGTTTATATTAACTTTAGTGTTTTAGTTGATTTATCATTGTTCACAGGTAGGTCAAACTTTTTCTCAACCCCAAAACCTTACTATTAATCTCTGATTTTTAATCTCCGATAGTGATGCATTTTCTGTTATTTGTTCTGTTTACATTTCGATGAGATCGGCATAATTCCCTCCTGATTAACATCGCAACCTGAAATTGTGCCGCCCCTAACCACCCAGCCATGTTTCATTTTGATCTCATTAAGCGACCACTAGAATTCACTGAAAGCGTTACCTGTGAACATTAGCTGAAAGGCCCACACTAATGGCGACATCGCGTGATATTCAGCTCAATGGAAAATTGAAAATATCCAGAAAATGCTGAAAAAAGGGTTGTATTTTTCGTGACATATGATAACTAAATATTTACTATTCATGAATTAATCCAAGCTGTGTTCTAGTCGCCAGTATTAGTGAATTTTAACAAGTTGGAACTATATTAAATCAAGTTAGTAAGTATAATACATATATAGTTAGTAAGTGTGTTTTAGTTATATTCAACACTGTATCAAAATAATAAAAATAAAAAAAATAATTTATTTTATTTTTCTTTGGATGAAATTATCATTAAAAATTCCTTAGAGGTTATGACCTAGACGGGTAGCATTTTCAATCTTTCTAATTCCCAGCCAAATATCAAATATCCTAAAACTGTAACTTAGGAGTTTGAGCTCTAACTAATAAGTTCAAAATTCTAATGAAGAAACGTTTAATTGTAAATGAAATTCCCTTTAAATAAAATATTGTCGTACGTTTTTACTAATTATAATTTACAAGTTATGCTACAATTGAACAATATAAATATCTACACGTCACTTGATTTACCTATATTTAGATTCAGTCGGAAAAAAAAAAAAAAAATTTAAAAAAAAAAAAAAAAAATATATATATATATATATATATATATATATATATATATATATATATATATATATATATGTATGTATGTATTACACAATGTTTTCCTAAATCAACTTATTTAAAAAAAAAAAAAAAAAAAAAAAAAAAATTCCCCTCATTTATCTACATCACAAAACTTTTCTTATGGATGTCTCTTCTCTCTGCAGCAATAACATGGCTAAAATATAGTAGTTATATTCTAGTATTTAACTTTTTCACTCTGCACAGAGGCATATTAACTTGAAACTACGCTATTAATCGGACATAGCAAGCAAAAAATGTTTTATCAAACTTTAAGGGGAGGAACAATCAACTGACAAATAAACAGCTAAGCCAAAGTGCTAATAACGGTAGTACAAAGTTCTTTTTCTCTTTTAGGTTTATTTGATACCCTAAAGTAAGTATTTAATATAAAATAAATTACTTGCTGCACAAATTCAGTAGGAATTCGGAAAATTCCGTACGCTTCGTTCTGAAATTCGATATAGATCAACTGAATAGCTTCATCCCAAAAGTTTGTACGCAAAGAAATTAAATTATTTTTCGAAAAGAATTAATTTATAATTAATTACTTTCATTGATTTCCTATCTAATTTAATAAAATTATTTGTATCCTGAAGTTTACAGAGTAAAAAAAAGCGAACTTCGCTCACAGAATTCCCATTCTGATTTTCTAAAACGAAAACTTAAGGAAAACGTACATATGCGGCCGGTCAAACGTCTGGAGATTTAACTGTATTATAAGGACTACGTACTTATAGTTTTAGGTTTTAATGGGGTTCCATGTAAGGATGTACCTATATATACGAAAAATCTTGGTTCCATATTCACTTACCTGAACCTAAGCCCTAGGATCAGTCAAGAAATTTAAAATTTCTGCTATTTCAGGAATACTTTTTACTGTAGTTTCATGTTATCTATTAAACGAATGACATGAATAAGGCCATTACTAAATCTGGAAAAAATATTTGCCGTACCTGGGCTCCGTTCTATAGATTGACGAATTCAGACACTGTCTAATGGGAATTTTCTTCAGTAAATTCGTGATTTTCTTTGATGGTCTGTTAAGATGATTGGGTAATGTTATATTTTTCTCCAAAAATATATTGGCTCGTAGCTGCAATAAGGGACTTCATCTAATAAGAATACTGCTTCTAAATAATCTGGGATAGTATACTCACTATTAGATTTTGTTGTTACTATTTGAATTGAAACTAAAAGTATTTTTTCATATATAATTAAGATTGTTTTGAAGTATGTTGAATTTGGAATTCGTCCTTCTATATACCATTGTTAGATTGTCTATTGTTCCGGATGTATAGGGTCAAAGGTTCAGAATTAAACAGAATTAGCATTTCAGATCGCTGTTCGTCTCCTTGTATCTTGTTATCCTATCCGTTTCTTTCGATGAAGAAATAAAATCTTCAGTATATTCTATTTTTTGTCTCCTCATATCAGTGGTTCAGGTATGGACCAATCTCCGTAATCCCTCCCGAAGACTATAAAGAACCGAACAAGAAATGGAGTCTTGTATAATCCATCGTAAATTCTAGAAAGAATAGATTTCCTTCTCTGAGGGACACCATAACGGCTCTATTAATAGTCATAAAATATCCGAGGTAATCCAGGGAGATGAGTGAAGGATGTACTCCACCCACAGGTTTCGAATCTACGTATAATTTATGCCGCTATTAACAATCGGACTGGATTCTAGTTCAGCCTCATAAATAACCTCAATAAGCCCACTCGCTCGTAGATCAATTTATTTTTCTTCATAATATTAATAAAGATATCTCTTAAAGCATCGGCTATCTCGCCTATTACTCCGCCCGGTACAAGGTACTTATGTCCTCTCAGATGATTTACTCTGTAAAAATTCCGTGGGGGTTGACTGGAAACGGGTTTTTAATATCATTAGCTAATCATGATAAAAAGGTACTCCTGTTGATTTAATGGATTCGCATTAATGATAAAGTATAAGGCTTATTGTTTTTTTTTTTTTTTTTTTTTTTTTTTTTTTTTTTTTTTTTTTTTTTTTTTTTTTATTATTACCAAATTTATCTTATAAATGGATTGCTGACTACTCTTGGAGAACGTTTTTTAGATTTAATCTGGAATGTGTTTATATAGCTAACAGATCCGATGGAAGCCTTGTTTAGAAATCGAGTATGAAACTTAAGTGTATCTTACACCACGATATTGAGTTACGGCCTTGCGGGAGGTTTTTGTGACCGGCTAAAATGACTTTCAGCCATTCATTTAGTAAAATTATAACCAACCTATTAATATAGTTCGGTTTAGAGTACTTTTACAACTGAATGTTTTCTAGGCAAAAATAAAAAATACAGCGGAACCTACTTTTTTTTATTACCTTGTGCAGCTGGAAATTATAAAAAAATAAAAAGTTTAAAATTTTTTTAAGGAGATAAAGTAAAACATATTTTGGTACCTACGTACATATGTACTTTAAAATAATCAATTAATACCAAACAAGTCATTTTTTCACAATAAATTCCACTAATCCATGTTGAAGAGAACCGCTACCTAGGACTCCACTTGGACAAACGTCTTACATGGAATCCACGTACAAGACTAAAACGACAAGAAACTGCTCGTCGTTACAGACTACTTCAACATTTACTCGACAAACGATCAAAGCTCCCAATTAATTACAAAAGACTCATTTACATGACTGTGATTAGACCTATTTGGACGTACGGAGTTGAGCGTTCGGGCTCCACTAAACCATCCAATTCATCTCGTATCCAATCCTTGCAATCCAAAATCCTTCGAAAAATCCTAAATGCTTCTTACTTTGTGTTAATGTTCCTTATGTTGCTGATTTAGCCCAGACCAGATACCTGTCCTTCCATAGTAAGCTCCATAACTACTCCAATCCACTAGTCTCCCAACTTCCTTCCACTCCATTCCCGATAATCCTCCGAGGCGTCTGAAAAGAAGATGGCCTAAAGACCTTTTAGTGTAGATTTTTATTGAAGTGCTACTATTGAGTAGTTCTTCACAAGTTATTTACATGCCGTTGTATTCACTATAAACATACTTGATGTATATGTTTTTGTACAGTTGTAAATATCAATAAATGAAAAAAAAAAAACAAAGAAAAAAACTTAATAACAGTTATTTTATTACCGATATGTTTTTCTAAACATAATCGATTTTATTTACTTATGTGCATGATTCTACTATGCACATAGAGAATTTTTGAAAGTAAAAATATTCACACTTTGGCTTTCTGGCAATAATTTTTTATTTCATGAAATCGATCAGTTATTTATCATCAGCGTCTGTTATTTATACTTCTTACCAAATCTTACCATTGAAAAACTCGTGACAAAATTATAAGGTAAATATTTAATTATAAATATGGAGGTAAATTGAATATTATAGAGGTAATAAATATATCATGAAAGGTATTTATTAAGAGAAGGGCTAAGCCTCCCCAAGCACCTTAAGAATTCTGTGGAGCTGTCAGCCCTAAGCCATCCCCATAAAGCTCAACACTTTCTCGACAGGTCACTGAAAGGAATTCCCTTAAAGACGGCTCAGAGCTTCTTATAGTTTTCTCCAATAGTTATCTCAGAAGGGAGAGATTGCTCTGGTAAAAGTTTATAACTAAATATTGTTCGTTATATTTATAATTTTTTGTTTCATCATTGTTTTAAGAAATCTTTAATTTTACATCTAAACCTCTCGCTTGATCACAATGATAAACTCTGAATACGGCCATTTATCTCCTGACAACCCTCCAAGGCGTCTGAAAAGAAGATGGTCTCGGGACCTCCTCATATAGAACTTTTATTAAAGTGCTACTACTGAGTTGCTTCGTTAGTAATTTTCATGTTATTATGTACGTTATTATCACATTAAATAGCTGTATGTTTTTTATTTTTATTTTCATATGCAGTTGTAAATATCAATAAACGAATAATTAAAAAAATAAAAAATTAACATTTTATAGTGAACTAACATATTCCTTATGTATAGAAATAGAAACTTATCCACTCTAATAAGTATAGAACTTACTTCAACAAGTAATTTTAATTTTAATTAATAATTACAGTTTTATTTTTTTATCGATAAAAATCTTACGTATGTTAGACTCCGTAAGCATGTTTTAATTATTGTCACAGTTCTTGAGCAGATGATGGACAGGAGATTCGAAGTTTTCTGTGAAGCTCTTCCCTTTAAAGTAGTATTGGTTTCTGATAGGTTTGTGTAAAGTATTCTCCGAATTTTAGCTTACAAAATTAAGATAATACCTTGTTTGAAAGAAATATAATCTTGTTGAATAAAACTAAATATGAGCAAGTGTAGCCACACTTTTAGCCCGTAATGTAGGTATGTAAAAAAACATCAATACTGGGTATTAACAAAGATCTTTTTTTTGGTATTAACAAAATAATTTTTCATAAAATTTATTAATCGTTACAAAAATATGAAATAGAGAGTCACAATTTTTGAAGCTTTATTTGAAATCTGTGAACCCAAGGAATTAGTTTTGTTTAATATTGCAACTTTTCAGGGCGGATTTTAAGTGCTTTGGAACAGTTCCTCTAAATCCACTTATTAAATCAAATTAAATAACATAACTCAAATAGCAGGTAGCATGATTTAAATACACACAGTGCCATATAAATTAGGAAATGGGCAATATAATTCATTTTTGGTTGTTTTTGAACTTACTTCTTTGAATCACAGATTTTTTTTAAAATTCTAATGAAATATTGTGAAAATTCTTCACACTACTTTTTTGTTTTGTTTTTTATTAATAATTTTTTGGTATAATTAAATGTGCGGTAAAATGAGTACAATGACATGTTAGAAACTACTAAACAACTACTCACTAGTAGCACTTCAATAAATGTTCTACATTAGAAAGACCCTCGACTATCTCCTTTTCAGACGCCTCCTTATCTGGAATCGAGTGGGTATGTCGCTTTTCATGGAAGGATAGGTAGCTTGTTTGAGCCAAATCTGCAATGCTTAATGTTATTAAATGGGGATATAATGCTTCTTGGCTTATAAGTAGATGATTAATTTAGAAAGTATGAATTATTTACTTACTTTTAGATATTAGTCTGCCTGCTAACACAAAATGCAGCTTAGCGGACCGGCCACTAGCCCTAGTGTTAGAAGGTTGGCCGGGGCGGTTGCCTTGACGACCATCTAGTGACGTACACCATGACACCCCCATCGCACCAACTGCTGAGCCACAATGTTGCCTCGGGGCTCCCCCATATCGTGTTTAAGGTTTATGTAGGAGGAGGGTTGGCTTAAGGGGATAAGGCTCGTTTGTGTGAAAGCATTCATTTATAGTTTTAGATTATGAATCTGTTTTTAGAAGGTTTTGGTTCTAGATATCAGATAACAAAATTTATTTCATTGATTTTAATCGGTGGAAGAATAGGCTTATTATTAGCACCCATTGCTTCTCAGACAAATATTATAAAATATTGTTATCTTAGAAAATTGTTTTTTTTTTTCCTATGATAATCCTATGAAAGATTGTTTCTTCAATATTTGAAGAATGTTCCACATTCTAAATTTACAGTTTACATTTCAATTGTTTTTAAGGAATTGTGTCGTCTAGTTGCAAAACCGGCCAACTCCTCAATTTTGAGGAATATGTTTTTTCTGTTTTCTGAGTCCTAAGATACCTGTTCCACCTATTGGAACCAAGAAACCTCGTCAAATCCTTGCTAAGCCTGTTTTGAAAATCACAGTGTGCTGCAAAACCGGCCACCTCCACATCCGCTAGATCACGCTGTTGTTCCAGATCAAGAAGCCCTCTTATCAGTCAACTATCAGTCTTGTCCTGCTTTTCCTGTAGTTAACGTTTATGCCTAATGAAGGCATAATTGTTCAGTGTACTTTTTTTTCGATCATTTCGGAGAAGTTCGTAGAAGAAGTTCCATCTAATTTAGCAAAAAAGAGACAAAGAGACCCTACAACATGGAGAAGAAACAAACCCCTCCAGATCGGGTTTTTGCCTAAATTGTGAAGAAGTTAGGAAAATCGAGACTCTCGTTCTGCCTTCAGAGTTTGACGGTATTCTCTCAGAAAGTGGAACGGTTCCTGCCACTCAACATTATACATTTAAATCGTTATTATTGTACATTTTTCAATTGCTGAACCTTCCTAGAACAATTGAAAATTATGTTGTTGAAATTTGGTACTGATAGGATCAGTTTAACATTGTAAACTTTATTGGAGAATGGAATTTGGAACTTTACTGGGAATCACAAATCGCACCACAAAACATCTTCTTTAATAATTCAACTGAATATAAGTCAGTTTTATTATCAATTTCAAGCTTGTCACTTATTGGTCAACTGCCATCCACATGTTATCTCTTTGTTAATAAAAAATCGATTAAAAATATAAAAAGCTGCAAACCATTTACTCTTAGTAGATATTGGTAGCACCCTAAATTCAAGTTACAGCCCGAAAGAAGAAAATTACTTAATACCCAAAATCAACATAACCAAACTTGGAACCATTAGTCAGATAATAACAACCAAAGGTGACTACCTAAAAAAAATTTTTTTTTTAACAATAGTATAATAAATCTTATCATACATGTGAATATTGTAATCTATACATATCACATAGCATAAAACATCTACTACTGGTGGAATGTTGTATGCAAAGATAACAAGCCAAAAAATATTCGTACAAATATTTATACACTGATGAATAGTTATCACCGGAAAATATTTCAGATAATAATAGAGCAGATAAGATAAATAATGTTTTTTTTTTTTTTTTGTATTTCTTTATTCTTTATTAAAATGAACTTATGCAAAAAAAAAAATTATCATTTTAAAAATAAAGTAACTGAAAAATTGATAATCACTAAATAAGCAATAATCACGAAGATATATTACTTTGTTTATTATTGCTACTGCTGCTATAATTTTCGTAATATTATCGTTGTTATTGTTATAATTATTACTTATGTAGAACTAATAAGAATTAGTAAAAATTGAAAATCTGTACATTTTATTATTGTTAAACCTTCCTTGGACTATGAAGATGATGTGGCTAATATTTGGTATAAATTGGTTCAGTAGTTTTCGCGGTTAGTATTAACAAACGAAAAATGGTTTGTCGTTATATATAATAGTATAGATATAGTATACTAAACAAAAAATGTCATTATTTCTTAGTCCATAGCGCTATTTTAATAATAATATGTTTGATATGCCATAGGAGTGTTCTTGAAAAATGTGGTTTATTGAGAGTATTTCATTGCAGTGTTGGTGGCTATTTTTTCAAATAACTCATTAATTATTCATAATTATTCACACCCACATTAGTTTAGTCTATTTTGGGACAAGTTAAAATCTTCTCTACGAGCTGTGAATATTGCCTTTTTTTCTAGATTGCGAATAATTGTCCTAATCTTCAATATGTTCTTTATAGATTATAAGCAATAGTCGATTGTTTGGAGACTTTTGTTTGAATTTTCTTCTGCAGACAAAAGAATCATCTGTATGTGAGGAGAGAAGCTATAAACTTGACGTGGTATTTAAAGCGCTGGTGTAGAATTAGCCAGAAGGTTCGGAAGCTAGGGTTGTTAAAGCCACTCAGCGGTTTAAATTCCTGGCCTGGACGAGAACTGCACCAGGACTGACAGCCACAAGGGATTAAGCTATTAACTATTCCAGTTCCCGATGGTCGTAAACATGGAGCCCAGTCGTAACTGCCTCTATTAGATCCTAGAGTCAGTTACCTCCTATAATATTATCACTCCAGCTAGGTTTTATTTTCGATCACCGGCTAAACTGCTGAGTTTCCTGCATCTCTGTAAATAACTCCTGCAACGGTCAGCTGTTATTTATGCGCGCTTGGTATTGGCTTTGAATGTTCAATCTCCTATTAGTTATTCATCCCACTTGCGTGCTATCAGCGAATGATAATCTGGTTACTGCAATCCGAAGTGCCCCCAGTCACATATCAACTCTCTTCATATAACAATAATATTGAAACTTCTATTTATTCTAAAAATAAAGTATCTATATAGTGTATTTACACATATTTACAGATTATCGCTGTAAATAAAAACGATTTATTTTATTTTATGTCTGGGGAATAGGAGTTGATTGAATTTGCAGTATTTTAGATTGGAGATGATATTGACTACCTGGGCCCGAGTTCAAGTCCAGACGAAGGCAGAAAGTTACTCTGTTATTAGGAGGATCGACTTCGAGGTCGGGAGAACCTCCTGAGACACACCCAGACAAAGCGGTTACCCTGAATTGGGGAAAACTTGGCGGTTGAGGGTTTTGAGAAAACGTGAGCGGTTGATAGGGCAAATCTTCTCCTTTCAGAATCTTGGCCTAGTAAAAGTAACTGTCTAGTGGTAGCACTTCTATATAGGTCTATAACATAAGATTCCGAGGCTCCTTTTCAGACGCCTCAGAGGGTTGTCTGGAATAAAATGGGAAACAAGTTGAGATACTTGCGGATTAGAATGATTATAGAGTATACTAAGAAAGGATATCTGATTTGGGCTACACCAGCAACAAATGGAACATTGAGATCATTATGGATAAGTTTTTTTTAAGGATTTTGGATTGTAAGGTTTTGGTAGTTTAGTGGAGTCCCAAAGCATGTAAATGAGTCTCTTGTAATTAATTGGAAAGTTTGAACGTTTGTCTAGTAAATGTTGAAGAAGTTGAAAACTTCTTTTTCTGCTTTTTGTCATTTTAGTATGGGATGTTGTATGACGCTGAAAATTCATTCAATAAAATATTGATAAAATATATACTGATCGGGGTAATATTGTTGTAGCATAGCCTCTTTGCCGAGCCCCTGATGAGATAACAGGGCCAAGTTCATTTCGAAATAAAGTGGGTCCCTTTTGGGCGATAATAGAACCTGCTAAGTTAAGACGGAGCAGACTATTAGCCGCGAACCATTGGGGTCTATTGCCGTCCAGTTGGCCTGCTAACGAACCAGCCCTTGGAACCTGCCCTGGTCCCAATTGTAGGGACGGCCGGGCATAAATCTACACCCGAGGGTCCGCCCCATTGTGCGCTGTTGACTATTGTTTGAGCCCAGTGGGACAAAGGGTTGTTTCCCTCACCTTATCGTACTTCCTCTGCCCTCTGCAATGCTCTTCTGCTCTGGTCATCGCTTCTGTAATTTGTCTTTCGGCTTGTTCTGGTACAAATAAATGATTATTTCAAGGGTATATTTTATCGAATCTCATTACTTAGGAAATTAGTTTGTTGTTTGTTGAAAAGTAAGCCATGGTTCATCAAATTACATCTGTATGGTACTCATGAAGAACGTATATTCATATATTGAGGTATCTTGAGGGAATAGTTAAGCAGACTTCCACAATACAATAACAATCGAGTTATTACTACTCAATGAAAAGCTTCTCGAAGTGATTTCATTTATCAATTATCACATTTATTTATGAAATGGCTACTGTAGCTTTGAGGTGAAACAAAATCGAATAATTGTTGGATTAAGATGACATAGAAAATAAATCCTTTGAATTGATTTATATTGAACAATTGGGAATTCCTATTATATATACATACCGTATATATAGATTGCTGTTTTATATTAAGGATTGCTAATTTAACGGTTTTTTAAGTTATGCTATAAGGACACTGTTTTACAGATCTGCCAGGATCTGACGATTTTTTGAGGCCGAAGGACATCCTTGGCCACTCTCTCCATCCACAATTAGAATTAGCTTTTTCGTCCTTAAGGATTGCTGTTTTAACGGTTTTTTAAGTTATGCTATAAGAACACTGTTTTACAAATCTGCCAGGGACTTGAAGTTCATGTTGCTTAAATATTTAATAAGATATGCTAATTTCATATCTAGGTTACTGAACTGGTGAAATGTTCGTCTGTTATTTATCATTTGTTATATATTTTTTTTTTTTTTGGTTCCGTATTCACATGTGTCACTTAGCCTGTGACGAGAAGCCGATAAGATAACATTATAGTGAAACTAGCATGTCAAGCGTGGAAGGTCAGCATTCGTGATACTCTAGGCTTTTGTTTATGCGAGAAGATTCCTTATTGAAATCCTTTTCATCCTTTAACCAAATATCCAACGGTCTTTTTTTTTTTTTTTTTTTTTTTTTTTTTTTTTTATGTTTGAATTTGATATCAAATAATAGTTTTTGCTATCTTTACTTTCACTGTAACAAGTTTTACTAACTCTGCATGTAGTCTTTCAAGACAAGCAAAAACATCAAAAGTCGTTCGCGAATCTAAACCAATGAAAGTCAGTTTAGATGCTTAAAAGAAATAGAGGTTCTTAGCGATTCAAGGCGTTAAACATAACTGTTTGTAAGATATTTCAGAATAATTTTTTCAGCTCAAGATATTCAATAATAAACGAATTGAGTGATATTTCGGAAGCGAAATTAAAATAATAAAAAAATAAAAACGTATAGTATACAAATAAATATATTGTTTTCAATTTTTTATCATAAAAAGTTTATAAAATATATTTTTATATTTAACTCTTTGATTGAAATTTACAACTGTATACAATAAAATAAAAATACATCTAGTAAATGTGATAACGCTACTAAAAGCAACTATCCATAAGTAGTACCTCAATAAAAGTGTTATATTAGAAGGTATCAAGTCCATCTTCTTTTCAGACGTCTCGGTTCTAGTGTATAATCGGATACAAGTTGATATGCTAGTGAATTTGAATGGTTATGGAGGGTACTATGAAAGTATGGTTTAATCGAGTCTCAAAGCTCAACTCCGTATATCCAAATAGGTTTAATTACTGCCATTTAAATCAGTCTCTTGAATCGGAACGTTTGAACGTTTGTCGAAAACGTGGGCAGTTTCTTGTCTTAATAGTATACATGCGAATAATTTCTCAATGCTGAATCTAACGATGTCTTTCTTTGTTATTCTAATCCTGGTTTGTTTATTGATGATTATATTTGAAAATCATGATTCTATGATCGACGCACGAACTCTGTTAAATCGCTAAATATAAGCTAGCGGTTAAAGGTTCTAAATAGGCTGCTTAGCAATGTCACGCACGTGTTGAGATAATAGCATCTTGTAATAATCTCTAGTAAACGGCTATTTCGTATTCATCGAGGGCTAGGGCCCAACAATATGAGTACACGCTCACGATACACAACAGATACGTTGCTTGTTTACAACCGGGCTTCGGGTCAGAGGTGTTCATTAGCGGAGGTAGATGTTGCAGAGATTGGTCCCTACGTGCAAACACGTCCGGAAATAACGCGGTATCCAATCATTGCGGGCCGTTTATCAAGGTGGCAATCATTAATCATTGATTAGCCATCCGGCCTTGTCGTATCATGCCCCCCCCCAAACCCTCTCCCCATCCGATCAGGTAGTCTATGCTACCTCTCCTGGAAAATTGAATGTCGTACCCTATCGAGGTCGATGTCATTTCAACTTTCGAGTGATATTGATTCGCTAAAATATGCGGTGCTTCTTAACAATTATTTTCGAGTGTGATGTCACGTGCAGTCTTTTTATGATAAAAACTCATTTGCATATTTGTTTTTCTTTTAACAATTTAATCCCATGTGTCAATCAATAAGATTATGCTTCCGAAAATTTGCAATTCCTATTGGATCGCTTATTGTAGATGGAGTGTATAGATGAGTACACACATTAAACCAATGTTGTCATCAACGTTGACAAACCATTGCTGAACTTCGAAATAAACCAATGAAAAAAATGGAATTTGTGACTCCAAATTCGACTCATATTTCAACCCTAGGACTAAATGGGTAAAGTTGCCCTTCTTTGGGTGGTACTGAAAACCGGGTGGTTAAATGTGAATGCTATTTCCATCTCCTCATATTGCCGTTGGTCAAGACATTTAAGGGTTCCATTATTCCATATTGCAGTAACCCTGCAATGCATGCATATATTTTTCTACGCGTTCCATCTCTCGACATAACTATGCGCTTAAATAAATTCAATTTTTTTAGAAAAATCCAGGCATTGGTTCCAAAAATAAATACGTATTTTTAATGGAATTATTTAGACGTCAATAAATAATTATAAGAAAAGGTTGAAATAATAAATAAAATAAATATAATAAAAATATAGTTCTTAAACAGTAGCTCCTAGCAACAAATGTTACATAAAATTCCTCCTTGCCTAGGAAAAAAACATAGATATGTTTATCTATACCTACTGCTTTCGAACCGAGCTACACTAACAGACTTATAGCGTGTCAAAAAGGCCCAACACATAAAATATTTTGGCAGGACGTGACTTTTTTAATTCAAACCAATATAGGTCCTAAACGGTATGCCCTAGTGAAAGATTTTATGTAACGAACAATATTCTCCATTAAAGTTCTGATATAGAAACTATCATCACATTTTTTATATGAGCAACTGCAATAGAGCTCGAACGTGTCAAAATGTAACATTTTTGAGGCTTAAAAAAACGTTACACTATAAGTTGCTATGATGACGTAAACCATTGACATCCAGTCAAAAGACATATCCATTTCAAAAATCTCTCAAAAAGAATATCACAATCATAACTGAACATCATGAATATCATCTATGTTCTGCCTGGAGGCGGCATTGCTTCCAAGAAGGAACTTGTGAGTATGCTTTTGTTCTTCTTCAGTCATTGTCCGCTATTGGGCGGTAATGCTTCCTCAGGAGGGCTAATGGTGTCTGCTATTACTCCTTCGCGATGTGAGGTCCTTGATTTAATTTTAATGGTTCGAGTCCTTTCAAGGGGGTGCCTCTCTTCGCGGGAGGACATTAAACCTTTCTGAAGACCATGAATCAAAACTTAGCGGTCTTTGGGGTTTCATTTCTGAATAATAAATTTTTTGACTGAACGATGCTTGTGGTAGTTATTTTTTCAGGTTATTCGAGTTGTATTTAAGAATAGAAGACAAACATGAATATTGTTAATATATTTTTGATATGAACTGTTCTTTATTCAATAAAAATATTGCAATCTGTCTCGCTCAAGGGCAAAATGATAATAAAAAAAAGTAAAAGTAAATTTAAAAAAAACAAAAAACAAGTAGAATTACACTATATATGTATACATACTAGCATTCCAAAGTATCACACACCATGTTTACTTATCGGAGGGCTAGATCCAAAAAGATCCCAGCACTGCTCTTTCAGTTATGTCACTTGTACCTACATTTTACAATATTAATCATATAATGCTGTAAAATAAACTGGAATATTATTAAAACTAAAATTATAAATTAACATATTTACTTCTTGACATTTATTTTTTATTAAAATCAAGATATTTTTGAATTTATCTTGGTATTTAACGAGGTGAAATTATTAATTATCAAAATTCAGCCATTTACTTCTTATTTATTAATTTATTGAACATCACTCCATGCTTCGGGAAAACTTTTTCCCCATCTTTAATTTTGAAACCTAAAACAATTCAACCTAACGATTAACAATTGCTTTATATATAATACTGTTTTAACAAAAAATAAATAATTTAAATTTATCAATTTATGTGTTTCCAAATTGTCATAATAAAAAAATAAAAAAAAAATCATTCATTGTGATCTGAACAATTACTTATTTTTTCAACAATTTCTTAAATTAGAATTTATTCATACCACAATGAATGAATTTATTTTTAGTTTTCTACGTTTTTTTTCACTCTTGAAATGTGTACCATTCTCAAAATGTGTAACGTTTTTTTCACTAAAATATTTAGATATTCATTTCTAGTTTTCTCTCCTAAGCAGGGAGAAATGTTTGCAAGCTCTGTCGGTGTTGCTCAAATAGAAAATTTACTTACAGTTTTGTTATCACAAGCAGTAGATATAAAAGCAGTAAATTTTAGATAGACATATCTATGATCTATGCTATACATAAGCAATTTTTATACTCTCAGTTAGGGAGAAAAATTGATACTTTTTTTTTACGATTAGAGAGGTAGGATTTAAGGACTAGGAATAGTGATTGAGGTAAGTGGGTTTTGAGTTTGAAAAGCAAACCAGCATGCCATACCCGGTCGAAAGCTTGCGCTATGTCCAGAAATGCGCCGGAGCAATACTGTTTGCTTTCAAGTGCTGAGGATATGTGATCAACAACTCTGAGGCCTTGTTGGACAGTGGAATGGCTAGTGCGGAATCCAAACTGGTGAGAGGGAATATTATCCGATTCAAGGACGGGTAGGATACGTTTAAGAAGGAGCCTTTCAAAAATTTTTGAAAGGATTGGGAGAAGGCTAATTGGTCTATATGATGAAGGGTTGTTGGGAGGTTTGCCCGGTTTGAGGAAAAGGATAATAGTGGAGTGTTTCCATAGCAATGGGAAGTAGGTTGTCCGCAGGATACAATTGTAAAGGTAGGTGAGGAATATGACTGCTTTATGAGGAAGTTGCCTGAGGATTTGTGAACTAAGGAGATCATATCCAGGGGATTTACGGGGTTTTAATTTGTTTATAAGGTATTTGACCTCAGAGGGGTTTATTGCTTTAGGAGGTAAGGAAAGAGGAATCGGCGAATCAAGAAATTCATGAACCGTCGTTGTGTGAGTAGGATTAGATTCAGGATGGGGAACAAATATGCTGGAAAGGTGCTGGGCAAATTCTTCGGATCTGGTCACGTCAGAAGCCGCCCATGAACCATCTGCACGTCGGAGAGGATGGGAGGTTGGCTGATATTTAAGGATTTTTCGGGTGGTGGTCCAGAGGGAGTTATCTGAAGAAGAGAGTGAAGAAAGATAGGAATTATAGGATTTGGATCTGAAGGTAGCCATATTTTTTTTAAGGAGTTTGGTAAGGTAATTATAGGATTTCCGATCATCCGGATGCCTGGTCCTTTGCCAAATAGCTCTGGCATGACGTTTGGATTGGATAAGGTCCAGTAGATCTTGGGATAAAGGATTTTTCTTTCGAAGATTGGGAGGGAAACGAGGTGAGGATGCTGCCCAGGCTGCTTGCTGGATCATGGTAGTGAAGGAATTAGTAGCATTGTCAAGGTCCTGGGAGGTTTTGAGGGATACTCTAAGGTCTATAGTGTCGGATATTGTTTGACGGAAGAGGTTCCAGTCTACTGGTCCTCTAATAAATGATGGGGGAGGAGGTTTTGGGATTGGAGTGACGGAGAGGGTTAAAATTAAAGGACTGTGATCGGAGGAAAGTTCATCCAGGCGTTCAATAGAGTAATGGAGGGATCCTAAGCCTGAATGAATGAAGAAGTCAAGAAGGTCGGGGCTTCGGTTAGGATCCGTGGGCCAATATGTAGGAGTGCCCGGAGAAATAAAGGATCTTCGGGAATTAAGTGCAGACTGCAATGCTCGCCCACGGGAGTTGGTGGTTCTTGAACCCCATTGCTGGTGCTTAGCATTGAAGTCAGCACCTAGGAGGAAGCGATGACCTAAGGAATCAAAAAATGAGTTGAACTGGGATGTGGAAATTGGTTTATTTGGGGGGCAGTAGGCCGCTGCAATCGTAACTGGAAAGGAGAAAGTTTTGATAACAACTGCTGTGGGTTGTAGGAATTCATTTGCTGGTAAAGGGAATACGTGGTGAGAGAGGGAATGGTGGATGATGACAGCAGTTCCAGCATGGGCTCTACCATCAGGGTGGTCTGTTCGGTAAGTTTGGTATTGTGAAATAATTGGACGTTGTTTACTGGTCAGTCTTGTTTCTGTTATTAAAGCTACATCGATTTCTTTGTCATGTAGCAAGGATGTCAGTTCGTTAGTGTGGTTGCGAATACCATTCGCATTCCAAAGGAGAATGGATAAGGGTTTTGCTGAAGGCATTTAAGGATTTTTTTGAAGAGGAATGAGAAGAGGGACAACATTTGAAAGGAGTGATATAAGTGGGGTAATGAGAGTTTTCAACTCTGATAGGAAGGAGTTTAAATAAAGATGTGAGATCTGAGGTAGTTGGAGGAGGAGGAATATGGGGTATCTGATGAAGGGTGTGTGGATTAGGTTGGATTAGCGGTGCTGGAGCATGTTGTATGGTCAGTTGGTGCTGTGGTTGGGGCAGTGGTTGCTGAGGTTGAGGATCAGGAAATTGAGGCTGTTGAGGAGGAAGCGGCATGGCCCCATTTTCTTTCTGGTATCTTCTTCCGCCCAGCATTTCTGCAAAAGAAACAGATGACGTGGCAATTTTCGAGGGCTGTCTTCCTCTGGTCTGTGTTGTTTTCTTCGGTCTGTGGTCGGTTTGTTTGGAACCTGTTGCGTAAGTTTTTGTAAGTTTGGCAGCCCTTGTAGTTGGCAGGGTGTCCTTGTTGGCAGAGGGCACAGACTGCTGGAACTTCTCTAGATTTTGTGCATTCATTGGATTTATGCGTTTGCCCACATTTAACGCATCTCGGTATGTGGTGGCAATAAGTTTTTGTATGGCCGTACGCCTGGCAATTGTGACATTGAACGATATCACGTTTGGGGTACGGCTTTTCTATTTTTACTCTAGTATAATAGATTGATGAGACCTCATAAATTTGTTCCACTCCAGGAGTTGGTTCGAGATCTACAAAGAATAAAGGCAATGGAGTTTTGCCGCTAGCTCCGGGATGTGATCTGTTGTCTTTTAGGACATTGGTTACCTGACGAACTTTAAAGCCCATGGCTATTAACTCTTCTTTGATAACTTCAGTTGGCGTTGTTGGATGAAGATTCCTCACTACGACCCTCAATGATCTCTCTTCTTTAAGTTGGTAAGTATGAAAGTCGGCTTTGGTCTCAGATAAATATTTAACAATGCGGCGGTAAGTATCAGGGGAATCTGGCATAATTTTTGTGTCTTTTGTTCTATTAACTGTGGAGTATTTTCCTGTGCCGATTATTTTATTAAGATGGTTGCACAGTAAAGAGAAGTCCCTTACGTTCCTAACGAAGATAGGAGGAGGTCGTGGAGGTTGTGATGTAGGGTTTGACTCCATGGTTTCAATATCAGTATTTGTTAACACCTGATACGGATTTGGAGTAAAGAAGGGGGACTCTTCTGTCATCTCTTGTGTTGATGTCCCAGGTTGGGGGTCTATAGAGGGCGGAGTTGTGGGTGGCGAATTTCGCTTCGATTTTCTCGGCTTCTGTTTTACGGGGCTATTTCTAACGGTTTCTAATGAGCGGCTTCTTTTGGTGTTAGTTTTGGAGGACATGACCATGTGAAAATATCTCATTTAGTGACTCAGTTTGAAGAGGGGAAAATAAAAATAAATAAGTAAAAAAAACAAACAAATAATAATGAAAACGAAATCACGTAGCGTGGGTTGACTACGGGGGCGTAGCCCCACCCTCTTGTGTTGAGAGCAAAAGCTCAACTGAACTTGGCAGTGGATAGTTGGGGATTAGCCCCCACTACTCGGCCACATGGGTCTTCATAGATAAGGTAGCACTGTAATAACTCAATGAATAATTATTGTACTCACTGTTTAATCATTCAGTTTTGACCACTGTAATTACTATAAAGATGGCGCAAGCGCATAACTCCAGGGAGAAATTGAGTTTTTTTTCCTATCCCTTAAGTTAACTGTTAAGTTGAATTATTTTAGGGTTCTAACCTAAAGATGTAAAAAAAGTTTTCCCAAAACATGATGTTTAATAAATTGATAAATGATGAGTACAATGCTTAATTATGTTAATTAGAGTATTGATACATTAACGTACCATCGAATTAGCTGGTTAATGTTTTCGAACCTGAAGTTTATTATTTATTTATTTATTTTTTTCTCTTCATATCTCTTTCATATCAGAATTCTCATCATTACCGCTGAACTAAGTTGTCCATCTTATTAGCTCTTCCCTAGATGGTTCCCCGGTCACACTGCCTGACCACCCCTTCCATTCGCAAGCTCTAATTACTGAGGAACCCCGCAGTGAGTCCTCTATCGTCTTGGATCAGACCTCGAGGCTGAGTATCAGAGCGAGGCGGTGTACCGTAGTCCTCGGCAAACAGAGTCTGTCAACATCCTCGCCTTTAATCTGGCTGCGGTCCCGGCCCCCTGCCGCACTGTGCCTCCTGTTGGTTATGTACCTGCCCTAGCGTAGCAACTTGCTTCCTGCCCTTATTAAACTTTGTATAAATAGTACTCGAGGACTTGGAAGGGAAAGCCTTGCAATGAGAAGGATTATTATTTAAGGAAATGGGTATCAAGTCGGGCTAAGCAATAAGGTATTATTTACGTCAAGATATGAAAGACATTCATTCGTGCTTCTCTTGACAGAAGACTTTCATATTTATTAATTAATCTTTAATTATTTTTCTTTTTTTATTAACCGTCTTAAAATTCTGTTAACCGTGGTCTCGCTAACCGACATAGATATTAAATTAATACATACAGAACACTTACTAATTTAAAAAAATATATATGTAATTGAACTGTTGTTAGAAGTTCAGTTTTTTCTAGCGAAAGAACTGAAACTAAAACTTTTAGCAGCATTCCAGTATTTCAGTTTTTATGCTTTTCCTTCAAAACATTCAGTGCGATACATCCACTCATTAAATTTTTACAACGTACAGTATTTTATTTTATTGAACATTAAAAAGATATTTGATAAATAAGGTTTTTGTTACTAAAAGTACACAATTTAACAAACAATACAGTATATACAGTACAGTAAAATCCACTATAAATAAATGAACAATCTTCAAACATGTTTTCTAAATGAAAGGAAAACATTTTATAAAGTGTTTTGAACAGAATTGTGTTTACAGTGTTGCAGTTTACAGTGTGTTTAAATTGCTCGCCAAGCTAGTCTATTGGCAGCAACCTTCCTCTTCTTCAGACTTCCAATTGTTTCAAGTCCTCCTTTATTTTATTCAACCATCTCATTCTCGGACGATCTCGTCTACGAGCTCCTCCAGGCTTTTCATAGAGAAAGTTCTTTGGCAGACGGTCACTTCCCATCCGTTCCACATGGCCGAACCATCCCAACCTTCCCTTTTTTATAAAAATCACAATATTTGACTTGCCATACAAGGTTCTCAACTCCTCGTTAGTACTAATTATCCACTCTCCCTCGGAGTAGGTTGGTCCATATATTTTCCGAAGAACTTTCCTCTCCCAAGTGCAAAGTCTTCTTTCTATTTTTCTTTCCAGGTTTTAATTCCATAGGTGACAACTGGGCGTACGATGGTCTTAAAAATGGTCAATCTGGCATTCAAAGAGAGGACTTTAAATTTTAAAACGTTGATTCCGAAAAGGGAACGATTTCCTGATGCTATCCTTGTCTCAATTTCCTTTATGATTTCATTCTTTTCCAAGTAGATACTATAAAATATAGCTTGCAACCATCATCTGTTGATTTCACATAACGATATATAAAAACTGCTTACTGATAAGTATCATCTCGTTTTCGTTTAGTATGTTCTCACCTAGGACAATCCATATCCACAGAACTCTAATTAAAAGAATTATAGATGGTATTATTTAAAGCTATTGTCGATAGCGTGCTTAACCTTTTAACCTGTATTGAATCCAGCTGGCAACGATTTTTCGTTACACCGTTTTCGTTATATGCTCCACGGAGTCGTACTTAATGGAAATATTTGTGTGTTTGCTTCAAAGTTATTTTTTATATTTGCAACTGTATAAAATGAATTTATTAAGTAAATATGAGCGATAATGATTGCAATAATGCGTTAAGCAACTTCCCATCGGTACCACTTTACTAGAAGTTTCATATTACAAGTTCTGCCTCTTCTTTTCAAACG
Source organism: Euschistus heros (assembly GCA_003667255.2). Taxonomy (NCBI): domain Eukaryota; kingdom Metazoa; phylum Arthropoda; class Insecta; order Hemiptera; family Pentatomidae; genus Euschistus; species Euschistus heros. Next base: position 248,124 of record RCWM02000611.1, on the reverse strand, counting down.
CCTCGGTGAGTCATCCAAATCAAATGGCAATTATGCTGAGAGACTAGTGGATTCAAGTGGCTTGGTAGCTTGCCATGGAAGGATATATATCTGTTCTGGGCAAAAGCAGCAACATATGAGATATTATGGTCATTATTGATAAGTTTATTTGTGGCATAATTAGAAGCACTTAGAATTTTATATATGATAAAAAATTAAATGGTTTAGTGAAGCCTCAAAAGATCGCTGTCATGATAATGACTTTTTTGTAACTAATTAGAGTGCTTAGTAAGTTTTTTTTTTTTTTTTTTTTTTTTTTTTTTTTTTTTAGTAAATAGTGAAGTTGTCGAAAAAGGACAGTTTCATCTCGTTCTAGTGTTGCATGTTGATTCCAAGTATGACGTTTGCCTAAGTGGAGTTCTAAGTAACAAATCTATTTAACAGAGATTAGTAGGCTTAAATAGAATCCAAATTTGAGGAAAAGAATAATTAAAGTACGCATGAATATACTATTTATTCCACATACTAAAATAATTCTGTAAATTGCTGCTCTGGTGGAAACTTAGTGTGTTGTTTGAAAACTGTTTGAGCTTTTAGAGGGAATGGACATAAATAATGTACATCTGAAAAAAACAAAAACAATTTAAATTGAAATGCTCAGTTCGTAAGAAAGGATCAAAAAATTTTTGTATTTATTTTTTTTAGTTAATCAGGACATATCTTGAACTAAATTTCGAATAAGACGAGTGTATTAATCTGCTTGTGCCATCCAGAGATTATGAAGGCATCCTTCCGTAACGAGGAACTTGAGCCATCCATGGACAATGCTAAAAGTAGGCCGTGGCAGATAAAACAATATCCTGGGGGAGAGACAGGAAGAAGAGGAACCGTATACCCATGTCTCCGTTTTATCTCATGCACACCCTCTTTTCATCTCTTCTCGTATGTTCTATGTGTTTGAGATCTGGGACACCGATAGCAAGTATGACGTTGGGAAAAGTAATCTCGTGGCTGAATGGATCCAATAATTTTATCCTGTTTTTTTTTTTTTCTATCATTGATTGAATTGATTGGTCATTACACAGGATATGTTGTTTTTAATCTATCAACTTTACCTTTACTGTTTGATTATGACTACATAAGTGTTGAAATATCACAAATGGCTGATCACACCGTCTCTTAATGAGACCACCAAATGCTAGTCTTTTTTTCTTTTTTTTTAACGATCTACAGACATTTACGACCGTAAACATTAAATGCAACAAGTAAATTTGAGGAAAATAATTATAATAACATGTAAAGTAGCATATCAATAGCTCTACATTAGAAGGTCTCTTAGCCGTATTCTATTCAGGCACCCCAGAGGAATACCAGAAATGGAGTGTGAGGCTAGTTGGGAGACTAGTGGATTCGAGTGGTTATGGAGTTTACTATGAAAGGATAGGTAATTGATTTGGGCTGAATAAGCAACATACGGAGCATTAAGATCTTTATGGATAGGTTTATTTGTGACTTTCATAGGAGTATTGAAGATTTGCAAAGCTTTTTTGGATTGTAAGGACTGGATACGTGAAGAATTGGAAGGTTTAGTGGAGCCCAAAAGCTAAACTCCGTTTGTCCAAATGGGTCTGATTTCAGTCATGTAAATAATTCTCTTGTACTTTATTAGGAGCTTCGAACGCTTGTCTAATAAATGGAATGTCGGAAACGTTAAGCGGTTTCATGTCTTTTAAGTCTGTTTTTTTTTTCTTTTTAAATTTATTATTTATTCCTAAATAATGATTCATGCTTTAGCTAATTTTTTTTTTATAAAATGAATTCATTAGAATAGGATATATGTTGTTTTAAATTATTTATTGCGTTCGTGCTATTGGAAAATCATATATGTACGCATTTTTTATATAAAACAGCTGATTAATTTCCATTGGCGCCATTTTATTTTCTATATGTCTATTTTTCCTTTTTTTATTTGTGGACGTTTTTAAAGCATTAATATTTTGCTAATAGATAAGAATAGATTTAAAAGTATATTATTTATTTATATAAGATTATTTATTAAACTAAAATATATCTTTATAAATTATCTATAGATAATAATCAATAACGAATTACTTCAGCTATTCAGTAAGCGATGAGATCAGTTAACTCGTGAATGGTTATTTTTACCTCAGGTTAATTTTCTCAATGGAACTTGTCAAGGTGAACGTGTATTGGGAACTTTCTCACTCCATTCAGTTCTCAAGTCTTAATGTATTGTGGTTTTTCGATTTAAATTTCATTATTTAAATTATACAATTTTATGAAACTCATATGTTGATTTTTTAAATTTAGTTTTGTTTAATAATTCTTTTTCTTTTTTTTCAGGTATGTACCAGTTTCTTCAACTATTCTTTTAGTTAAAAGATGGAGTGTGAGTAAGCCTTTTCTTATTAAATTCATCATCCTGATATTCCATAAAATTTCATGAAATTCCTCTTCAATAATAAAGTAATTATGAATAAAAAAAAAAAAATCAGAATAAAATTAAAAAATTGAATCCTTGTATTGGCAATCTCTTAACTTTTTCTTTTTACTATTATTTATTTACAATAGAGGAACTAATTTTAAAAACAAATACTTTCGCAGTAATTTCATTTCTTTAATATACAACTTTTTCCGAGTCAAGACTCGGAATCTTGGAGTTGATAAGAAAACTCTAAACTGTTTTCATCACCTACTCTTCAATGGCGCAGACATCAAAGAGAAAAACTTTAACTCGGCTATTTTCCATCTTAAAAGCCTTTTCCCGTGGAAGGGTCTCCAAGTACCCCCATTTTCCGGACTTTTCCAATTGCTATAATTTCCCCCTTCACTGAAACAAATTTTACGCCATTTTTATATTCAAATGGCCAGTGTTTAACTTTTCGCTGTTTCACTTCTCTTAGTTTGTCTTGGAAATGATTATTACTTTGGAGAACTTCCTTTGTCTTTTTAATATGCTATTCCAATAATGAAATCGGATGGTTTTAAATACTAAGTCCACAATTTTCGTTTTATATATATATATATATATATATATATATATATATATATATATATATATATATATATATATATATATATATATATATATATTGTAAATTTAGAAGGTTGTAAATCAATAACAAAATCTCATTTTGATTTTGATCTTTTGACGTAACGAACATACAGCTGAGTTCTGCTTTATGTAGTTCGAAATTTATTAAATATTTTCATAATATCAACAGTGTTAACGCTGAAATATCAACAAAACTGAGCAAATATTCTTTCTTTCGTAAAAAAAAAAAAAGTAGATGAATCCTGTAATTGCTCTTATTTATACTTATTTTTCAGAACTCATACTAATATTAAAAATCCACCTTTCAAGGTTAATAATATACTCGTTTTGATGGTAATTGGACGAAAACCACCGATAAATACCATGTATAATCTCAAAAACAAGATAATTGAGGGTTTTATGGCTATTACAGAAAATTATTATATTTGGTAATAATTCGAATAATCTTAGTGAGGTTATGGAAGTGGACACTTGTATGAACGTGTATTACCCCTAGTAACCTGATAAACCGAAGATCATAAGTTCGAACCCGGGACGAAGCAGAATGGAAATAATTGTTAGTAATAATTCCGCGTCACCTATCCTCTCATACTAGGTAACTCTATGTCGCCGAGAAGGAAAAGAGGGAAAGAAGAGAGAAAAAAAAAAGGAATGAGAGTTTGGTTAGTCTTTGTTAGGTGTTGGCGTGAGGTGCTATGTATTATTAGTTACTTGTACAGCCCTGATGCCTTTATATGGTGGAAACTTTCATCGGTTTGTTATTAATGGCTAGTTGAAAACATAAAGAATTGTTTGTAATATTTAAAAAAAACTCAAATCCAAGCCTTCTGATAACCAAGACACGATTCTACTGATGATGGAAATGATGTTTTTTAGAATGACAATGTTCTCCCTAAACCACCACCTTGCACAATGTTGGCCAAGAAACAGTACAACTTTACCTCGTACTGAACCCAACACTCTCCATGGGTTGTAGTGGTACATTTAAAAAAAAAAAATAATAAAAAATAACCTTACAAGGATGCTCTCTGACAAATCTATAAATCCAAGACATTTATTACTATCACTAGCTCCTTGGCCCGCTGCACAACTTAACATGGTGAAGTAACTATGCTAACAGTCTGCGAGCACTTACTGACTCACTAAGTTACAACAGTTCATTTTTATTGTTTAATAGTTCATGCATTAACAAGGACTGACAGTAAAACTGAAGTTTAAGTTTTTTTTTTTTTTTTTTTTTTTTTTTTTTTTTTTTCTTCAATTCTATTTTACCTGATGTCTATCCTTTCATAGTAAACTCAATACCCATTCAAATCCACAAGCACCTCAACTTGTTTCTCATTCTATACCAAACAACCTTCCGAAAGTCAGTTAAAAAAATGGGACAATAATTGGTAATTACTTTTGCCTGTAACAATGTGCTCTTGGATAACTTGATATATTATTGTGAATATATGACAAAAAGGTTATGTTTAAATCAGCAAAAACTTCCGGTATGGACATGCATTAAAACAATTGCAATATTTAAACAAAATATCAAGAGTTAACGAGATACAAGGCGAGTTATTCTCGTCAAACAGAGAGACTAGAACCCCACCGTCACGGGCCCTGAACACTGACGACACACTCCCTCAGCCAGCGGTGCGGAACTTCATTAGCGCTCTCCTCCAACCCCGATGTCAACGTGTTCTCCACAAACAACATAACATTTTAGGATAACGGTTCCTGGCTCCTACAATTATTAAAACAATCTACCAAAAGTTTCTCAGAAGCTTCTGTTACCCAATTAAGAGTTCCTTAATTTTAATTCTACGTTGGATACTTGTTTCATGACATTTATTTTCTTGTTAGGCTGAATGCATGGATCAGGAGTCCGTTGATAATAAACAGGCTTACTTACTTTATTTATAGTTCCTGCCATTCCATTTCTACTCCGTTTTCTTTCTTTCTTTATTCCTTTCTAATACAGTTAAATTAACAATCGAGGGATTATAAGGAATATTTACTATCATAAGAAGCTAGTCAAGCTTGACGAAGAACAATACGTAGCGGTATTGACTCACTTATGGACATTGTCGAAATAGAAATCTCATCCACGCCCTTTTTAATCTTTCTTTTTTCTGAGGCTTATACGTTGTGGCGATGCATTCTTTATGAATTGCTGTGTCGTTGAAATGTATGATGGAAAGGTTTTTAATATTTCTGTATGTATGTAAATTTTTTTTTCTTACATACGAGGCCTAGAACCCCAAAAATAGCCAAGTCCATATTTGGATTTTTTATTTTTATTTTTTATATGGTTTTCCTACTAGATTATCTTTAGGCGGAGGTTTTCTCCTAAAAGTAGTTGAATTACATAAAAATCGGCCACACAAAAAATAAGGTCTCTTTATGATCCAACCAAGACCTTCAAAAATGGACTTTTCTGGATTCCTCATATAAAGGAGCTTATTTAATAAGTTAAAAAAATTACATCTAAAGAATTCTTTGTATATAGTTTGGTTCCGAGGCCAAACGTGCTTATGTAAATTAGTTTAATAGCGAATTTCTGTCTAATTTCCTTTGTTAGCAATACATACATCAGCATATTCTCCTCCGTTCAAGCCACTGCTGGGTCTGGATGTTCACTAAGCATCTCCAACGGGGACGATCTTTCCAAATCTTTTCTTATTGTACTGTCCGCCACTGTATTCCTCGTCTTTATACATCTCTTCTCACATCATCAGTCCATCGTCTTCTTGGGTTTCCTCTTGGTCTTCTTCCAATTAAAATTGAATATTTCATTTTCCTAGGTAGTTCTAGGTAGACATCCCATAGTTCCTAGTATTGATGAATTATTTGCCACTTCTATTGGTTTTTTGTATTAGATGTATAGTTTTTACTTTTTAAATTTAATATATATTTAATCTGTGTACCAAAGTTCTGATGTTTTGAATGTGGGTGTTTTAAGAACTGATTACGAATGTTTGACATTCCATTAAAACTAATTCATCAATCCTTGGTTTAAGATTTGATTTATATTCTTCGTATGTGAGCTCCAGAAGGTCCTCTTAACAAACTACTACCATAGGTAATTATTAAGACCGTTTTATCAGAGTTGAAATGAGAGGACTTACATGTAAGTATAATTTTTTGGAAAAATGTAGTTGTCCCAACTTTAATGAATATTAATCATAATGTAGTATATACATTGCGTAGGTGATTTGTCTCTTAGGAACTTTTCTTGGCTCTGCCACAATCATATTATTTTACTTAACCGATGAATACCACTATGCTATTGAAAATAAACGCTCTGTTGGAGTCACCTTAACTGTTGGAGATAGAGGTTGGCTATCATTAGAGTTACCTTAAGAACAAGGAGCCTGGAGGACTTAGGTTAATACCGCCATAAATATAGAGCGCTAAGCGCTAAGACACTTAGGCTAAGCCCCACAAGTGCCGTTGGCCCCTACAAAAGGTTTACACGGCGGCCCCTAGGCAGAGCACCTGCACCTCCGGTCGCTATTAATAGTCCGCTCTAGGGGGATCTATTACCACTCCAGTATCATCCTCTTCTTCATTCTTCTAGGTCCCTACTCGCCCTTCTGTCGTCTATGGTAAGCTCCACAGATTATGTCATCGCCAAGGCAACTAACAATATTATTAGCGTAGAGATACCTCAAGGTTAAATCAACTGTTCCTTGTTATTTACCGTATATCTGTCCTTAAACTTAAATTTATCTTAATTAGAAAATGTTTATTCTTCTTCTTATCATAACTTTCTTTTATACAAAGATGTTAATATAATTCGAATTCTTAAAGGATTTCTTAAAAAATAAAAAACATTGATTATTACTAAAATTACTCCCAAAATACTTGGTGGATGCTTATTTATTACCTTTAAGTTTCTACTTGCACCTTTTTCTTAACAGACAGTGAAAGTTTTGACTAAATGAAAGTAACCCATTAACATAGCAGTCAAGGTGTTGACCAGTGCCTTGATAGATCTTCATAAATTCTTTTATTCTTTATTTTAAATTAAACATTTAAAAAACATTATTTTTTTTTAGTCTTTTTACTTATCGCTCATGGGCTGCAATAGTGGCCCAACTCCAAAAATCATTTTTTGAGATAAGTGGGTTTAAAGTTTTCATTGCTAAGGAAAATCCATAGGAAATACTTTAGTTTGCTTAAACGGGAGAAGGTATAACTTGAAGGTAGTTACGTTTAAGCAAACTAAAGCATCATTTTCTATGCATTTTTCTTAGCAATGAAAACTTTAAACCCACTTATCTTAAAAGAAGATTTTTTGAGTTGTGCCACTTTTGCAACCCATGAGCGATATGTTGATAAACATATCGCTCATCCGGTGGAAAAAAATGTCACAGTAAAAAATGAAATTTTATAGGAGAAGCAAGAGATGAAATACTTTCAACCAATAATATAGCTACAAGTATTCATATAATCTTGTGGATTGGCAAGACTACAATTCCGTCGATGTTTTTACCAATGTATTAAGTTTTGAGAGGACTTCTAACCTATGAATTTGAGTAATCTTTTTTACCCGATTTCCCAGTTTCGTTATTTTTCCATCGGATTAGCGATATAACATATTATTGACCTATGGTATCATGAATATGTGTTATTGTTAAGTCTTCGATATGCTTGTTTGTTAGGTCAGAAAGCTGCGATATGTTCTATATTTTGTTGTAATATGATTTTTCACAGTATGTGAATTTGTGAGTTTTGATTATTACCGATATATCATGGAGATTCAAATGAGTCACGATGTTTGTGATTGAAACGTTGGTGTAATCATTTGTAATGATAAATCTATCCCTTGTATTAATTTCGGTGAGGATCGTCTTTGAAACAGGGAGAATAAGAACCCTAAAAGCTTATTTCAGTTCTTGTATTTTGAGTGTTTAATATATGTCTCCAATATTTTAGAGTGGATTTCAGTATTCATGCATGTGTTTAAAGCATTAATTGATTGGCCACTTCTATAGAAATTTTTGTATTCGAAGATTTTCAAATAAAGAGTTTCAAATGTTAAACATTCTAGTTCTAAAAACATTCTAAAATTCAATACATCAACACTTGGTTACACATATATCATGTGTTCAATTTTAAAAATGAAAGAAAAGGAAGAAATATGTTGATTTCTAAAACCAGCTAAGTCCAATTTCCAAATTTTTTTTTTTGAATAATGTTTCTGCTAGACTATCCTAAAAAAAGAAGAAGAAGAAGATAAATCACATTGAAAACGGCCATGGAAAAATCATTCCCTTTTCTAATCCAGTCTGAACTTTATCTTCATCGACCACCTGTAAAATTTAAAAAAAAATGGACTTAGCTGGTTTTGGACTTCTACGCTTCGTATTATTTATAATCTGTGTAGCACAGTTATGATGTTTTGAAGATTTTGTATGTTTTTAGAACAGATAATGAATGTTCAACATTCGAATCTTGTCTTCGAATAAAAACATTTTAATGGAAGTGGTTATTAATTCATCAATTCTAAGTGTATTGTTTCTTCTATCCAATCAAGCGTAACTCAGTTCATATTTTGCTTTGTTTTAAAATAAATATCTATGCAAATGAAAGTACTTTGTGACTCAATAACCGTTAATTTCATACTCATAAATTGTATAAACATCATCAAAGGCTTTCATACAGGTTTCGCAAATGCAACAAGATATTTATTTAAAAGAATAAATTAAATTATTCCAATTAACTGAATTCATTGCTTCAAACTGTTTATGATTTAGAAAAATTTATGATTAATTTTGTTGCTATGAGAATAAATCGATTTAATCAGTTCAAGGATAATGCGCTCTTTACACCAAGCTAATTTACTTTTGATAAGAGGGATATTTGTTATCTTTGCACAATATCGATCAACGCATTATCAATTTTTTCCTAATGGCAAAATATTATTTAAACATCAGTATAAGAATATTGTTGAGATTAGTTTTGGACCTTTCGCACTAGTTATGCGCTTCAGAAATGGAAGTTGAATATCTGAATTATTTTATTTAAACTTTATTCATTGGGCCAACTCTGCGGTGCTATTGTGGACAAAGTTTATCCTCGCCGAAATTTCCAATTAAATCTTGGTGTTGTTCCAAACTAACTTGACGTATTAAAACAAACAGTAGCCATAACCCGCAGTAACTCGAGGCCGGAGATAAATACTACAATCTCCCAGCAGACCCGCTGGGTACACTCTGCGGAAGAGAGAACAAACTAGACAATTATTTGGACAGGAGAGCCGATGTCCAAACAGATAAGTGAGGCGTTGCTTACTCTTGTCCAATCATCGGGGGACAACCAGAGCGTGCTGGTATCAGTCATGGTCTGCAATAGTTATCTCTGTAATGGTTCCTTTTTGTATACCAGTTATGTCGGAGCTGTCATGCTGTGTGGAAATTTGTGGAGAGAAATTTCATGTAATATCCATTTTTTTGTGATTATATAGTGTTTGTGAGCAAGAGGATTATGCATCACCGAGGTATTTGATAACATGTTGCTTCGTCCTTCTTGTCATTTTTATTTGGTGCCATAAATCGAATCATAATTGTACATATCACTTAGTTTTTGTTATGAATAATATTTTGTTGAAAAATATCCCTGCGCTATACTGTTGATGCATTACTCTTTAAATCAACTTAATTAAATTACTCGGATTCTCAAAAAAAATTGCTAACCTGGAAGTAGTACATTGATGGAACTAATAAATATATTTAGTTAATAAAACAATAAATATTTATTCATTATTATTTTGAAAAAAATGAGGCTATTTAAAAAAAAAAAAATGTCTTCAAAAATTATTTTCTTGAGCTGTTTTACATGGGGTAATAAATGTATAATAAATCATACACAGATAATTCCAACCGAAATGGTAATAATTTTTAATTTACCCATTTGTTGATCTGCATTATGTATTCTTGTTACAAATTTAAAGGATATAACAACACTCCTAATCGATGATATGCATTTTTCAGTCATTGATTGTGCGCCTAGGTTTTCCTGTAGTTAAAAAAATATATATATTAAAAGTAATACGGATTTGTTTCACTGATGTCATAAATATATTGGATATTCCATCGAACTTAAGAGAACATGAAAACAACTTTTTATAAATTATTTATTTTTTAAAAACTTTTTTGACTGTATGAAAAAAAAGTCTAAACCTCAAGCTTAATATATTTTAAATATTATTTCCTTATCATAAAAGAAATTCCTATTTTTTTCTAGCGCTCATAATTTATTGACGTTTATTACTATACATTATTTATAACTAAAAACAAATATAAAGATATTTACAGTCATAAGGAGATAAAAATCTTGAGTTTGTACAGAGTGTATTTTTAGAATTACAATAACAAAAAAAGGCTGTATATATTGAACATCAGTATTCCGACAGGCGCTCCTGCTATACTATGCCGCATAACAAATATCCGAAAGTTTATTTTAATAAGCATGTAGAGTGGAATTCATTGCTTTGGATTTTTAATTTTTTTGAATTATTGCTTAGATTTGTCAAACAGAATATTTTATTGTTAAATATATTATTAATTTTAATATCTTCCTTTACTAGTACAATATGAAATGTGTCCCCAAGAAGGATTTAAAAAGATCGTTTACCCAGACAAGGCGATCACTCTTGGGAAGATCCGATTCACTTCACTAAATTAGCTTTGGCTTTATTGTCCCTAAAAGAAGTGGGGGCGGAGGGAGGGGGCTCAACTGCGGTCCTAAGACAACGCTCCCAATCCCCAGTCCTGCCAACCGTTAAAAACAATGTCCCTAATAGCTCCAAGGCGATGTCCGGAAAGCCGCCGGGTTCTGTTAAAAGACTTATTGGGAAAGTTTTTCTCCCCCAAACGACTTTTATGGCCCATGCATTATCCAGATCCCGTGCAATTGCTAAATTGGTTGGATTTCTACTAATTGCTAATTGCATGTTGCTTTCTAAATCCTTAAAACCCTTTACCCTCTTGAGTGTAGTCTGAAATATATATCCCGTTATCTTTGGGTGATACTTTCCATCACGTAGAGGTTTTTATCTGTATCCTGCCTTTAAACATGCGAGTGCTTATTAATTTTATTTAATAAACTAACCTGCACCACTATAATCCTCGAAGATCCAGGATGTACTGTTACTAGACCAACGGTTGTGAAAGGAGAGTTGTGGTGAAATTCGCAATTAAGGGAAAGATTTTATGTAGAGGATGAGTGTGCTACAGGAAAGTCTCCCTTAAATAACAAAATATAACTTTTATGCCTTCATCCGAAGTTGAACTCGGGCTCGGAAACTTGGCAGTATAGTGCTTTAAACACTGAGCTACTGCGCCTCCCCACCCCGGAAACCTACTTTACCCATTGCAGGTTCTATCCCTCAATGGGTTGGCTGGTTAAGTCAGAGCGTCCCTCCACTTCTCTCTATCCCACCAGTCATCCTCCTCAAGTCCCCTGCCAGCCATTTCCTCCTCCACACAGTCCCTCCACCGGGTTCGGGGTCTTCCTCTCCTCCGTCTACCTGGTTGTTCCCACAGCAGAACTCTGGTCCTCCAGGTTGGGGGTTTCTATCAGGCCAGCACCCTGTTAGTAGGAAAACTTCTTCAAGCTAAAATAAGTCAGATAAAAGAAAAGCCGGAAACTTTAACTCTTATTATTTTTTTATGTCCCATGGCTTATATTAATAATGTCCCTTACACATATAGAAAATTTGTCTCATTCATTCATAATTTTCATTTGATCTATGTTTTTAACTTTTTTGGCACTCAACCAAATCAGTTTTTAAGACTTCACTTTCTCACACCTTAATCTTTTTTTCTTTTTTTTTTTTTTTTTTTTTTTTTTTTCAATTTCGCGTGTAAAGCCCGCATTTCCATATTTCACTACTGGCCTGCTTATTGTCTGATTTTAACTCTTAAAAGGGAATTTTCATATAACGTAATGCTCTCTGTGATCTCTACTTCCTTTACTATCTCGGATATGTCTTCTTGGAGTCTCAAATTCCGACATGATCTTTATGGTTTATCTATCTTCTTCTTATGTTAAACTAATACATTTACAGCTCATTAGCTACATGTCAATTATGAACATTTAAAAAAAAATATATTAAGTGAATTGTTTTAGTTTTTATAATAATTGTTTCTAAAACGATAAGTGAACTTGGACTAATTATAAACTATTTCTATATTTCACCTATCATCCTTTCAAACCCACGCCTCTCTGATTGCCTTCCCTTGAGGTACTTAACTCCTGGGTTAATCCGCTGAAGATAATCCTGCTGCTCACACAGATTATGTCTGCGTACTCCTCAGCTAATAGGCTGCTCATTATTAGAGTCGAGATAAACAGTTTAGCTTCTGCTGTATGATTAGTTAGGTTAGGGGTCTCGTCTTTCTTAATTCTCATCCACCAAGCCCTTTAATCTTGGCAAAACTGCTTAACTCTCTCAGTTTTCGGTTTTACAAGTGGTTGTACGTTTATTAAGGTGTTTACTGTATTACATATTTATCCCATTCTATTTTGCACACAAGTATCTGTGATTGAAATACTGTGGAATGTCGATCGTCTGAAACAGTTAAGGCGATATTCCGATTCTTGATATTCAGGTCAACCCATAATTTCTCAAATAACTAAATGTCGTATGAGAAATATGATACCAACAAACGATACTATTAAAAACGTAATAGTGTTTTTGTTTGGTTTTTTATCTCACTTTTTATAATATGTATCTTATATTAAGTCGATTCTACTCGGAGTTTGACTAAATTTAATAATAGCTAAAATTTAATCAAAATTTGATCATAGCTAAATGACAACCAATATCCTGGGATCAATCACCAAATTTAATAATAATTTTATATTTCAGTCAAATGATCATTAGTTCTCTAAAAGAAATTACAGAAAGCTTTAATCAGAGCTTAAATTAGGTATTTGATTCCAGAAAATTAGTACTAATAGCAGAATTATGATAAAATTTCAGCTATGATTAAATTTTGACCTAATCAGACACTATCTAATTTAAACATTCGATAATACTAGAAAAGATATACCGTAAAACGGAGTGACTTTGCACCACTTTTGTTGAAATTTAAAATGCCTGTATTAGAATTTTTGCTTTGAATAATTAGCTTAAAATGCTGTTGATTCATCGTATAATCTTGGAATTGCAAAATTTACAAAACTTATTATTAATGTTATTGTTTTTAAACGTTGGTGCAAAGTCGACCAGATGCCCGTGACTTTGCACCACCATATTTTTTTCAATTAAAAACGCAATAAAAACGTATTCAGGAGCAAAGTACAAAGCTTGATTGTAGTTATGAGGTGCAAAGTAATTTTTTAATAGTGTTTGGAGTTCAGCCTAGTGATTTTTTTCTGTTTCTAAGGATTTTGTTAAAGAAAACGATTGTAAATTACAATGGTTTCATTGAAATGAGAAAAAAAATTGCACAATTTTTAAAGGTTTATTTACACAGATTCTTAGAGAAACACTTTTGGAAAAATGCAATAGTTTCACAAAAATTGTTAAAATATAAAAACGAACACTATGGCTTGAAAAAATTTAAAGCTATAACTAGGCAAAATTTTAACAGTCAATATACTTGCAAATAGAAGACAAAAACCTTATTAACAAGAAGTAAAACGCTATCCCAAATAATTTGTATTTTAACCAGCCTATTAACTCCTTAATTTCAAAATATCCTCGTTTATTGATTTTTTTAGAAGAAGCAATGCTGCCTAAGACTTCTTCGCACAGGGAGGTCACCTTACGCCAAAATATACTAGGTGCAAAGTCATTCCTAATTCATATCATAAAGGGGATTCTATTTTATTTCCAAACACCATGACTTTTAGCAAATATTTTGAGCAAAATGAATATCATATATTTAAATAACAGAATTATAGAATAAAATTAATGCAAAACAATCGATTTGACAAATATTTAGCTGTTGGAAGCACGACTTTATCCCACAAAGAAATCACACCTGTTGAAAAACTAAAATCAACGAACTGTTATAAAATATGAGATGTAACTACGATCAGCGTGAAAATTCTTTTTCCTCTTACTTTTACTTTTTCCTCAACTGAAACTTTTTAGTGAGCTTGGTACCAAGTTAACTCACTGGTGCAAAGTCACCCCGTTTTACGGTACTTATTTCGTGAAAAAAAAAAACTGTACTTTTTTTATACTAAGCAAAACTCGAGACCGTTTCTCGACTCTCGATAATTCGAAGTCTTCTCATTCGACTCACAGTAATTCGGAGTTGTCTCACTCGACTCACAGTAATTCGATACACATATTAAGGCGTACCTAGTAACATGCCAAGTTAAGCCCTCTCGGAATTCGCCCTTATCAATTATCATTTTAAAAGTCATTGCCTTAGAAGTCATCGAAGGATTACCAAAGCTGTCATATAATAAAATAAAATATACTGCTCCGTACGCTTCCCAAACAAAATAAGAAAGAAAAAATGCCATTTTTGTTAAGGTACGCATGATGGTAAAGCAGGATTAATATAATTAAAATTTATAAATTGTCATGATCTGTAACTCAAACCATAGGCGGTTGTATAGAGCGACGTAAACTGGTGTGTGACTCTCAAACGCTTAAAATGCTCTGAACCGATATTTCGGTTGATTGATATTCGGATAATCGATGCTTCTCTTTATTATGTAGTATCCCAATTTATTTAGACTGCTTTGCTTAATTAATAAAGTCTCTCTCTCTCTCTCTCTAACTCACTCTCTTATAGGTATATGTTTGATGATTATCTAGAAAATATTATAACAATTTACGTTTCTTATAATTTAGGTTAGGAATGCTTTGCGGAAAATAACTTGGCTCCAACTATTTTTGCTGACGGTCTAGCTTCATTGTCCTCTTATGTCATCAACTCAATTTTCGCTGATGATACGCATTCATTCGCACCTGGCAATAATTAAATAGGGCATCGCCAAAAAAAAAAATAAATTGTCGGTTCTAACAGTTTCCTTTTCCTTTTTTTTTTTTTTTTTTTTGGGTGTAATGTAAATATTTACGAGTTCTGGAATGAAGACTTGATCCGCTAAAATGAACAATAATTCTAGTAAGATGTTTTAATAATTAATTATCAAGGAATATATTTTATTTAAAAGGTGATATATAGCTATTCTTTAATTACAGTTCGTTTATTTCTAATCTTATTGAAAAAAAAAATACACTTATTGATTTTTTATTTTATTTTGATATAAAGTTCGCTTACTTGTCAGTTATCGATATGTATTGACTATAGCCTTAAATAATAAGTGAAAATATTTAGAAAATATTCATTCTTTACACTTAAAGTCATACTTTTATTCAATTTCATATAGAACTCCACATTTTAAGATTTTCTTAAAAGCCTGAAATCCTTTTTTTAGAATTTCTTAAACTTTGTAATAAACCTATTTATATTTCTATTGTTTTTAAATTTTGCTTAGAAAATAATTGGGGGAAAATATATTTATACCACCCACGAAAATACTTTATACTACGATTAATCAATTTAAAACACTATCGTAAGATTTAAAACTATTTCTATGGTACGATAGTATTATAAAATGTCTGAAAGGATAACTTTAGAATTCTAAAAAATAAAGAAAAATAACCAAAATAAAAAAAAAAAAAAAAAAAAAAAAAAAAAAAAAAATATATATATATATATATATATATATATATATATATAGTTTTAAAATGTAGGAACAGATAGTTGAACCTTACGACCCTGGGATACCGTCTGAAAAAATCAAGTATAGAATTATAATTGTATACTATTTTGAAACATCTGCTCAACTATGTTTAATTTATTGATGATGGGGACTCATAATTCCAATAATCAGATGTGTTCCAAAGAAAGCTGTTTTTAGAATATAATTATGCTAATATTATATTTAATAGAGCTAGACTAGATCTGACAGGCACCACCTTCCCCGAAAATCTCCAGACTTCTGCTAATGATCTCAATAATTTATCTGTAAAATTTATAATTTAAATGTAATTATAAAATTTGCATAAGAATGCGGATGTGTTGGCCTCAGTTGTTGTTTTTTTTCGCGCTATAATGCTTATTCCTGTTGTCTGGAAGATTTTTTTTAAGCATATAGATGAGATTTTAGTTTATTTTTATTTCTATTACAATAATAATAAAACAAAAAAAAAGTCTTTTATGTACAAAAACACTTATTTTATTTTTTTATTTATTATTATTTTCACAACTGAAAAGCTTTACCCAATCTTGATCTATTACTAGTGAGTTCTTGTATTAACAACCTTTTTAATTCTGCTATTAACATATTTTATTAATAATTACTTATTCTTATGTAATGAATTAGATGTAAAACTTTTGTAGTTTGAACTATTTAGTTAATAGAGCAACAAAACCATGATAAATAAATTATAAAAGCCCTTATAAGACTCCTTTTTAAAATGCTATGAAGGAGTAAGAGGATAATAAGAAAAATTTTATATTACATTAACATAAAAAGAAAAAGCTTAAAAAAAAGAAACTATTTATTCGGATAAGAAGGATATTCAGTCACTCTTATCATCTAGTATTATCAAGGAGTATTTCAATTTCACTCTATCTCAAGCTCATAATTTATAAATGTGTTCCCGCTATCTGGGAATAACTTATTCAATAAAATTATTTAAGTCCAGTCCCCTAACGTAAAAATATTTAAATAAATTAAATTTTTTAGTTCTTAGTTTACGCCGGCTTAATGAAAATATGAACCCCATCATCTAATAATAAATTAATAAAATCTATTTTTTTTTTCAATTATAAATTGTTTACACATAAATTCCCTAAAAAAACGAAGATGTCGATAACCTTTAGTGGAGTTACATCGACCGGTTTCGCTGTGTAGTTTTCGTTCATATTGAGTGTCTGTTCAAAACTAAAATAAGAAACTATTTTATGATGATTAGTAAAGTTTTTTTTTTATTATCTACGCACCTATTCATCCCGCAGGGGACTACACAAAATCAATTTGTTCTTCAGGAATGAAATTCATATATCTCAATTTTTCTTATTATACTAAAAATAAATTAAAATATATGAATAGAACGAATTCACATCTTTCTCCTACGAATACACAACTTGGTGTCCGAAAAGAAGATGGCCTCGGTACGGTTTTAGTGCTGCTACAGTGATTGTCGTGTTGTATTAATATTACAATGCAGTTTTACAATATACTTCCTCTCTCTATGAATCATAACGTTACCTTCGTGACAAGCTATTAGTAATTACGTGTGGAAAAGGTGATAAAATGCGATTTGTATGATAGTGCAGTTTACAGCCTTAACTATAAAATATGAAGGCTAGCCCCAACTGAGTCATTTCGCTATCATCCTACGCAGCCTCTCCTCAAGGCTAGGTTGCAATCATTTGCAGCTGCCTCTGGGGATCTGCATTTATTGCAACATCGCAGGACAGATTTCCTAATAATAGACGTGACGGTTCCATCGGATTTATTTTATCGTCAATTAATATTTAAAAAGGTTTTACTAAGCAAAGTGGGCTAAAAGTTTGAATGAACCCATATAAATTCTATAAAATTAAGATGATACAAATCTCAAGATCCTTAAAAGTCTATGACATATGCATTTGTTTACATATTCCCTCCCTCTTTTTTGTCTCAGCAACACGGGGTTTCCTTGGCGGAAGGGAAGGGACGGAGAATTAAATACTCATAATTAATTCTACACCCAGTCAGATTCAAACCTGGGATCTTTAAGTTATAATGTTTGCTAGGGTAACGCACTTTTTTTCTGAACCTGAAGTCTGAACCTGACACGGCCTCCTAACTTTTGATGATGTTTCCAACAGCACCTAAGCTCCCATCTTGAATAGCTGCTGAGAGGTTTAGGTAGCATTTGAATAATAATAGTCCCATACTAATTGAAGGATACTACTTTACAAATAAATCCGATCTAATTAAATTTCAAAAAGACTGTAACGCTCTAGATTTTAGAAAGCGTTTACGCTGTTCGTATTATTTTTATAATGAATCCTGTATTTTTTGGAAAACTCTCTATCTAACTTTTACGCGACCGTAGAACGTTTCTGCTTTTTAATCCTCATTCTCGCCTCTCTGATTTCTAGCAGCCAACAACGACAAGAGTATGCTCTGTTTTATCAAGAGCAACGATTCGAATTGACACAGTCAACAAACCGACCCCTTTGTATACCGACAGTTGAATACATGAATGTAATGAGATACCGGCCCGAAGCAGATACCGCTTCCATTGGAGTCCTCCAGTTCGGCGGAAGCCCCGGCTGTTCATTGTTATTCAGGGCGGTGGTGTCGTTAGAGTGGGGCCGATAATGGCCGCTATAATTCCACCGAGGGCACTACAGCCAAGGCACAGCCAGAGGGACAGGGTACTATTATAATGCAACTGCAGTCTACCGCAAGGGAAGCTTTGCATAAACACTTTGCAATAGAGGAGAGTGGATAAGGTAATAGAGATCTCCAATCTTAGCCGAGGGAGCGGTAAATTTGTGGTCCTGCAGCTGATGCTGAAGAAACAGAATTAAGCTTTTTGCTAATTATTTTAGTATGTGGTGTCCTGTCTTCTTTATTATTCAAGGAACGTGCATAAATAAAGATTCAATTTAATTAAACCATTTTTTGCAAATTTGGAGACTACACTGCGAAGAGAGACATTATCACTGAATGAATGAGTATACCATTCGCACTGTATATAAAACGAAGTTTAAATCAATGCGACTGTGAATGTTCTACCTTGTTTCTCTTAAATTTTGATCTCTCGACCATCCTCTGGAATTAAATCCCTTAAAGCATTTAAATAACTCTATTTTCAGTACCTAATTCTTTCCCAAGACGACGCTTGCTATCTATCTACTTACTCAGTTAAATGTTCTTGAATTTCTGAAGTATTATTTTAACTATATATGTATGATTTATATTCCACTTAATACAAATTTTCTTACCCTGTATATAACACTTAGATGTTTAAATTGTCTATTTTGCTCTGCAACATACATTTTACCATAATTGATTTATTTCTCATTTCATTTGCGGAGTACTCTCATATTTTGCTCTTTCCTCTATATATTTTTAGTCAGTATTTATATATACCTATATTATATTATAAACTTTTCTTTACATTTCTATAAACCTTCATATACAACTTTATCCACCCTTCCATCGCTTTAGGATACTTCGGGCGTTTATAAGCTCCAATATTACCTTATCAACAACAATGGTCAGTAGAAAATAAGTTGCGACTGAACTTGAAAAATCTAGGTAAATCCTAATCAGCTTGAATTTGCTCCTCAGTGTCCTTTTTTTTAATCCACTGTTTTATGCCATACTTTCAAATTATGTTCTGAAGCCCAGTTAATAACCATGGATTAACTTTTGAATAACTCTCCCTATTGAATAACTATTAACTATCACCTATCCTTAATAATTATATTTACCTAAAAAAATCACTTGAAAATTCATCACAATCCTCACGCAGATCCAAAAATGTTTTGATAGATTACGGTTTGGCTAAAACATCCAAAGAAAAACCTGTACTATTTCAGAAAAACTAAATGAGTCGATTTTTACACGTTTTAGGATACCGATATGTTCCCAAAGTATTTTTCATTTTGGGCAAAAATCGGCTTATCTAGTCATTTCCAAATGGTACAAGAAACAGTTTCATCTCTGCATAATGGAAAACTCCACTCCGGATAACGAATTACAATGAAGACATTCCTGGCACGATACTGCTCTGAATATCCCGCCGACTGCGTCCGGTTTTACAGGCCCTCGGAGCCTAGATCCCTAAATCTCTTAAAGCCATTGTGTAGGGATCCCACGCGTGCTGACCGGAGGTGTGTACAGCAAGGATTTGAGTGTAGCCCATTGTAGTCGAAATTGATTTCATGCTCGGCCAGTGTTGGTAACGAGAGCCGTTGAATAGGCAAAGCATCCTTGGCAACAAAATGGAATGTTATCAATTTGAGATTGCGACCTCCTCTGATAGTCATCGCTGCTGGGCAGGTCCGGAAGGAGGAGGGACGTTGTGGGTGTTGGTCGTTGAGGTCACCGTGTAACGATAAGCAATCTCGATTATAATTATGTGTGTTGCGATATTATCGATATCAAATCCATATTGTAATTATTGATAATTTAATAATAGGTTATTTCAATAAACTATTGCTTACGGTAGGTATAAACTTAATTTTATTCATATACTCTCTTGCTCGTGGCTCAGACGTGTGAAAATTCTACAATTATTACGGCATTCATTAATAAACTCTATAGATTTGTGTCTTTAAAAAAAAAAGAATAAATAATCTGTTATAAATTAATAAGTTTTAAATTGAATCAATGTTTATTTTAATTTTTTTGTTTATTGATAAATTAAACTTAGTTAATCAGGGAATAGCTACTTTTTATTAAAAAATATCAATTTCGGAAGATAGCCGATATCTCAACACCACTTAATATTTTTTTTTTTCCATAATATATTCACTACGAAAAACAAAACAAGAAAAACTTCCTATTACATAAAATAATTATCTATTTTAAAATAAAATATCTTTTTAATAGTGAATGTTAAAACTTTGTGTGATAAGTAGTATATAGAATAGTAGGTATGATAAAACAAACTGACTACAGTGCTGTGTTATATCATTATACAGAATCAATGTTATTTAAATTATATTTCTTATTTACTGTATAAAACTCCTAATAACTCAATACAAAATTAGATACTTTATTTTACTTTATAGTTTTTGGTGGTCCTGGATTACAGAAGTAAGATTTAATAATCCGGAGAAAGCTTAACTTTCTTTAGCCAAGGTGTTTATCCGTCCCTGAATAAACAGGTTTCAAAATATATGCTTCTCGAAATATTAATTTGAGGCTTCCATTTACGGTATAGTGCTTCTGGAAACATCTGTTATAATTACGTGCTAGAAAAAATCGAGTTATGACAGTTCTGGAAGTTACAAGGATCACTTCCTTATAGAATAATGATTTTTATATTTTTTTTAAATATTTTCCAATATTTATTATTTTAATGTAAATATGAATGAGTGATACATTAAAAAAATATATCATTAAAATGTAATAACTGCTATTTATATATTATTATATCATGTTTAAAATAATTTCAAACTTTCTATCCCGTTTTATAAGAATTACTAAGGTTTTGAAAAATAAAAAACACACTTTCATTTACAAGTTCCTTCCGACTAAGGAAGTTGTATCTCATAACATCTGTTATTACGGCGTGATATAATGTCCAGCAGTGAAGCACGTGACTGATAACGAAGTTCGCAACTTGCGCTATTACATAATTCTTCTATCAAAAAATCAATGCCTTAATCAGGAGTTAAGAATCGAACATTTCGTAATCCGAAGCGCTACCAAAATACCCTATTGTATCATTCACCAAAACGTGGAGAAAGTACGTAACTTTGAACTATAATTAAGAAACATCAAGTTATAAAAAACGATGAGTTATTAATTAAAATAGGTAAATAATTAAATAAAGTTTTATATAAGTATTTAACATACACGTACACTATCATATTTTACTATGTCCTTACTCTTTTATTAGTATTTAAAAGCATATTTAACCATATAATCTTAGAATCTTAGCAGGTATTGTAAACTGATGTAACTTTGTCTTGTGGATTTTTATGCATTTTATAATAAATTTACGTTTGACGCTCCTGCGCGCTCGCCCTGTTTCCCCCATAGCGCCCGGAAAGAATTTCGTGAATTCGAATCCCACCTGGGTGGGTTAGGTCTTTAAATTTAATTTTACTTAAAGACGTTAAGCCCCTACAAATAGACAATAGAACGACTTTATTGTTTCGATTACTACCTTTCTTTTTTCTTTTTTTCACCTACACTTCCTTGTCATATCGACAACAGGGTGTTTCCAGGGATGGTTGAGGGTGGGGAGATTAATTAATCAAAATCAATTTCACCATACACCTGCCGGATTCGAATCTCGGATCTTTGGTTTATCAAGGTTGCTACAGTAACACACTTTTTCCTGGTGTTTCACCAAAGAGCAAATCCTCCTCAAATAGATTAATATCTTACTTAATTTCGTTATTAACTTTATATATATATAATATATTTCAAACTTATATTGTGTAGTTCCTTTTAAAAATAAAATTTTAATAGAGTTAAGTTTTATTTTGATTTTAATAGTACTCTAGAAGGCCTTCAATACAGACGTCAACATGTTCGTCTATTATTTGTTTCTATCTTCGACCGCAATATCTTCGCCATAATTCAACCACTGGGCATCTGTATCTGAATAGTTATTATTTTCATGTTAATTATTTCCATAATACGAATAATACAGTTGTCTGCTACAAAATATTAGAAGATGAACAAAGATTTCTTATGGAGTACCGATGTTTTGATCATGGACCCGAACAGGTCAAAAACACAAAAAATTAAGCGAAATCGTGCAAAGAAACTATACTTTTATTTCACTTTTAGTGCATTTGCTCACGTAATATCTTGGTATTTTTCATTTGAAAGAAATTCACAGACCCTTTTATATATTCGTCACTTGATTGCCAAGCTCTTGGGTCAGAGTTCGAGTCCGACTGAAGGAAGAAAAGTTATTTTCTGTTAGTTCTGGGATGGCTCGGCTTCGTGGTCAGGATACCCTCCTGGGGCACACACAGCCTCTATAAAGTGGGTACCCTTAATTGGGTTAAAAAACCTCGTGTTTTAGCGTGATTTTGTCTAAAACCCCTACTTTCACAACCGTTGGCCCAGTAATAGTAAATCCTTACCTAAGTACTAAAGACCCTTCTTGGGTTGTAGTGATACAGGTTTGTTTTGTTTTTTTAACTACCATAAATCTAGCCTTATAGATTGAATAAAATTGGAAACAAAACCTCTCCCTGAGAGACTCCTGAGTCTAAGATGGCTGATTATAAAATGATTCCCCTACCTTCACTACGAGTATATTGTTTTGAAGTTGGAAGCGAAGGTGGAGTTCCTTCAAATCTAATATTGTATTAATATGTAATCAGTTGTTATTCCTTGATTTTGCACAAGTTTCATCTGTATGTCTATATTTTTTTTTTCTTGTAAGATGGCTACCAGGAACAACGTTTTTGTAATGGTTCCAGCTGCTAAAACCCCGTGTAAACTTGGAGGACAAAAGTTAAAGCAGATCTGGAGAAGGGAAGGGCGGCCAGAAGACCGCAGTTTCCTCGACTACCACACTACCACACTACTCCCTCGTCCGTATGACTTCATTCAATTAGCCTCACCCCCCTCCCCTTTCAGTTAAGTCCCAACCCTTTTCTCGCCCTGCTAACTCCCGGGCCCTTGGGCAAACAGCTCTCCGCTTCTTTATTTTGATCCTTTCATCTGTGAAACTTGATAAAATAAATTAGGGAAAGAAAAAAAGTTTTTAATGTTGTTTCTTTTCCTCTTTTTTTTTTTTTTTTTTTTTTTTTTTTTTTTTTTTTTTTTTAATTTTTTTTTTTTTTTTTTTTTTCGTGATTTTGTCGGAAGAATTTATTACTTTTTTTTATAAAAAAAACGAAAAAGGGAATTAAAAATTACAACCCATTATCTCCTGGAAGTTTTATATTTTTTTCTTTTGATTAACGAGTTTCTACCTTTGTAAGGAAAAATAAGCATATTCTTGATTTTAAAGAATACATATTTTAGAGCAGAGACAGGGTATTCTATATCAAATAATAACTATTATATTTTTTAACAATTTATTATTAGAAATCACTTTTTAATAACAATATAGTGAACATGAGGTGACTTTTTGAGCCTTATATTGTTTGATGTTTACTGGGGCAGAATCTCCTTATGTACTCCAACTAGTCCAGGAAGGACGGGTCATCCTGCTGGTTACTAACCCATTCCAGCCAGTGTGTGAATGACCAGATTCATTCCGTGGGTCCGCTACTGCTACTCCGTGGCGCTACACACCGATGTGGTCCTTGGCCTCCTCAACAGGAAAGAGCCTTTGCCAGGTGGCTCTATCCTATGCGGCCGCTCGCCAGTTGCGGGTGTTCAACAATTCTTGAGCGTCCTGAATAACGGCGTCCTCCCATCTAAGACGCGGTCTGCCTCTTCCTCTCGTCCTGCACAGCTTTCCTTCTAGCAACCTCTTGGTTATATCCTCTTCTCTCATTCTGGCAATGTGGCCAGCCCAACGCAGTCTCCCAAGCTTGATGCGCCTCATCACGTCCGCCTCCCCATACAGATGATATATCTCGTTCTCCTTCAACAGGTCTCTCCTACTTTAATAGGTCCGAAAATACTGCGAAGAATATTTCTTTCAAAGATAAGCAATCTTTTTTCTTAGACGACTGATAGGGTCCAAGTCTCTGATCCTTGCAGATGTGAGGACAGGCCTAATGAGGGTCTTATAGAGGAGACAACATGATATGTTATTATTAGCCCTTTTGATAAAAATATGTTATTTAGTTTATCTGTCATCTATCATTTGGTCACTTTTAGTTTGTTTTTTTAAATAATAGCCCTTAAGAAGACCTGAAAGACAAGTCGAAACGTTGGAACTCCATAGGAAGTTATTTACTTGGACTTGTTTTTTTCTTTCTCTAGACTGCTTCTAAGATATCTTTATACATTTCTTAACTGTTAACTATGCTATTGTTAAAAAATATATACATAACCGAGTAATAATGGTAAAGAGGTAACGTTTACTACTTTAATATCCACCTGTAATGTTGTTTGTCTGTTTATTTGGACTTAACGTCCTTATATATCCCAACTAGGGCAGGAAGGACTGGTTATCCTACAGGTTATCAACCTATTCTAGCTATGGTGGGAAGGTCAAGATTTCTTTTTGTTGGTCCGCCACGAAATAAATTATAATCCACCTGTAATTATTATCGCTAAAATATCACATCTAGTTGTTGTTGTTTTTTTTTACGTTTTTTACTTGGACTGTTTTTTGTTTTCTCCTGACTGCATCCCAGATGATTTTCTACTTTAAATATATTTTTTTATTTGTAATAACAGTTAACATAAAATCCTTTTATATAATATTTAAGATGAGAAATGTCAGATAAAAGTTTCACAGGGACGTTGATTGGATAAGGAAAGATCTGTCGAAAGGAGCGGTGAGCTTGTGTGTGGTGGGAATGAGAAATAGATTTGAGGAGTTTTGAAATATTTTGATATTTACATTTTTATGAGGGATTCAGCATTGATGTATACTGTATGCTGGCTGTACTTTCAAGATTAACTTTCTAAAATACGAATGTTCTATTTCGAAAAAAAATATATACTAAGCGTATTTCATATTCAACTATCTAAGTGGAAAACTAACTGCTATATGAAAAGCAGAGACAGTTGGTTAGTAAAGCGATGACGGACAGCCAACTGTAAAACCCACAAGAGACCACCGCACCAGGAACTGGGCTCTGTCGAGTGGAAACTCTTCTTCGACTTCCTGGTTATTGTACAGCTCCCAGTCGGCAGAGGATGTACCAGTCATGGGTGCCATGTCCCTAGTTACTATAAATAATAAAAAATATTTGTAGCAGAGAGAATTATGTTTAAAATTTTTTAGCAATACGGTATATTAAATGTAGCACTGCATTACTGAGTAATCATGATCAGAACTTAATGAATCGTAGAGATAGGAACATTTAATTTTGGAAATTCTTTCAAACCAACTGGGTTGTTGTGATATGTGGGTGATTCTCATTTTACGAGCACGGTTCTTATTGTACTTCTGGAATTTCCCAAAGTTTTCCAAATTCTATTAGTATTTGGACCCATCTCCAGCAAATCTAGCATTATAACAGTACATGATTATTACTTGAAATTTATAAAATTCAATCTAAAGTTGCTCTTTTTTGGAGTTTATAAAATAATACGGTTTTTAAATTTTTGTTAAAATAATGAAAAATTAAGTTAATATTTTAACAATAATACAGGCTGGAAGATCAATTAAAATCTGGTGACAGATGTTCTATTTGATTAGCTGTAATACATGAATTTTTTTCATTATATTCTGTCTTGAATGAAGACTCCAAATATTCTCCCATTTGCTGAATATGATAAAAGTTCTGAATTCATATGAAACAATATTAATATAATATGTTGTTTCTCTGTTCTGAAATTTTGTGTAAGGTTTTTCAATACAAGAATGGCGTGGTTGGTTAGGGAAAAGGAAAAAACAGGATATCAAGGAGGCAGTAAAAGAAATCGGTCGCATGCGATATTACGAGGCAAAAATCCCATTGTGATCGGACACGTGTGGAGGCGAAGGAAACCTACAAAAAGGACGTTAAGACATGACGGTGAGGCGGAGAAATCTCCCCTCCCCCCCCCCCCCCCCCCCCCGCTGATGAGGAAAAAACCCTTCTTTTCTCTATATCGACTTTGGGGGAAGAAAGGACCTTAGGGGCTGATGAGATTGTGGAAATGTGTTGGGGATCTGCCATAGAAATTGGTACGGATGGGGGTCAGCCGAACGAGGACAGATCGTCCAAGAAATAATACCTTTTGTGTTTCCTCTGTTACCGAGCCGGGTGCGGCGGGTGTGCGTGCTCCATACATCTCGTTCTCTCTATCTTATCTCTTCAAATTAGGGAACACCTGTAATGTAATTAATTTTTGGTACGAGCTCTCTAAAGTGGATTAGTGGGGAAATCATCTAATCATTAACCAACAAGATTTCCAGTTTTGACGTTAAGTAGATTTTATCTATATTTAAAAAATCGCACTTTGATTCGGAAACTCGTTACTATTAGTTACTTATAAAAAACCAGTCTAGGATGAAGTTAGGAGTATAAAGAAACACATTCAAGTTAAAAAACATAATAATGTGGTGACGTTTCGGCCTCCATGCTTCAGAGAAACATAAATAATTGATTAATATAAAATAATTGAAAAGAAATATTAAGAAATAGATCTTTGAAATATAAACATATAATTGAAAACATAGTATGACTCCAGAGAAATAATAAACCCAAATTGATTAAACCTCTTTAAATTTGAAAATTTACTGTTTTTTGTTTGTTTTTTTTCTTGGAAAGAGTGATTGATATTATATTTTATTTACAACATCCCGAATTCCCAGTATTCCGATTTTACTGTTTACTTATTTTTACTTGCTGATCCCCTTTGGAAGGCGTAAAACGGTTTCATGCATTGTTCTTTATTTTATTCTTAGGGGAATTAAATAATTTATCATTTAATTCAAAAGGGCTTCAGTTTTTTGGGTAAATTCTATAGTTACTTATGTTTTCGGCATCGGTCTAATCCTCAAGTGATTAAGAAGCTGCTCTGGACTGTAAGATCTCTCACGTACTGATCCAGTCATGCTGAAATTTATAAAAATGAATATATATATATAACTGTGTATTAGTGTCCGAATGAAGGCAGAAAAATCATTTTTTGTTATGAGGCACAACCAGCCTCTATAAACGGGCTACCCTTAATTGGGGGAAAACCTGATAGCTAAGCGAGATTTCTTTTACAATCGTTGTCCCTGTAACTTTACACTAGACGAAACTAGCCTATTATAGCGACAGTTCTTAATCTATTAAGGGTTCTACTAAGTGAATATGATTTTTGAGATTTTAATAGTAAATATTTATTTTTAGTACTTAATGTATTTCCGAAGTATTGGTATTTTTTTACTTGTAATAGAAATTATGGATAAAAGGGTGTTTGAATAAGATAGTTTCTTGAGGATTTGTTGATGAGTTTCCTCTCCTGCCTAGAGTTCACAGAGAACTGTATAGCAGTGTTATGTGTTACCTCTGAATGCCACATAATGTAGTCAAGTTAATTAGTTTGTACTTGTTAATGTTTTTATCTTTGTTTATTTTTTAGTTAAGAAAATAAGTAGAATTCTACTGAAATCAATTAGTTTTTAAAAAAATCTTTTTATTGAGTAAGCATTGCAATATGCCTCAAATAGAGCAATAAGTAATATAAATGGCTTTATGAATCCATGAATCTATAACTTGAACTTAAGTTTACTTGCTCGCCGATTTAAGTTTTTATTTGTTTGCTATAGTTCTCATCTTCCATATCGAGAATATGTTCCGGAATGTCTATCGTCTACGTTCTTGAACAACAATAACTGCAGAATGGAAGAAATTTTCTTTCTCCTGCGAACTTTTTACATCTGTAGTTGATTCCACTTCGCTGAATGCACTGCCTCGAAATGAGACAATCTATATGAGCGTACAATCGGCTAGGATGGCACAATAAGACAGGGCCAGGAGCAGGCAGAGGTGCACATGGTCCCAGCCTTGGATAATGCACCGTTTGTATGCAGCCGCGGGATCTGGTTCGATTAAATCTGTTCCGTCTTTTAGTGTATCTCCTCGCTCCCTCTCCTTCCTCCGGGGCTCTGAAATTTACATTATGACAGTTCTATGGTCTTCTGCGGGGAGTTGGTAACTTGTGGGGTGTTCAGGATGACGCCTAGGATTCCAAGTGCAGTCGTACCAGCACGTTTCAGAAGAACGGATGTGTGCTGCATTATGGTGCAGTAATTGTATCAAACATGTATGAATTCTTCTGTCGAGACTCTTCTTTCTGAAGATGAAATAATAACAAAATCTATGTAATATTCCAGAGGTTTAGCGTTGTAAAATATTATACTACCAGATTATAAAAAAGCATATATTCTCATACCAAGCCCCATAAAAGTATACTAAAGTAGGAATAGTAAATCTTGCTGTAATATTAAAAATATAATATTATATAATAAATAATTGCATATTTAGTAAATATGGTCTGAAAAAGCTTAGGTACTTATTTATTAATATAATTAATTTATAGTTAGGTTATAATTGGTTATTGTTATAACTTTATATCAGACCTATGTTATTAAACATAACAGTATGTGATGTTATTAAAATAAACATTATGTATCAATTTCTTGATCAATTGCTCGGTGTTGGTTTCAGTATTTATAGCACCAATATTATTTCCCTGGCTCGCTTATGAACTAAATGGACTTCATTTTTAGATATAAAAAATTCTTTATTTGCTTCACATATATTGTTTGTCAGATTGTTAAGTTCCTTTATTTCTCTGTTATTCTTTAATTGCCGATTTAGATTTTAAATTATTTCTACTTGGAAAAAATTAATATATTATTTAATAATGAATTATAAGATTTATTTTAATATAAATTAAAATCGAAATTATTTAGATAGTTTAATGATATTATTTAACCGTTATACATGTTTCTTGGGCCTTGATAATCAATATTGGGCTCAGCCATGGATATTGTCATTTGAAAATATATTTAACATTAAGTCAATAAGTAGAGAACCAAATTGTTATTCAGAAACTCAGAGGTTTTCGCTAAGTTTACATTTTGATGTACATATTTTATCAATCTGTAAATAACCTCAGTTACTATTTAAACTGAAAATGGTATTGAGGATTTAAATTTAAATTATAGATCGGTAATACAAATTTTGAAATTTCGCCTATTTTTTTTAACAATGATCACCTGTATTTTAAGCATTTATTAAATGTAGTCCAAGGAACAATATTGACTTTATAAAGCCATTTATCTAACAACAAAATTTACAATTACCCCCTTAGAGAGGCAGAAATCTGATTAGACAGCCAACAAGGAAATGCCCTCCTTAGCCACAGAGATAGGATCTCTTGCTGATTGGTGGCCTATGAGGATCTAACAAAGCTGATTGGCTGAGCGTGATCTAGTTTGGGGCCAATCATGTCTACTTACTGTCCGCTGTAGAAGGTGATAAATTTCAGCGAAGCAGTGCTATTTGTTACGCTAGGTCCTAACTTTATAATTTGATTTTCATCTCAGCAATCAGTGAGATGTCGTTAGATCATTTTAATCAATTGTATCCAATTCGTTAATAATGAGAATATTCGTTTGTTCTCTTTGTGCATTGGAATTAACTTTTTGTGAAAGTTGGCAAAACTCTTCGATGTTTGACAATCGATTTTGGTTAAACACCTGAATCAAATTAAGCTTAAGGGATGTCTATAGACGCACAATTTAATTTTTTAAATAATCGAGTTTTCGATAGAAAGCATTTTTCTGTATGTTTTTTTTTTCCAAAAATTAAAAAAAGTTCAAAAAGTTTAGGTTTTTTTGCCACTCAAACATTTTCTCCTTATCAAATTTAGTTTCCTTTTTGTTATTTAATTTTCAAGACCTATGTAGACCATATAAAAACATATAACCTACTACTCTGGTAGACCCCAATTTTGGGGGTAATTTATCTAGACTAAGTGAGAACATTAGAACAAAGTTGTATTGTCATTGGTCCTTGAAATGTGTGCAGATTTTCAAGTTAATGATTGCTGGAAATGGGTGAAAATTACGATGAAAGATTCCGTTACATACAGGTGAAAATAATAAAAGCGTATTCATATCAGATCTCAGCCTATCGACTTGTTATCCCCTACAGTCTCATTGAATTGCTTCCTTTAAAAAATCTTATTTTTTCCGTGCTGCCACGTTTAGGAATTCCTTGCTCATAATCATTTATAAAGCTTCCTCACTCACTTCTTTTAAACACCAATATATTTCTCCACATTCTCATGTACATATATAGCTGTATAAGTACGTTTATATGTAGATATAGATACGTATTTAAACGTTAGTTTCACTACTTTTTATTTTTAAGTCTCTAGTTTTGTGTTTTTTTTTTTTTTTTTTTTTTTTTTTTTTTTTTTACTAAAATATTTTACGAAAAACCTATTTTGACTTATATAACAACCTGCTTTAGCTATTAGCACCAAAGTACCAAAATAAAATAAATAATAAAATACATATTTACACTCAGACCTAAGAAATCCAAGCAAGCTATTTAGAGGTTAATTAGGACTCCAGGATATCCAAGTGCTTCTCTCTCGCCGCGTTACTGGTTCATCAGCCCACTGAGGCTGAGTGACAGATCTTAAGAAGCAAACGATTTCAGAATATCAACTTTTTTCTACCACAATTAGTGATATATAAGATTAGTCAATTCGCTCTTTATTTCTGTTATTCTTAAGGAAAATCGGTCGTGTAATAAATATTATTGTACAAGATTCACTCAGATTAAACTAAATTGACATAATATGATATATTCGAGCGCTGTTGGAAATACAATAAATGCATAATAATAATGTATTCATTATGTTCCATGGTTTA
The DNA here is from genome assembly GCA_003667255.2 of Euschistus heros. NCBI lineage: Eukaryota > Metazoa > Arthropoda > Insecta > Hemiptera > Pentatomidae > Euschistus > Euschistus heros. The sequence goes on along the minus strand of RCWM02000611.1, from coordinate 216,895 downwards.
GTATAACGAGATATTCTCCAAATCCGCCATTAAGGTAACATAGAATGGACATTCGTCCTTTTCTTTGGACTGGGATGAGGTCGTCAACTGCAGAATGGACGCTGGCTGAAGAAGTCCCCTGCGGTGCTGTTAGCGGGGAAGAAGAAATCCCCGGTGGCCAATTACCTGTTCGCCCGCTGTCAATCTCCACTGTCCCTTCCTTTATATATAAATCTTCTTCCTCTTCGCTATTACCATATATTACCAGCTTAACCAGATTTATGTTATCCTCCCGGAAGCTTAATGGCATCATCAATAAATCTGGAGGGCACCCTTCATTATGTCCGCTCATATCATTTATTATTTTCTCTTCCTCTGATATACCTCGGTATATCAAAGGGGAGAACCATTCCCATTTAAAATAATATTCCTTGGGATCCCTTTAGCCTTCGAGTAAAGAAAATTATTTATTTTCTTTGCTAATCTTATGAAACATTTATAAAATAAAATACGTCATTTTTTTGCTTAACGTATAACCATAAATGAGAACTACCACCAACGGCGTTATGAATTACGACTGACTCCCGCGTAACGGTTTGACCGCAGCTTGGGAAATTAAGAAAAACTGTTACAAAACTGAAAATCCGCCTCTCGCTAGTCCGACACTCCGGTTAATCCGACCCTCCTGTAGAGTCCGCAATATTTTTGCGGAATCCCTAAAAGTCCACTAAATAGTACATTTTGGTGTTTAGAATTTCGGTTAGTTAGATTTATTTAAATATTGTGTTGTGCTTGTGTATATTTGCCTTGAAGCGCCGCCGCTCTCTAATTGCTAGAGTCAAAGTGACAAAACTTTCAACCTTTTCTACATTTCATCTGAATATCTGTTGCACGATTATTTAAAAACTAAAGTAAACTATTTTTTCTGTATTTAAACCAGAAAATAAGCTCCGTAGCTTAAACGGCGGCTATAATACGAAATTCTCTCAAAAAGTTGCGTATACTTTTTTTCGGTTTTGCTCTATACGTCCTTAAAAACGAAATTTACAGCGTACTTCGTTATGAACGATTATAAAGTGAGTTAGTTTGCTACAGATCTAACAAAATATAGTGTTACTATGGCCAGTGCTTTTATATATAAGTAGTTAAAATGGTTTTGAATTGGCAAATCTAGCTAAAATATATCTATGCAAACGCAAATTTGTGTATATAACGTACATTTGTATTTCCTTTATTTATTTTTTTTATAGTTAATATATAACATTTAATATAATTATAATAATTTTTTAAGTATGAAAAACATGTTTCATTGAGGGGTCACCTGTGGTGTAGTGGTTAGTATAGCAACCTACTGAACCCAAGATCACGGGTTCGCAGCCCGGCAGATGACCTTAGGATTTTTTAAAGGGAGTAAAAAATCATTAGCTATGCCGTCCTTCCGGAGGGACGTAAAGGGGGGTCCCGAGCCTGTGCGATGTCAGGTACTCGTTAAAGATCCCTATCCTAATTATACCTGGATAGGCAAAATTTAGGACTCCCTCCGTAGCATCGTCCGATTAGCGATAGGAGCATAAAGTGACGTTAAACGAAATAGACAAATAAATAAACAAACACGTTTTATTGAAATATCCGGTTAATCCGACGTTTTGGTTGTTCCGTCGTACCTCTTCTTCCCTCAGTGGTCAAATTATTGAGGTTCTGCTGTATTGTATTCCTTTATTAGTCACTTGCTCTATGTGCTGTAGCGATCCATACAGCACAATTTTTAAACGTTTTATTATTTTGTTCTAAATGCTTTAATATAAATATGAAAATATTTTCGGCGACTTCAAAGAGAACGCGATGCTTAATTACACTGACATAATTCAAATTCGAGATTTGACATTAAAATTTAAATATATAATTAAGAACGACCCAGCCTCTAATCGACTCGGAACCGACTCAAAGCTCCATATTCATTACCCGTTTGCTAATTACCTGTCTGTTATTAGCTGGCTAAACTGTGGACCGTAATGAGAAAGAAATCGAGAGATACGATAAGAGTCATACGGTAATTGTAATTACGATCCTACGATAATATAAAAGATAATTATTATACATTAATGAAATAATTTCACCTGCCCTCGATTTTTCGGTCGGCTTGGTTAATTAATTATTTGATCGTAGCTATAACTTATTATTTATTTGAAAGACAACCATAAATTTGGTTTTAATTGAATATAATAATTAAATTAATTTATATATTACATTTGCTAATGACTTGTAAGATTATCTATCCTCATATCTTTAATATATATTCCTGTTTAACCTGTTATTTAGCGCCGTATACGTAAGCGTAAGTCATATATGTCTTGGACGTGCTTATTCGCATATTATCATATTCAGCAATCGCAAATTCTAATTAAATTTTTTTTTTTTTTTTTTTTACCATGCAATAGTAAAAATGCAATAAAAGTATTAATTTATTTAATCACAGTTTTGGTTTTGAGCCATAGTTAAAAAATAATAATTCTTTACAAAGCTAGGAACACGAAAAGGATATTACTATTGTAGCAATTTAAATACGTATTTATTTACAATAAAATGTAAGTTAATGTATATATAAATAAATATATATAATTAATTTATTTGTATATACACTTTTTTTAGCATAACGACTCAAATTATTTTTTATTTTCACTTAACAATGTGTGGCATGTTTGTGGATATATCCCATCATCAAACTATTTTCTCCTGTAGTTTTAACACATCAGAGTTGTTGATGATTAATGATAGGATATATCCCAAAACATGTCAAAAAAGTGCACATAAAAATAAATTAAATATATTAAATACCCCTTTACTGAAGAATTAAAATATATAATAATATATCTGTACCTTCGAGGTACAGAACAATATGTCACATTTCCATAACTTTACAGGAGAGCAGTTTGAATCCGTTTTATGTTGAAATGATTTCGTTTCCTGAACTGTTTATTGTATTTATATGTACGAAATGAATCACTCAGGCTAGAATAGGTTGGTAACCCGTCCTTCCTGCCCTAATTGGAGTACATTAGAATGTTATGCCCCCTCACCACAAAAAAAAAAAAAAAAAAAAAAAAAAAAAAAAATATATATATATATATATATATATATATATATATAAATAAATAAAAAACGTTTTTATGTAACTTACCTTACAATTAATTGGTCTAGGAAATAAAATTCTATACCTCTGTATAAAGTGAACAAAGGTGAATACGAATACGCAAAGTGTCCTTTGTAAAAAAAAAAACCTAATAATTTATTTAATTTTCAAAATGGACAAAAATGGCGTATTTTCAAAAGGACAACGATTGCGAAATATACTGTTATCGTTTAAAATCGCTAAATCCTAGGGATTGAACTAAATAGTATCCTTAAGGACGAAATCTGATTTTTCGGGATAGAGTGTGGCCAAGTATGTCCTTCGGCCGTCAGAAATGATCAGATCTTGGCAAATCTGTAATTAGTATCCTTCACTGGCTTTACCAATAGTTCGCAGTAATTTTATTTTGAAATATTTGATTTAGAAGTTCATTAGAACTTCAAGGATTTAGAAGTTCATTAGAACTTCAAGGATTTAGAAGTTCATATGTTATATATTGTCGGCAAGTTTTCGATCCGAGCAACACCAACAAAGCTAGAAGGTTTCAAAAAAACTTCAAATCTTAAAAAATGTCGGAAAAACCTGATTTATTTCATTCAAGCCAATATAACTCCTAAACGGTATATCCTGGGAAAACATATTAAGATTTAATATGCTCAATTAAATTTCTGATCAGGTTACATTCGACAAATTTTCGATCCGAGCAAAACCAACCTTGCTGGAGTGTTACATTTTTTATTGTAAAAAAAAAGTTACACAAGAAAACTATAGACTCCCAGCCAAAATAACGTATATATCCTTGTCAAAATTTAAAAAAAACTTAAACGCTTTAAACCTTCGGCTTATTATAGAATAGTTATCTTACCTAATATATTAATAACTGTTTATTAATATAGATTTAAACGTCGGGACGCCTCATAATTCTCATGTGAAGATATTAGTAACTACTTGGATAATCTCCCATGAAGCTGGTTTTTATGAGGACGTTGAACTCAGTAAACAACAAACAAGATCTCCATATTTTTTATGTTGCAGATTCCATATTCTTTCATTATATAGTTCTAATCCCTGTTAGTATATTACTGTATTTTTTTTCCTTTAAAAAACTTTTATTACTGATTAATAAAAATAGAAGTGCAATGAGTATTTCTTCTACTAAAAATTATATTCCATATATATTAATTAAGTGCATAAGAAAGAAGAAGTTACTGTCGTGTTTCTGAAAAATGATTTCAAACATTATCTGAAGAATCAATTTGTTGATGGGGTATCGTAAATCAATTGATCAGTTCTTATCCTGAAATAAGTAATGTCCTGATATATTCCTGGGATGAATAATATTTTAAATCTATACTAATCGGTTGCCTTATGTTATTGACAGAAACGTATATTTAGGATTGATCCTGCTATATCTCAAGAGAAACATATATGTATGATTATATTTACTGGATATCCTTGAATGGAATCGTACATGTTATATATATATTTTTCTCTTGGCAACAAAGAGTCTTCTTCTTCTTAGAACACCTTCTCCTATTTAAGGTTGCTGATCCAAATGGCTATTTGTGTTTTGGAGATGGCCGCACTAATATGTTTGAGGATGTTCAGTCCTACCAACGGCGATGATACTTCAGCCGAGTTCTTTAATTTTGAAATTCCAGGCAAGAGATCAATAGGAAGACGGCAAGAGTTATATCAGTTCTTTATTTTTTAAGCAGATATTTATCCCCAAACGGTAGTAAATTATCCTTTAAACGTTTTATCTCCTAGATTGCAAGATTTGGGACTATTTAAATATCTTTTGTCAGATATTTTTTAATATCCCTTGACCAAACTGTGGTACAAAAGAATGACGTAGTATGCACTTTGGTAAAATGGTTCTTTTCGTTGTTTTGCAGGGTGTATAGACTGGCTAAGAAAAGATCAGCTCAGACGAACGTCTTCTTCCGCGTCGTGATTCCTGCCCCGCTATTGTATGACATAGATTCGTGTCGCAGTTGTTGGTTGTATTGAAGCCGCGAACCCGGACTGCTCTAGCAGTTCGTCATGACACTTAGAGGCTGGCCGTGAGTGCTCGATATCTACCATCGTGAGCAGCTCCTCTCAACGTCTCATTAGTGATTTTCTCTGCGTTCCCTTCGAAAAAGCAGCGGTACTCTTGGTAAGAATGAGGTTATCGGCGATGGGCAGTTGAAGAGAGTCTAAGTCTACAATCCATTTGTATCTCTAATTTTTTTTTCTTAACATGTTCGAATGATCTCAGTTAATAACATACAGTTGGTCCCCTAAAATCTTAATTTAGCATAACATGTGTAGCTATAGGTGTATGAAAGTAGTTTCTGTGTAAGTTCCTGGAATAATTAAGTTAACACTTATCCTAGTATAGGAGAGATCAGGTTTCTCAAGTTCAGTTCAGGTTTGCATATATTGTCTCCAGCTGGATGTGGACCTCACTAACAGTGTTAACCTGTATTAGTAAGGTTTTTAGACATGGAGTTATAGTACTATGAAGAGGCCCTTCCCGTATATTGTTCCGTGACGGGCGAGACCAAAACACTAACCGGCCACGCCCACTATGCCCAACTTGCATTCCATTGGGCTAGGGCAGTTGAAAGGGTTCCTAATAAATAAAAAAATTAAATCTCTAAAGTAAATAAATCACTAAAATAAAATAACAGCAGTATAAAGCCTAGGAAGCCAAAATTTGAACTGATAAGAGGTTAATATACTGATAATACGGTGCACTCCAAAATGGCTGCTTCCCCTGTTTATCCCCTGAAAGGAAGATGGCTCAGAGCCCTAACGTAGAACTTTCATTGAAGTGACATGGCATTGTAATCATTTCGTCATATGTACTTGTTTTGTTTTTTTAATGTATTCAGTTGTAAATATAATTAAATAGTTTTTAAAAAAATCTGTTTTTGCCTGGAAAAGGATTAAGTAGTGTAGACGTCAAACCAAAATGTCTATTTTCGATGCTAAAAACAGTTTGTTTGTATTATATGAATTGATTATTAATGTTAACTAATTTATTTTGTATGTGTGCATTCATAGAAATATAGCAAGCTTTCACTGTGAATCTATTTCTTGTTAGGTGAGCTTTTTTACACTCTTCCGTGCCAGATTGTTTCTTATCCTCTATAAATACTCTCTAGATGATATCCGATCCACGATTTACTGGCCTGACTCCCCAGCCATCTGACTGAGAGGCCTTCCAGTGGACACTTTTAGCTGCCGTCTTTGTCATAGACAGCTCGGCATCAAACTGGCTGACAGCGGTTGATTGTCCCGCAATGACACTGACAAACGACACAGCCAGAGTAGACTCCAGAGGCTATCGATTCTGGGCCTCCTCCAGAGATCTGCTCCAGGTCAACCGGCTCCTTCTTGGGTGGCCATCTTCGGTGATAAATAACTCGTGTCTTATTCCTCGCTTCATATCAAATCGTATGCCAGGTTTTATCGACGTAAGAATTCAGGAATTCTGACTGTTAATGGAGAACAATTGATTGAGTCCTAAAAAAATTTGAACAATTTTAAAAGTCATTAAACCCAAACTAATAGGTGATGCATATAAGATGCTTCTTAATGAAGTACTTGGTTCTTCCCATCTGGTTTCATGGACTCTAATGTTCAGCAACTCTCTAATATATCTTTCAAGCAATGTAATTAATATGTAATATGTTATAGGTCCTAGCGACAAACAGAGCTAGAACAGAAAAGAACAGTAATTTTTCTAGCGGGTCATAACAGTATGAGAAGCAGTATATTTTATTAAACTTGAATATCTCACCATTTCTTTGCAGAAAAAACCAAGAGACTCAATTTAAGAAAAAAATGATTAAGTAATTAATCTTCTGGCATAGTTAGAGTTCGTCACTTCCTCCAGCGATTAGCCTCAATTATATCGCGTCTTTTGAGTTCGCAAGTTCTGACAAATTAAACAAAACTCCTTAATAAGAAATAATAACAGGGAATCTTGTGTTTCTTAATTGTTCTCAACACCTGCAATTATTTCAGGAATTATTCAGTTTTATCCTTATAGTTAGCTATGAGTCATTTAGTAGAATTAAATAGAGAATTCAATACAAGGAAAATACATAGGTTAATCAATGTTGACTAACTATTGTTGATCCGGCTTTCCTCAAACAAGGTATATGTGTTAAATAATGCCTGGTAAACTATCATAAAGGATGATGAGTTACCTGAAATATCCTACCGGATGATTCAGCTCCAAGTACATACTACGTACTATTGTTCAAGAGGGTAATGTATTTATTTTACGAGTTCGTGTCAGCATTAATCTAAATTCGGATGCCAGCCAGGACTTACTTGCCTGACAAACTATTGATTACTCTAAAATAATTAATTAACAAATTGAGTCCCATACAGCATTTAAATTTAGTTCGAAGATAGAATCATATTTCTTCTCGCAAAGGTTTCATTATTATGATAAGTTAATAATACAAAAATAATCAAAAAGAATTAATTTCCTGAATGACATGCAATTGGTAAATAAACTTGACTGGTGTTGAATGAATATATGTTCAAACAGGTTCGATATATAAAACTATATTTAGAAATATCAAATCCTCCTCGTATGTTGAAAAGGAAGTGGCCGAATCTATTTTAAAATTCGATATGGAGTCCTGGCAATGGCCGGATTCTATACTCTTGCTCTAAATGACTGTACTTTAGCGCTCTCACTCAGCCTCCACTGGGTTATTTCACACCTGAGAAAAAAGCGCAGGGATGTCTATGGACCGAACTTATCTGGTTGGGAAATACCTAGGAGAGTGTATATTGTAAATAAAGTATGACCGTATTTTTAGTTTTTTATTTAATCCTATTTTTGCTTTTACTTATTTTATTTTAATTTCATCTATTTAATTGTATTTTCCACTTTATTTATAGTATTATACATTATGAAGTTCATTATTTATGTTTTTGTTTTCTCTTCTTATCATTTATTTCTTATTCTACATATTTAATAAAATATCACTTTTCATTCCTTTATATAGCCATCAATCCCTACCCTTAATCGTCTAACCATAACGATCGCAGATTTCTTGAAAGTTAATTTAAGATTTAAAATTGACCAAAGACAGTTAGTGGAAATACCAATTTCTGCAAGGTCTAAAAGGTTACTCAAAATATTATTAAGTTAGGGCTTCCAAAAAAAAAAAAAAAAAAAAAAAAAAAAAAAAAAAAAAAAAAAAAAAAAAAAAAAAAAAAAAAAAAAAAAAAAAAAAAAAAAAAAAAAAAAAAAAAAAAAAAAAAAAAAAAAAAAATCTATTTTTTGAATGTGACCCAACTGTAGTTAATTTCCGAGAAGGGTTATTGATTCACTGATTTTGACATAGATATCAAGGGAGTCTATACTTTTTTGGTGAAAAGTTTTTTTTTCAACACACCCACAAAAATGTAACATTTTGATACGCTCTAGCTCTGTTTGTCGCTAGGACCTATAACATATTACATATTAATTACATTGCTTGAAAGATATATTAGAGAGTTATATATTAGAGAGATATATTTGGAGTAGCTGAACATTAGAGTCCATGAAACCAGATGGGAAGAACCAAGTACTTCATTAAGAAGCATCTTATATGCATCACCTATTAGTTTGGGTTTAATGACTTTTAAAATTGTTCAAAATTTTAAGGACTCAATCAATTGTTCTCCATTAACAGCCAGAATTCCTGAATTCTTACGTCAATAAAACCTGGCATACGATTCGATATGAAGCGAGGAATAAGACACGAGTTATTTATCACCGAAGATGGCCACCCAAGAAGGAGCCGGTTGACCTGGAGCAGATCTCTGGAGGAGGCCCAGAATCGATAGCCTCTGGAGTCTACTCTGGCTGTGTCGTTTGTCAGTGTCATTGCGGGACAATCAACCGCTGTCAGCCAGTTTGATGCCGAGCTGTCTATGACAAAGACGGCAGCTAAAAGTGTCCACTGGACGCCTATAGCCCCTCCCCCCTCACTCCCAGCTAATAAATAAAACTGTTAAAACCCTAAATATATGCTAATAAGTACGAAAGAAACATAATTATCAAATTTCATTAAAATCGGACCAGCCGTTCTCAATTTAGAAATATAGCCCCTATATATTGTGTGATTATATTTCTTATTCTCTTAACTATTATTTTTTAAAAATTTATTTAATTTAATTTTATATTTTATTTATTGTATAGTTTAAGTTGTTTTTTTTTACTACTTATTTTGTAAATAGATTCATAGCAATTCATATTTTTCATTGCTCTTAGTAAAGCAAGTTTTCATTTTTACTCAATGAAAGCTTATATTAAAAAAAGACATTAAAATAAAAATAGCAAATATATTTTTGTACATAACCATTACATAATTTAATACAGTAGAATCTTGATCACAGGCGGATGAGGGATTATCCGGATACATAATTATATAATTCTGCATTTATGAATGAAAAACAATAACATATTTTTTTTTTTTTTTAATTATTATTATTAAAGGTTGTCGTTAAACTTACAATCCCTAAATGAAAATAAATTAGATATAATATTTTAGTTATATAATGGAAGTGAAATTAAGAAAAAGGAAAATTCCAATTTCAAAGCAGTGGTGTTTTATCTAACAAATCTAAAGAATGGTATATGTATCTGAAATCTTTATTAGTTTATAATATTATTCTTAGTTATTTTTATGTAATTGTTGTTTCTCGGAAGTTTTGTTGTTGATTTGGTTAAACATTTTGTAGATTAACCTTGTTGCCTATCCGTGGCTACCATGCTCCTTGGATAATCGGTAATTTACTGTAATTATTAGGTCATTTTTTTTTATTATTATTACTATAGTAATATTAGAATCTCATATGTTTTAATAACGTTTTCTTTATTTGCTATACTAAATAGGTCACTTGAGTATCACATTAATAATGAATTGGTGATTGATCTTTATTGTTTCTAATCTTAACATTTTAACTTAGTGATATTGTGTGAACTACAGAGAATTCATTTATTTTAGATAAGTCTAAAACATTAATTATTTTCTTTTATGGTTTCTTATTATTTGAATTCTTTTAAGATCAGTTCTTTTATAACTTTAATGAAGTAACTTGTTCTTTCTGCTTAAAAAAAGAATATCGAGCTCCTAAATACGTCAGCTGTTACTGGAAAATTAGTAATTATTATATAACTTCAGTTTTATTGAAAAAAAAAAAAAAAAATCTTTTTTAAGGAGTTTTTACGAAGAAGAAAAAGGGATATTTTCCTTCATTAAAATTTATGTAGCCTTTTCAATTTGAAAATATCTGAAAAAAGTTTCCTTGCTAATAATAATAAATGCTATTGATAAAAAAAAAAAATGAATATTTATGTGTTGTTGACCTTTTCAAAGTAACTTAACTCGTTTCTCACAGAGACCTATTTTTTATGGCCTGTCTCTTTCATAGGGATGTTTAGCTACGGTTGTATCAACACTTCAAGGTTTTCACTTCAAATTACTGTGATAACTTCAAATAAATTAAAAACGAATATGACCGAGACCTCAAATGGTTTGAAAATAATCTAAATGATTACTGTATTCTTGACAAGTATTAAAAATTATTTATAAAAAAAAAATAATTATTATCAGATTTACAGTATAACAAAAAAACACTCGTGAAATACCATCTAATTTTTGTTAACTTACTTGGCATTCTTATGGAATTATATATGATATATAAATATTTTATAATTAATACAAAAATTTAATTCATATATTTCTAAATGTAATTTGTCCATTTTTATATGATGCTAAGCATTAACAACTATGGGGGACTCTACAGTGACCCTAATGTTCCATATGCTCATTCAGCCTGAAATAATTAATAATATATACCTTTCATTTAACATTCACACCCACTCAAATCCACTTGTTCCCAAGTCTATCTGTGATAATCTTGTGAGGCTTCTTATGATAAGATGTTTTCGGGATTTTATAATATAGAACTTTTGTTGTAGTCCAACTTTCTCTAAAAATATTATTTGCTTCAGGTTTCTTTGTATCCGTGTTTTATTTATACATGAGTTCAGTTTTTGTCTTCATTATAGTATGTTGCCAAAAACTATTGAATTCTTACAGGTTTACCAAAGATTGCCATAGGTAATTCTTAATATTCTGAGGTAACTTCCGGAGTTTCCTGGTCATTTCAGTGTATTATAAATAGCTTTTGAATTACTCTGCATAAAATAGTGCTCGGAACAATTGTTTTATTTTTATTATTTTTTTCCGATCCTACTTTTAGTGTCGAATACTCAAAAAATTAAATCTTACAAGTACTAAGGCAACAGCTAACAGGTATTAAAAACGAGATATCACCTTTATGTAGAAAACGGAATAAAAATAATTTTTTATAAGATTTTGGGTGTCGATCTCGATGGGCTCCGAACAGGAGAAATCTTTTGAAAAAAAACGTACAGAAGAAGAACGTTTTAATTTTACAGCTACGAGTCATAATTCTAAAAAAAGAAAGTGGGGGTATTATAGTAAAAAAACTTACTAATTAACCTTTTAATTTCTTAACCAACCTACTTTCTTCCTTGCTGAATTTCATTATTTATTTATTATAGTTTTTATTTATATTTTTTCAAGAAGCTATAGCTTGAATGAGTCTTGGATCTTTTGCGAAAAAAACAGTTGAAAACCTTTTCTTTATTTTACATTTAATTTATATTTACTACCGCATACAATATATATAATAAATAAATTATTACAATGATGCGTCAAGAACTGGTCATTAGTTGCACTTCAATTACTGTTCTACATGAGAAAGTCCCAAGGCGATCTTCTTTTCAGACGCCTCGAAGGATTATCGGGAATCATGTCAGAAGCAAGTTAGTAGATTTGTGTATTCGAGTCGGTTTGTTTTTTTGTTTGTATGAACGGTGTGTTTGTATGACATCGTGATTGAAAAAAGTTCAAATACATGAAAATCGTTTTTCTATTGGTTAATCTAAGAAGGAAAATATATCAACCTAGAGCCAGACCAAGGTTATCTCAGTTATATCAGGAGGCTTGGTTCTGCATGAGTTAGTACCTTCCTGGTGATGAGAAGGCGTACTCGAGAAAGGGACCTTTGGACAAGATGGTCAGAGGAAACACCTCCACGCATAGCAGCACAAAGGAAGTAGAGAAAAAGGAAGATAAAAAAAAACTGAGTTATCGCGATTTTCTCCTGTAGTCTTCGTATGATTTATTTCTGCTTATATTAATTCAGTTTCTTGAGATATTTTCAAAATAAAACGAATTCGAAACTAAATAACGGTTCGAATTATAAATAATAGGAATCATAAAGATTAAATGGTGTAAATCATTGCCCCTAAAGGCGTTAGGTACAGCACACCCCCCATAACTGCCCAAAGACCCTAATAGATATGATAAGTATAAGGCCGGGGCAGATGATGTACGATAGGGGCTAAAACCGGTCCTCCAGCTGTCCCGATCGCCATCTTTATAAATTTACCCCCCGAGGGCAAATACTTTTATGAATTTCCAAAATCTAGCGGAAGATAGTGTGTTGGCCCGCGTGTTGCCATTAGGCCAGGCGGGTTCGTTGAACGCTGGCACGGACGAGCTGGTGTCAGATTAGCTTCCGAACTAACTGTTAACAGAGGGCTAATTGCCAGTTTCCTCCCACCGCAGATTGTTTCTGTTATTGTAACTGTGTTGGGTTCGAACCCCCATCCAAACTGCAGTAGCTGAGCATAAGTGAGATAGTGTTGCGTAATTATAGTTTAGACAGTTGCAATGGGGAGAGGATGCGATTATTGGAAATCAAATCCAGTTAAAATAGAACAGTGTAAACATATTACCTTGTAGTATTCCTAAATTAACGATAATGTTACATAGCTATGTTATAATCAATCATTTCATGTTTATTCAGTCTATTTACCGTTTAAATAATTCATTTTAATTTTTTCTTGTAGAGTGACCATGGTTTGGCATATTCTAGAGACCTTAAGGGCTATAAAACCCATAAAATATTTTTACATGAAACTATATTCCTAGAATGGATGCGATATAGTTAGGTAAAGAAAGAATCGATAGAATTTTTTTTTTTTTTTTTATCAGACTTGTACAGTAAAAATCCGTTATATGGACTCCACCACAGGTCAAGAAGTCATATTATCAGAAGCCTTGGAAGATTACTGAGAATTGAGTAGGAAGCAAGTTGAGAAACAAGTAAATCAAGACAGGAAAGGAACTAAATTCCATTATTTGAAGAAATAACCACTCCTATTAATAGAGTTCGACTGCTGTATTCGATAATAATTCATTTTAATTTTTGCTTGTAGATACAGATGCCTGAAATTATGAAAAAGGTAACAGTGGGATTTAAAAAAAAGAAACGTTTTTTTTTAGCTGACTTTTGCATATCGTGGAGACCTTCTTCAGGGCTATAAATTCAAATAGTTGTGTTCATAAAAAAAACATATTTCAAGATTGTTAATTATATACTCATTAAAGACGAAACTCCTTTTTTTATTTTTTTATTTATTTTTTTTTATTTTTTTTTTTTTTAAATCGTAAGTTTAGATAGGGAATGGTTTGACTTCATAATAGGTATATTTTAAGACCTATATCAGAAACCTCGTAAAATTACTGAGATTAGAATGGGAAGTTAAGGAACTAATGGGTTTGGCTGGTAGGAAGTTTATTCTGATGAAAAAATTAAATAAATCATAAAAGAAACAAAAAACAAGAAGTTAGCATTCTATGAAAATTTAACCCCTTCCCAATTTGTTTGGTTACAGTGTTATTCGATATTTTTATTAAATGTATGTATATTTTTTTAAGAGTTTGGTGCTGTTCCTTATCAGATCCTGCAGGATGCACAGAAGGGTGACCAATCATTATACGTTATTTAATCAAAGAACTCTACCAGCTTACGAGGTTGGCTGAAACATCAGCTAATTTAATTTTTGTTTTTTTAAGCAACCTGCATATTCATGAGTTTTCTAGTATATTTGTGATTTTTAATTTTGTTTATGCACTTATTAAAAAATCATAATTTTTTTTTTTTGCTAAACAAAAAGTAAAATGATGTACTTTAGGATATTTTTCTATCGTCTTTTTATTTCTGCTTCTATTTGTTCTACTTTCTCAGATATTTTACTTGGATTGACCTCTAAAATAGAACGTTAATATGATTACATTTGACTAACGAATAGAAGTTATAAAGCTATTTATGATTATACAGCCCCATAATATTATAATTTCATATACAGTTACATCAAATGAATGTTTGGTCATTAAGGATGACTGAACCTGAAAATATAAAGTTATACATCCGAGTTCATTCTCCACAGTTGACGAATGACTACAATTTATTTACCCTAACCATTATCCTTGCGCTGCCATCCATATCCGTTCCTTCGCCTTCTCTTTTATTATTATCCCTATTGCCAGATGAAGGCATTGCCATTAAATATAAACGCACGTGGCACGAGCTATAATTACCTGGGAGCCGGAGCCATGACATATTCCCTTGCTCCTCCGGAAACTAACGTATGTAATTTAATTCTACCTTTTTCTGTTTATCTTTCTTTCTCTTTTTTCCCCCGTTTCTCTTCTTCGGAACCGAGGCAATAAAGTGGGTACTTATTTTTTTCCGCTCCCATCCTTTAGCCAATTACAGCCAGTTAGTTGGGCCCTTAGTACCCATCAGATGTACCCTTTTGTACGCTGTAAATAATTGTGTTAGGGCTGTTGGGTATTCACCCTCCCCCTATCTTGGGCTGGGGTAAAGGATCAACAAATAGGAGGATTTAGTACTTAGGGGGTCCTTTTGAAGTTAAATCAATGATTAATAACGGATGGACTGTAAACTGCTGTCTGATTCTGTCTGGTGGTGTTTTGTTTAAGTAATATTTAACAGTATCTGTAATATTTATAAATAATAATGTTATTTTACAAAATATTTATATGTAAAACTATATACATATTCTTGTATGTATCAACTTTTAGTTACAATCTGTTTAACTCGTAATATGTTATTGAAAGTCAGCAGTGGATTGTTTGAAATCCTGCTGTTCAATAAGTTGTGTTTTTAACCTTGATTATATTTATATCCTTCGTTAGATCCAACCTGGGGAAGCGTTGTTCATTTAATGTTTAACGGAAGCACTTGAATTTCTAGGATGATTTTACTTCTTATTAATATAGTTTGTAATTATTCAATGCAATAAATTTATTTAGTATATTTTTAGTTTTAAATTAAAAAAAAAAATAATCGCTGTAAAATTTAAATAAGGCAAAGAATATCTCATTTTTAGTATTACGTAAACAATCTATGCATTATAAAGTTTAAGTTTACTTCATAAACGGTCGATATTAAAACTCCGACAACGACTAAATACAAACACTTACTTAAACCCAGATGGACATACGTCACACAAATATTCGGGACTGCAAAAAATGGGCACCTTAAACAAATACAAATATTCTAATTAAAAATACTCAGACTAATCACAAAATCACCTTAGTATTTTTCAAACCACACACTTCAGTCAGATGTACAAGTACCCACAGTAAAAGAACATATACATAACCTTTATAGACGATTTCGCGACAGACATCATGGACATAACTGCATACTAATTAAAGACACGTCCACTACTGATATACCTGGAAATACTCTGAGAAGGCTTAAAAGAAGCTGGATGAGAGATTTGCTCTTATAAATCCTTTTTTATTTTAATGCATGCTAGGAGGCACTGTTGAGCGCCACTCCCCCACACGCATATAAGGTCTCTATTATTACACCATGAGCAGATTCACTTATTGTTACTCCAATAACACTTGTGAATAGAAATTTGAAGGAGGGGGAAAAAAAAGTTTTGGTAAACTAGATGTCGCTCCAGTCCATTTCGCAGTAGACGATACCTAAAAAACATTGAAAAAATAAAAAAATAGATAAAAATAAATTTTACGTAGATATTACATAAGAAAAAAATCCTAACCATCCTTCTTAGTAGAGCCCTAAGAGATCCAAGCGCTTCTCACCTGCCTCGTCACTGATTCGTGAGCCATTGGAGGCAGAATAAAAGCGCTTAAGCAGTAAACATTCCTAGCATATAAAGCTGGCCATTACCAGAAGTCTATTGTAACAATGGATCTCGAGGCTACTGGTTAATTAAGGTGATAGCTAGGTTTGTAATTATAAGCGTCTGAGATATACCTTCTTTTAACACTTGCAAGTTATATTTTTTTTATATTGTTATGGAAACACAATTTTAATCTAAAAGCTGTACTTTTCTACTATCCCATGTTATGTAGTCTAGAGAACTTTGCATAGCTTAATTCTAATCCCACAAAAATATTTATAGCTGCTGAAAATCAAACACAAAACCATGTTTAACTTACAAACTTTGATAAGATAAAATTATCTAATTCTGGTAGGAAGTTCAGTTTTTGTTTATTTTTCGAGATAAACCAGGCCTTATGGTAGTATTTCCCCTGCTGGAGTAGAACGCCGTTATTGAATAGAGCGTTGTAAGATGGAAGAGGATAGAAAGGAGACCTGTAGAGATAGGAGATTGATTCCGATGAAGCCTCCCCGATCCTCCCTAGCTGTAGGGAGGAAGGGTTTGGATCATCCTCCTCAAATTGCCCTCCTTTATAGTGCCACGGCCCTTTATATTGGAAACATTGTATTTGTCTTCAATCCTCAGGGATAGTCTTTGCCAGCTAGTTTGAGTCCCAGTTGAGATAACCTATATATATATATATATATATATATATATATATATATATATATATATATATATATATATTATATATATATTTATAATAATAAGGTTCTTGAGGTTCAATTAATACATAAAAACAACTATTTTGGGGACGTTTCGAGACTATATTGTTCTCATGCCCTACAGTGAAAAAACAGGTTACAATAAAATTATATAAGCTACACAAGTTATTTCAAAACATAACGTTGGCTATAATATAAATATATAACAACATGCGTTAGAATAAGTACATATAATTACAAAATATAGAGGAGTAGGAAAAAATAATTTATATCATGTATTATTTCATGTGAATTTCACCATGAACAAAATAATTATAAGCGAAATATTAAAGAAATGATATACATAGAAAAATTTAAAAATCGCACCAAAAACCCAGACGTTCTAAATCTCAACACCTATTATTCCAATTTAATGTATTCAGACCAATAATATACATTTACATTAATATACATCATATAAATCATTCATCCATTTATTAGTATATTACACCAATATACGGAAATGCCTTTTTTTTTCTGCATCTGGGAATACTACCAGATTTGGAAAATCCCTCCCAACCTTTAGATTTTATTCAAAATTCCCCAGGTCAGTTATGCACTAGAACTGTTATAGTTTAGTAGTTGATACCAATAGCATATTCACCAGTAGCATTGTAAGTAGTTTCCCACTACTCATTATTTTTAATTGTATATATTTAATATTTGGTATGACGCATGTTGTTATATATTTATATTGTTGCTAACTTTATGTTTTGAAATAACTTGTGTAACTTATATACTTTTATTGAAACCTTTTTTTTCACTGTGGGGCATGATTATGAGAACTTATATAGTCTCGAAACGTCGCCAAAATATTCGTTTCTATTTTTGACTGAACCTCAAGAATCTTACTAAACATCTAATAGTAACAGTCAAGAAATTTATCCATGCATATTTATTACTCGTTTTAAGTATTTAGGTTGTTATAAAACGCTGAATTCGAACTTTTTATTTTTAATCATTCTTCTTAAGTACGTTGTAATACAGTCATGATATACAAATACTGAAGAAGATTGTTAGAGAACAAGGTTAAGAAGTTTTTTTAGATTAGAAATTTCATTAATAATCAAGACAATAACAGCCATCAGGACTCGTCGACTTCCTTCCCTCTTTCGAAAAACTACTGGGAGATTATAGATTCAGAGGTTCCCTTGAGAATCATAGAAAAAATGAAGGAGTCTTCTGAATTAGAATTGAAGTTAAGGTCCCTTGATGACGTCTAAGAAAGGACGGTCCTATTTTTGAAGTAAGATATTGCCCCGACGAACAGGAGCATTAACATAGAGCATGATAGAACAATAAAGGAAACGAGGGGGGGTGTAGATAAGGGCGAGATATCGTAACCCATGAGAGTTCCGTGCTCCGCATTCATATTAATCCTCACAATCTTTTGAAGCTACAATTCACAGGTAGTTCTTTAGTGGGTGACGTTTTATCAATTCTGTGTCCAGGCAACAGCTGTTCATGTTTAGATTCTATTAGGGTTATCACTAGGGACATTAATATAATTTTTATAGGGGTGATATTTTAACATAGAACATGTTTTACCCGTGGAATAGTTGGACAAAAGTGATACGTTTTTGGGGAACGCGAGGGTATTACGCATGGTTCGACACGCTCTAGCTCTGTTGAATATTTGACGACAGTTTCATCATCAGAAATATATTTGAGTATATTTTTCGTGTTTGAACATCACATTTGTCCCTAGAACCGACCGTTTAAGAGGTATGTTAGTTTGAATGAACTAAGTCACGTTTTAACTACATTTTTTAAGGTTAGGGACTTTTTTGTTACGCTCGAGCTCTGTTAGTGTTGCTCGGATCGAAAATTCCTTGATATTAACTTATTAGAAAATAAATGTAAACTATTTTTTGTTATGTAATATTTGTCGCTAGGATCTATTGTTGAGGAGCTATATAAGTTTGAATGAAAAATATCACGTTTGAAACTCCTATTTTTAAGTGGAAAAAATAAAGAACAAGACGGCATGGCTGGTCAGCAGGATTGAACTATTTAAGTTGAAAATTAAAATATTCATCAGACAAATGATTCACATTAAAAAAAATTATAGAAAAAGTCATATGAGCGCCGACGGTCAAGGGGGCAACTCCTATAATATGTTCCACCTTATTCTTTCTTTCTTATTTTTCCTCTACTCTCTCACCCCCAAAGCATAGTTCAACACATTCCACTCATGGGCATACCCAGATTCAGAGCGAGCATGTACTTCGTGCATAGCAGTCGCTCTAAGAAAGTAGAAAGAGGAAAGTAGAAAGTGCACGTAATCATATCCGTTGTGAATACTGTTTGCAACGCTTTATGCAAATATATTTGAAGCCTTACAGCAGTGTTAGAATGCTTGATGAGAGGGATCCGAAAGATTGAATGGTGAGTCGTGCTTGTCCAGCATAACTCTTAACAATCATCCCTTCAAGCGTGTTATTTACAATGATTTATGCATACATACAAATCATATATATTTTGTTTAATAGATGTTATATACATGGCACTTATGAGCCCATAAATTAGTTTTAATACACTATACCTTTCATATATTTAAAACTTGAATTAACCTATAAGTACATTTTCGTTTTATTGATTATTTTTACAATTCTTATTTTTTATATTATGTTTCCCCTCTAATATCTCCTGTCTTGTCCTTATCTTTACCTTGCTTATTTCTATCACTGTATCATTGTTTGTTCATTTCAATCAGCATTATTTCACTAATATGTTGTTTTTCTTTGCTATATCATGATATGTATGCCATCCTTTATTACTCGTATCTTTTAGCTCTTTTGATATCCATTTGTTATTATTATATCTGTCAGTTTTCTTTTAGTCAAATGTAGTTTTTTGTTTATTTTGGCCCTGAAGAAGATCTGCAAGGCAGTTCGAAACGTCAGGACTCCATAAAATTTTGTTTGTTTTTTTTAATCTGTCTTCTGACTGCATCCCTGATTATCCTCTTCTAATAATTAGAAATAACACCATACAATAGTTTTTCTTCCATAACACGTGAACATGATTCCCATTTATAAAAAGGAAATTGAATTAACCTTTGTGTGCGGCTATATCATAGATACTACATGTACGTAATAAGAATTTCCACCTTTTTAATTGCCATATCTATATTATATACATGTTAGAAAAAACAGATATGTTAAACGGTACTGCTCACTTGGTATATCTATTGGGCTTATAAACAAAAAAATATATAAAAATTACTATAAAAGTTTAGTTAAAACTAAACATGTTTTGTGTAATTACACAGGGTTTTGTTTTCACAGTTTCTTAAGGAATTAAAAAAACAAACAAAATTATATGAAATAAACGATAAGCTGTACAAAATTATACTTGTTCTATGAATATCGCGAAATTACTTTGAAGAAAAAATACAATCATTGCAAAACATTTTTGAATGCTGCAAACAAACATACTGCCTACATATCTCACAATTAAAACGGGCGATTATAGTTTTTTCTTCGTAAACAGGGCCTACATCGGTTTTTAGAAGGCTCTTGAATTAATTAATTGATTGGCTTGAATTAATTAAATAATTAATTAAGAGCGTGATTTCGGCCTACAAATCCTCCTTTCACAACCGTTGGCCTAGTAACTTCCTTACCCTTGAATGACTCTTTACAGGTCGTAGAAGTACAAGTGTTTTTTGTTTTTGTTTTAGTTTTATTATTATTATTATTTGGACCTTTATAATTCAAAATCAATACATAAATACAATTATAATGAAAGAACATACCACCATAACACCAAGGATCATGGGTTCAGTTTCATAATCTTGTTGTTCCTTAACTATCGATTATTATTTATGAAGGTCCGATTATTATTTATTGAGTCCTGCACTCAAACGAACTTTTTTATCCTCAACTAACAGGAAGAGATAACTACTTTATAAATGGCAGGGTTATTCCAAAAGGATCTGTTGGTCTCCAGAGCTGCTCTTCTGGCTGATGTAACTTAAAATCAGTTATCTAATATAGGCTCATTTTACTCCATTCTGCAATACCAAGACCGTATGAAAATATAAAAGTCTTCAAGTCCTGCATTTTTTTTTTTACGTTACAGTATTCAGCTTCAGAAAAATATTGGAATATTTTTTAATAATTGAGATCGTATTTTTTTTTTTCTATTCAGCTTGGAATATTAGGCAGTATAATATGATTGAGCCATCACTCATTGAGTTGACGTACACATTGCTATTGGAGTCTTGAACAACACTCAAGATCCCAGTTCAACTTTCCCGTCTAAGTCCTAGTTAAGTAGCGGCAAAGCTTGCGATGGGCGCTGAAGCGAACGAGACCCAATCAGATCCGCGGATCAGGTGCCTGGAGGATTGACGTCTGTTCGCTAAGAACTTGAGGATATGTTGGAACGAGGGGGGCTTAATGAAGGAATTTGCATTTTGCAATCTTAGAGCTTCTGCGATCTGTTTGCGAGGCCCTACCTCATCACCATAGTCTTAGTGGTCCCTTCTCAGCGGGTATTTACATAGCAAGCACCTCCAGCGTAATATTATGTCTTACAATAATGAATCACTTGTTATGATGATCATTTCAGAGAATATTTGTTTTCCTTACATTTAAGTTGGAGTTTTAACTTAAACTGTCAAATTAAAAGCTGAAAGTTCAATACAGGACGGAGAGGAATTTACTGCTTGAATGTTCAAAGCAACCGATTGTGTGACGAAATCGTTTTATCGAAATCTCCCCCTATCTGTACTCAAGGCGTGTAATCTTTCCAACGAAAGATTATATAGGAGCTACCTCTTAATGCTACAGATACTTGAACTACTTTATATATAACTTTATATCCCTAATCTTAGAAATGTGTATATATATATATATATATATATATATATATATATATATATATATATATACACATACACATATTTCTAATATGTTTTACTAATAATTCTTATTAATTTAAAAAAACATAAAATATCTCACTCAGTACGTACATGTTTATTAAGGTGAACATATTCAAATCGATGATTTTCAATTTCTTTCTTATCTCTTTAGCAGTTCGAAAATAATATAATATATATCTCATCTTTAACAAAAATTAAATACAACTCCAATATTTGTTTTTCAAAACGACCTATATGTGATTCGAAGACAGACGATTAGAATTATATTTGAATTTCTTTATAGTGTAGTAATATTGTGATTTTTTTTATTCACTTTTGTGTCCCAATTTTTCAAATTTGTTTATCAATTTATGTGACTTCTTTTATTATAAAAACAGGAATGAGTACCCTACGTTAAATTATAAATTCGTACAAGCTAGTTTGTAAATTCCGGGTTAATTTACAAATAGTGTTATTAATGTTGTTTTATTGTAACAAAATTGCAGTTTTTTATTTTATCTTTTTTTTGGGGGGGGGGGGGGGGGTTTCTGTTCATACATAGGGAAGTTTTTTTTATTTACTTATTTTAGGACGATGGATTTTTTCAAAAACTAAAGCAGGCCAGTTTAGTTTTTCTTATAAACTGCGATATACATGTTTCATTTTCTAAAGAGTGTTCTTTAGAATAGAATTGATTCTATTTATATATTCATTGATATTTACAATTGTATAAAAAGAAATTTAGTAAATGTGATTACAACGTTCATAGTAACATGTCGATAGCTTATGAAGCAACTACCCACTAGTAGCACTTCCATGAAAGTTCTATATGAGAAGATCCCGTGGCCATCTTCTTTTCGGAAGCCAAGGAGAGTCGTCAGGAATAGAATAGGAAGTAAATTGAGAAACTAGTGAGAGAGTTATGCTTTATGATTGTAAAAACACATAATTCCCAACTTCATACAGCATACTTAACCTCAAAATAATAATATCATAATGTTTCCCACACAGTCTCTACTTCTTATATTTTTATTGTATTTTTTTCTCTCTGTTTAAAATCAGTATCTTTGAACCAAATGTACGCATATGCACATTTAAATAGATAAACTACAAAAAAAAAAAAAATAAATAAAAACTCTGCACGTGGTGGTGGATAATGCCCAGGGAGTTAAGATTATATTTTCGGCTATCATCCTAATATTTTTCGTATGTGGATACGAAGACCCAGATCCTCCAAGAAGTTACTTGTTTTGCTTGGTATAACTTTACCAGGCCCAAACTTATATATGGAATTAACTATGAAATAATAGGTATCTTGTTTGGGCTTAAGCAGCTACAAATGGAACGTTCAGATCTTTATGAGTAAGTTTATTTTTGGCAACGTAAGGAGCATTAAGAATTTTTCGGAAGATTTTGGATTGCAAGGAGAGAAATTAGATGGTTTACTAGAGACCCAGAATGGACAACTCCGTATATCCAAATAGGTCTAATTACTGTCATGTAAAAAAGTCTTTTGTATCGTCTTAGTGTGCTATACGTTAACTACATAATTTAAATTATCATCTTAGTTATATTATTATCTAATTTATATTACTCGAGGTACGCATGATGGTATAGAAGGTTCAATACAATTAGGATTGATGAATTAATTGCCACTTTTGGATCGGTTTTAAACGTTTTTATTACATATAATGATTAATTTTTATTATTTCCAATCATTAGAAATAATAAAATCATTTAAAACCGATCCAAAATTTTTGTTTAAATGACCAGATAAACATCTCCAATAGCCCGATTTTAAATCTGTTTCCAATAGGAACGGAAGAATCCAATGAGTTATAGGGGAAATCCCAAGTTGAAAACCCTAAACATATAACCTACCTGGCCGCTTTCCCCCCTCCAGGATGAATATATTTCAGATATCTGTTTGATATCTTCAGGTGAGTATCAATATTTGATTTCTTATCTCACATTTTTGTAAAATTTAGTATATATAATCCATATAACATAGTGCTGATGTGTTGATAATTTTGTATGTTTTAGAACTGAAGATGAATTTTTAGCATTTGAAACAAGTTTTCCAATAAAATAATTCCAAGAGACGTGGCAATTAATTCATCAATCCTAATTAATTTATATTATATTATTCTATAAAAACACTCATATGGAAACATAGGACAAAGCAAACTCGTATCTTATTATTTGTTTTTCCCTAGAAGGGTGCGGAGGAGGCTGTATCCTGTCGTGAGGGCTCTTAATATTTACAGATCCTGCCGCCATGGTATTAGCAGTTTACTGCCAGCGTCCCTCCTAGGGCGCTCTAAGTGTTCCCTTATCTCGCCCTTTCTCCCTAATAAACTCCTCCCAACTGCCCGAATTTACATCTAATTCCTCCACACCTCCGAGATCTTCTGAATAGTTTATTCCCCCGACCTGGAGGCCCTAAACCCGAGGCTAAGCGGATATTGAAGTCCCCATCGATCCACCCCAAGAGGACGGATCTCATTAGTGAGTTGGTCCCAGGGGAAGGAAAAACTCCTTAATCCCGTTATAAAGGAAAATAATTTACTTTGAAATTCAAATAAAGTAGATCATCTGTTATCTCGGTGAGATTCCTCCCCTAATGCTCACCAGGGCAAATTGGGCTACAAAGTTTAGCGACTCCTTAGAGAAAATACTAAAAAAAAAAAAAAATCAAGATATTTATTAAAAGAAAATTAGTTCCATTGCTAATGATAATAACAAATGATTAGTATCAATTTTTTACGTAAATTCTTAATAATAAAAAATAAATAAACACTATGGAATAATAATGACACAGAAAACTAGACTTATACTAACAATATTAACACTCTGAGGCAATATTCATGTTTTAATTTCAAGAAAAAATCATAATTAGTTTAATCTAGTTAAAATTCACGTTTATTTTCCATGATAATATTTATACCGTTTTGAACGAGATAGTCGTGTATAATTTCTCAATAAATTATAAAA
The DNA here is from genome assembly GCA_003667255.2 of Euschistus heros. Lineage (NCBI taxonomy): Eukaryota > Metazoa > Arthropoda > Insecta > Hemiptera > Pentatomidae > Euschistus > Euschistus heros. The sequence goes on along the minus strand of RCWM02000611.1, from coordinate 192,104 downwards.
CTCAACTAATATCTAAACTTTATGTTTAACTTTAACTTACAGATAAACGTAATATCAGAAAAGGATCCCTGTACTGTCTATTAGATGTATTACATGTAGAAATACCAACTGTTACTTTTACAGTACGAATACCGTTTACTATTTTATAAGTAATCTATTATATATTTGTCAAATACCACTCACTCACTTAACACGAAATCTCAGAAACCACCGAACGGATTGGAATGAAATTCGATATGTAGATTCCTCTAGGGCCGTCGGTGCTCGCTAAGAAAGGAATTTTAAAAAATCGGCCTGGATCGCGTATAATTTGCGAAAAATGCGATTTCAATTTTTATTGGGTGAATAATAAAAGATTAATTATCAATGGTATTTGGATATCAGCTAAGTTAAAAAATAGGTTAGATCTTTAAGCCGCAAACTTTGACCACCGTTTAAGTTCCTTATAGTTGTAAACAAACAAAAATACGATCGATGTCGAAACCTTATAATATTGGTACTTTCTGTGAACTCATGGTAGCTGCAGAGGTTACTTACAACTTACAAGTTTGAGTTGTTTCGTGAAGAGAAGCTATTAAAAGACTTATGTTAAAGGGGAGGTTAAAAGACTTATGTTCTCTGGTGATGACATGTAAGGCCAGTTCGATGTAGGGACAAAAAACAAATAAGAATCAATAGTTCTACCAAGTGTATGATTCTCTTTAGTATCGTATCATGTTCTGCCATGGAGAAGAAAGGTACAGTATTAACATCCCTCAGCGTGACCCAAACTCCAATACATCACTTAAGAAAACTGTGTCTGCAGCTGATTTTTACGCCTAAATGTTAGTGGAGCGAGGAAGGTGAAGGTGAAGAACCTTATTTACTTTAATTTCGTAATCTCCTCAACCAATTTATGCTTGATATGTACGCAAAAATAGAAACAGAAAGACTAAACTTTCTTCAAAAAAGTTGAGAAGTTAAGACTTTATTCACTTAAAGTATGCCATAAGAAAAGCTGATGGTAAGATGGTATATCGGAGCTAGGTAAGATGGTAGTGCTGCCTCGAAGCTTTACTAGAGGGCTATCAAAATAATATAAAATTAACTTTTGCAAATTGTCAAATTTACTTATTGAAATTATTCTAAGAATGGAATTGTTCAGGTTTATTTAAGTAATAATAATTATCAACGTTAAGCTTAACTTTTACTAATTTAAGTTGTCTTCATCCTAATGATATTAAACCGTAGCGGAGCGGGGTACTTTCAGCTAGTATACTATATATGATAGTTTTATATTTGGAAATAAGCACCAGAATGTGCAGTCCAGAATCAAGCGATAAGGTTGTTATAAGTCGAACAATACAGAACCATCTCAGTTCTTATGAGCCCAGTGCTGATGATCTCAATTATTCATTGCAAAAACAATTATTCATTGATAACTAAAAAAATATATATTTTTTATGTGTTGATATTTGTTTAATATAAATATCGAAAAATACTGAAAAACATTTTAAATATATTAACAATCCTCAGTCATTCCATCTCTATCCTTTTAATGGTTTTAATGAGTAGCTTACAATAAAGTTGATAAATAACCAAGGAAGACCTTGCATTAATATTTAGTCTATAAAAAGTTATTCCTGGACATGTGCTGTAGACTAAATCAATTTAAATAAATATATTTGGAAAAGTAATTATAAATGTACCATTATTACATAACGAGATCAGTTAAGTTTACAGACCTTAAGGTTCTTCTTTTAATATATATTAAAAATGAGGAGATCTGCTTTAGCTCAAGACTCCTACCTCACGGCCCTGAGTTCGATTCTAGCTGTTAGAAAAAAATAAATAAATATTTTCTTTTCTTTCAGCCGTGGATTGACTTATCGGTCGGGAGAACTATTCATATTCTATAAAATGTTGAAATACTCTTCGTGAGGTAAAATTTTATTCAGTTAATACACAGTTGACAGATATGTAGTTATTATTTAGAAAATCCTTCTTTCAGGAAGTCTTACTGAAATCCCATTGACATTTTGCTGAGACATTGAAATATTCTAATGTTGAAAAACATTCCATTGTTGAAGGATTGTGAAATATCTTAAGAAAGACGGCAATCTATTGTCAATGACTTTTTTGTCATTGCATCATTCGCCTACTTCCTTATTCGGAATTATATCCGAAGAGGGTGAAGAAAGAAAACTTGTGTAGAAGATCGGAGCACTTAAAACACACTCTAAATCGCGCAGTTAAGAAGTGCTAAAAGGACTCTGAAGAGGACTAACCGGAACATAATTCAAAGGTTTACAGCCAGTCCTCTAGCCATCTTATTACATATTAATACGTCACTGGGGTTCATAACGTTGCCTCTGACTGGCCTCGTTAAGAATTCATTTGCTCCTTCATAAAACATTTTATGATGTACGATTCCTTTCTGGCGTCACTCCATCTTGCGTTCTTGATGAGTACACTCTTAGTTTAATAACTGATATGATGAAGTGACGGAAATTAAATGACCTATTTTTATTTATTATATTGTAATATGATTATATAACCTAAGTTATATACTTGACTACTGTTTCTTGAACTACGGTTATGTACCTGATACGGTGGTTATTATGATTAGGCAAAGATCGCGCTCAAAGGTCAAGTTTTTGCTTGACTTCTTGGAAATTAGTTGTTACCTTTATTACACAACCTTAGCCACAAAGGTGCATTGCTGCTCCAATCTTTTATAAGCTATGACACCTTTTTTTATTTATTATTTTACATATATAACTCTCCTTACATATTTGTCATAAAAAGAGTAGTGTTTTTCCTTCGTATACTTTTAATGTTGAATAATTTAATGGATGTAGCATCTAGGAAAATGACATGTTAGACTTGAGGGAAAATAGTACTCAGAGGCACCCTTTCCTTGAAATCTCATTTACTTTTAAACGTACATACGAAACTTAAAAGACAAGAAACTGCTTGTCGTTTCCGACTACTCCAATATTTACTAGACAAGCGTTCAAAGCTCCCAATGAATTACAAAAGACTTACTCACATGACAGTGATTAGGCCCATTTAGACATGAGTTGAATTTTAGGGCTCCGCTAAACCTTTCAATTATTCTCGTATTCGATCCTTACAATCCAAAACCCTTCGTAAAATCATGTATGCTCCTTATTAGGTTACAAACAAACTTATCTATAAAGATCTTTATGTTCTATACGTTGCTGCTTTGGACCGATTCAGATACATAAATCATTTTATAGTCCTCCATACCCACTCGATTCCACTAGTCCATCCATTGACGATAATCCCTCGAGGCATCTAAAAATAAGATGGCCAATACACCTTCTAATGTAGAATTATTAAAGTGCTACTAGTGAGTAGTTCTTTATGTGTTATTAACATGCAATTGTAATCATTTTCCTCAAATTTACTTATTTTATAAAATCTATACAGTTATAAATATCAATAAATAGTTTTAAAAAATAACAATGAAAATAATCAATTAAGGATGATTTTTGAGGATATACATTCGATCGGAAAATCGGAGAGTTCAGCCGTAAAAAGGCCTCGAGGGAATAAACTGTGGGAGGAAGATACTTTCGAATTCAGGTCACACTAGGAGACGAGATAAAGGAGCTTTCAAAAGCAGAAGTGAATCCGACTGGTGAAGAACTGTGGTCCGAGGGTCCTAAGTGGCTAAAGAGCTAGAAAGGGTCAAGTGGGGTCTTTGTCTTGGAGAGAAATCACTCTCGCTCTTTTAGCCTCGCTCGGTGGCGGCGTTGCGGTGACGTTCCGGACGAGCGGAACCCTTCGCCGTGCTCGAAATATCGTTTACAGAATATCGGAGGTTTATATTGGGATATAAATTCTGCAAGAAGTCAGAAGTGAAAAATGTCCCCAAATACATATCACTTGTGGAACTGTCACAATCCCTAAAATTATTTGAAGTTGTGTTTAGGGCTTTTCAACCAATTGGTTCGTTTTATCCCTTTGAAAGTAACAAAATTACGGATAAAATTAAAGATTTTATTAAGTTATTAACAATACTTATACATTTAAAATATTTTATATTGATGGATTTTTTTTTTTTTTTTTTACACATTTATTTATTAAATGCACACCTGCCAAATACGCAATTAACAATCAGAAGATGTGCTATGAATATAAAATGAGTGGCATGCTAGACATGAGAAGAGAGAGTACCCAGTGACACCTACTTTTATGTTAGTAGGTCTTTCATCCAGTTTCTTTTCAGTCTCCTCCTGTCCCGGTCCGAAATGAAAGATACCGCCATTCCATTGATGAATTCATTTGGGTTTCCATTTAATTTATGAAACAATTTGTAGGGCCTTCGTATATATTGATTGATTTATTGTTGGTATGCGTAACTTACGCCTACCAACAAACAACCAAAATTTAATCATAGTTATTTTGACAACTGTTTATCTGGCCTTCGTTATAAACCGAAACGTCAGCACGATAAAATAATGTATTTTTACTGTGGCATAAATGACATTACACACCAAACATCTTTAAGTTATTATGCTCATTCATTTCAGAACAGTTAAGAGTTGTTATACTTTAATCCTTATTTTAAATTATTCACATTGTTATAAGCTTTCTTGCTTATTTCATATACTTCATAATTATAGTTTTGAATAACATACTTCGTCACTTTTATGAATAGCTTCTTAAACCTAGATAGGCAGTAAGCAGAAACGTTTGCAAGCAATAAAATGATTCCACTCGTTGCACGTTTTTGTTTTTAGCCGTATTTCTGACTATTTGCACAAAAAGAAAGTTTTTGAATTTTTTTTTTTATTATTAGGTAATTCTATTTAAATATAAGGAGTGCATTAACATAACAAATATTTTAAATAATTTTTATGTTTACAGAGGGAGTCACTGGCCAAAGATGTGGAGTACGAGCGGGGAGTTAGGCAGACGGTCGAGTGCAAGCTCGAAGAGGCCACTCTTGAAGCCGACTATTCAAAGCGAAGGGTCCAATCCTTGCAGGATACCTGTCACAGGTTAGTCTTATTGTTAATATAACACGTTGATTATCAAAAATATTTTTATGTATGTGTGTGTATATATATACATACTTTATATAATAAAACCTACTATAAAGTCTGGCGTAATTTTGATGAATCGGTTACTTTCCTAAATCGACCAAGTAGTTTTACGATCGAGATTTGAAAAATAAGTATTATTTCCCAAGGCCTTGATTCTTTATATAGCTTATTTCTTAAATGCGATTGAGGTTAACACGTGTTCAAGGTCTTGATGTTTGTTTTTTCCTTTTTGATGGCTAGAAAAAACAATTTAATACCCATGGTACGACGTTTTATGTGAGTGTGTTAAAAAGACTTTTCTAGCACTTGGGATGGACATGGTTATAAATTTCAACAAGAAATGTAAATTGATTATTATAATGTCTAACCATTTTTTTTTTAAATTATACTTTATTGATATTTACAGCTGTATAAAATATATATTTATATATATATATATATATATATATATATATATATATATATATATATATACATACATACATACATATATACTAAGTAAATGTGCGGTGAAATGATTACAATGAAATGTCAATAGCTTGTGAAGAACTTCCCATTAGTAGCTTTTCAATAAATGTCCCTAAGCCATTTTCAGACACCTCGGAGGGTTATCGAGAGTCGAGTAAGAACCTAGTTGGGAGACTAATGGGTTCCTAGGATGGTCCTGGAAGGAAAATAACTTGATACTTTTAGCTGTTATGTTTCACCCTGTTATAGCAGTTACAAAATGCTATGAGGAATATTTTAAAAATTCCGTCCTTTTCCTTTCAATAACCGAGCCAAAGCGTTTATTTAAAACATTCTCTACATATGTATAATCATATTATGATTCTAAGAAGATTTACTTTAAATTAAAATGTTATGTAAATAATTATTTCTTTAATTATTAAATATATAAATTTTCGTGTTGTTTTTCCGAATTTTCCTTTGAATAATGGCTGATATCAGATTGCCATCGAAGGGATTGGAGCTCTCAAAATAAATTGTACGATTTGATTTCCCATTTGGTTCGGCAGTTTTCGAAATTGGCTCCCATCCAGAGACAGCCGGTCAAATATGTTTTGTTGAATGGACACCAGCCCTCTCCTGTCGATATAGGTCCTGTTAGTGCTTTTATAACCTGTTATCCTTCTAATGGCCGTTTTATATTTGTCCACGGTTATTGGAAGTAATGTTCTCCAGCAGGGTGTTCCATGTTCCAAAAATGTGCTAGATAAAAAAAAAAACAGGAAATGAATATTCATAAAAAATAACCATCTTCTAGTTTTCCACATTGCAGTAACCCTGCAATGGCGGCATGTATTTCTACGCATCCCATCTCTCGACATAACGCTTATTATCATTAATATTTATACAAACAATTTAGCTATATATAACGTATAAATATTTTAGAACAATATAGGAATTAACATTGAGTGAATGTGAAATATAAAGAATTATTAACCAATGGAAATAGAAGTTACTTAATAAATATAAGAAAGATTGAAAAAAAAGAGGAAGAATTATAGACAAAATGTTCAATCGCTGAGCTCTATATAATCAACGTGATCCACAAATGCATCAAACTCATCAAAGTATTTATCTATGAAATCCTTCTTTGAAGGCGGCCATTTGCACCTCCGTTCAAAAGGACTTTGATATTAATTTGTATCTGTACCTTTTCAATTTTCTGCACTCATAAATAAGGTGATCGTAAGTTTGTTCACTGTTTTCGTCGCAGTTACAAATGCTGTCAGTAAGTTTAAATCTGTGTAACTATCTGTGTAAGAATAACCATCCTCATTTTCGTAAAAACTTCATGTTAGATAAAACTCAAATAATCTTTATTGTAGGATACGATTTATTTATTACATATTTTCTGGTGCTCTAAACCACTACGTTTGGTTAGAGGCACCATACACAAATTGAAAACTATAAATCCTTGTATAGATTAATTTTTTCAAAACGTCAATTATCTGGTTGTGGAAACGTGTTATTTTCAAGCTATTTTGAAATGTCTTGATTTGTCAGGCTAATATCTTGTCTTTTGGTATTTTTGCATTCCACAAGAATATCTTGTATTGTCAGATTTATTTGACATTCGTTGCATTTCGGGAGTTGCTTATCTTCCAGCAAGTATCTGTGGGTTGGTTTTGAATGCCCAATTCTTAATCTTGTAAACGTAACTTGTTCTTTTCTTAGTCCTGTTTCTTGCTTCCATAGTCCTGGAGAAAGTCTTATTGTTTTGAGTTTGTTTAAGTTGTCGATTCGATTCAACTATGCTATCCATGCTATTTTAGTCTGCATTTTTAAGAATTTTAAGAAGATTTAAGATCTGGCAAAGGGGCAGGAATTAAGGGTAATGGAAAGTAGGAACACGCTTCTTTTGCTGCCCTTTCTGCCTGTACATTACCTTTATGCCTGAATGACCCAGAATCCATATAAAATTTTTCACATGAAAATTTTGGTATACAGATTTGATTAAGTGATATGTTCTATCCTTTTTTTTTTTTTTTTTTTTTTTTTTTATTATTGTTATTAGGTAGATATATACAAAAATTTATATAATTATCAGTTATGAGGTCATTAGATAGATATTAACATAGCTATGCCTTTGAACATTATTATATTATTATATCCAAAAAAAAAATAATGATAAAAGAGTTGATTAAACTAAGATAATATAGAGTATTAATTTAGATAATTGTTTTAGGAATATCTTATTATATGTACGAGAAGTTATAGACAATAAACATTAAATAAAAGAAAAGTTTGGTTATTTATAGTTGGGGTTATTGTTATAAAAAAACTTGACTTATTTTTTTATGGCCGTGTTTAATGTAATGTAACTACTTTTGGGAAAAAGCCTTTCACCTAAATATAATCTATTCAAAAAACTATTAAAAAAAAAAATCTGGAAATTGAACTTGGCAAACTGGAAACTTGGATGGTTTTGGAATTCTAAAAGGATTTTACTAAAACAATAATTATAGCTTCTTTTCTCATTCCTTTTATAGCTCATTACCAATGTTATTTTATTATCTTGACACTTTTTAATTTATTTATTTGAATAAAGTGAAATATTATAATAAATATAAAAATTATAAAAGAACTAAACATTAACTTTAAAATATATTTATTAATTAATTATATAAAAATGTCAAGTTTTAAAATTTGATTTTATCGTTTCTGAAATAATTGTTCTTATTTATTATTAAAATAATCAAGGTGCAATTAATTGTTTCTCTAACTAGTAAATCGTGACAACAGGTTTCGTGTCGAAAGTTTGCTATGTTATTAATACTCTTAATAATTTGAATTTATTGTTTTTGGCTTCGTGATAAAATTTAAAACATTGGTACATAAATAGGTTCAGTTATTTCAATTTAGCATCAGTTGTTTAAGTTCCAATTTTTTGACTATTGGTTTTTTTTTTTAAACATTTCTGTTAAAATTATTGCCAAAGGGCCATTACATACATATATTTACCTGTGATAGGTGACTTATCCCTTATGCATGTTATAGCAGCTTTACATATTTCCTTTGTTTTTGGCTTTTTACCTATTTTAAGATATTTACAGTAGGAAAAATTAAAAAAAAAAAACCTACACAATCAAAGAAAAAAAAGTAAAAAAGAAATAAACAATGTGCATACAAATCACAATAAATAACTTAAAATGCATATTTTGGATATTACTTAGAATAAAGAATAATCGTAATGTTTTTTAATATAAAAGCGATATATATTATTTCATGTTATGTCTATTAATATATGTTTAGTACGTTTACAGGTTTATCTTTTTAAAGTAGTCTTATCATAGTCTCCTATTTTTTGTATGATGGGATTTACGGATATTGTTGAAAGGGAGAAGAAACTTTTAGTCTTAAAGTGAGTGTACTGTAATTGATGACAGGTTTAAGTCAGAGAGCATGTTTGAAATTCTGGTATACATAGGGTAGTTGTTTATTATTTTCATACATAATTAGAGTTGCAAGTATAGCTCCGGACAGGGGAGGAATATGTTAATATTGGTCGTATAATAGATTTATACAAAGTCAATTTATTTTTAGCAGATAGATCAGATTGTCTATTGAAATATGGTTTAATTTTTCTGATGATATTTTTAGTTTTACTGCATTTGTTATTAATATGTTTTGAGAATGTCAATGATTTGTCTAATTCTACGCCTAAGTAACTAAAGATGTAAGTATTAAACTCAATTTCTATTCATTACATAAAAAAAACAAAAAATGGTTCTTTATTCATAGTTTTTTTATTTTTTTTATTTTGATTCCAGCGCCTTTTTCGACATTCCTTTTACTGTTGAACGTCCAACATTTCCTTTTCCTGAATGAATTTTACATTCTTTAATCCCGCTAACAACACTCCTTTAGTAACGAAATTGCCCAGTCTGAAATATTTATGTTTGTGACATGCTATCAAGAATCGATTCCTAAAGGTTTTTTTTTTTTTTTTCTATTGATTCCATCAAGTTGAGTGTGAAATTAATTTTTTATGTAGATTTTCCAGCATGGATTTATCTTTAATGAAGTAGAATTCCTAGAGTGTCCCATTAATTTCAGCTGCTTCCGTTTAAGCTTTTCTATTTTAGATCTACCACCAACAGGATAGCAATATATACTTTCTTTCTTTATGTAAACATAAACAAAAAAATATATATTGTAACATTATTATTTAAATTGTCGTGGAATTTATTTTATTTATAATATAAAGTTCTACTTCTAGTTCTGCGGACTTGGCAATTATTGGAAGCATGTCCAGCACATTATAAATTCTTGACAGTCCTTTGGGAACAGAGGACGAGTACGATCATGATCCTGGTAACTTCCCAACACATACTCCCATCATCGAGGCGATCCCACTCCCCAACAATTGGTCCCATCGTAGCAGTATATTAGTGCTACACCCAACATCGGTTCTTTACGATCTTGTCGACTGCGACAGTATCATGGGTTTCATATCATTTCGCCATGTCCTCTCTATCGTATATCTTCCGCGTTGTTACAACGATGGCTTAGGGAAATCGATATTGTGTGGTTTCCCAGAGATCGATCAGTGAAGGTACATGTTTTCCCCCAACCTTCCAAGGTTTAATATTTCACTCATCTTCTTATTATGCGCCCATACGAATGTCAGAATTTTATTAAATCCCCGTCAAAAGTATCGCAACACTTTGAAATATTTGAATTTTATAAAATCGTATTTTTTTTTTCCATAATAAAGAAAGGTTCTGAAGTCTATATTAAACTACACATAAACGATTTTTATTAAAATAAATTACAATATTTGTGTCGTCTAGTTTGCAAAACCGGCCATCTCCAAAAAACAAAATTTTTCAGGAGAGCTGATTTTCTGTTACATCACGCAAAAACGAAGTAGGAAGAAAATCTCTTCGGTTTTTAGTGGAACAAGGGTAGTGTGTTTGAAAGCACTTTTTGAAATGGAAGGGGCAAGTGGAGGGGGTGAGTTACTGATTTTTTTATTTTGGATTTGGCCACTTACCTATGCTACTCATTTTGGAGTTGGCCGGTTTTGCAATGAATTAGAACTTAAAAATCACTAAATTTAATGTAAATTTGGGGTTTTTCGGGATGCAAATGAACAAAACTTTCTTCAATAAGTGAATATTATTTTAAAAAATTAAACTCTGAAATGTTGTGGTGTAACGGACAGAAAAACTGGCGAGAATTTTTTTTAAAGTAATTAAGTTCCGAAACTTAATTAATTAATGGACGGAGAGAAATGGAAGGCAGAAGTTGAAAAAGCCAGGGGCCGCTATATGTTGTCTGTTGTGCTAGAAGAAGAAGAAGAAGTTCCGAAAAACTTAAGTTAGAAAAATATAAACATTTAAAAATATATACTCTTGCGGTATTATCGTCTTCAACAGGCTTACACATTTCTTCCTGATATTCTTTTTCATCCCTCTCATCTACTTCTCTGCTTCCTCCTTCTTGAGCAGCTGATGCTACGACGTTGCTGTAAAAAATCAAACGATCTTTAAACCTCCCCAAAATCAAAACGAAAATCAAGCCTCCCCTTAAACTAGCACCTTATTATTTTGTTTAGTTATGAAAAATCTCTTCGTTGGGGAGACTTTGAAGTGCCATAGTGCAGTGGGTTTGATGAAGGCACTACTGGGACTTTTCCAATCAAGATTTATGTAGTCTCTTCCAGGCTTGAACACCGTTCTACTTTCCGAGAGAATGCCGTCAAAACAAGGCTGAACGAGAGTCTCGATTTTCCTTATCTTCTTCTCAATTAGGGCAAAAGCCCGATCTGGAGGGGTTTGTTTCTTCTCCATGTTGCATGGTCCTTTGTATTTTTCTTGCTAAATTAGCTAGAACTTCTTCTACAAACTTCTCCATAAAGATCGAATGCAAAGTGCACCAAACGGTAAAGGCATAAACGTTAACTACAGGAAAAGCAGGAGCAGACTGATAATTGCCTGATAAAAGGCCTTGTTGATCTGGAACAACAGCGCGATCTCGCTGGTGTGGAGATGGCCGGTTTTGAAACTCACTCACGGAAGGATTTGGCCGGTTTTGCAGCACACAGTGTTTTTCAAACGCTGGTTTAACAAGGATTTCACGGGTTTTTGAGAGATTTCTTGCTTCCAATAGGTGGAAAATTTATCTTAGGACTCAGAAAACAGAAAAAAACGTATTTCTCAAAATTGAGGAGTTGGCCGGTTTTGCAACTAGACGACACATTTGTTCTAATTAACAAAAAAGTTAGAAAACTTACTTTTTAAAATTTTCTTTTTTTTACAATTTTAACTATTAAATTTATATTTAATTAGAGATATTTCCCCCTCTGGCTTGAATGACTGCTTCCACTAGTCTTGGCATGCTTGTAAATAACGAAACGACTGATGAAAATGGACTGAAGGAAATTTGAAAAATATAATCTAAAATTCCATCGTTTGTTATTAACAGGGAAAAACATTGATGTGTCTAATCGTTAGTGTCTTACGTTTAATAAATAATATTAATATTAATATAAGCCAAGTATGGATTAAGGTAAAAAACAGAAAAATTTCGAGAATTATGGGTGTTGCAAAACTTTTGACGATGAGTTTAGTTTTCCATTTTGAGAAAATCCTGTTATTGGTAAATCATTTCATAATTTTAATTTTGTTGTTCTTACACAATGCAATAGGTATTGAAACAATTTAAGAATCCTTCTACATTTTACTTACTCTTGCTATATAAAAATGGGGGGAAAAAAATTAACGATTTACAAATTAAAATTATAAAGTGTAAGATCTTTGAAGTGTGATAACCGGTGTAGCTCAATGAATAATATACTGAATGGCCTTCCAGCTCTGCGGCCCGAGTTCGAATCCAGCAAAACCAAGAAATTCCTTTAATTTAAGCCGTGGATCGTCTTCATGTTCTGGGGACCCTCTTTTGGCACACCTAGCCTCTATATAGCGAGTACGCTTGAATTGGGAAAAAGACCTGGAAGTTGAGATGATCACATCATCTCCTTATATAACCGTTGAGATGACCGCATCACCTCATTGTATAACTGTTGATTTCGAAACAATATTTTCTTCCTAAGTGTTGAACTCAAGACCCCTCATGGGTTGTAGTGGTACTGAAACGAAAAAAGGTTGGATTGTACTGCCATAAAAACAAAATCAAAATAAATTAAATAATTTTTTTTAAACTTTTACTGTCTTTTTTATTTTATTTTATTTTATTTTTCTATGCAATGCCTTGATGAAGACTTACAATGTTAGCCAAAACTTCGGCACCTTAGAATGATTTATTCTTATTATATTTTTAATGATCCCATAATACGCCAATCATCTTCTTTGTTTTGTCAATCAGTTATGTTCAATCAATCTAAGTGATTGGGAAATGATCAACTAGTCTTAGAATATTTCAAATAGTTCAGCTAGAATTACAATTATGAATGACAATAGTAATTGTACCTATGTATCGTTAATATAAATTATGTAATTGGTAGAAGTGCGATCGAAATATTTCACACCCCTCTTAAAAATGTTTTATTATATGCAGACGTTTCAGACTGTTTTGTTTATAGTCCAGTCAATGAGTGCTGAAATGAGGGGTGTGGAGTGCATGGAAGATGCGATAATTTTTGACTTCATAGCTTCGTTAGGAATAGTTAGTAAACCACCACTCGGGGTGAGCTAACGGTGGGGGAGATGGGAGAAGTTCAATTTTTTTGTTTTTTCGATAATATATAGAAAACGGTTGACTCTAGAAAAGATGTTTCAAATACATATAAAAGCTAATTTAATTTCCTATAAAATTGATGATATATAAATTTGTCGTAGTTCTAACCGATTACAAGATATTCGTTATTGAAAATCAGTGATTTTCGGAAAAAAAACAAATGTCACTTCACTTTTTGTCAAACTTTTGTTTCTAGTACCTTCCACAATCGTTTCTCAGAAAAAATGACAGAATCAAATTTATAGAGAATTAAATTTACTTTAATTTCATATATACATTTCTGGTATTTGAAGCATGGTGTGTGAGGTAAACATTTTTTTCATTTCTAAAATTATCGATTTTTAATATCGAATATCTCGTAAACGGTTAGAACTACGACTAATTTATATATTATCAATTTTATAGGAAATTTAATTAGCTTTTATGTTTATTTGAAACATATTTTTCTAGGGTCAACCGTTTTCTATATATTATCGAAAAAACAAAAAAATTGAACTTCTCTCCTCCCCCCCCCACCGTTAGCTCACCCCCCAGGGGCGGGGACTTTTGGTATGTTTATCTTCTAACTATTCCTAACGATGATATGAAGTAAAAAATTGTCGCATATTCCATGCACTCTACAATGTGTTTATTGACTGGACTATTAGGGCTGTGAAAAAACAAAAACAAATTGCTATTAAAATGTAGTTATAACTAAAAACAATCCGTTTCCGACTTACTTTTAATTTTTATTTATATCTCATTTATTGGAATCTTTTTTTGTTTTGATTTTTAAGATGGCTAAAATCTCAATTTGTTGTAGAATTTTTCACAAATAGTGTTTTTCTCCTTTTAAACGCACCACTACTGCCTTCTACATAGTAAAAATAATATTGTTCTTATTGAATGAAAAAATATTGGTATTTATTTAAAATTAGTATCCAACACGAATACATCTTCGTACTTTGTGACTTCATCCAGTTAGAAAACAATTAGGTCTTCATCCTGGCTAGAGATTTGAATGTTTATAAGTGTGTATTTCAGTATTAAATCGAAAGATGTGACGAAGGCAACAAGATAAAGGTTATGAGATCTATGTAGGATACATGAAAGTATTTGCGGCAGTGGTCAGGAAAAAGCCAATGCATCTGTTTATAATAAATAGCTTTCTGTTATCAAAATATAGAAAGTTGTGTGGTTTCTACAGAGGGTTCAGCTTAACTATGTCATTTGTATACCGTATTTTCCTGGTGTATAGGACGTACAATTTTTCAATATCAGCTGCTTTCGTAGGGAGGTGTTTCTTAAAATTATGGAGTTCACAATTTAATATTTTATATATGTTTATAAAAGTATCGTAATTTCCTATATATTTTTTAAAAATCTGAAAAGTTGACGTTTCCAACCCGACCATAAAATACGTACCCCTAGAGAGTTGGCAATTTTTCCTCGTAAAAGGAAGTGCCAGGAATTTTTCTATACCCTCTTGGCTTTATCTCTTCTTTGGTATTCTTGAAGGTCCTTGCCCGTTTGAAAAGCATCGCTGTATGTATTAATTTAGGAGTTTGAACAAGATATTTTTATAAGGAGTTTGAAAAAGATATAAATTAATTAAATATTTAATTGGTAGCATGATTGTCAGGTTTAAACTAATTTTCTTTTATGTATAAATGGACTAGATTCAGTGGTAATTTTATGTATCAATAAGTTTATCATCAATTTCAAATGACATTATTAGAAGAATAAAAAATATTCCAAATAAAGAATATATAGAAACATATCATGTCGCTAATAACCTGCTAATAATCTCCTCTAGCTATCAAGCCTAATTATTTGTTCTCGATTTCTTGAAATTATAATAATTATTGAAAAATAATTGTAAGAAAGCATCAACTAAAGGTATTTGGTACAACTCCTCCAGAATCTGCTTTTTTATTTTTAATTTTTTTAAAAACCTTTTTGAACAAAATGTGAGCAAACGTGAAGGATACAATATTTGATACCGGTTACGTGATTTTCGGATTATATTACGCTATAATTGACTCGCATGAAAAAAAAAAAAAAAAAAAAAAAAAAAATTGTATCAAAATTAGATTATTATTTAATTTTATTAAGATTGATAAATTATTTTTCACTTCTAGCTGAATGCATTTTATTTGAAAACTAGTCTCGAATTTTAAACATTCATCACCAGTTCTAATAAAACGTTCACAACATTTCAAAACATCAACACTTTGTTACATACATTGTATATATTAAACTTTTTAAAAATGTAAAAAAAAGATATCAAATATGCCAGTACTCATCTAATGAGGCAAAACGAAAAGAAATTCTGAAAGACATCATATATTAAAGGAGACTGAATTAGAACAGGCGAAAGGGTTAGCAGAAAGGTGGGTTAAGACTTTCCGGTTTTCCCTATGACTAATTGATTTTTTCCGTATCTATTGCAAACAAATTTAAAATGGGACTATTGTAAAAATTTATCTAGTTATTTAAACAAAAATATGGATTGATTTTGAACAATTTATCATTTTTAATGATTTATAAATTGTATTTATTTTTTTCATTTTTATAAAACAAACCTAAAAGCCTATCATGGTAGAAGATACTATAATTGTCTTACACAGAAGAATTATAGAACTATATTTAAAAACATATCTCGGCAATAGTGAGAAATCTTATTATTATTTTTGAAAAGTAATTAAAGTTAAAAATATTGTTTTTAAGTGCGCCTTGTGATCAGTATTTGAGGATTATCATTGCACAGTAATTAAGAAAAAATAACGTTATAAATTTACCATATCAAAATTAATTGTTTTATCAAGATTTTAAATTTATGTATAAATGTTTATTTATTATATGAAAGATCAATATAATAATGTTAATTATGCCAAGTTTAGTAACTCGTACACTGATGAGTCCTGTTCAAAGGACAGTGCATCAAAGACCCCAATTGACCTCCTATCCCAACCAACTTAGCATGACAGTCCCCAATTACCGACAGTAGGGCCTGGCCTATATATTGAGACCTCTCTCCAATTAACATGGTCTCTCTAGCGGCTTTAAGGCGATACGCCTGCTAAACGTCGATACTATAATTAGTTTAAATAGTTAAATTGATACTTTGGACTTCAAGATGGCTTTCAATTAAGTCTTAATATCTTCCAAGACAGAACTTCTCGTGAGCCTAAATCCTACTTACGATCCAATTTTTTACGATTGATGAATTAATTGCCACTTGTATTGGAATTATTTTATTTGAATAGTAGTTTCGAATGCTAAACATTCGTCTTCAGTTCTAAAACAAATAAAATTTTCAACACATCAGCACATATGTTACATGGATTATATATACTAAAGTTTAAAAAAAAAAATATGTTTAAACCCTGCTTTTAAAATAAAGTAACCATTGTCATCTTATCTTCCTTCACCTAAAGATAAGAAGACCCTTTCCAAAAAATCGGTGTATACGAACTAAAATGTAATGACTGTGAAGCTATATATAAGAGCATGGAGTAATAAGACCTAATATTCTAATTTCGCTATCCATCTATATGATAATAACCATACATTCAATTAAGACTCGGAAGTAAAAATAATACATCAAGTAGAAAAGAGCCTAAAATTAAATATTTATGAATCATTAGAAATAATAAAATTGTTTAAAACCGATTCAGATTTTTGTTTAAATGACCAGAACATTTGATAAACATTTCTGATATCCCATTTTAAATTTGTATAATTTAAATTTGTTTCCACTAGGAACGGAGAAATCCATTGCCATAGAGTAAATCTCATGGTAAACCCCAACAATTTAACCTATCTGCCTACTTCCTCTTTCCACAATGGATATATTTCAGATATCTGTTAGATCTCCTCAAGTGAGTGCCAATATTTGATTTCTTGTCTTACATATTTGAAAACTTTAGTATAGTAGTCCGTGCAACATAGTGCTGATATGTTGAAAATTTTGTAAGTCCACTGTAGGCGACATCAAAAACAAATCGCATAAGATTAAAACATTCGTAAGCTCTTAAACAGCCAGACAATTCGCAGGTAGACAACTTTGTTTTTATTTGGTTCATGCAGCAGGTAACCATCTTCCTGGACATGGATTCGTGTACCGACGTTAGGCTGCATGACGGATCATGCCTTTGAATTCCATTTGCAGAATAAAATTCATTCCAAAATAACGGACTTTTTCCAACACAAACATGTTTTACTCTGGTTCTAGTGTTCATAAATACACTGTATTCATATTATGTAATAATGTTTTTTCTAGTCAATCATTTTAATTTTACATGCATGAATATCTGTCTTTTCATCATTTAATTTTAAGTAACGTCTCAGGAACGTCGAATGGAAAGCAATTCGTTGTTTTTGGGTGGTTGTGTTGTTTACCATGAAAATATCGGTTTCTTATATAAAGAATAAGGTCATGGTTTAATAATTATAAAACTCTTATGTTTGTGTATGACAAATATCATTGAAGGGTGTTAGGCTAAAAGTGGAAATATTCGGTTACCATAGTTCTAAGTAGATCGCAAAAGTAAATTACAAAGTCTCTATTCTTTCTCATTTGTAACGGGTTCTCAAACTCCAAAAATGTGAAAATTCTCTTTCTAGCCTTCATGAGACCACCTTAAATCATAGTACAAGCTAATAGGTAATGATGAAATCTCAGTTTAGATTTTTTTGGACATTCCTTCTTTCCTAATTCCTAATTTCTATGACCAGTAATGGTCTTTTGTTTGTATTTTTTCTCATACTCTACTGGGAAATAGAAACGTAATTAATAGCATTTTCCAGTGTGCGTACCACTAATAGCTTATCATCACTCTTATTTATCGATTTCTGGAATAATATCTGAATAATAGGTTCTTAAATTTTTATCAAACATAATAATTGATATAATCTTTTCAAACAATACTAGACAAGTTAAAGAATCCTTCCTTATCTCATAACTTGATAACTACAAGACATATATCAATGTCTTGATTCATTCATGAGCTGTAATATATAACCGCGATGCCGTCATTACAGATAAATAATAGATAATATTTATCAAGGCTAACGAAAGATGAAGTTGATATATCGAGAAAAGCATACATAGTCAGTAGCTGGAGGCATAAATACGCGGGCTGGTGGTGATCTTGGAAGGAGATTTCTGCTCCGAGAGAAGCGCACAATTTATCGTCCTTTGCAGAATCTACCGCTGTCATCTCGTAACTTGGAGGGGCTGTAAATTTTTTAAACAATTGATCATAAACTAAGCATGACGTTTGTCATATGGATTATCTATTGTACATTGCGATTTACATGTTTACAGTCAACGTAAAAATACATAAATTTAAAAGAAAATATGATTTTCATCTCATTTTTTTTTTTTTAGATTAGGTATATATTGTGAAAATAATGGTCAAATACGTCCTAGGGGCTGAGTAAAGAAAAATACTTCATAATATACCTTGAGTCTAAAAAATTATAAGTGTATGTTGTTGTTTTTTTTTTTTTTACCTATACATTTCTATTTCCGATTAGATCAAGGAACAAAATGTAGACATTTTTTTGTTTAATCGATTAATTGATAATAACAACGAAGTAATTTTGTGAAAGTAGAAGTAAATTTGAGGTTATTACAATGACTTAATGACATGTAAAAGAACCACTTACCAGTAGCACTTCAATAAATGTTCTACATTAGAAGGTCTCTGTGCAATCTTTTCGGGGAAGCCTCTAGGGGATTGAGTGTGAAGCACGTTGGGTACTAAACAAAGCAGGTATCTGATTTGGGCCAAAACAGCAACATATGGAACATTAAGATATTTATGGATAAGTTTATTTGTGACATGATAAGGAGCATTGAGGATTTCAGGAAGAATTTTGGATTGTAAGGATTGGGTATGAGAAGAGTTGGAAGGTTTAGTGGAGCCCCAAAGGTCAACTCCGTTTGTCATAATGGGTCTAATTACTGTCAAGTCTTTTGCAATTAATTGGGAGTCTTGAACGCTTGTCTAGTAAATGTTGGAAAACTACTAGCAGTTTATTATTATTAAAGGATACTACAGTACAGGAAGTCGTAGGTTTGCGACGAAGGATAAAGGTTATTTGATGGGACTTATTTGGATTTATTTTAATTCTTCGTTTTTGCGCCATTCAAAAAGATTTGTGATATGAGATTGGAGTGAAAAATTGAACATAAAAAAAAATGAATTGTTTACAGTCATTGCAATTTTTACTTTTAATTTTCCGATAAACTAACCTTAAAATTAATGAAATCAAGGATCTCTCACACATTTGCTTTTTGTCATAATAATAACTGTAAATTTAGTCAATTAAAAATTGATAATGTTAGTTACCAGGTGACTAATTTACTTTATAAATTATATATACCTACAAGTCATCATCGTGACACCATCTCATTTGTCATCGGAACAAAAAAGCTTTTTAGGCTAGTTGGTTTATTTGTTTCTCCTCGAGTCCGTCTTGTTTAAAAACACCTCGACAAAAAAACCCTGCTCGAGACGGCGTTAGAAGAAAACCAGCGCTGGAGACCGAATAACAAATATTTCCACAAGAACGTTGGAGGAGAGGACGAGGCAGTGGAAGTTGAGAGGTACTGAAGAAACAGGAGCAAACATCTCCACAGTTGTTTTCCAACTAAACCTGTCCATTACTGCTCCTACTTCTGCTCTGCCCCGTCTTGAGAATTATATACACGTCTTTACATTATTCTAGAATATATTTTTGGTTATTATCCTATATTTTAAACGGTGTACAATTACTTATATATTTATGTTTTGTTTTTTGTGCCAATTGATGATTTGATAATTGATCAATTATTGGGCAACAAGTAGGGTAAACCAGACAGTTATTGACACCCTTAAGGAAATATTCATATTGTATACAATATCCCTATATATAATATTTCAACCATGATGAAATTTGGAGTCATTTTTCCTTTATTGCTGTACTTCAAGCTAAACAAGAAAGTTCCCACCAAACATTATTCCTGGAATGTGTTTTACATGATAGTAACAATAAACAATGTGAGATCAGTTATTGACACCCTATGGATATCATTTGAAGTACGAACAGAATTGAAAGTACAGTGAAACACCAATCAACCGGATTGGTTTGAACATATATATATATATATATATATATATATATATATATATATATATATATATATATATATATATATATATATGTTTTATAACGTTCAATTGTTTTTTTTAAAAATAGTTTATTAACAGATGTTGTAAGCTGTGGTTCGGAGTTCATGACACATTTAAATTCTCTTTATAAACTAGAACAGTTATGTCACCTAAACGAAAACGTGTTGTATTAACCGTGTCCGAAAAACTGTCTATTGTAGAACTTCTTAGGGAAGGCGAATCTGGAAAAGAATTGGTAGATGAGTTCTCTGAAAAAAAAAAACATTTCCATGAGTCTATCTATAATCTACTGTTTTTTTCTATCAAACAATTATTTCTCCTAAATACTACGTCCTTGCGACGAATATTAAATATCAAAAATATTCTCCATTTAAATTCTTATTTAAATTTAAAAGAAATTTAGAGTTGTATAAAAATAGCAAAATCGTCAATTAAATGTGAGGAAATGCATGAATTCCAATGACTTAATAAGAAATTAACCCTGGTACTATACCCTGGTACGCCACCCCTCTTTTCTGAATTCTTAGATAATTATCGCTAAGCGTGTGGTAAGCGAGTTGAGGGACTTATGGGCTTGAGTGGACATGGAATTAATTGTAAAAGGATAGGTATCTCATTGGAGCCAAATCGGAAGTGATAGATATTATAGATAGATATTGGCACAATTTTATGGCTTAGTGAGTCTACCGACTTACAGTGAAGTGCTAAACCTAAGTTCATTGGTTGTAGTGGTTCCTGTTACTTATAAGTACCGGTTATTTATAAAAACAGAAAAGAAACGTTTTTCCTACAAACGTCACATTAAAAATATGCATGCACATTCTATTGTTACTACTTTTTGTACGGACGTGAGCGTCCTTTCGTTGTGAGAACCAATTTATTCATTTTAATAATGTTATGACCATTTTTATTGCATTTTCTTTTTCTATGAGAATTTTCCCAGAATTGATTTATTATATAATGTTTATTAGTTCTTTTTTAATATTTTTTAAATCTTCCCACAGATATTTATAATTAAACAGCGATTTTTGCATTGGCGTCATATTTATTTTTAACCATGTTAAGAACAGCTCTTATTGAATTCCTTTGCGACATTTGTTGTTAGGAAAATATTCCCCCCAGATGACTCCCACAAAAGATGAACCCTCCCCCAACAGATGCCAAAGAAATAAGAAACTTCAAGGATAAAGTTGACAGTAAACAAGCGAAGGCGGAGGGACCCCCGATGTCGAGTTCTCAACTCTAACCATCCGGCTAATATGGTCTTGTACAGTTGATCGATCAAAGTTCAATAGGTAATTCTGCCTTATGGATATTTCCGTATATGTAGCATTTATTGCAAACCGCCTATCATTTTAACATGATTTCACAGAGACTGGTATATTGCGTATTATTGCATTTATGAACATTTCAAAACCTTAGAAACTCTGCTGACATTTAAGTGTAATTAAATACGCATACATTGGGTTTATGCTACATTCAAAGTAAAAGTTACCTTCTTGACCTTTTAATTATGCCATGCTGGTTTTGTTGTTTTTTAACTGCAATTCATTTAGATATTAACCTCTAATAGTTAATAGTCTTAGATAAAAGGCTAGTTAGATTTTAGTAATTGATAATTTTTTATCTATGTTTTGTACCTAGACTCAAACGAAAAGGAGAATACTCCAACATTAATAAGACATGCGTTCAAAGCTCCTATTCGATTACAAAAGATTTATTTACATAACAGTCATTAAACTCATTTGGACGTACGTAGTTGAGCTTCAAAGCTTTACTAGACCTCCCAATTCTTCTCTTATCCAATCCTTAGATTCCAAAATTCTTTTAATTTTCTTTTTGTTAACTATTTATTAATATTTAAAACTGTACATTATATGCAACAAGTAAATTTGAGGAATATGATTACAATGACACTATAACATGTAAAGAATCACTCAATATTCAATAAATTTTCTACATTAGGAGGTCTCTTGACCATCTTCTTGTAGGAAGTCTCTCGGGGATTGGGGGTGAGGCAGGTTGGGAGACTTGTGGATTCGAGTAGGTATGGAGTTTGCTATGTAAGGGAATTTATCTGGTTTGGGCCTAATCGGCAACGTATGGAACATTCAGATCTTTATGGATAAGTTTGTTTGGGACATAATAAGGAGCATTATGGGTTTCATGAAGGATTTTGGTCTGTAAGGATCGGATACGAGAAGAATTGGAAGATTTATGAGTCTAATTATTGTCATGTAAGTAAGTTTTTTGTAATTTATTGGGAACTTTGAACGCTCGTCTAATGAAAGTTGGAGTAGTATTTGTCAAAAGTTTTCATTGTTGATAAAAAAATGATAGTAAAAATATACTCTTGTAACAAGTTTCAGTCAATGTATAGTAGTTGAAAAATGTCATGAGAATAACATATTTTTTTATTTTATTTTTTTTTTACCGGAGAAAAAAACTTTTCTCTTACTAGGAAAAATAAGAGATCATAGATATGCCTATCTAAGATCTACTGCTTCTAATAAGGAAACTGTCGCAAAATTTTTGATCCGAGCAACAGCAACAGAGCGTGTGAAAATGTTAGATTTTTAGTGTGAAAAAAACGTTACACATTTTAAGAGTGAAAAAAAAACGTCGCATAAGAAACTTGTATACACCCAGCAAAAGAAACATCCATGACAGTATTTTCCTTTTCATTAATTTGAAGTTCGATCATATTTAAGAGTTTATTACAAAATTTAGTGTAGCTGGAATGAGTTGAAGGATAGTTAGGATAAACTTTGTTCCGGTCCAATGTTCTTAATTATATTAAGCTTTCAATAAATCTTAAGATCCATACAGTATGAAGAATATTAGAGAATAAAAATAATCGTTTAAGATTTTTTTCTTCGATTTTTTAATCAGGGAGTAAAACCTATATATCATAATTATATGTTTAGAAATCACAAAACTACCAACAACGTCAGCGCTATCTATCGGTTCCTAGGAACTAGGAACGACAATTTGTGGAATCGAAAACGGACATTTGGAACCAACGCATTCCTTACATCTATCTCTAACACAAATTACAGGTATTGTATATCCAAGTTGTTGATTATTAGGGATTAACGTCCTTATGTACTCCAACTGGAGCAGCAATGATGGGTTATCCTACAGGTTACCAACCTATTCTAACCTAGGTAGGAAGGCCAAGATTCATTTCGTGGGTCCGCCACAAAATAAATTTTAACCCGCCCAGGTGGGATCCGAATATACGAAGTTCACTACCGAGCTCGCTGAGCCCCTTACTCCAATTCAATCGGTCATCGAGTCCCCATATCCAAGTTATTTAATTATATATCGTGATGTTTTTATAAGTCCCTTGATAGCAGCGAAAATTTCTATTGTATGATTCTCATTGTTTGTTTTTTTATATTATTATTAAGATGAGAGTTTTCCCAAGGCACTTTCCATAATTAAGCCTCTCACTTTTCATTTTTCAAATTTTTTTTTTCCCGTCTGTCGCAAGTCAGCTGCTGACAAAGGATCCGTCGCAGGCCCGTGAACCCTTTGTCCCGTAGCGAAAGGTACGAGTATATTAGGGAAGGAGGGAGAGCATTGTCTGCCCAAGGTGGGGCAGTTTTTGCAATTAGTCTGAATAAAGCATGACACGCAAGACACATCAAACAGG
Source organism: Euschistus heros (assembly GCA_003667255.2). Classification (NCBI taxonomy): domain Eukaryota; kingdom Metazoa; phylum Arthropoda; class Insecta; order Hemiptera; family Pentatomidae; genus Euschistus; species Euschistus heros. The sequence goes on along the minus strand of RCWM02000611.1, from coordinate 168,018 downwards.
CGCTAATGAAAGGCGGACATAGGCTGCGGACTTTATACTTGGCTGTCAGCACGCCCGCAGATCTGGTTGCCATTTTATTTATAGCTTGCTATCTCTCCCCCTGCCACATATATCTGCCCAGCCGATGCGTACATGTATACTGTTGTAACTGATTTATGTCCCTAATCGATTAATGCCTCCCCGAGTGAATGCATCGATAATGTGCATGATTACAGGTCTTTGCTGAACTGCTTTAGTTACTAAACTGTGTAATTATTTTGTAATCGTTTAAGTAAAATTCTCAGCTTTTATTATTTCATCAAAATCTCATCAAATATCCTTTACACTTCATAGTTTACCTATACGACTTCCTGTTCTACAGTATCCTTTAATAATATCCCACAAATTACTATAATATCCACAGTTACTGTAAAAACTTTCCACTTATTTACTTTATGTATATATTTTAATGTAAATTTAATGTATATATTTATGTATATAAACACGTTTCGTACTAAAAGAAGTTTAAACTCGGTAAATAAGAACAGAAAGCATATTGATTTGTGTCAGAAATTCACCTAGTGTTTTTAAAGAGTATACGCTTATAGTTAAGACAAATGAGTAGAGTGTCCACATTATGAATATATCCAAATCAAAATTAAGAATATGAGTATTCGTGTATAGAAGAATTTCGTGACATATGTCAGATCCAACGAAATGCTCCGGTTTTTTTTTTTTTTTTTTTTTTTTTTTTTTTTTATTTGTAAGCAGGGCCATGCCCTATACAAAGAAGTTCGGCTATATATTGTGTACAATGAAATAAGATACAAACATTAATACAACTACAAATATTATGCACATTATCATACTCATCTAATAATAATTTAAATAATATACAAAGCACTTTGAATAAACTAAGAATTAAATACAACTAATAAAAATTAAATACATATTTTTCTATCTAAATAATAAAAAATACCTAATAAAATAATTAACACTTTTTTTTATGTCCTTTATAAACCTTTAAACTTTATCAAAGATCATATTAAACTACTAATTTCAAGTATATATAAATATATGTCATATCTCAGGCAAATAGGTATATACATGATACTGATATTTTACAGTTAAATCTACTATATCTCAGTGAAAAAATTTCTGATTTTCATTATATTTATAATAAAATATGCCAGTTTTTTTGCTTCTATTTCATTTTGTGGATTAAGTATTTGAAAACTGTCATTTGAATCAATGCTAGGGTAATAAGTGTTACGCAGGCCATTATAAATTGGGCAAGTGTAAAGAATATGTCCGAGGTCTTCATTAGTTTTCATATTACAAACCATACAGATTTCTTGAGGATTAATTTGTGTGATTTTATCTGGAGTTGTTATTTTATTATATGTTTTCCTGTAGTTCTTAACTGTGCAATAATTCTAGTGAAAATAATATTTATTCGTATATTAATGTAAACAGGGATTGAACCGGTTGGATTAATGCTATTGTAGAATGTGCTAAAATTCGACTGCTGGCTAGAGGATAGATCCGAATTAAATAAATAAATTTTGTATTTTTCTAATACAGTTTGACTTTTTTCTTTGAGTTTAACTATATTTGATTCGAAAACTATTCCCCCTTCTCCGATTTTATCCAGTAAATGTTTTATTTGTAAACACCAATTATACTTAAAATTAGCATTCCTACTTGAAGACAGCTTGACTAAGTTATAAAAACACAACTTTGGAAGCCTATCATCACTCATTTGGACTATGGTTCTTAAATAATTTAAAGCTATTTTAAGAGCCAGCCAACTAGCATGAATAGAGCCAGTCTCAAGCCTCACAAGCCAATTTGGTGTAGATCTCGATAAACAGAATAACTTTTTATAGAAATTAGTGTTTATCTTCTCTAATTCCTCTAAATACCTCAAACCCCAAATATTTACGGCGTATGTGATTGTACTGTCAATTATTGCTCCCTTAAGCTTGCCCCGGACTGACTGTGCTCGAATTCTTGCTCCCCTACATGTATCTAATACCGCTCCTATTGCTGCATTTCCACGAGAAACAGAATTTTTTGTTTGTTTTAAGAATAAACCAGATCGCGAAAACAGTACACCCAAATAATTAAATTCATTAACAAATTTTACAATGTTCCCTTTAATTATTATTGTTTTTTTTTTTTTTTTTTCCTTTTTCGGTCTTCCATTGTAAAATTTTAGGATTTTAGTTTTTTTTTTCAAAATTCATCTTAAGGCCATTAGCCAGGCAGTAATCGTCGAAGACATTTAACTTCTCTTGTATATCAGTGTTGCAATGACCAAACAGAACTACGTCATCTGCATAAAGAAGTAGGATCAAATCTGTTTTTTTCATTAATTGGGATACCAGTGATCCCTTTAGATCTGAAAAATTCCTCGATATCACACAAAAATAAATTGAATAGCGCCGGACTCAAGGATTCCCCTTGCAACAGGCCTTCTGTAATAGCAATGTCATTGGTAAATGTACCATGGTCACCTTTTATTTTCATGTTAGCTCGACTATAGAGTGATATGAGTAATCCTTTACCACTAACCCCTATTTTAAATAATTTCAACCATAGTAAATTGTGTGTCACAGAGTCAAAAGCTCTCTGCAAATCTATGAATGCAACGTACAAATACTTTTTTTGTGTCAGATAATTTTGTATTATACAATTTAAAATGAAAATATTGTCCATGCAACCGCGCCTATTTCGGAACCCTGCTTGGCATTCTGGTATAATCCCTATATCATCTGACCAGATCGTAAGCCTATTTAACAATATTATTGTAAATATCTTTAATATACAGTTGGTTAAAGCAATACCTCGATAATTATTTTGTAATGATTTATCACCCTTCTTGTAAAGCATTATAGTTATTATATGCGTCCAAGCCTGAGGAATATATTCAGTTAACAATATTCTATTAAAGAGAACCTCAAGATATAACAACCAATTCGGAGGAAACGATTTGTAGACTTCATACGGAATCATGCTCCGGTTTAATCGAATACATTACTACTACTTACTTACTTAACCCCATATGGACATACGCCACACAAATATACGGGACTGCAAAAAATACACACCTTAAAAAAAATACAAATATTCCAATCAAAATTACTCAGATAATCACGAAATCACCTTGGTACGTTTCAAACCACACACTTCACACTGATTTAGAAATACCCACAGTAAAGGAACATTACATGACCTTTAAGACGTTTCATGACAGACTTCATGGACATAACAACATACTCATTAATGACATGGCCACGACTGACAAAGCTGGATGAGAGATTTGTTCAAATTTTTAACCCATGCCAGGAGGAGGTACTATCGAGTGCTAGTCTCCCACACGCATACAAGGCCTGTAGTATTCAATTTCACATCACATTCACTGATTGTTACCCTAATAACAGGTGTGAATTAAAATCTGAAAGGATCTCAATGATCTACTAGTTTCAAAAGTTTTAAGAATTATATAAAAACAATTTTTATAATATTCAAGATCATATCTAAAATAAAAATATTTTTTTATTTTATTATTTTTTTTTTTTTACGTGAGTGGGGGAGTATTTACGAATTGACGGGGGACTTATTATTATGATATTTTTTATTGTTATAGTTTGTTTATAGACTTTATCATTGATTTTGGTGCTTCAAATAAACAAACTCTAGGTATCAACTACAATCTTAACGAACAATCTATAATTTCTCTTTGGTTGGCCTTCAATGCAAATTGGGAGAAACGTGAACTTAATTAGGCTCAATTCTTATGACTCTCAAATTAACATTCCTGTGAAAAATATAGAAAACGTATATTAAGACTGCAAACTCATCAACACAAACGCTTAGCCTTCTTACATATGCTCCATTTTTCTTCAGTCATACAACTTTACTTAGACTTGAATATTTCAACAATCAGTCGATACGAGGGCGAAGCCATTCAATAATATTAACCATTGTCATTATATGTATTCCTGGAAAGGGAACAGACGCAGATGAGAGATCTATTATCGTAATTTCTCAATTAGATCAGTTTTTAGATATTCTGCATATTCTTCTTTATGTTTATATGATGATAATGATATCAGACAATAGTAAAGAATTAAGCAATTAAAAATTAATTCAGGAATTGTCGCAGACATTTCACTGATTGCTAATTATGCTTATACTGTTTATTAAAGTATGCTTATACTTTTTTTTTTTTTTTTTTTTTTTTTTTAATCGATCTAAAAATATACTTCCCTTATAAACAGGAAAAGAAGAAATACCCCCTTGAACCTTTAGATGACACCTCACCTGCAGATCCATCTGCCGAACAGATGTTCCCGGCTAGACCCGGTTATTATTTCAGTTGGTATCTGTACCACTTCCCAACCACATGGTTGCCTCATCTTTATAAATTACCCATTGTTACAAACGCTCACGTGGTAATTGTGGGTAATTAGGTTCTAGTAATTATAGCCGATGGGATCCTGTACATATTTTGTTGGACATGGAGAATACTAATAACGTAACAATGCTGGTGAAAATGGGTCTAGCTTGGTATATGTATTATATTAGGTATAGAAAGAAATTCGGGATTATGTGAACTCTTCCACAAAACAGAATAGAAGAAAAAGGTGGTAATGAGGTAAGGTCTTCTTCATGAAAATACGTTGCTTCTCCATAGAAAAATTAACTAAGAACTACGACTAATAAAATTAACTTATATCCCTTTTTATCCTGATCTACCTATCTATTTTACAAGTTTATTATCTGTTTTACCTGTCTATCTATCTATTTTACAAGAAAAATTATTTTTATAACTAACCACATTATAATATATATACATATATATATAATTAATCATGATCTATATCTAGTACACTAAGAAATCCGTTTTCATAAATATTTTAATTTTATTTTCAAATATAGAAGACTTACTCCATTGTACATTGATACCGATACAATACTTCACTAAATAATTCACCTAAAGTCATCTTTTGCTTAAAGATTGTTCTGGATCCCAAAATATGAAGAGGAAACACCTAACCTCGAACTAAAGACTTACGTTCCCACTACGCTGACGACAATCCACATTAAAACTTTGACAGAAACTTGCTACTTACTCTTACTTACTTAAAACCTTTTGGACTTACTAATAGAAACTCAATATCATTTAAAATGTTCAATAACGTTTATAACTTAATAAGCTATAAAGTAATAAGTCAATCATATAACTTTAATTAGGCAAAGCTGCAAAACTTGAAAAAAATTATATTTTTACTTTTGTTATACATAGGTGTCAAGGGAAAATATCAGTTTAAAAACCAGAAGCAATTAAATGTTAGAATATGTGTAAGAATTTTAAGTAAAAAAATAAGATGGCTTCGGGGAGTTCTAAAATGAAACTTATATTAGAGTGTTACCAACGAGTAGTTGAACATAGTCACGTTATTAGTTTTATGAACCCAAACAGTTTGTTTACATCTATTTTGTTTTATACAGTTGCAAATATTTCAATTAACTATATACTATATATTAATTAACAAAATTTACTTCAATCAAGAAAATTGGTATTTCAGAGTGAAACAGAGCTAGAGTGGGTCAGAATGATACATTTTCGAGTGTGAAACATTAACGAGTATTATTAATTAAAAAAAATACTCAAAAGACACCTTGCTTAATTAAGAAGATGTAGTTACAATGTTTTAAAAAAAAATTTCATGGTTTATTATTATAGCAATGGATGGATTTAATTAATTTAAAGCTTCAATGACACCTATGTTTTAAAAATATTGAAAAGAGATATGTATATAAAACCATCCAATCATTTGTCAAACGTCTGTTTCTTTCACTTTTTACTACCTGAGTTAAACAGTTTACTGTACATCCTGTTGTTATCCCTCCGCAATCTGTCCCTTCGAAACCATTCCCTGAGGATCATTCGGAGATAAAGAAGTTGAGAACAATAGGTTATCCGATTTGGTAGGAGAAACAGACCTAGCTACGGGGAACAGACCTTGAGTTAAGGAACCTGGTTATCGTGTTGCCCCGGGGGTAGTTCCGACCCTCTCCTCATTGATTGAGAAGTTTTTTGCTAAAAGAGGGTAGGCCGTTGAAAGGGGCTCTCCTACATTCGGCTGTTTTCTGCGGCTTCATTTACTTCCCTTCGGATCACAAGAGCAAGATGTATTGCTAAACATTACTCTTATGTGAACGATCGATTTTAAATTCGAGCATTGAAAGTATAAAAATTTGCAACTACTATTTTTATTTTCTGCTTTTTAGAAAATGCTTCCCGTATCCAATCCTTGCTATCTAAAATTGCATAAAGGCCATGAAATTTTGTATTTGGCCTGATATTAATAAAATCTATTTGGATATAGTTAACCTTTGAGGCCCCACTAAACCATCCATTGTTTATTGTATCTTACTCTTAATATCCAATATCCTTCTTAAAATCCTCAATGTGAAATTTATGATTAATTGGAGGCTCCACTAAGCCATCCAATTCAGCTCTTATCGTATCCTGACATTCCGAAATCCTTCGTAAAATCCTCTATGCTCCTTATTATGTTTCACACGAACTAATCCATAAAGATCTTATGGAACAATGTTGCTGAATTAGTCCGAACCAGTTACTTATCCTTCCATGATAAGCTTGATACACACTCGAATCCACTCTTCTCTCAACTTGTTTCCCACTCTATTCCCGATAACCCTTCTAGGTGTCTGAAAAGATGATTACCTTGGGACTTTCTGAGCTTAAGGACTCCATTATGCATTCCGATTCTTCTCACGTCTCATCCTAACAATCCGAAATCCTCAATGCTCCTTATTATTTCACAAATAAAGTTATCCATAAAGATCTTAATGTTTCATATGTTGCTGATTTAGCCCAAACCAAATACCTATACCTTCGTAGTAAACTCCTCACCCACTCAACTCCACTAGTCTTCCAACTTGTTTCCCACTCTCTCCCCGATAACTCTCAGATATGCCTGAAAAGAGGATGGCCTTGGGACGTTGCAGTGTAAAACGTATATAATTGCTACTAATGAGTAGTTCTTTAAAAGTTATTGACATATCTTTGTAATCGTTTTCCACACATTTACTTGATATATGCAGTTGTAAATATGAATAATTAATCAAATAAAAAGATCATAAGAATTAAACGTTTATGTGATAATTTCTTTTTAGAATAAATATTAATTTTTTATTAGTTTAAAGATTTATATTTCGCACAAAATGATAATAATAATACAGCTATTAAAAGGCTGTAATTAACAGAACAGCTTCCGATGCGAAAGGCGATACCCGAGAGCTGAGTGTCGGTACGAATCCTCATTATTCGAGGCAGGACACCGTGAATATATTAAGGATCCCAACCACCCCCCCTAAAATGTTGCCCCTTCTCTTCTGTTTAGATTACTTCATTATTGTTTTGCATTATGTACGCTCCTGTGGGCTCGCTGGTCGTTTGTTAGTATCTCCCGGTCGAGTATTAGCAGCTCTGGATACAATATTAATTGGGGGATAATGTCTACGCGTATCCCGTCGAGTTTCTGGATGCCCCTCCTTCCTTTAATTTAATATTTTACTTGACGGGTTGCAGTAAATTTTTAATATTTTTGACGATAATCCTCATATCTTATAAGTTTGCGTTATTAAATATATGCGACATCTTATTCTGTTTAGGACGGCCTAGCTGTGTAGGTTTTTTTCTAGATCATTCGTTCATCTGATCATCACCAATCAAATCAATGGCTATGTTGACAATCTATGTACAATATCAATAACATTAGCGATTCGTCCAACAACAATCTACATGTTTTAAATAAAAAGCTATTGTTATTGAATTCAGCCCCTTCAGATAAAATTCATTCGCACATTTTCTAAACAACATGGCGATGCAGTTACGTTATTTGGTTAAAAACCTTATAATGAGTCGGCATTACTCGCAAAGTTATCTCAACGAAGAGCTTATAAGCCCGCATGCATATCCGTGCAAGTGGCAGCTGCAGCAGCAATGTGCACCCTCGTATAACTAACTACCTGCGTTTTTTTTTCACTTAAAGAAAGTTAAAAAGAAATGGATAGAAACGATACGGCAGATGATCGCAGTGCACTGGAACAGACCTAGGTTCATAAAAAATTCCCATTGAAGATCTTATATCACATGTAGTTTAAAAAAAATATTTAAAAAATAAAAGCGCTACTATCATTCGTATAACACTAGTTTTTTTATTTAAATCTCCAACTGACAGCTGATATTACGGTATCTATTGAACAACTGAAGTAGGTCAAATAGTTTAGAGGAACGCTGCGTGTTTATTTATTTATTTATTCCCAACAGTTTCTAGAAGCAGTGAAGCTGATTCTTCAGGTCTCACTCTCGTGTAACGCGCTTCTTACTCATTTTATCTAGTCTTCCCAAGAGATTTGTTCGATGGCTGTTCTTTTATCTTTTTTTTTTTTTTTTAATTTCTGTTCCACTGTTACCATATATAAATACAAATTATGTTATTTGATACAACATTTTATTTATAATTACTGTATTAGTTAAAGATAAATTAGTACAACGAGGTATGCATTTTGAATGTTTGTTTCCGCAAATACTCCAACGGTATAGAATTAAAAATAAGTACATAAATCAACCCATTAATATTGCTTTGAGAACGTTTCAAGATTCATGAAGAAACTCTTTAGTAATTAAATCTATTATCGAACCAAAAATTGTTATAATTAATGCTCAATTTCCCCTCAGACCTTGTAAATTTGTTAGTAAAGGAGTGAAGCTAAAAGGTTTCCCGATTGAAACAATGTTAAATTGAAAACTATCGACAGGAAGGCCCTGAAGGGCTGATCCTATAACCGGATAAAGGACCCTTTGATTAAAACGAAATGGTCTTTAAAAGGTTTTCAAAGGACCTTTGATATTTCCTCTTTCTCGCGGGAGACAAAGCCTCTTAGATTTATCAGGGAGTGATAAAGGTGGCTGCGGGCCCTGGCTCAATAGCGAGCGGAATCCATCTTGGCTTGATCCTGAGGTCGCATCTTGATCACCGTCATCGGTTAGCTTGGGAAATGTCTTGTTATCTCCGAAGGTGATAAATCAATGGGAATCAGCTCCCATCAAGTCAAAGAACGTAAACAATCAAGTTAGATAGGATTGTGGATGAAGTGTTACCTGAATCAATGAAATTATTAGTTGTTAAGGTTTCACAGTTATCTTACAGACACAGCAAAAACACAGAGTTAGATTACCGCTCCACGAGAACCATGAACAGTGGAATAATCTTCGCACCGTTTGCCGCCGAACGTATGTTGTAACATTGGACGTTTGGACGTCCATTAGTTGAGCCATTAGAGTCTTTGATATTCGAGTTACTTACATATGACCCCAACTCTTTTATAGAGGTGTAACATCGGTCATTTCATTTTGTTGTTTTTTGAGGGTAAGGATGTAAATAGTCATTTAAAACAACTTAACAGATTTTCACAACTTTTAGGGGTCTTTGTTCAAATTAGACAAAATAATTTTATGTAAATCGGTTAGATTTTTTAAAGTACTAATAACTCCCTCCCTCTCCCAAAAATTATAATAAATTCAAGTCCGTAATAGTTAATTTACTTTCTCCAGACTTTCCAGAACTCCGTCCTTCGGCGAATCGTCCGCGGCACCCGCCTAGAGAGGACCAAAAATACCTAGAGGATGCCTACGATCCCGGCTTTCATCGGTTGCCGGCACGTCAAGTTCTTTGACGGGCTGAGCTACTGCGCCAACCCTCTCTTCAGGGACATAGCCCCGCCTTCCAGGCCTGGGAGGTGGCTAGGTACAATCCTCTTAGCGGACGTACTCGCCGAGGGAAGGGGTTCTGACCATACGAACTGACCCGATGAACACCATAGCCGGCAGTGTTTTCCTCCACACTCGACACGTAGTGGGAGTACCTTCAGTGGACCAAGGACCCTCCAGAGATGGTAGAGTAGAAGTACATCTTAAAATGCCGGAAGGCAAGAAAAGATCATCCTTTCCCCTAATTTCATTGTATGAATAAAATAATAAAAAAAATCGGAGGATTAAAAAAAAAAAAGTGCCATTTACCTTCACATATGGTAGAGGCACCATACTCAGGTTGAAAACTCTAAGTCCATGTAGGTTTGTTAGTTTTAACAATTGAATAATGTGGTTGTGGAGATATGAGTTGTTTTCAAGCAATTTTGAAATGTCTTGATTCATCAGACCGTTGTCTTTTCTTTGCTTTTGGTGTTTTTGGCATTCAACAAGAATGTGTTCTATAGTCAGGTTTACCTGACATTCGTTGCATTTTGGGGGTTGCTTGTCTTACAACAAGTAACTGTGGGCTAATTTTAAATTTCCAGTTCTTAGTCTTGTAAAGATGACTTGTTATTGGTCCTGGTTCTTCTTTCCATGGTAAACAAGTTTGTTATTGCTGTCGATTCTAAGCCATCTTTCATGCCAAACTACGTATATTGATTTGATGTTTTAAGAATGATTTGAGATCTGGTAAAGGCGCAGGGATTAAGGGAAATGGGAAGATGGAACACGCTTCTTTAGCTACTAAATCCGCTTAAGATTATAAAACTAAGATAGTAAAAGTATTTATTTGATTACTGTTTTAGGTGCCGTGTACAACAACTCGGGCTAGAGGCACCACTACATAACTTCTAGATTAGTCGATACAAGTTGTTTTCTTTGAGTACGGTAAACAGTTTTTTCAAGTTTTCGGGTTTTAAAGCTTCGCAGTATCTTTGAAGATGCAACGAAGTCCTGTAAGATAAAAGCTGTGTGCAATCCTTGATAATGTGCTCCGTTGTAAGGAGGCAGTTACAGGTGCTGCATTCTGGTGGAGGATTGCCTTCAATTAGATGGCGATGTGTCAACTTACTGTGCCCGATTCTGAGTCTCGTTATTATTGTTTGTTCTCTCCTGTTTAATGGGAGAGGTGTTGACGGAATAAAGCTTTCATAAATCCTTTTTAGTTTATTAGTATCAGGTGTTTTTGCCCAGATGTTAATCCATGCTTCTCTGCACAGGTTAAATATATATTTATGATAGTCGTAGAGAGTGACATTGATATTTGGAAAAGGGAACATGGTCCTTGCTTCCTTTGCACTTATGTCTGCCAATTCATTCCCTTCTATATTGGTGTGACTAGGGACCCAAAGAAATGTAATGTTCCTCGCCTATTGGCTAAGATCAAAGTGTGGATAGTAAAAGTAAAGAATTAGATATAGTTTTTGTTACTATTTTATTTTTATTTTTACAGGATTATGCGAAAATATCACATCCCGGTCCCCAATACGCCTTCCCTCCAATATCTCCTGTCAAAACTGTCTTCCTCAGTCAGCCCTCTAGCCGCCATTTCTTCTCTGACCTCTTCTATCCACTGTTTCCGAGGCCTTCCGCGTCTTCTTCTCTTCTCAGGACAGTATTTAAGTGCTCGAAGGAATATCACATCCCGGTCCCCAATACGCCTTCCCTCCAATATCTCCTGTCAAAAAAGAATGTCTTCCTCAGTCAGCCCTCTAGCCGCCATTTCTTCTCTGACCTCTTCTATCCACTGTTTCCGAGGCCTTCCGCGTCTTCTTCTCTTCTCAGGACAGTATTTAAGTGCTCGAAGGGGCCATCGTGTCTCATTCATTCTCATGACGTGTCCAAACCATAGCAATCTTCTTTCACTGATGTTATTGAGAATGTTGATTTTAGCTCCTACCCGATTTCTTATAATTTCATTTGGGACCTTCTGTAACCTGGATATGGCGCAACTTCTTCTCCAGAAATCCATTTCTAGGGCCAGTAATTTATTTGCATTTTGTTTTGTCACCGCCCATGATTCTGAGCCATATAAAGTTGTGCCGATCAAGAAGGAGTGGTATATCCTCTTTTTGGTTTCTAGGGAGACCTTCTTATTCCACAATACACCGTTAAGGAGACCTATTATTTTTTAACCTCGAGTGATTTTGTTCTGTATATCCTTTTGGACTGTGCCGAAGCTGTCTATCGTCACTCCAAGATACTTAAAAGCAGTACTTTGTGGAATCGTCCATCCTTCTATGCACAAAGATGAATGAGGGAAATTGCATGCCATATACTCGGTTTTTTCAGTATTATTTATTTCCAGGCCCCACTTTTTATACTCTTCGAGGAGTCTCCTCATCATAAATTCCATATCATATTCATCTGCTGATAAGACAACCTGATCATCCGCAAACTGTAGCGTAAACAGTTTATCACTTCCTACCTCAATTCCCATCCCTCGGCATCTCTGTTTCCAGGATTTTAGTACCTGTTCAACATACCTTATAAAGGGAAACCTTGTTACTATTACTTTTTCATATTGAAATCCAAAAAAAAAAAAAAAATCATATCTACATAGTGGCAAACTTTTCAAAATTTAAGATATATTTTTGATTTATAAAACCATTGATTTTTCCAAATCATTGAGAAACAAGCCTATATTTATTAAATAATAATAATTTATTAATCTAAATAAATTCAATGAAATATGAATCTATTTATTATGAATCTAATCTATAAGAATAATTAGAACCATATATTTTATAATTATTTGTCTCCGGCAGTTTTTATGTATATTACATAATAATTTATAAACGTTTAGTTTTAAGAAACTTTTCTGTCGAATGATGTGGAAGACAAATGATTTGTTTTTCTATCAGTTACCATGACCAGGAATCGATTTGTGAAAAATTGTATTTATTTGTTGTTCTGATTTATCTGGATTGATATATTGGTTTCCGATAGCTAATTTAAGCTGACGTTTTGTGGTAGCACTGCGGCACGTTCCCGGCAGAAGCAGCGTTGATTTGAAAACAGCCTCTAAAGGTTGTTTTTATTTTTATTTATTTTGTTTGGCTCTGTTTTGTTAATATAGCATTGAAATTATATTTTTTTTATAAATATCCTTTGGCCAGACTGTTTACCAAATATTGGTTGAAAAAACCAATCTTTTTCAAAATTATTTATATTTCATTTTTAGTCTTATGATACGCTTAATGTTCCGTATTTATAAATATGTATATAAACAAACTTTGTTAATAAAAAAAATAAAAATAAACATACAGGTAAATAAAACTGAAATTTAAATATATATATTGTAACAAAAGGTTTTGGGGTCATGTTGACGTGACTACTTAAGAGTTAATGAGGGTCTTTGTAGTGGCTAGATTATATTTCAGGATCGTTGGCTGGAGGGCAGAAAATAAAACAAATTAACATTTTTGATTTAGCTTATTAACAGCTGCTCTAGTTTTTATGATACGTCAGTGAGTTTGATCCGAATAAATAATTTTATTTCTATAATTCAAGTTATGAATTTGAATACTAAAAATTGTATGAAAATTATTAGGAAGGTAATGTGTGTATTTATATATGTTTTATAGCGATTTCTTTCCTCTTCTAGTGCCTAAAATCCAAAATCCTGATGTCACTAGTAAACAGATCCACAGTGACCTAAATGTCCTCATACTGTTTGGCTGAGTAAATACTCATACGATTTGGCTGACATTAAATACCTATCATTTTATAAAAAACTATAGGACATCTAAAATCCATTAGTTTCTCAACTTGCTTCCCACTTGAACCTCGATAAACCTTTAGATGTGTCAGAAAAGAAAATGGTCTCAGAACCTTTATAGGAGTCCTACTAAAAACAAATTTTCATCGGAATCCCACCAGTAGTTAGTTATATGAGATGTTCTTGCCGTATCATTAGATAAGTAATTCAATTAATTCAAATTCAATAGAAGTATTCTTATCCAGTGTAAATTTCTACATAAAACTCTCTCTCTCTCTCTCTCTCTCTCTCTCTCTCTCTCTCTCTCTCTCTCTCTCTCTCTCTCTCTCTCTCTCTCTCTCTCTCTCTCTCTCTCTCTCTCTCTCTCTCTCTCTCTCTCTCTCTCTCTCTCTCTCTCTCTCTCTCTCTCTCAAACTCTCTAAGATTATTCTCTCTCTCTCTCCCCATTTATTTTATTTTTAACTTAGGTTTCTCTATGTATCTTCTCCTTATTTATTTATTTATTTTTTTTTTAGATTATTTGTATAGAACTATTATTATTTTTTTTAATATAAAATATTATATTATAGTAATCCTTATGTCCTTATACTCTTTTCCTATCAAGGCCTAATAATAAATAAATTAAATAAAAAATCCGATCATTAAATCTCTCACTCCCTTTTAAATTTGTTTTTAATAAAATCGGTAAAATTCCGTGTGGTTTCCGAGTTCTCTGAAGAGATCATCGAGTAACAGTGATTCTGACAATGCTGACTTTTCAGATTTGTGTTTTTAAAGGTTTCGCTAGAGGATTTTGGATGTGTTAGTTTCTCTGGGTTTTCTATATTACAAATAATAAGCTACTAAAATAAATTATTGTTTTATTATTATTAGTTTGGGTTTAATATTTGCATGTACTTTCTGCTCGTACTTGTGAATCAATAATATGCTCATTTATTAGGCTGAAATAAAACGAAATCTATAAATCGAGGTGTTTATATTTTTTAAGCAGCTTATTTTGGAAATAGTTACTTAGGAAGAGTTATTTCAAATCTTTCCGCTAACAAGGTTTCCTGGATCCGAAAGAGCAGTGAAGAGAAACCGGAGGCAATTTGTCCTCTTGATGAATCGCCTCGAGTTGAAGTCATTACTCTCGACTCGCCAGTCTCAGCGCCATCGGATATCTTTATTTCGGGGCTTATGTTGTACGAGGCCTTCGATAAAATACAATAACAATACATTGTATACGCTTTATATTAATAGAATTAATTTATCGTATCTCTTTAGCTCAATCTCTCACTTTATTATTAGAGATGGATCGACTAATCGGCTTTTTTAGTAGTCAGCTATTTCAGTTCCTTCTTATTTCTGTACAATGCAAATAGGGTAATTGAAATGAAATCTTGACCTTCGTTGGTAATTATTTTTAATTTAGATTCATCCTTACAGTTTGGTATTGAATCCAGAAATAGATACTCTTTTTATATTAACAAAAATAAATGTAATAACTTCTACTGTAATGGTTTGAATGAAAAAAGTAACGTTTTAAACACCTATTTTTAAGTGCAGGGACTTTTTATGACACACTCTAGCTTTGTCGGTGTTACTCGGATCGAATATTTGCTAACAGTTTACTTACCAGAAAATTAAATGGAGAATATTTTTATTTTTTTATATAACATTTTTCACTAGGGCTTAACGTTTAGGAGCTACATTGTTTAAGATAAAAAAAAGTCAGGTTTGAAACTTCTACTTTCTCTCATTTTTATTTATTACGAATAAGGAGTAATTCTTGATATAATTTAACTAAAAATTTAAGTAATTCGATCCTTGTAATTCTAAAATGTAAATTGGGAAAAACAGTGGATTATTGATAGACATATCCATGATTTACTGTTTTTCCGAGTCATTGATAATTTTTTTATTGTAAATTATTTTTAGATTCATAGTTGAAACCTTAACTATGAATTTAAAAATAATTAGAAAAAATTTGATTGTGTCATTAGTAAAATATTATATTATATTAATTCTTGGTTAGAATTAAGAACCCTTCCTTTGCAGTCCTGCTCCTGATGTCATTCGATTTCTAATTGTTTCATGTATGTATATCTCCAGTTTGGGGAACTGTCCCTCACTGAAAGGAAACTAGCTGCATGTAACCGCACGGCTAAAAAGCAATAAACAACCCAAATTCTAACTGAAGCAATAAATGACTAGTCGGCTAAAGTCATGGTAGGCCTATCTCTAATCACAGTGCATAGCTTAAAATAAATTTTAAATATTTGTCGGATTCATTTAAATTGAAGCTATAAAAAAAAAAGAAGTAAAGGTTAGTTGATCCATAATAAATTAAAAAAAAAAAATTGTTCCACAGAAGTCGGTAAGTGGGGCGGATAAGGATCAAAATATTCAAATGTTTTATTTAAAAAAGTAATATTTCTTAAAGCATTTAAATTCGCTATCTTTGGGTATGAAAGAATAACAAATATTTTACACAGCTAAAATAATTACAAACGCCTGGTTTATTCTTTAATTTGTTGGTGGTACTGATTTGTAAAGAAATGGAGAAGGGGAGAAGATTAAACATAATAGTCTTTGGCACGGGATGGCCTACCCTGGTATCATTTTCCGCTTATCAATCAAACCTAATAGTTCCATCTTTTTTAAAAATTAATTTTGTATTTACATTAGATTTAAATTTTATATCTTATTCTGGAAGAATTAGTAGCAAGCGTATTTAATCTTCAAGCACTTAAGCTTTCTCAGCCTCTGCAGTACCGGTTTAAATCATGCCAGATCAGGTTGACATTTATTTCATGGAAGCCCAACGGAACGAATCTTAGTCTTCATAACCGTCTAGAATAGGTTGGTAACTTGTAGGATTACCCGCCATTCCTTCCCTAGTTGATGTTCATAGCTTATTTGAAGTCTTGGAGCCGTTGTTTTACCAGTTTTTCACCGTTGTGTGTTGTAATATATAATGGAAAATGACCTTCACATTTCTTTATTATGTTGTACTAAAATATATGGCATAGGTTTTCCTTCTTAAGGAATCTTGGAGAAGGAAGGGTCTCGAAAAACTAAAATGCCTGTAGGAAACACCAAATTGTAGCAAAATAAATAGGAATAAAATAAGATGGCCAGGGCTTATACAAATAATAGAAAATGGCAAGATCCGTAAAATAATGATGGAAGACACTCGGGTAAATGAAGAAGAAAACATTGGCCTAAACTTGGTTAGCTGAAAGATGTGGAGGACGACCTTTGGTCTTAAGGTATTGTAGGATGAAGAGGATCTATGTGGAGGAGGCCATGGTTAGTCTTCATAACCGTCTAGAATAGGTTGGTAACTTGTAGGATTACCCGCCATTCCTTCCCTAGTTGATGTTCATAGCTTATTTGAAGTCTTGGAGCCGTTGTTTTACCAGTTTTACCGTTGTTGTAATATATAATGGAAAATGACCTTCACATTTCTTTATTATGTTGTACTAAAATATATGGCATAGGTTTTCCTTCTTAAAGGAATCTTGGAGAAGGAAGGGTCTCGAAAAACTAAAATGCCTGTAGGAAACACCAAATTGTAGCAAAATAAATAGGAATAAAATAAGATGGCCAGGGCTTATACAAATAATAGAAAATGGTAAATCCGTAAAATAATGATGGAAGACACTCGGGTAAATGAAGAAGAAAACATTGGCCTAAACTTGGTTAGCTGAAAGATGTGGAGGACGACCTTTGGTCTTAAGGTATTGTAGGATGAAGAGGATCTATGTGGAGGAGGCCATGGTTCTTATTGACACCATGGCACCATCAGATGATGATTGGTTTATCTTTATTGATTTAAATAAAAATTAAAAGATCAGCAGATTGCATTGTGGATATATAATTATGAAAGGCTTATCGAGCATGATGAAGAATACCTTTCGATAACTCTTCAAGTTCTAGCTTTTGTCAAGAGACGAGAGCAGATCCAGCTTTCAGATCCTTTTCTGTTGGCTTCGTGTGTTCTCAGTCTCGTATTGTGTACCTGGTAATATTTGGCTCGGTACTCGTAATATTATATGAAATCATTCATATAGAATCCTTAGTTAATTGCTAACTATTTGTTTTACGTAAGTGAGTAAAGTTGTGTAAATAACATAAAAAGGAAGGAGTCTTTGTTACACACTAATAATTCTATATTATAATGTCTGAGGTTTTTTTGTTTTTACGGACCGTTTTTGCAGTACTGAAAATCTTATAAAAGTAATTCAAGACCGGTTGAAGTAAGTAGAAGTAGCAAGTTCGGCTTGTCTTATGCTTGTTTGGATGATCAGTTTACGATTTAAGAACTTCTGGTTTAAACTTCAGCATTTTTTTTTTTTTTATGTGTTAAGCTTCCATGTCATTCTCCTATTAAATACCTGTCTGTGGTAGTAGAGCACTCTTTATCTTAAAAATATTTATTGAATCTTCTATACTTTGTCTGTTCCTAGTTCTAAATCATCAGCAGCACACAAAATGCAACTTCTACATACTCGTTATCATCTGTAGGTTTTTACAGTGTTTTAGACAATATTCCACACTTCTGGTCGGTACACATCTGTATAAAATTAGATGATTGTTTATTTTTTAAATAAAGAAACTCGACTCGATTTCCTTGAATCTTTTTCGGAGTAAGTTAAACGGCGAGAAGAGTTGATACCGCAATAGAGGACTCCAGGCCACCAGCTTGGATCGATGTGAGTACAAGGCCAGGTTGTGGGGGTTGATGGCACTTGAAAAATTTATTGTAATAATCTTGTATAGTTTATATAATATTATTGAAAATTGACTATATTAAACAATAAGATATAATTATTATAAATTTGCAAATAACTGATTTATTTATAGGTAATGAAATACATATAGGACTACTAAATATCTCTTCCCGCGTGTTGTGATTTTAATTACCCCCTTGAATATAATACGATTTATTATAAATTATAAAAAATAGCATCATACTTCTTTGATCATTATTTTTGGTTGCAAAGAATTAAACTTGTATTGTAAGATGACGGGACGAAATTTTCATTAGCCCAAATTATTTTTCCTTTTTTTTCAAGTTTTAATACTTGGATATTTTTAATTTTGCGAGCCCTCAATTCAACCCTTCTGCAATAACCTGGTTTTGTTCAGTTAATATTTGCTGTTGGAGGAGAAGGGGGTAAGGGTCTATTTAATAACTTCTGTCCCCGAGTGTTATTTCACGATTGGTAGTCCGAGATTCTCGATCGCAAATATTACCTTAGGTAGAGCCCTTCCTTGTGTATTGCAATACTTTTTTTTATTTTTCAAGATTATGATTTATTAACTTTATGAGTCCCTTCATTTATATTACAAGAAAAGCAAATTAAAAAAATTTCTGATCCGTTATCGATGCAATTTAAGTATTACTTTCAGGTACGCATGATGATATAGAAGGATCAATCCTAATTTAAGTATTTTTAGGAATTTATTAGGTACATAATTAATCGTTATACCTAACATTATAATGCCCCAAATTAAAGTAAATATGTATATTCAAAATTTATATGCTGTTAATTTTATTTTATGACCATTTAATGTATAAAAATTGTTTAATATGTTTGTTGTATTAGTTGACAGCCTTTTTCATCCCCTAACGCATTATACGTGGATTTGGCTAATCCGCTGTTCATCTTTCACCTGATTACCCGGACAATGCTCATTTGCCTCTATATTTTCACAGTTTTTATTCCTTTGTCATTATCTTTCTTGAAAGGTCCTGCCCTTTCTACCGGTATCCCATTCATCTTCTTCTCATGGTTTCGTCTGTTAGCCTTTCCTTCATTCACATCTTTCTACATCCTTCTTTCCCAATGCCTCTCAGGTGGACGATAAAGAAAGATTAAATTTAGGCAATTAAACATAAAGAAGTGTTTTTTTTTTTGTTTTTTTTTTCTTTCTGTCATTACTGACTGATTGTAATGACATGCTGGTGCTTGGAAATGGTATTTACATTCTTCCAGAAGTCCCCCATTGTCATAGTGTAAATAACAATTACCTATAATTATAAAACCAGCTTTTTAAAAAAAAAAAAAATAACCTTCTGTGATGTTAATGGCTGTTTATCGTCTATATTTACTCCACCTAGGAAAGACGGATTATTCTACAAGTTATCAGCATATGATACAGTAATGATTTCCTTATCGATTCAATGGGTAAGACATGAAATCAAATTTAACCCATTCAGGCAAATTTTGAGTTCTGCATCGATTCCGACTTAATGAGCCAAATCGCCCCATTTACCCAAAACTGTTCTCATCTTTAATTTTTATACATTAAAAAGGTGAAAAGTATATTTTGTAGAAAAAGTAAATTATGTTTTGATTTTGTTTCAGATTGGAAGAATCTCTCCGCTCGATGTCCTTGTACAAAAACAAATATACACAACTGAAAGCTGAAAACGCCTCTTTGAACAAATCTATAGAGGTTGGTATATTCTACATAAAATTCAGTATTTATATACCATACTAGTATATATATATATATATATATATATATATATATATATATATATATATATATATATATATAATATATATTATATATTCAGAATAAATACTTGCTTTAGTCTATGCTTATATAATACGCTTAAGCTTCCATATTTAATTCTAAAAACCATCTTAATCTATTTCATTTTTATCTTCACTCAAAAACAAACATTTATACGTAAAACTATATGAGTGTTATACCACTTACAAAATTAATTTGGTTGCCTCTGGAGTTTATTGGTTTTTTTATATCATTTTTACTTTCGAACAGAAATTATAAAAGCATCGCTCAACTTCCCGGTGATATTAATGCATATAATATTGTTGTTGAATATTTAAACTTGATAAATAAGAAAATGGTTACTTGTGATCCTTATACTCATGATCGTAAAACTTTTTAATATAAACATGTTTTGACTTTTTCCTTTGTAATGTTTCCTTTTACTTTAAATATCTATGTTTAAATAATCCATTCAACCCTAACAAAAAAAAAAGTAAATACACACACACACACACACACACACACACACACACACACACACACACACACACACACACACACACACACACACACACACACACACACGTATGTTAATAATAAAATAATATTAAATTTAACTTACTGAATAAGACTTTGATACACTTATCCTGTTTGCTAGGCAAGATAATGTCTTTTCAGACACTTTGGAGGATTCTCTGGAGTAGTTCGGGAACAAGATTACGGATTTGTATAGGAATGGAGTTTACTGTGATGGATTAGTATCAGTTTCAATCCATATCTGCTGTATAAGTAATTTTAATTTTTACATGAATGAATGGAAACTTATGGAGAATCCCTGATTTAAAAATCTTTATTATCTGTAAGAAGAGCATTTAGTAACTTAAAAGATGTTCCATTCGGATTAATATATTTGTGAAAAAACATAACTACAATTTTGAAAAATTTTGTTCTGAGACATAGATAGAAATAGAAATTTAATGATTTTTTTAAAATATAATTATAATGAACTTCTTAGGGAAAAATGTTAATTAAATCCACAATGTCTTCTGTTTTTGTGTTGAAGTAATCTTTGGTTGATGCGTTAGTCCAGTAGTTTATCATTTATTTCTTCTTATCTTTTTTTTTTTTTTTTATTCTTAAAAAAACCATGAGTTAAATTTTCGTGAAGTTTCATTAATGAATTTCATGATATATTTCTTAACCTCCTAACCGTATTTTTTAATTTTAGCTTAGCCCACGAGATCCCTTATTATTATTAATACGAGTATTACCTAATATTTATTTATATAAAATATAATTTTAGTATTTGTAGATGTCATAATTCAGTTTTTTTTTTGTTACTTATTATCTATATAATAGAGCTTATAAAAGGACCATTCACCAGGAAATGTTGCCTAGTAACACATTTTACAAAATATATACCTCTATCAGGTGATAATATTGCTATTATAATCCTTATAATATAAATTAGGACAACATTCTTTTTATTAAATTGTTTTTTATAATTAAGTAATGTATAAAATTATTAGATTTATTATATAGTATAAGTATAAAATGTACTTTATTGTATGGTGGAAGCCTACCCCGCTCCCTGAAGCTGTTCAGCCTGATAGCGTAGTTTACCTGTTCACCAAAGCCCCTCCTGAGAGGGGAGGCGCAGCAAGATCAGCACAAACTCCACTGCCCGCATAATATCCCCCCTTCCAATGGTGACTGAATAGTTGATGGAGATTAAATATAGTAAATACAGGGGGACCTCTGCTAGGTGTCACCTTGATATATAGGAGGCGGTTCGCTAACAGCCTAGGTCGCAATTAATACTCTATTAGGCACTGCAGATGTTTAATCTTCGCCTTATGAAACGGGCAAGATTTAATAAAGTCTCGGGAGAAGGGAATTTGTGTGTTATCACCCCGCCTGTTTTGTCTTATATTAAATTTGGGGCCGGAAGATGGAGGGGGGATTTACAGGATGGCACCTCTCGAATTAGCATATCTCTGTTTCTTTTTTGGGGGTGAGCTCCTTAGGGTGAAGAAAGTTAAATCTTCTTACATCTGCCTTGAAGAAGTTTTCAATTAAATTAAAAGACCCCAATTTCATTTTTTTTTTTTTTTTTTTTTTTTTTTTTCATAATGACTCCCTTAGATAATACGTCCTCTTTACAGCAAAACTATTATAAAAGGAATGCTATGTATTTATGTTAATTAATAAGTTTTTTTTATTTAATACGTAATAGCCATTTTTTATTCTTTAAAGAATATAATTCAATCATGTTATAGAATATGTTATTGTTGTTTATAGAGGAAATGGAACTCCAAAGAATAATTGGGGAATTTTTTTAAATTGGTAATAAAATTTATATGTTTTGAATAGTTTTTATTGACTTCCAGTTTACTGATCACTGATACCAGCATTCAATTTCGATCGTTGATTTACAATATATCTATGTTTTGATCATTCCATGTCTCAGAGAGCGTTAGATAACGAAAATAGCTTTAAGTAGTGAAGCTCCCGCCAATCGTTTGGGCCAAATCAACAACATATGGGACATAAAAATCTTTGTGGATAAATTTATTTGTGATATAAGAAGGAGCATTAAAGATTTATTAAAGGATTGTTTATTTCGTTTAACGTCACTTTATGCTGCTATGGCATTTATTAAAGGATTTTGGATGGTAAGGAATAATCATGTGATGAATTGGATGGTTTAGTGGAAGCCCAACTCCGTATGCTCAAATAAGTCATGTAAATCAGTCTTTTCTAATTAATTGGTATATATACAGCATATAAACTTGGAGCGTTTGCTTAGTAGATTACCATAAATTTAATAATAAATTTTGTATCATGCATTTACCGATTGAATTTTTCATTAATAAAAACATTTAAAAATAAAACAATGTTTCTTTTAACAAAAAATAAAATTAATAAGATTAAAAATACAATATCTTGAAATGTTGATTCGTGCATCATCATTATATCTTGCAGTCTATAACTAACACCTAATAGAAATATTTTCATTATTTGAATTTTGGTAGAGGTATTGTTAAATATGAAACAAGTAATATATATATTGCACTGAAGTCCGATCTTTAAGAATGATAAACGGAAGAAAAAATGTGAAATTTTTATGTAGTTAAAAACTAAAATCGATACATTTGTTTAAAAATTATAACTTTTTTTAACATATGGAGTATAACATTCAGTGTGTGCATCACCCCCACCTGTGACCAACCTTCACCCCCACCACATGCCCAATAGCCACGATAAGCAGATATTCCTGGGGCCGATTAACAGAGGGTGATAAATTCTCTTTTTTTCCCTCGCATTTTTCATAACGCGGTTCGGATTGCGGTTATCTGCCAGAGTATTGATGGTCCCGGCTCCTAGCCGCTGGGAAATATCTGCAGCCAACTGGGAATCCGACAGCCGGAAATATGCGACAGCGCCCAGTATCGGATTCAATCTGTTAACTATTTAATACATTAGTTAAACATTAAAATTCTAATATTTTAAAGTTTTATAAATATTATTTAAGCACAAAAGACTAATTGACATGACTTATTTGGGCATACGGAATTGAGCTTTCTAAACCATCCAATTCATCTCGTATATATTCCTTACAATACAAAATTCTTTATTAAATGTTCAATGCTCCCTCTTATGTCACAAATAAATTAATCCATTCTTACTTTAATAACCCATATATTGTTGATTTAGTCCAAACCAGATATTTATTCTTCCATGATAAGTTCCATACTCGAATCTCCCGAAGTACTATCCATTCGATTCCCGATAACCCTCCGAGGCGTCTTAAATAAAAGAAGATGTCTTCGCGGCCTTATGCTATGGAACTTTAATTTGAGTGCTATAAATGATTATTTTTATGTACAACTATTCGTCATGTAATTATTTAATCTAAACTATTCGTAATTTACAAGATTTTCTAGATCTAGGTGTATATTGTTGTAAAAGCGTTCATTTGTATAAATAAATAGGAAAAAATCTCTCAACTATTGGATATGTTCCATGATTTTCACAATTTTTAATCTTTATTGAAGTTCTCCTTATAAGTAGTTACTTTACAAGCCAATGTATTTTCTTTATACATTTAGAGATTTAAATAAATAGATAATAAAAATTTATTGCTATGAAAGTATTTTCTCAATCGTCCGCGTGCTCTGAATTGGTAAGATTGGCGAGTGTTATTCATGGAGGAAATATTCACATTCGCAGGATCTGCATAAAGATAGTGGAACGTCTTAATCAATTAATTTTAATAAATAAACTATCACTAATTAGATTTTTATAAATCAATTGAAATAAAACAATGTTCTATAGATCCGCATTAATAGTTTGTAAACGTTATCTAGTTTCCACTGAGATTCGAATTATTTTATAGTTGTCAAGTATTCCTCAGTTTTTCATTTCTTTTACATCACTCGAATATTTTTTTACAAATATTCTAAGCTTATACTAACTATGCCCTATTACAAGTGCAGACATACAATATTTTTTTTTTATTACTTATATCAGATGATAAAAGGTATAACTCGGATGAAAAAAAAAAAAAAAAAAAAAAAAAAAGTAGTGATAAAAATACTACTTTATGGTGTTTCCTAACTGTTGATACGGTTTGTTGGTAGACCCTGACTGCATAATTTCTTAATATTTAATTGAAAGGTTTGGTAGATGAAGGGGTTATGTCATATTTTGTTTAAAATACAATCTAGTTCATTGAATGAAGAATTCAAGTGCAGATGTGTTAGGTAGCAAAATACTAATATTTCAAAACAACTAGAAAAAGCCATATTCAGAAGATGAAGAGACTGTGTTACATTTTCCTGCTAAAGAAAAACGTAAAAAAAAAAAAAAAAAAAAAAAAAAAAAAAAAAAAGTAAGTTACTCAAAATTGTGTTCTGTTATATAACCCCTGCAATCACCAAACACTGAAATTTTATAAACTTCAATTTCTTCCATATTAACAGATAATTACTAATTTTATCGTTTTATTTGTTTATATTATTGTTCTACTTATTTTCCCGTTTATATTATAACTATTTCCCGTTTTGAGGTTGGTACACTGTAGTGAATTTAATCATGTTCTGTTCACGATGTACTGAATAAATATTTCTCTTTATATAAATCAGATGTAACTTAGATTCAACTAAAAACACTCTCAGCGTTGAGGCCTGTTAGTATTTCAACAGGCTCTTATAAAACAGTTTGGGACACTTTTTTATTTTGAAAGGGACCTCCTCCTCCTTTTATCGATAGCTATTCCAGTTTATATCACGCCTACCTTGTTATTTAGGGAAATTTTTTTCCCCACTCCTCTGCATATGAATGGGAGTTTCTGTTCCTGAAAGGTCGTCAATATTTCATTGGCTCTGTCTAAACGGAATTTTGATAGAAACACACGTCAGAGAGGAGTCAAGGAAAGCAATCATATGTACACCTACGAAGCGGATCGATTGATGTATTCGAACTTCGTTTATATTCAGGTCTTCAGGGTTTGCTTGATAAATTCTCTGTTTTACTTACAAGGAGACGTTTTGACTTGTAACTCACAGATTTGAATGCCGATTTTTGTGTGGGTAGTAGGGACCTATAATAGTGAAACCTAGACTTATAGCCGCCAATGAGCATTGCAGCCGTGGGAAAAAAATAAAAACAAGTAATAATAAAAACAATATGAAAATCACGTTTTATTTTTTTTTTTTCTCAGCTCTCAGTCAAGATAAGGAAATATTTGTTTGCACGTAAAATTGTAGTTTTGTATGCTATCTCTTTACCATAACCAAAACCTGATAAATAATCTCTTTAATAATAATATCAGGTTTTGGTTTAAACATGAAACCCTGCATTAATTTCCGGACAACCGGTTTTGGTAGTGGTAAAGAGATAGCATACAAAACTACAATTTTACGTGAACAAATTATTTATCTATCTTATCTGAGAGCTGAGAAAAAAAATAAAACGTGATTTTCCTTTTTTTTTTTTTTTTTTTTTTTTTTTTTCAACTCCCAATGCTCATTGGCGGCTATAACTCTAGTTTTGCACTATTATAGGTCCCTACTACCTACACAAAATCATTTAAGGCATTCAAATCTTTGAGTTACAAGTCAAAACATCTCCTTGTTAGATTATTATTTAAAGATATTCAGCATTTAATATTGATAAATATGCTGACCACGAAAAAAAATTAAAATTAATCATTAAGGTAATACTAAATTTTCCCTAAACTTCACATCTACTCCGAGGTAAGATGAATTAGCACTTATTTCTAAACAATAGAATTATATCGTGAAGAGAAGGAGGAACTAGTTCTCCACAGTTCTTAGGTCAAATCCGAACATGAAGCCTAGTTTAAATAACAAAAATGCTTTTCACCGTAGTGCACAACTGCAACTGCTCTTACAGCGAAGAAGCCTGAAGTCACTGTAGATGAAGGCAGCAGATCGGAATCCCTCCCTCTTCAGGAACTGCAACTCAGCACTCTCCCTCTGTACTTACTAATACAACAGTGCCTCAGCGAAATTCAACTTTGGATTTCTCGAGATAGTCAACTCCTTTTAGAAACAATCCCATAGTCAGTGTCCTATATATTTACCGGTTTATATTAGTTCTATCATTATAGTAATATATAATGGTCAGGTTTTTTTTTTTCTATTTATAGATATTTACAACTATATTATATTCTTTATCATCATAATATAATTGAAGTTTAGAATTATAACAACCATCGAAGTCCAATTTCCAGATTTGTTTTAATTAAATTTTCTACTGCATTATCTTTAGGTGGGAGGTTTTATCCGAAAAGTAATTAAATCACATATAAAACGGCCATACAAGAAAATAAGGCCTCTTCAAAATCCAGTCAGACCTTTATCTTTATTGACCAGCTGTGAAAATGTTTTCGAAAATTGTATTGGCCGGATTTGGTATGGTATGCCTCATTTGAATTCGTACAGTGTAAGTGATTTATTAAAGAATAATTGACTGGTATGTCTGTTGAAAATTGGGATACTAATGGATTCGAGTGGGTAAGTAGCCTATGGTCAAGCCTTGGTTATAGCTATCTGGTTTGGATCAGTTCAGTAATATATTTCTTATTACATATTACTCTTTAGTAAATACAACTTAGTATTGGGAACTGAATCATCTACAAACATTTCAATTATTCTTTTACCACACAGAATGTACACGCTTATCACTAGTATGAATTGCCACACATTAGGTAGTGTATGTTTTGTGCCTTGGCAAAGTATATACGCAAAACTTGTTTCGTCCCTTAATGTACACTAATCTTTAGCTCTCACCAAACGTACACAACTTTTACTCTGCCCTAGTTTCCTAGCATCATTTAAGAAAGTGCTTCCTAACAGCGGATTCCCGAGGCCGGTGAAGTGCGTACTCCCAATTCCAGCTGGCATTAGGCCCGCCCTGAGACCATTGTCTTGGAACTAATGCCGGGCAGGAGTCACTAAGCCGGGGACAAGAGACCCCCCTCCCCCCACCCGCTATTTACAGACTTCCTGAGTGTGGTGTGCGCTCAAAAAGTTCCTAAGTGGGCATCCAAAGAACCGGCGATAAATAAGAAGGGCTGCAAAGTGACGGCATTATTCAAGGATCCTCATATAGACCTCTTTTCCTCTTATCACGCCCTTTTTACCTACTTTTCCATCCGAGATCCCGCCCCGGAGGCTTTTAAAAATAATACTTCCCGGGCTCCTAAACGGTGTTGTTACACATCTCTCAGAAATATCTTGAATTTGAATAATATCTGATGGGAAACATTCAATGCAATTCAAATTGCTTGGAAAAGTAAATTTAATTACTAAAAATATGAAAACAAATCTCAATTTCTCCCTCATGGTAAAACAATAGATCAAGGATATGGCTATCTATAATCTAATGCTTTTCCTAATTTACATTTAGTATTATAAGGATCACATTAATTAAATATATAATTTAATTAAATTAACAATTAATGATTATTCGAAATAAACAAAGTTGAAAGAAAATAGCGATTTCAGACATGAATTTTACGTTTAAACCAATATAGCTAATTGACCTAAACGTTAGGTCCTATTGACAAATAGGAATAAAATAAAATATCCTATATAAAATAAAATATTCTCCATTAAATTTCTGATGAGAAAACTGACGGCAAATATTCGATTCAGCTGTTTCAAAATAAATGTGAAAAAAAAATGTTACTCCAAAAAAGTATAGACTCCCAGGCAAAAGACACATCCATGTTAAAAATCCATGTAAAATATTTCTTTACTTATAAAACACTACGTCAACGTACATTATTATAATGAATCCATGAATAACAGTCCTGCCAACAAAGAAAAACCATAAAAAAATATCACAATACTAAGATTTTCTCCCTATTTCTTGACAATGACTGGAAATTTTCTCCCGGAGCCCGAACATTTTCTCATGGGTTAGGTTCAGATTTAATTTTTAATAAATTTACAGTCTATACCGGCAATTCCCAGCAACCCTGCCTTCTGCATGTCTTCCAAGCTCTTTAGGAAGATCCAGTTTGATAATAGTGCCCTGTGTATTAGCGCATTTATAGTAATGCTCTTCGGAAAAACAGATTATTTAAATTTGATTTTAACAAATTTTAATTAAACCAGGTTTAACAACTCGCTAAATTAAAATATATCGCTAAATTTACGCATTTTCGTTCCAAACTTTTATTAAATATATTAGTTATTATTATTATTATTACAAGTGAATTGACCCGTTAGGATCACGCAACATCATTTTTCTTCTTTTATCGTCTTCCTGGTGCGAAGTTGACTCTTCCGGGTTTCTTTGTTCTTGTTGCTTGAATCCCATCCAAATTATTCAATACGTCCCTAAATCTATCTCTGTCCAATAGCTGGTCTTCTGAGATGCTTAATCTTTCCATAGCCATTTTTACTTCCTTAATACATACTGTTATGGTTTTCATTCTCCAAAAGTAATCGAATATCCGTTTGGTAAGTCTCTTTTGGTCCTTTCTGTACAGGTGTCCGAGAAATGTCAACCTCCACTTCTTCATAGTCTCGGAGATTTTTTCTTTTTTCTTATAAAGTTCTTCGTTACTTCTATATCTCCATCCACTTTTAGTTTGAAAATATATTAGTTATTATATACATTTTTATAATTGATACACTTCTTAATTTGTTTTAAATCAATGAAAAACTAAAATTGATATCAAAAAGAAAGCAGAAAAGACTTGAAACAGAGGTCGGCACTCAACAAGGGAGTTTAGTTTCTTGACCAACGGTTATGCAGAGCTGATTTTGTCAAGGTCTGCCCTAGCCGTTGAAGAGTAAGGTCCCCACTTAAGAGGCTGGGCGTGCCCGCATCTCCCGACCCTTGAGTCTGTCCACGGCTAATGTA
Source organism: Euschistus heros (assembly GCA_003667255.2). Taxonomy (NCBI): domain Eukaryota; kingdom Metazoa; phylum Arthropoda; class Insecta; order Hemiptera; family Pentatomidae; genus Euschistus; species Euschistus heros. The sequence goes on along the minus strand of RCWM02000611.1, from coordinate 138,544 downwards.
GAAGAAAATATATTGTATGCTGAGTCAATCTTCAACCTGAATACGCCAGTTTAGAATATATTTGCCATTTTCAGAGTTATAAATATTTTAGTACAAAATAAGGGATTTCTGTCAATTGAAAATAGCGTACTTTCTCATCTATGGATAAGTAGCTATTAGAATTTGTTGGCTGAAGATATAAATTTGGAGAAAACAATTATAGATAGTCAAATATTTGTGTGTGAAGTATCTAAATGTAAACCTACAAACTATTATATTGTTAAATAAACAAATTTATATGGTTTTTTTTTTTTTTTTGGTACCGCATTGTCAGTTCTGAATATTTGGGAATGAATTGACAGTTGCTGCTCCTGAAGACGTATCCCTGAGCCCAACTTGCCGATTGATATCAGTGACCAAAACAGGTATACAAACACCAATGCAATGAGGCTTTGATTAAGAGGCCTGGGAACAGAGGAAAATAAAATAAAGATTGTCCAGATGGGCTCTACAAAGCAGCAGCAGTAGGGATCAATTGGTGATGTTTAGGCTGCGGATCGGAATTACTAGGCTCACCCATCAATGTCTATTACAAGGTACATCACAGCCAATGTGCTCAAGAAAAGGGGCGCAACACATTATAAGTAGAGCACATATTCATTAAGGAACAACTCTCTTCAATCAAGAACTAACAGTTCTAAACAATCACAATACAGTGTTTGAAAGTTAGTAAAAGATAGACAGATGTATAAGCTTATGTACTTCAGTATTTGTCACTAGAAGATGGTGTCTCTTGCAATGATTCAGTACACGGCACCTAAAAATGTTACAAATAAACAAATATATGTAAACCATTCTTCAAAGTATATTTTGAAAACAGAACTAACGCATATTAAAAAAAAAAAAAAAAAAAAAAAAAAAAATCTAAGGATCAAAGCATGAAAAGATGGTACATGTTTTTCGGATAAGTATATATTTATATTCGGTTAGGATCAGTATGTACAACCAATTTACTGTTATAGATAATATAGGTTTAACGCGTTAAAGAAGGGCTCAAAATCGGAAACCCCTTAACAATGACTGATTTTTTTTTTTTTTTAATAAATTGACTTTATTTCACCTTCATATACCGCGAAAAATATTTTAAAAATTATTAGTTGAATTTTAAGGTACAAAAAGTGTTTTACGACGTTTTTACTGCTCCGTCTGAAAAATATATACAATGAAATGAGATAAATTCAAACAACACAATGATTATCTGTAAGAAATTATACTTAAAAGAGAAAAATTCAATTTTTTTGAAAATCGGTGAAAAAAGGGCAAAAATAAAAACAATCTGTTTCATGTAGTTTTGAAACCGTTACTGAGGGCGGAATAGAAAAAAAGAATCCCTAATAGTTTGCTATCGGCATCCTCGCCAACCCTTGACGTGAGTGTTCACGTCATTCGCAGTCGACGAGTTAAGTAAAGTAGGTAATGTAGTTCTGACTGGTGAGGTTGATATTACGTGCAAACGCCAAGGCTATACAAGAACCACTATTTGTACTGGAATTTTATTATAATTGTGTCACACTTGAATAATAGTAATAATTATAATGATAAAATTATTATAAATTAATAATATTTATTAATAACGAGAGTTAACGGACGGTTACACACTTGAAACCAAATTACTCCCCATAAAAACCTGTACCATGTTAAAATCATGAAGGATGCCTTCATATGTTGAAGAAGGTAGTGCATAAAAATCTTCAAGTTCTAACAAAGGCTGATCAGTACAATGCCCTCGATGCCGTCCGTCATTGTCTCAACAATGCTCGCATGATGCTGGTAATACGGAAGCCTATTACCTTAACCCTCGCTCGTCTGCTTTAAAAAAAAAAGGCCCTCGTGAAGAGAGGACGGTGTAGGGGGCCATTTAATCAGACACCCCTTTAGCCCCCATTTAATTCTGGCTATATGAGCTTAGCAAGGTATAAATGGTGGAGGGGGGAGGAGAAGGAGGGTAGGGTATCCGGCGGTCGAACCCTCGCTATTACTCAGGCTAATTCCGGCGCAGCTGCACGTCAGGTGTGTTAGTTCGGCGACAAGTCGGCAAGTGTGCCTGGGGTCCCAACTTACACACTGGAGGGCGAGGAGGAAGAAGGGGAGTGGTGTTAATTGGGAGTTTGCCCGGATCTCTAGAGAATACGTGACTCAATAAAACTTCTTCGGGTGGTAACTACGAATAACTACTGTTGCTTTATTGTTATTGGGTTGTCAGGACAGAAATCTTATTAAAATAAAATTAAACATTCTATGCTTGAGCTCTTTATATAGCCTTGAGGTGGTCGTCGTTCGATTTGCTAAATGTTAATTTCACTGCACGTTCTCTAACAGTTTTGGGATTTATCCGCCAAAGCTCACAGAATACTGTCATCTGGGTAAGAAGTCCTGTCACGAAACTCCTTGTCTTTTAGACTGAAATCTCAATTTAATTTTTTTTTTTTTTTAAATTAGTTGAACCACTCACTCTGTCGTCATCCTACACTTTATTAATGTTTCTCTTTGGATCTGTTCTAACCAAGTTTAAACTAGTTAAAATGAAACAATGCAAAAAACTTGTAAATAATGTCTGAATTATTTCCAATTAGTGAAATGCTAAATAGGAAAATAAAATTGTCAAGGAGAAGAATAATAAATATTGACATCCATACAATAAAATAAGCCTGTACCACTAACAACCCATGAAGGGTCTTGGGTTCAGTACAGGATGCACTGCTGCTAGGCCAACGGTTTGTGAAAGGAGGAGATTTCGACTAAATCACGCTCAACCACCAGGTTTTCCCCCAATTAAGGTTACCCACTTTGTACCACCTCGAAGTCGAGCCACAACCGAAATAACAGAAAATAAATTTTCTGCTTTCAGTCGGACTCGAAATCGGGCATGGAAGCATGGTTCAAGTGCCTTACCCACTGAGCTACCGCACATCTCATTGACATACATACAAAATATTAATCTATTGAATATAAACATATTTATTACACAGAAGAGTAATTTAAATAAAACAAGAAAGCCTCTTAAATGTTTTTGGACAAATCAATAATTTCACACTGCACATATTCGCTTAAATTCAGTATTCAATTATCTATTATTATGTCTTATTACAAAGATTTAAAAACCATTATATTTTTTATTAAATTATTCATTTTTGAAATCAAGATACGTCTGTTACAGTACTTTTGCTTCTAAACCATTACACTTGGCACAGAGAAGAAAAGGTCTTTATGTGTTTTCAAGAATATTTAAAAAAAAGAGATAAGTCTGTACGAAATTAATGATCCCGGAAAGGATCGGTTCTGCCAATGAGTTGGATGATATAGTCTCCAGTTTTAGGCTCAGGTCCAAATCGCCATTGGATTCGAATTTTGCTGCCAAATACTTAACTCTTGCTCTTTTATATCGTCAATATTCAACGTTAATTAGAAAAAAATCAAAAACTTTTGGCGTGAAGTTATTGGTTGTTTTGAACAATTTTTCCAAACAGTATGGTTTACGCAAAGGACTGAAGTTATTTGATAAAGATATCTAAGTACGAAGGGAATATGTTTGATAAATATTTATGTTTAAGTGCGATTTCTCATTCGAAGGTTTTGTGTCTCATCCCAAGTTTACATTACAGTACATTGTACTATATTCTGAAGAAAGATTGAATGAACGAAAATAAAGAGGAGTCTAGGACATCTTGCGGCATCAAGTGCTGAGAATCATTAGGATTCCGTCATCTTAATACAATTTGTGGTTTTAATTCAATAGGCACGAACTAATAACGCGGCTAAAGATAAGCGCACGGATCTCCTGGAGCTCTGCCTAACCCATTACATGGGTTTGTCAGCCTGAGTCGGATGGATATGTTTTCTTCTTTTTTTATTGTTCCGATTTTTATTTATTTATTTATTTTTATTTTTTTTATTGTTTCCGACTACTCCAACAATTACTAGGTAAGCGTTCAAAGCTCATTAATTACAAAATACCCATTTACACGACAGTAAACCCCTTTGGACATACGGGTTCCACTAAACCTTCCAATTCTTTCCGTATACTGTCCTTGCAATCCAAAATCCTTCGTTAAATCCTTAATGTTCCATAGGTTGCTGATTTGGCCCCAACCGTATTTATCCTTTTATTGTTAACTCCTCGAATCCACTTGTCTCCCAACATTCCTCACACTCCATTCCCGATAATCCTTGGAGGCTTCTGAAAAGGAGATGGTTAAGAGACCTTCTAATGTAGAACTACTTAAGTGGTACTTGTGAGAAGAAGGCCTTTACATGTTATGGATATGTCATTGCAATCATTTTCCTCAAATTTAATTATATATTATGTATATAGTTGTAAATATCAATAAATAGTTTGTTTTGTTTTTTAAATTTGGTATTAGTTAGTTTATTCTATTCTTTATTTTTTTTATTTTCTTGTAAATAAGGCATTAATGTGTACTTATAGCGCTATTGCCTATTCTCCTTATGGCAGCTTGTAATTAAATTGCAATTAAAAAATAATAATAAAAATTCATTAGAAGGAACCTTTGAAGTTGTTTATTTCTACTTACATTGCAATACTTTGGTGTTATAACACTAGAGTTACCTTTCTATAAAAGGTAATACCTTGACGTTTGGTCGAACTACCACGAAAAAGACCATCAGAAGGAATTCGCCAATGTTTTCGGTGCCAATCCTTCGGGCACATTTCCACCTACTGCTTTCGCCCTATTAAATGTGTGAAATGTAGTGGCAATCACGAATTAAAAGACTGCCCTCAAGACTCCCCACTTCGTTGTGCAGGATGTAATCAAGAGCACACGGCTTCATTTAGACAATGCACACGAACGTTTAGAATACATAAATGTTGCAAAAAATAAACCTGTCAAGCCTACAATAACATCTCTACCGCCACCATTATCCTCAGAAGAATTTCCAAATCTTCCACGAACTTCAGCTCCTAATATCGTGGCACCGCAGCCATCTCGCACACATGTTCGCTCAGCGCATTCTCCTCAGCCAGCAGTTTCATTCCTTCAGCAGATAACTCCGATAATACAACAAACTATCACTTCTACGCTTCAGCCCATTGTCACTCAACTCCAGGCTCTCTTAGTAAGCATCCAGCAGCTCTCTGCTTCTCTTCAGCCACTTCTTATCACTCTTCAGGCCTCATCAAATATGGACATTAATGGTTGAGATTAAGGTAGTTAACTTTAATATTAATCATTCTCCTTTCATTCCAGGTATTCACGCCCTTCTTACTTCTGCACGCCCTGATATTCTTATTCTTACTGATACTGGTTCACTTCCCGTTAACACTCGTTTTCTCTCTTATTTTTCCTATCATACTACTGATGTTTCCATACTTGTTCACAATTCCATTAAACATCGCTTTCTTCAAACCACATCCCCTCATCCTTCAATTCAACTTCTGGGTATAATTTTATATGTCAATGGAGTCCCTCATCAGCTGTATGGAATTTACGCTCGTCCTTCTTCTCCAGTGAAACCTTTCACCCAGTTCCTTCAATCTGTTCCGAAATCATCGTTTGTGATAGGAGATTTTAATAGCAGACATCAAATGTGGAATAATATTTCCTCCAATCCGAGGGGAAAAGCCATCGCACAACTTCCAGGAACTATTATTTACCCTTCTTCTCCTACATTTCAGTCTTCTCGAGGCCATGTTAGTACAATAGATTTACTTTATACCCATGCACCTCATCTTATTACTTATTGTTATACTCTTAACAAACATTTCCTTTTCAGATCATTTCCCAGTAGTCTATCACATATCCTCTATTAGCACCCCACCCAACTCTTCATTCCATTACAATTATTCTAAAGCTGACTGGATAAGATTTCAATCCTTTCTTTTCAAAAACTCTCCTTCTTCCTTGCCCCTTTACCTGATATACCAACCACGGCTGATATAGACAACGCAGTTGATCGTTTCACCACTTTGCTCCAAGAAGCAGCCTCTCATTCTATCCCTACTTTCCAACCAAAACCTTTAGTATTACAAACACCTCCGAAACATATTCTTTGGTTAATATCTGTCCGTCATCGTTTGCTAAATAGGTGGCGCAGATGCCATCAACCAGAAGACCGCATTGCTCTCCGTTCTGTTACAAAACAAATCTCCCAGCTTTACAGAAAATGGAAAAAACTCAATCTGGGAAAATAAAATAACAGCTGCCTCCCAAAATTTACAAAAATTTTGGAAATTATCGCGATCATCTTATCATAAACGCCTTCCTATTAACCTTCCCACTTTACACTCTCCGCTTCCTACAGCACAAGAGCAAGCACAAGCTCTTTGTGATCATTATGCTCAACATTTTTCTGCACCTCTTCCTTATGTTCCTCCTTTTCTGCCATTTAAATCTTCCGATGTACCCCATTTTGATGCTAAATTAGTTAAAGCAACGATATTTCGAATGGCACCTAAGAAAGCACCTGGGCCAGATAATATACAGGCTATTCTTCTCCGCCATCTTCCTCGCATAACCTTAAATTATCTTACCTCCATCTACAACAATTGCTCAGTTCTTGGATATTTTCCCAGCTCATGGCAAAAAGCCATTATTATACCACTTTTGAAACCTAATAAAACTGGCTTAAATCCGGATCTTTCATATGTTGTTTACGTCTGTTGATTAAATTATGTGACCACTAAGTTTACCACCTTTGACTACTACTTAACGTAGTTTTAATTGTAAAACTATTTTGTCAAATTGGTCTTTTGATTTTCCAGGACCCTTGTGTAACCAATTTTTATGCTGAATCAGATACGATCTTATCTGACTCTTCGTAGTTGAATTTTGTAGTTTTAGTTGAATTACTTATCTGGCATTGTTTCTTTTCCATCACCGAAAGAGATATATTTTGTCAAATTTTGCTGTTTGGAAAATGCATTAATTTTCAATTTGTCTTGTTGCCATCAGGCGTTTATTGCGAAATGATCCGTAGGGAATAATCCATATCTAGTGTTGGGAAGAGTACTGTATCATATATGTAAATGAGAGATATAAAGGAGACGCCTGAATAAAACGCCTCCTAAATCTTAGAAAAGAAGAAAAAGTGAAGCTCCTGGTGGCGTAAATCTCTCTCAACCAAATCGGTCTCCGTTTTTCTTGGCCCATTTTATTCCGCCATATCTCTCCTGTTGATTATTTCCGATTCTTTTTCCGGACTGGATGTCGATGTCGCGCCTGGTGCTATCCTGAGGTTCGTTCTCTGGTTCTCAACTGGTGCATTGGGATGTTTATATATTGCTGCTTCGGATACATTAATTATTAGATTTTTATTGTACACTGTTTGTGGGTACATAATTTTATAAATATTTTAAGATAACTATCGAATGGAAAATTTTGAGATTTAAATTTAACAATCCACCAATAGCCTACTGTACCCGATTGTAATCGCAATACAACTATAACGTTCAGCATGATTCAGTTATATATCTATTGTTTCTCTTAAGCTGTGTTGCATTTATAATTGATGCTGTAAGGTCAGTAAGGCGTGCGTGGGATCTCTGTGTCTCGTGATAATAGTAGTGCTGTCCTATATAAGTGACTGTCAGAGTGTCAGAGGTAACGGGTATATCGTGCTTATGTGTTATGTATAGCTATGGTGCAAGGATTAATCCTTGTAGCACTCCGGCTAAGATTGGGTGAAAGAATATTCTCGATTATTATAGTGTAGTGCAGTAAGTAGTCCATAATCGTCTTGCTTTTGTATCATTAAATTAAAATTATCTAAGCTGTAGGAGCATTGCGAAAATTCTAATGTTGTACTTAAGCTAAACGATGTTTAGAAAGCAGAACTATTTAGGTTTTTTGTTTGAATCAGGTATTAATTTTCTTCACATTAGAGACACGGAATCTACTCTAGAGTATATGACATCATTTTTAACGATTCAAGACTAAAACTATAAGAAACTGCCCGTCGCTTTCGATTTCTTCAACATTTACTAGACAAACGTTCAAACCTCCACAATTATTACTAGAGACACATTTAGATGACATTAGTATGACAGTCCATATTTGGACATTCGGATATCAGCTTTGGAGCTTCACTAAACCATCCATTTGGTCTTGCATCCAATCCTTACAATCTGAAATCCTTCTAAAAACCCTTTACGCTCCTTATGATGTCAGAAACAATCTTATCCATAAAGATCTTTATGTTCCATATGTTGCTGATTTCGCCCAAACCATATTTATCCTTTCATGGTAAAACACATAATCATTCAAATCCACCATTATCTCAAATTCCTCCTCATTCTATCCCAGATAACCCTCCGAAGCTTCTGAAAAGAAAGGCCTTGGAATCATCTAATATAGAACTTATTGAAGTGCTACCACTAGGTAGCACTAACTATTGCAAGCAATTGACATGTCATTATGAGCATTATCTTCTCATTTACTTGATAGTTTTTTTTATTTTATTTTGTATTTAATTGTAAATTTTAATGAATAGCTATTACAAAAAAAACAACGAATTCTATTACTCAGTTCATTTTCTACTTTTATTTTTTTATTATTATTATTTTTTTTAACCCTTCCTTCTCTAACAACAAAATAGATTTCAACAGCGAAGACATGTTGAGGCTGTGCATGGCAATGTTATCTTTTAACCATTTTAATTTTAGTTAATTTAATTTTTAGTTGTTATGTTGTGTTATTAACGTCTTTTAAATTTATATAACAATTACATTTTACATTTTCACTTATGATGAGGTACGCATGGGTATAGAAGGATCGATACAATTAGGATTGATGAATTAATTGCCACTTCTATTGAGATTATTTTATTTGAAAACTAGTTTCGAATGCTAAACATCCATCTTCAGTTCTTCGAGGTAACTAAAACACTTTAGTTACTAAACAGTTTAGTGTTTTACTTACCTCGAAGAACTGAAGATGAATGTTTAGCATTCGAAACTAGTTTTCAAATAAAATAATCTCAATAAAAGTGGCAATTAATTCATCAATCCTAATTTTACATTTTTACACAAATGGATATTTAAGACAAAGATCTTACATTTCACTATGAATGCATTATTTAAGTGATGAAGCCCATGGTCGTTTATAAATTGTTTAGTTAAATAGATAACAATTAAGTTAAAAAATATTTGTAAACATAACATTACCTTCATCATTCGCAACAATAATCGTAAGAGATCTTCTAAGATAGCTGTAAGTCTATCCTATTTTTAAAATTTATTGTAATTTTTTATAAATTGAGTTATTTCGCTATTTCTGGCGCGTTTGATACTAATCCGCCAAACTCGTCAGCTTTACATTCTATGCATCGGGTCTTATAAGGCGTCGCTCCTGCGAAAACCTCAATACCCTTGAGTCGTGCGGCACCAATTCGCGTCAGCGTAGTATTATTAAAATTTTAATTAATTATAGTTAAAAATACAGTAATTCAATTAAACCCCTGTTATATGAAAAATTAACAATCCGCAAATAGTTTAATAAAATGACAATCATTAATGATTATGTCCATTTAGTGGTCATTGTTTCCATGAGTTATGTTTTTGTAATGTGTAAAGAAATCATTTATAGAGAATATGCAAGTATTAAATCTTTTATAAGAATATGCAATTGTGGTTGCTGGTACTGGTATCGGTGGGGAAACTGGAACAAGTGGGCCCATTGGCCTTTTAAATAATACGTGGCTGAGGTCCCGTCCCAGGCAGAGCAAGAGTGTTAGGATTACTTGAGGTACTCATGATGGTATAGAATATACGAGACGAATTAGATTGTTTAGTGAAGCCCCTGATCTGAACTCCTTATACTCAAATAGGTACTGTTATACTACTACCATGTAAATGAAAGTATTACTACTTTGTATCTAATCTGAAGGTTTGGACGTTTGTCTGGTAAATGTAGAAGAAGTCGAAAATGACGGGCAGTCTCTTATCGTTTTAGGCTTGAATCGTTAGATACGATGGCATGAACTCTTAGAGTAGACCCCGTGTCTCTACTGGGAAGAAAATTAATACCTGAATCAAACCAAATAATTCTCCTTTCTAAACATCTTTAAGCCTAAATAGAAGACCAGAATTTTCTCAATGCACCAACAGCTTAATTTCAATTATATATTACTAAAGGATTATGGACCACATAATATAGAATGGCAAATAAATCCTCAATCCTTTTTGTCCATTGTATTCATTCACATGTCAGCCTGAAAACAGATGTTAAATTAATATTTATTACAGTCAAATTTAATTAAATATTTAAATCTCCATACCGATCGACATAGTGAAGATCTATTATCATCATAGTTATGCAGATATTTTAACAATAATTAATCCTTTCCAAAACATGAACTATTAAATATATTCATCACTAGATAGTGATTCCAATCATTCCCTTTCCACACGGCTCCTATCCTCAGAACACCTTTAAAATGCACCTCCGGTGTTGTTATAATTCATTATATCCCCAACAAGGAGTAATCCATTTTTAAAATCCAAGGGGCTTAGAAAATCAATTAATTAATGAGTATTACCAGCGAATTAGCATATTGTATACTATTTAACCTATTGCTTTTTATCAATATATAGAGTACAAGTTTAACATAGTATCAAATGAGAGCCTTTTTATATTTAGATTGCTGTGTTGTTTTTGAAAGAAAAGGGTCATATATTTGGAGAAAGTAGCCTGGTTATTATCGCTCTGTCTTCTCCACTTATGATATACAACGATACAATACTACCTGTTGAATCGTATTTCATATGTCATCGCTCATTGTATCTCGGATAGGAAACTCCTAGATGACAAGAAAGGAATACAATACTAGACTCGTACGTGCCGCTATGCCTAGCCCATTAGTAGTCTTGCACCGTAGATCGAGAGGGGTATACGCCATAAGTTCCGGAAGAAAGGAGACAAAAAACCTCTTGGGGAAGCGGCGATGTTATCTGAAATAGGGCGTATCGGGCATTGTGCTAGGCACCAACTTGTTCGTTATGGTAAACGTGAGCTGGTTGAATAGCCGGTGAGCGGTTGGTGTCTGCTCCGGGGAACCGCACGTAGCCAGCGCCCCTTTGAATATGCAGCAACTACCAGGGATTAGATAAAGTCCGTATGCTTTCGGGATCTTATCTCGTATCCAAGATCCTCACTAAGGAGTGAGTGGAAAACTTGAGCCGAGTTTCCTGATAGCTATCGCAACGTGACATTCTTGTTCTCTTGGGCTGTTTTTGAAGGGAATGGAAGCGAATGATTATCATTTTCATTAATTGCTACTAAGGGAAGTATGGGAGCTTTAAAATTCAGAGGAAAAAATAAAGAATAAGACTTAGATCACTTGAGGTACGCATGATGGTATAGATTTATCAATACAATCGAGAACATTAGATGAAGAATTTATGTGCAGAAGTGTTAGGTAGCAAAATCTGTATATTTCAATACAACTAGAAAAAAATACATGAAGAAGATGAAGGGGTTATGTAACATTTTCCTGCTAAAGGAAAATGAAAAATAAAAAAAGTTTAAAAACAAATTACTCAAACTTGTGTTACACAACCCTTTCATCCACCAAACCCTTCAATGAGGATTGATAAATTCTATACCACACTTCTATCGGAATTTTTTCATGTCGTTTCGACTGTTGTCTTTCAGAAGTACTTAACATTTTGCCTTCTTAGGTGTGTACCAACATATTTGATTTCCAGATTTAATTTTGGGACTTATGCACTTGTTCCCCGCATTTCATTTTGAGGTTGTTATTATATGTTTAGGTTACGAGTAACCTTCCCAAACGTAATAACATGTCAATGAGAGATCGTTTGAATTGTTCCTATTACTTAATAATTAAATCAAAAACAAAAAAAATTACAAAAACAAAAAAAAAAAATTATTATTAAACGTGACATGTCTTTGTTCGATTTAATTCGTCGAATAAATATAAAAGAAAAATTGATAGAATTTCTTCAGGAAAAAGGTATTTTACATCGAATAACACTTAATAAAATATTTAAATAAATAATTAAATAATTTTTTTTTTTTATTTTTTGTTTTTTATTTAATTATGTAATGATAGGAACAATCAAACGATCTCTCATTGACATGTTATTACATTTGGGTTACTCGTAACCTAAACTCAAAATGAAATGCGGGGAACTAGTGCAGAAGACCCTAAATGTTTAATAAAATGTAATATTTCTAAACTATGTAGCAAAGTGCTGATGTTTTGAAATGTTTGCATGTTTTTAGAACTGGTGAATGATCAATTTAACATTCGAAACTAGTTTTCAAACAAAAATAATTCCAATTATTTAGAAGTGGCATATAATTCATCAATCCTAACTGTAAGACTTAGATCATATCTAAAGAACTAGTGAATTGCATAAATCGGAGAATCATTCTAGTATTGATTCAATTGGACTGTAAAATAAGTTCATAGCGTTCTTTATTAGTGATTTCAATAGTAATGTTTGGGTACGCTTGTACGGGATATATTAAGTGTCTGGCCAATATCCCGTGTCGTTGTGTGCGGGTCATTTACGACCAATGCTTCGATTTCGCTTTCATAAACAAATGAAGGACGACCGCAGTGGTGCGCATCTTCCAAACCAAAATCACTGCTTCGGAACCAACATTCAAAACCACATGCGATTTTTTCTAGCGGTTTGCACAACCGAATTTCCTTTACGAAAAAAAAAAATCATAAAATGTCAAAAATGCATCTATTCTGATATCCTCCTACACATCTTAAAGATACGCCATCTCAACTAAAACTAGTACATACAAACACCTTGACTTATCCCTTTTCAAAGGATGTGAATATTATTGGCAAAATACACATTCATTTATCAATAACACAAGAAGAGTTAAATTTATTATTGAACAAAATAATAAAATAATATAAAATTATTTTAGAGATCAATTTTTCAAACCGAATTAGACAATATTTTCTAATACCCTTCCTACGCAAGAATCTTCAGGATCTCCGTCTTTCATTTTTAATTTCTTCTCCCCAGAACAAAAGCCTGTTCATTCAACCTAAATCTCTTTTCGTAATCGGCTCCTCAATACTATTGAATTCTCTCTATGGAATTGTCTCTGAATACTACCTTCTTAGAAACATCTAAATCCCTTCTTGTCCATCACTTCCCCTCTTTTTAATCAGACATATTTTAGTGAACCTACTGTATTAATTCTTTTAAATTTAGGTTTAAAGATAACAGTTTTTTTTTTAAACACTGTTGTCAGTTTGTATTTAGTACAAATTTTCTTATTACTATTGTTTTCATTCATGTACAACCGAAATCGTCTATAACGACGTCAGCTGTAACGTACAATCGGATATAACGAACAAAATAGTTGGTCCAATAAAATAACAAAGACAAAACATTTATATTACTTACAACGAACACATTGTACATCGGTTATAATGAACACGTCGGTTAGAGCGAACACATTTCTTGGAACACTAGAATTTGAAATATTGGTTACAACGAAAAAATTCAAGTTTAATTTTCAAAGCTTTTCTTTATTTATTTAACTTTTACACATGTAAATTTATTTTAATATGTATTAAATTCTTAAGCTATATGTATGTATACATTTTTATAATACAAAGATTTTCACAGCCCATTATACTATGAGTATTGTTTATTGACTAAATCAAGTTACACCTAAAGGCTACTTCTGTTTAATTAAATAAGCTCTTGACCATAATTTAGATATAGCCAAAAGGCTAATTTCTCTTTAGTGATTGAGACAATGTCTTTGATTTTAAATTACACTCCTGTGGATCTAATTAATCCTTTTCCCTTTCCATAGCTACCCTTTTACTTGATGAACAGCTGATGTAATGAGAGGAATTATAGGACTCCATGCCTTGTCATTAGCCAATTAAATACTGAAGGTTCCTTTACTCCCTCACCCCTTTGTAAAGGTCTTTGAAAAAAACAAAATAATTAAACTTTGAAGTCGAAGACATTTTTGTTTGTTTCGATATTGAACTCTTTTACAATTTATTTTTAATATTGTTTCAGGGTCGTATGCAGCAATACCAGTCAACCTTTAACAAACTTAATTCAGAAAATGAAGCACTCAAGGCTCAAGTTCATTCCTTGGAAGCTGCTGTGAGTATTTTAAAATCAGTATTTATTATTCTGAAATAGTAATGTATACTATTAATTATTAGAAAGATCTCAAAACTTCCTATTTCGAAACACCACATAATATTAATGGTAATCATTGGGGTTCTTTGTTTAAAAAAATCATGGGTTTAAGTGGTTTTTCAGTTTGAATAGTTTAATAGATGTCTACTTCATAACAAATACTAGAAGTACTGATGTATTATCTACATATATCATTTATTTCTGACATAATGAGGAGTATTTTATATATATTATTTTTTGCTTAACAATTTAATTTTATACATATCACGCATGTATTTCAAAAGTGACACAACTCAAATGTCTGCATGAAAAAAAAAAAAAAATGTAAAATTGCACAGTCTTGTATGAAATATGAAAAGTGTACCTGAAATATCTTTTAACCCCAACCGCAAGTTAGATGTATTAGGTAGAATTTTAAATTAATTCGATACATTTTTGACATTCCATAGAAGACTTTTGAAGTTAACCTTGATAATTGCTTAAAAATACAGATTTTTCAGTTGTTTCACTAATGAAATACATTTGCTATATACAGTCACCAAATATCAGTCCACACCACCATCTTCTGTTCTGTTTGTCTCCACACGTTCCCATTTATCATTCTTTCTTCTTCTTCCCACTGTGGGAAGTATTACGTGCTGCCTTTTTTGAAGCTAGGAGGCACATTTTGATTGCCTATCTTTACTTTTCCATGATTCATCTAGAGGGTAACACTCTCCTGGAACAATTTTAGGTAAGAATTTGGCATGGATTATTAGTTACAATTTTATATGAATTTTTCAGTTAAAATTTGCCATTTTGGAAAAATCACATTTAGGAAAAAAAAATCAATGGTTTCATGGAGTTCCAAAATTGAATTCCTCTTGTCATAATAGGCTAGATTTTAGTTATGTATTGTCTGAGGATTCCATAAATAAGTCTTAAACATCGGATCTAATTCACAGATAAATAGAATATTGTTAATGTATTATGTGGGTAAGGATTGTAATTGGTTTAAAATTAAGGATAAAGACATAACTTATTGAGATTTTAAAACATCAACCTTTAAAGTAGTAATTTTAATTTTTTTTTTTTTTTTTTTTTTTATTTATTCTTGAAACTTATATTTTATTTACTACAGGGTGTTAATGAGGCAAAGTTGAGGGCTAGGCTTGAAGAAGTTGAAGAAGAAAATGCTCGACTGATTGCAGAGAGGAGCCAATGTGAAAAATGTTTGGATCAAGTAGCCCACCAAGTAGTCCAGGCATTACTTGCCCAAAAGGTAAGAAAACTATCAACTATTGCATTAAAAAATAGGTGTGTCTTTGTAGGTAGTTTTATAGTCAATGAAATTGTTAAATTTTCTGCTTGAAGTTCATTAAAGTTAGAATTCAAGTTATATTTTTATAATAGTATCCTTATAAATTATTATATTACATAATACAATGTTTGTATTGCTAACAATTACAAAGAAATAATTTTATTACAGAGCCTCCGAGAAGAAATAACTTCGCTGAAGGATAAAGTAAAAGAATTAGAAAAACAAAATTATACGTTGAGTTCCCTCCTCTTCCAGCAGCTTCCCAAACAGCAAAAACGTGATGCAACAGTGGTAAGTTATATTTTATTTTAATCATTTTACTGATGTCTTAGTTTATACTAGCATGTAGGTAAGCTTTTATCTTGCTAACTTATTCAATATAAAAAAAAAAATTTTAATAAAAAATGGTTTAATCTATTTTCTTTGTTTTTCTATGAAGGAATTATTTGTTATATTTTTTAATTAATAAATTAACATTGTAATATTTATTTTGCTGCATATTAACTAAAACTGTATTGATCTTTTCTTTATTCTCTTCTTTTTTTTTTGAGTATTTACATGCACAATGACAAATTCAATCACAGATACAAAGTCTCCTTTAAAAGCTTCTAGCAGTTGCCATTAAGTCTGTAAAATATAACAAGCTTGCTGCCATATTATTCTTTTAAAGCTTAATTCGTGCCATTAGTGTCTAAAGTGATTATGACTAATATTCCAAATAGAGAAATGTTTAAAGCTAACTGGTTTCATTCAGGTGATAGTCCATAGAAAAAGGAAAAGGGGGTTTTATGAAAATCATCTCTCTTATTCCTTGTCAGTTGAAAGTGATTCTCCACTGGTGCCTATTTGCTTATTTCCTGTATAGGATGACTAACTAGGATGTCCCTAATGCATATATTCAGAAAGGCATGTCTTTAGGTGGTGATGAATATGAAGTGTAATTCTAATAATAAAATGTCCATTTGTATGAAAAATTAACCATGTAGAAAATAGTTTAAATTTTGTATCTACATTTAATGTCATGATTTAACTTTCTTTTTAGGAAGTTTGTGTTAGGCCTGTTAGCTGTGATGAAGCCAGACTGAAATGGAGGGAGTCCTTACTTTGGCTGCCCGTCCATCGCCCTAGTTCGCTTAATTTGGATAATCCTCGGCTCGTATCGAGCACTGGTAAATATTTTTTGCAATTAAATTTATTAATCGTTGATTAATTTTTAATTTCTAAATGAAATTGTTTTTTTTTTTTAATATTTTAATATACAGGCAACCAAACAGAGAGCCATAAGGATGAAGGCTACTCAACCATGTCGAGTGAGGTGCAGTGCGAAGCTGGAGGCCAAGAGGAGAAAGTTGAGTCTCCGAGGAAGCTGCCAAGGAGCAACTCAGAACCAGGACTGTCAGGCATGTCTGAAGAACCAGATTGGTGGGAGCAGGTCTGGATAGCTGATTCTAGGATTGATTTTGATGCTCCCCCTGAGCTTGAGGAATGGACTATGGATGATATTCCAGGTAAAATTAATTTTAGCTGACACATACGCATTTTAGATAAATCTGTATGACAGTTTACAGATACACATTATTACGTTGTAGTATGTGTATATATATTATAAAATTATAATATAATTTCATAGCTGAATCTGCTCTCCTATGTATTAAACTATTAGTTTTATTTTTTCAATTTTTCCATGAAGGCAAATCTATTATAATTGTAGCAAAATAATTGGATTTTTTATTTACATTTCCTAATAAAAATCTCAAGGGGATTATAAAATGCGTAAGAAACATTGAACATTTAACAGAATCCCTCTTAAACCTGCAGCTGCTTCTTCAGGGACTAGCCATATTTTTCCACTTTTATGGTCGATTATTATATATTTCATGTTGATAAGCATTCAGTAACAGAGATCAATTAGATACTTATAAAAAAAAACATAGTGAAACAAATTAAGTAAAATAATTAAAAGGTAAAAAAAGCAGATAAAATATTTTTAAAATACTTGCGTAAAACAATTACACTCAGCATAAAACTCTGAACCAAGTTTGCCCTTTTCCCCACCTTTTTAAGGGCAAAGAACAGTATATTTGTCTCTTAAATATTTTATAACTAAATATTTAGTTTATACAACTTTTGTTTCTTTACAAAACAGATGATTTAGAAAAAATAATAATAAAAATTTTAAGTATTTAACAATTATTAAAAATTAACAAAAACATTAAATTTTTAAGCCAAACTGTATGGTTATCTCCAGGTCTCTCTTGGCTGATTGAAGACGAGGTTTGGCTTTCTAGTCAGCTCATTTCTCCTGGTGGTGACTCCTGGTCAAGTCAAGGTACTACGTCCGAGGGATCAAAGAGATCTTCAACAATGAGCGAAGGAGATTGTCAAGTCGGAACTCATTTCACCAGTGATTTTTATCGGCTTGTCAAGTTTGAAAGTACAAAAAGTCTGGCTTCTACTAGCTCAAGGTAAGAAAGAGTTTATTTAATATTAGAAAAAGAAGAATTTTTTGTTAAATAAATCATCTATCTCTCTCCAAAATACATTACATCCATAGTCCTGTTCTCTTGTACAAGTTTTACTGTGTGAGGATGTACCTTACACAGCTTGGACCATAAACCCCTGTTTGGTTTTATCTTTTCTAGATTTCCCCTTTACCTTCCTTAGGTATTACATTTCAACAAATTTGATCCTGCTTTTCTGTCTATAACAAGTCCTTTCCCATTAAAATGAGTGCCAAGGTATTTTAAGTTTTCTACCTGTTCTAATGTCTCTCATACATTACTAAAACTAGATTTGGTAAACTTAAATATAAAATAGGTTCACTTTATTAACTTAGGAACTGTTAGTTTTTTCTCTTAGTTTTAAATGTAAAAAACTTTTTTTTAGGTCCCAGGCTGAATCAGTGAGCCAGGATAGAGACCAGACCTTGCAAAATGTCCTCCATTTCATATCAGAACAGGAACAATATTGTCGGAGGCGAGAGGAAGTTGGGAAAGAAGAAATGTGTGAGAGCAACACTGATTCAGGAATTGCTTCAAAATCTTCTGATCTCTCCAGTTCCGAAGACATCATCAGGTATGTATACCTTTTTTTTTTTTTTTTTTTTTTTTTTTTTTTTTTTTTTATGTGTTTTAAAATGAGATGAAAAGAAATTATCAGTATTAGATTAATAAGAGACAAATTGATATAGGCCATTTACAAACATAGAAACATAGAATACTGAACCATCTTTTTGACTAACAGAAAATCTAAGAAAAATCATGAATGAAGGTTGTTTGACTATTAAGGGAAATGTGTAGAACCATAATTCTTAAAAAAATGAAAAGTAAATTACTAAGTCTGTGTTTTTTTATTATTGGGAACAGATTCTTTAAACTTCAGAACTTGTGAATATCGTGTTTCTGGCCTCCATGAGACCACTTTAAATGATAGTATATGGGACAGATGACAATGAAATATCAGTTTCGATTTTTTTGGACATTCCTCCTTCTAACCTAACACTTTTTATATAAATATTAAACTTATTCTAATAAATAATCATATTCGGTAGAATTGTATTTTTATTTTATTGTTTTTAGAATTGTAAAAAATTAATTATATAACTGTTAACTATAAAAAGGATCAACTGTTAAACTTCACAAATTAACTTCAGATTTTTTTTTTTTTATGTACTTAAATTAAAAAAATAGCTCAGTGGATATAGTTAAAATTCATGGCTTGATTTTGGGGTAGGGAGACCCTCCTGGGGCTCAATCAGCCTCTATAAAGTCGTTACCATTAATGGAGTGAAAAATCTGGTGGTTTTATGTGATTTTGGCTTAATCTCCTCCTTTCCAGTTTTTTTCAGTAGTTAAGAAAAAACACATAACTCTTTTTAGAACATTTAACAAAATCATTTTATGCACCTGGATAGTAATGTGTTATCTATTATCATTGAAGCTAATTGTAAAGAAAAACTAATATATTCTGATTAGTTTTCAGTTTTTTTTTTTTTCTTTTATAAAATATGTTTAAGGGAATTCCAATGTTAAAAGTTTGAAATACAATTTTGTTTTTTAAATAAATACCCGTTCTATTTAATAATCTTATCATTTCAGAGAAGCGAGAAGCCTGCTAACAGTACCTGAAGAAGAAGAATCTCTGACATCAAGTATCTCAACTCCTGAAACTGTGCTGCAAGATGGAGGAAATATGACCCTGCTTGAAGTTAAAAAATCTCAGCTGACTGTACAGGCAGTAGAGATTAGCCCCTGTGAACCACTAGAGCTCCTTGAAGCCCAGCCTGAGTTGCAAGAAGGAGAAGGAATGTTAGCAGAACTGAAAAGACTCGCAGCAGAGGAGGAAGAAATTTCTCCTCAACCTGAAGCCGAAGACGGAGGCTGTCCCACTGGTTGGGTCCATGTTGAAAGGGCCTCCGATTTCACTGATCCAAAGGTCATTATTTGATCATGTTTTTTAGTTCCATATTTAAGTCTTTTTTGGCATAACTCCTATTATACCCCATCTTCAGGCTTCTAAACTTTTTTAAAAATACATTAATCTATATAATTATACTAATAGTTTTACAATTATAAACAATATGTACCTATTTATCTGTGATTATTTTCACATTGTCTCTTCATCTATATCCATAGTACCAGCCATTTTACTGAACAATGTTCTTCACTTGTTTATTTCATTGGCTTATTCATATCTTCTAAGACTATTTAATATAGTGATTATATAAACCAATCAATATTTTTATTTCTACTGTGTTGTTGCTAATATTCATTTATATTTATTATTTACTTTTTCTTTTATTTTATTCTTTTATTCATAAAAATTGTTTGATTTAATTAAATTATTTTTTTTAATTATCTATTATATTTGTATAATTAGTTAATTGGTACATAATGTTATTAAATTATATTCACAACTAAAATCCATTAAATGACCTTGATAGTAAAAGAATTTTGGAAACTATCTTCTTATTAATGAAACCTTACATTTTAGGTTTGTGATTTCAAGTTAGAGCAAACTAAGTCATTATGTAAAAATCATCCTTTGTAGTAAGTACATTTTGGATCAACCCCTTCCCCCACCCTAACATATTTAGTGTCAACAAGTTAATTTGTTATCAAGGGACTTAAAAGAATGTTCACAGTTTATTTAGGAAGTCATTCTTTTGAGGGTGGTTTTGTTGAGTTTTTAGTATGTTATATATTGCTATGATTTTATTTGATTATTTTTAATAAAATAAATTATTATTATTGATACATAAATTATTTTGGGTTCTGTCAATATAATGGTTATAATATTATGGTAACCTATATGTATCTCTCAAATTCTATATTATTACAAAAGGAATGAGTGCTAATGCCAGGAAAGATGTTTATGATTTTTATTATTTTTTCCAGTTCTGAAGAGGATCCCATTTGAGTAAGGGATTGAAACGTCAATAAAGCAAAAAAAATAAATAAAAATAATAAAGCAAATATTGTTTAAAATGTTCATAGGACCTATTAGCTGATTATACATAAAATAGTTGTGGAAATAATTTCTAAAGGTCGACCAAATAGAATTTTGATATATATATATATATATTGATGCCTTAGCTCAAAAAATTTGCACTTAACACATCTGTGAGTTAAGCTCAGATAAGCAAAAAAAAAAAAAATAATAAAGCAAATATTGTTTAAAATGTTCATAGGACCTATTAGCTGATTATACATAAAATAGTTGTGGAAATAATTTCTAAAGGTCGACCAAATAGAATTTTGATATATATATATATATATTGATGCCTTAGCTCAAAAAATTTGCACTTAACACATCTGTGAGTTAAGGCATCACATAATAATGATTATTATTTCAATTTTTCATAATCATTAATATTTTATTTTCTGTTTTTCCTCTTTGCTGCATTTTACCTTGCTGTATTTTTTCCTGTTTCCAATAAGTTCAGTTCCATTATAAATTACCTCGAGAAAAATTAACTTGAAATGTGAACACATTATTTATTGTTGCCCATAAACTTTATATTTATTATTTAAAACTTTATTCTTAATTACAACTGTTTTATTTCTAGATGCGAGCTAATTTCATGGACGTTGTCATGAGTCGAAGTTCAAGCTCTTGCAGCAGTGAAAGTGGTGATGATCATTCAGGGTACCAACATTTACATCGTTTACATAGATCACGCAGGCATAAGAAAGGTAATATATAAATTACACATTTATATTAATATATTTATAGAGCAGTGACCTTAAACATTGCCAGGCCCGGGCGGCTGATCTTTGCGAAGCCCTTCCCTCAGTTCAAAGTATGTAAGTTGAAAGTAAATATTTCTTATCATTGACCAGAATTAAAATATAAAATTTAGAGCTTTAAATTTTTAAAATTATGTATGGATTGAATCAAGTTTTTAATGTCAACTATTTTC
Organism: Euschistus heros; assembly: GCA_003667255.2. Classification (NCBI taxonomy): domain Eukaryota; kingdom Metazoa; phylum Arthropoda; class Insecta; order Hemiptera; family Pentatomidae; genus Euschistus; species Euschistus heros. Next base: position 116,665 of record RCWM02000611.1, on the reverse strand, counting down.
TACTTGGTTGTTGAGTTTCCCTGATCGCCACCTCTTGAGGCAACACTGCAGATATGTGTATATGAAAAAAAAGTAATTCATTGAAGTTGATATTGGAAAAAATATATATAAAAATAACTTATATATATATATATATATATATATATATATATATATATATATATATATATATATATATATATATATATATATATATATATATATTTATATTTATATATTATTTAATTCATTGTTTTTTTGTTTTGTTTTTTAGCAGTATTTGGTAACTCCTTTTGATGAATGAAAAAAAGTGAACAAAATTTATGAATACCCAAATGTCACATAACTCAGTTAAATTGCAAGAGGAAAATAATTAATGTTTAAAGACATAGAAAGGTATATCTTTAAAAAAACAAAAAAAAACAAAAACAGTTTTATACTTAAACTTGATATGAACTTTCCCTCCCCAAAAAAAGATAAAGAATTTTTAAAAGGTAACAATCAACCATAAAATCAAGATAATTTTTTATTTGATACTTTTCTTCTGCAGTTTATATTATTACTGTTTCTAAAATATAAATCAACACTTGGTATTAGTTCTGAAATGTACTATCAGGTAATAATTTTATTACTTTTTAAAAAAAATATTTAATTATTCCATTTTATAAAAAGTAAAATATCAACCAAAAGTATTTTGTGCAACTTTACCTGGATGATTACCTGTTTGGTACGTCTAAAATTTAAAAAAGTAACAACAATCAAAACATGGTTATTGTTCAATTCATATTTTCTCTTTCACCGCTGCATAAAAATCTTTGAGGAACCATAAATATATCCTATATAATTTAAATTAGGTTAGGTATCTAAACCAAGTAAAAAATCTCATTAATATAAATATATGAATACTCTAACATCTGAATGATACTTGATAATATCATTTCAGCTTTTTTTTCAAGATATTTTATTGATAATGATATAAAAAATATTTTGTTGTTATTCATGGTTTTTGTTGTTTTTTATTGACAAATTCCAGCATACATTAGGAGTGTGTGTTTATTAGGTCATAGAAAGTTGTGGTTTAGGCATCACCATTTTAATATTCCTTCTTTTAGAGTAAAAATTTTTCTGGTTATTAAATATTTATCTATATATATATATTATATATATATATATATATATATATATATATATATATGTATATAAATGCATATACAACATATATTTATAAATGGTTTTAAATGTTTGGTTAACAGCATCAGCGAGCAGAGAAGGAGCCATGCGCTGCCAAGCAAGTACCAGAGCTTCAATAATTGGACGTGAAGACTTATTTACACGTTTCGGAGCTAAAGAACAAGAAGCAGTTGCTTCTTTTGACTTTCTAGAGGAACTTACTTCTGCAAGCTCAAGAGAATCTACTATTAACCCTCATTAAAAGACCTGATTCTTTCCCTTTAGCATGGTACTTAATTTTATGTGAAACATATTTTTTATATAAATATTGTAGAACTTTCCTAAATTATGTTTCATCACTTTGAACGATTTTTTTTTTCTTTATTTTATGTTTATTTAGAAAAGAAGAAGATTAAGTTAAAAATCATGTTTTCTCAAACAGAATTACAAGGTTCATGTGTTATCAGTATTGTATAATACCATAGACAGTATAATGAAATCGAAAAAAGTTTTTATTGTAATAATTATTTTTTTTCAACCGATTTTGATTTTATTTATTGAAAAAATTCTTAGAAAGTTAATAACTTTGTGACACAATGATATTCATAAATCCATGAAGTCATCTACTGATTTATCATAGAATTATAATGGATTAGGGTTTCTTCTAATTACAAATACAATAAAGAAAACAGACAAATGGAGAGAAATTGGAATCATGCACGAATTTAAATGTACAAACAAATCATGGCTTGTTTTATCTAGAGCCATAATTTTTTACGGAAATTAGCTATATTATATTGATCTGTAATAGATTCCTTGTTTGTTTTTATCTGAAAAATTTAATCTCATTCTGTCTTATTGTTAAATTTATAAATGCTACTAAACATTTAAGTGCCTAAAATAAAATGACTTCATTAAAGCATAAGTCATAACAGTCTCTTAACCTTAAACCTCGACTATAGTACACATTTCAACATTTTAGTTCTACATCTGACTACTAATAAGTTAAAACTCATATTTTTAAAGCACATTTTGAAGTTAATTTTCACCACCACTGTTACTTTTATGTATAATTTTTTATAATGTAACTTGGGTTAGGGATGCACATGCCAGTAACTCGCACAATTTCAATGCCATGCCAGCTAATATCTGTTAAATGGCATGTGCATATGGTAACTGGTATGCCAGTAGATCATACAAAATATGATTTTCCATACTAGTTGAGTGACGAACTGCCTATACATAGAGTGGAGAGTTCTATCCAACTAAAACCTGGATAGGACTCTCGCTGCATGCAAAATTCAGCGTGCCAGTTGCTGGCGAATTCCAACAACTAGCATGAGAGCTACTCTTCAACTTTGCTGGCATGTGTATCATCAGCCTTATTTTCTTTTTTTATTGGTCTACTTATTAACTAATTTTCAGCTTTTCCTTTTTTGAAATTGTTTTTCCTTTGGGTATAGTTTTAGGAATTTGAATATTTCATCTTTGTGAATCAAAGATATTACTTTATTAAAATATATTTAATTTGTAGAAGTACATAATTATAATTTCTGACTGATTGATACAATTTATATTATTAAAATACAAGAATGATTATAGTTTTTAATAAAACTATATTTAAACAGGGATATTGTATCTATGTATCAATTAATGCAAACTGAACCAATCATTATAAATATAAAGTCATAAATTAGTTGTAATAAAAAAAAAAAAAAAAAAAACTGTGACAAATGATTCCTTGAAAATATTATTGTAAATGGTATGTGTAACTTACTGTTAGTTATATGTATCGATATTAATGAAAATGTTTTATTTAATTGTATGGTGATACTGTTTTATTTTTGTATAGTAATTGTAAAACGTTTATAGATATTAGCCGTTTGTTCCAATATCAGGATTATTCGTAATGTTGTGATTGTTTATAAAATATCTCAGGTAGAATGAGACTTAAAAGAGTAATATTTGTCGTCCTGTAATAATATTTATTGTCGAATTCACTATTCTAATGACTTTATGCAGTTGAACCTCTTTTGTTTGGCACCTTCATAGCCAATAGTTATACTATCATTATGACTTTATCTGTTTTGTAAGAATGATAATCACATCTAGCACTTCAATGGTAAGTATCTGAACTACAATATTTATCATGTATTAAAAATGAGTTATGTTACTGTTTTTTTTGTTTTTTTTTTTGTTTTTGTTTTAGGCAATCTTGGTAAATTTATTGACTGTCACGTTTAATTTTATGAGTGGCCAACTGTTTCTAATTAAATTTCAAAAAATATTTTTTCACTTAAAATGCTAATGGTTGTATAAACAATTCGACTAAATTATTATCATATTTTTGTTTTTTAATTATTCCATCCCAACAAAAGCTCTATTGTATAATGGAGCTATCATATGGTTAAAGTTTGCAAAAATAATTTTATAGAAATAATACAATTCTAATTAGTCAAACAACAAAAAGGCACCATGAAGAATGATCATTCACTGTCTCATTCCTCTTGAAAATCAGAATTCTAAACAGGTTGCTGTGTTGGTGATCATTGTCACTTGATAGAACATACATTTACGCCTTATTAACTTAAGAACTGTGATCTTTTTTTACCGAATGTTATTATTTTTAACTTTGTCAATTGTAAGATATCTGCTTGCTTCATTTTTTTCTAATGCCTTCTTTAAAATAATCTTTCCTTTATCCCCATTCACTTAGTTTTACATTTTCAGAATTTTAATTTTTATATGTTCAGTAATATTCTATTTCTTATAAAAATATATATCGTTATAATGTATTTATTCATAACTTAACCATGGGGTTTTAAATAACCTAAGTCTAAAAATCGGTTCATTATAGCAACATAATTTAACTAGTAATTTATTTTCCAATCTTTTGATCAGTGGAGATGAGTGTCGCAATTATCTGTAAAAAATGAATCATCTCTTAGCGCAAATCCTATAATAGACCCTTTCCAAAATCAGGTGCTCAAAAGAGGTTCAACTGTACACTTATATAACCGGCCTAGAAAACTGCTCAAAAAGTGATTTTATTTTTTGAGAATATATTTAATTTTAAGCCTTCATCGAGAGCAATACCTACAAAAAATGAATTTAAATTACATCATCATTTTATACTCAGCTGCTATTTATTATAGATAGAGTTCAATCAAACAATATACGTTATTTATAAAAACATAAATGATTTGTAAATTGAAATTACATATTGATAAGTGTGATGTAATTGTTGATAGTGCTTCAATTTTATAAACAATGTTTGCTTGAATAAAAAAAACAAAAAAAATCTGAGGAAAAACATACAAAAAAATAATCTGACTGCCCTCCTAGCTCTTGATATTTTTGGTAATTGTAGATATATACGGTATCATAAGGATAATGTTTGCTAAGTCAACTAAAATAACGATAATAATACATCTGTAGGTAGAAAAAAAATGAAGATTATAAGAGTATTTTATTTCCCTATAAAATTACTATATTGTTAACATGTTGATTTGTAAAATACAATTTTAATTAATTGATAAATTGACTGTAAAATTTTAAGACCTCTTTGTTTGGTCCAATTTTTAAGAAGGTTACAGAAGGATATTGATTTTTTTTTTGTTTTTTTTTAAGGCTTTAAATTTTTTTATTAAGTACAGAATGGCTGATGAATGCTTTGGGAGTAACAAGAGATATAGTATAGTATTGGTTTTTAATGTTATGCTGTTCCTTTTCCTTGCTGGGTAAAGATATTGGAACAACCGAGCTTCCAGTGCTAAGAGTTTCGCAGGAATTTCCTCCTGAAATAGGCTAGGTACAAAGTGCAATTGAATTTGGAATCCTGATCTGCTCCTAGCTTGTCAATTTTCGTCTTCCGTCTATCTGGAAGATTTTTCATTTATTTTCTTCTCATGGCTGATTTAAGTTACATGAACCTTGTTCTATGTTTGGTTTTTTTTTGTTAAAACTTATTTAATAAAAGTATTTTTTAGTCTGAAAGGTAAGCTTTACCTTGCATGTCTGTGATGCTGTTAATTATTGCTGATAATTAAATATTCAGTTAATTTTATTTACTAATTTTAGTTTAATTTAACATAATAGGTAGTTTTCTTTTTTTTTCTTTTTTAATTTTTTCTAATGGAATATGAATGTATAATGTAAATTTATTTATTCTTGTATTAATTCTCTTTCCTACTGACAAGCGCGGAGTCTTGGAAAGATCAGACGCTACTTCCTTCTATTTATGTATTTTCAGTATGTAGATATATCTACTTTGTATATAATATACAGTTATAATAAACAAACATATATACTTTATTATATATGCAGTATATCCTGTAATAATTGTAGATTACCCTTTTATTTTTATTATTATCATCTTTAGTAATTAATCTGTGTTCGTAATTTATAAATATGCATATAAATAGAAAAGTATATATATAAATAAATGATTGCTCTGTAACTGATAGATATATAAGTGAGATGATTTTTCTAAAAGTAAAGAAGTATTATTTGAAAATAGTTGTACAATGTAACCCAAGAATGAATAAATTTGTAATGTTAAAATTGTTTATTTTTATTCTTAAATTAAATATTTATTCTGAGATAAGAATAATGTTCCACAAATCGTTTCCTCAAAGATAAATAAATTTGAAAGCATTAATTGTTAGTGACATCAATGGATGATGAAAATCAATTGCTGTTTCGTTTAATGTTGATTAAATAAATCACTCATGTATTTTTTCAAAAGTAGACAAATCAAAACACTTTTGAGTTATTGCCATGGAAAAATCCTGTGTAACTACGAAAAAAAAAAAAAATTGTAAACCGTATGATATTGACTCATAATAACAATTTTTTTTTTTTTGGACAGGGACATAGATGATATCTCAAAAACACACATTTTATAGTTGTCTCTTTGGAGATACTGTTTTAATATAAATAAATATAACCTTCTCACTCTGGTGACAGAGTTAGGCAACCTAAATGATAATTAGAGAGGGGTCTTGCAAAGCAGACTAATTGCAACTTTTGTAGTCAGCATAAAGCGCTGAATAGTCGGCCATTTGATTGAGTATATTTCTACTTTTGAAAATAGGTTAATTAAAAAGAAAAACTGGCCTTTATTCATTATAATTTTTATTTTAGATCTATCTTTACGGGTTGTTATTTAATCAATTATCGAACTTCATCATAATATTAACAAAAAATAAATTCGATAACTTCTACACTACTGAATAAACACCTTATGTCCCATCCTTCCTGCCTTCCTGAGTACATTAGGGTCATTCCATGTCAAATCAACCAATGGTTTGGTCCTTCGTTTTTAAATTTTAAATGGTTTTTATTTAAAATGCCCTTTAATATGATATATCACTTGATATATTTTCGGTTCATTTTGAATTTTTCAAAAACGGTTTTCGTTATTCTCAAAATATGTACCTTTCGATTTTTTCGAAAAAATATATGTGATTTATACTATTACTGACTACATGTTGACAAAATTTTAGGATGGGACGGAAATGGGTTCTTGATAACAAAAAAACATTTTATCTTTTTTTTAATGGACAGTAAGTCCAGTCAATGAAGTATTATAGAATGCGTTTCCTGTAATCCAAGGTTTTTCTTTGGAAACTTGTTCAGGGTAGCTTTTCGGTAATGGGAAAAAGAAGGGAGGAGGCGCGAAAACGTGAGGTGAACATTTTTTTTCCTCGAAAATGTTCACATTTGCCAAGCGTATACTGTACGTACGAACGGTACAGAATATGAAAAATTTGTATATAATAAAGGTTGTCGAGACTTTAGTTAACTTTAATTGGGTGTAGTTCCGCAGACGCCCCCATTTTCAAATGCTTATTTCTTCCATGTCACTCCACTAAAACATAAATCCAATCAGTCTATTTAATCTACATTTGACAAATTTTTGTTTAATATTTAACTCATTGAAGTGTTTTAAGTTATCCTGTAGAAAATATTATGTTAAAAACGTTGGGGGCGTCTGCGGAACTATTTACCAAGAGAAAAAGTTCCGTAGACGCCCCCGGGGAAAAACTATTATTTACAAGTTTGGATTATAATTAAATATAATAATTCATTTAACACATCTTTATTAGGGTCTCTAACAGCTCGTCTCCAAAGATATTCACACAAGTGTGAATATAAATTTTGGGAATGATTTCCGCCCGCATGTATTCCTCCCTTAACTGATCTCCATGGTGATTCTATGTTTTGAGTGTGGGACAATGAATTAGGATCTATAAAATGCAAGCTATGGTTCATTGTCTGGTGGGTGTGTCCCAATTTTGCAAGCTGTGTGTAGCTTCTCCATTCGTCTGTAATGGTAGTGCTTCCTGATTTGACATTTTTTATGATCAGAGGTAGAAAAGTTGAAGCGTCACGCTTATTGTGGGGGCAAATTTCCATCCGGAACTTCTTTTGCCCATCCCGTTCTATCACCAGAATCCAACTACCGTCTACAATCCTTCCTCGATTATATTTTCTTCCCACAGTGATATTAAGAGTCACAATGATCTTTTTTACTCAAAGAATTTTGTTGCTATAGCGGGTTTGAGATTACAGATTAAATCGGTGACACAATAAACAAAAATGTCCTTGAATTTTAGTTGTAACCTACGATAATATTTTAACATCATTTTGCGTAGCAAAGGACTGGGAGCGTCTATGGAACTTTTTCCCTTGGTAAATAGTTTCGCAGACGCCCCCAACTTTTTAAAATTAATATTTTCAACATAATAATTGTATACTCTTTAAATAATTAAGTATGAGAAGAAACTTGGTTAAATGTAGATTAAATAGCACTAATTGGATTTATGTTTTGGTGGAGTGACATAGAAGAAATAGACATTTGAAAACGGGGGCGTCTGCGGAACTACACCCCTTTAATTTAGTATATAGTCATGTTTTGCATATGATGCACTGTTTTCGAGATATGAGCCCAAAACCAAAAAAAGAGACCTTCCGCGCCCCCTCCCTTCTTGTTCCCAGAGCCGAAAACTCCAGGGGTTATAGTATGTTTACATTCTAACTATCCTGAACAAGTTTTCAAAGAAAAACCTTGGATTACAGAAAACGCATTCTATAATACTTCATTGACTGGACTTACTGTCCATTAAAAAAAGACAAAATATTTTTTTTATCAAGAACCCATTTCCGTCCCATCCTAATAGTCCAAGAGCCGAGGCCAAATTTCGTGACTTATTTGAAGAAAAATTTTAGACATACAGCTATAAAACAAAAAACGTGTCCCAACCCCTCAGCAATCAATTTGCACTTGTCTGCCAACTCAAAGCGGGGGCGTTTTTTCAAAAAGTGGCGACCACACACGAAGTTCCTAGGGGGGAGGGGGCTAGCAAATATCAAAATATAATATTATTTGAAGATGATTTATTTAAAGCAAACAAGAAACTGCAAACCCCCTAGGTGCCAAAAAACGCTGTCTGCCAAAATTTGGAGGGGGGTCGTCGCACCGAACGGCAGACAGAATTCAAAATCCTTGTTTTTTTGAGTCCAAAAGTGGACCATTTGAAGACGATTTATTTCAGACACACAAGAAAAATTTTAATGCATGGTCACTAGATGACAAAAAACGTTGTCTGCCAAAATTTGCAGGGGGCCTCGCAAAAACTCCAGGGATTATAGTATATTTCTTGGATTACAGAAAACGCATTCTATAATACTTCATTGACTGGACTAAATATTTTCCATTAAAAAAAAACAAAATATTTTTTTTTTATCAAGAACCCATTTCCGTCCCATCCTAAAATTTTGTCCACATGTAGTCAGTCAGCAATAGTATAATTCACATATATTTTTTTTCGAAAAAATCGAAGGGTACATATTTTGGAAATTACGAAAACCGTTTTTGGAAGTTTTGAAAAAATTCAAAATGAACCGAAAATATATCACATTAAAGGGCATTTCAAATAGAAAAGAATGCCGCAAATTTGAGCTCTCTGGGAGCAATAGTTTTGTAATAGCGTAATTTTGATTATACTGAGTGAGGACCGAAAACAGCAGTTTTTTGAGTTTTTAGAAGCTTATAACTCAAAAACCAAAAGTCAGAAAAATGTAATATTTTACATTTTTACTAATCTTGGTAAGTACAGTTGTTATACCAAAAATCATAGAAATCGGAGAGGTCAAGGTCCAAATCTAATGTAGAATTGGTTTGATTTTGGCATGGAATGACCCATAAGCAGGTTAAGCCTCAATAAACAACAGTTTACGTAACCTATTTGTTTTTTTATATAACAATTTCAATCATAATTAAAAAATATTAATTCTTGATTGAAATGTGTGTAATATAAAGGTTAGAACACGAAAAGGAAACAGCTATTTTATCTATTTACAATTACATGTAAGATATTTTTGAGTTATTTGTATAGGTAGGTCCATAAACACTATATATTCGAAATGAAAGGATTCCAAAGTTTATATTAACTATCTAAGATACGTAAACTGGTTACGTTAGCTTTATTTTTCTGAAAAAAAGATTCCTCCTGTTTGCAAAACACAGAAGCAAAAATATAATCAAAAAGCTCAGTTACATGCATTGACAGCTACGAACAAAAGGCTTCTAACATTCCCGATGTCATACGGATCGGCTTGGCTGACAAGTTGGTCGGCCACCTTAGTGATAATACAATCATCCTGCTATAGCTGCTGTTAAGGTAGGTGAGGTGTTAGGATATAATAAACGCATATTACCTTTGATACAATTACTCATTCCAGATCAACAGTTAAAAAAAAAAAAAAAAAAAAAAATCTTCAATAAAACCTTTCCTCTTTTGATTGTGAATTAGCTTTTAATCTGAAGAAAATTTTTTTTCTCTATTATAGACATTGACTAGGAATCTCATAATTTAAGAAAATTTCCAATTTTAAATGGAACAATAATTCCTTATATCAACTATTTGGCCTTATTTGACTCTTTATAATGTTGTTATATGATCATTACATTGACCAATATTTTAATTAGTCATAAAGCTGTTCCCTTTCTCGGTTTTGTCTTCGGTTTAACCTTTCATTTTTCAACTTTTATTCTAAGAATGTTTCTTTCATCTATTTCTTCATTAGCGCTTTGTCTGATTCCAAGTCTTTTTTAACATTCTGGATCCACTCTCCTCCATTAACGAGAGATGCTACGTATTTTACTATTCTTTTTGTAGGTCTGCGATCTGGAAGCCTCATTATGTAGCCATAGAATTTAAGACGTCTTTTACCTCATATATGTCTCTATAAAATATTTTTCAGTTTTAAACGTTTTCTGTAATCTATATCCGTTTCTGGTCCCAGAATGTTCCTAATTATTTTACTTTCTTCTTTTTTTAGATTTTCCATATATGTTTTCCTTTTAAGTGAAGGGGTTTCGTTGGTATATATCATTGTTGGCTTGATATTGGGTTGTAATGTTTAGTTTTTGTACCTAGAGATAAACATTTATTATTGTTAAGGTTTTGCACCAACCCTACTAAGCCTTTACAAGTTTTTTGTATTCTGTCTTGTTGTGAATATTTTTCGGAGATAACTTCTCCTAGATATTTAAAGTATGGTAACCTGTTGGTTTCTTTATATTTAGTTTGTAATTTCGAAATTTCTATGTTTGTTGTGAACACTGTGTTTCAAAGAATATTTTTAAACTAACTTTTCCTGCACACTCCTTTCCAGCTTCTATCTGTTTTATTACCATTTCACTAGAATCTGCCATTATTACAACTCAGTCTGCAAAAGCTAAGTAGGGGATTTGTAGGTAGGTTATGTTTCTTGGTTCCCAATGAGATTGGCTTCCAGTGTTTATAATTAAAATATATCAATCTATTAGTATATTTTTTAAAATTAAAATTAACATTTAATATAGTTTTGACAAAAAAAAAAAGACTTAAGAAACTAGGGATGAATAAAAGAACAAATATATAATATTGTTTTATTACAAGAAGACAGACATAAAAAAAATTGGTGCTATATTATAATGTAAGAATCTTTTAATTTTTAATAGCAAATAAATCAATCAATGTGGTAACTGAATGCAGTTAATACTAACAGGTTTCATTTAAAAAAAAAAAAAAATTATATTTAAAACTGAGAACAAATAAATTTTAATAATTGTTTAGGAATTAGTTCAATCCATACAACCAAATTCATAACTTTTTTTTTTTTTTTTTTTTTTTTTTTTTTTTTATTTATTGAATAATCAATTTGGATTCAAAAACTGTTTAAAAATTAAAATGCGGTTGTAATACTATTCTCCACCATTAAACTTTATGATTAAATACTGATCATGTAATGAAAATTGCACAGTGTAGTTTTCAACTGACTATCCTAACCAACCATTAAGATGGTGAAACAAATAAACATCTGTTTTTATGTTACAAATATTAACCAAATTTTACTGGTTAACTTTCTAGTAGAGCTACTTCAGTTCAGATCCTTGTTTACATTCATAATTATTGGTCAATTATTACTATTTATATGTATAAATTTTTATAATATTTTTTTTCTATTAAACAACCTTAGAGCTCTCCTTTTTCTGATTCAGTTAATTAAGCATAGATTTACATTTTCAGTGCTCTAGTATGCATTTAATAATGTTCAAAATCATCTAACTAGAAAGTACTAAAATCAATATAAAGTAAAGTTATATAAACTACTGTAATAAGATCCTTATTATAAAGAACTTAAATATTTAACCATTTTAAAAAAAAAAAACAGTATAACATATATAAATTCAAAACATGGTCAGAAAGTTTTCATCAGATTTCTCTAAGAATTATCAATAACAACAATTTTACTAAAGTTCAATCCGCTTAAATTGATTTTCGAATGTTTTAATTAAACTAATTTTAAAATAATGTTTATTGTAATTAATAGGTTTGATAATCTTGAGGTGTGCTAAACACAGAGAAAGGAAATATAATGTTATGTTAAACTAGGGGAGGCCAATAATAGCATATGTATCTTCGTATGCCTTATTTGCAATCTGGCCAATTCATATTAATTGATTCATTGATGAGTTTCTCTTATTCATAGACTATATATAATAAAACATAGTTAAAATATACAAACAGCTGAGTCTACTAATAAAAACGTGCAGGTGCTTAACAATAAAACATTACCACTTATACAAAAGGCACAGGGGAAAAAATAATGTTAAAAATTCTTCAGGAAGTAGGTTTTCCATTTTTAAGTTAAAGTCAAAGTAGCCTCCTTTAATAGTTTATATGTTTACAAATTAACATTGTAAAAAATTCTTTATATTTTTTTCTATCGGATTCAATATGAATCTTACCTTGCATAACATATAACTCTATAGTATTCTATTGGGTTTTTTTTTTTTTTTTTTTTTTTTGGAATTTCATTTTTTTATAAGTCAATATGATAAAATTTCTTTCCCAGTGTTCACAATTTTCTTAGTATACTAACAGTGCTAATATGAAGAGGAGGATTTTCATCATGATGATTTATATTTCCTACCAAAATTTTGAATCTCTTTACGAATAACCTTTTATAGTGCAGTTGACACAATTTGATGCAATATTTAAAATTTTTAATCAAAATCCTATTTTATATCTTCAAAAAATATAAGTGGCTGATTTTATAATTGTTATGTCGTAAATTAGGGTAAAAAAAAAACAACAATACAAACACGATACAGTAATTAAGTTTAATAACCACTTTCATTCATACTTTTTTCTTCATAGCAAAAAAATACATAATAGTGTCAGAAAAATGTTTTAATTTAAATACATTTAATGTTTTAAATTAACAGTGGAATGTACATAAACATTGACATAATATGGCATACATAGCAACATAAATAACTAACACATTACAAATACTTCAGTGCTTAAAAGTGATTTTGATTAGACACAGTTCACTTCACAAATCATTTATCTTACTTTTAAAATTTACCCACTGTCTAAAAATAATGAACATGTTTATAATTTTAAAATAAAATCATTTTTTTTTATTATTATTTACACTTAATAAATTTTTGTCAAGGAAAATAACTTACTTATAACTAAATTAAAATCTATATTAAAATGAAATGTTTATTAAAATAAAATATACAATGCATGTTGGAAGGCCTTGACATCCTTAAGGCCGATCCTTTTTTTAAGGAAAGTTTCAAGCATATCCACGCATTTCGTTTCTCTTAATGGAGCTTGCGAGACAGAAGGCAAATATTACACCAAGTAGCTAAAAAAAATAAATTAAAAAAAATGAATTTTATTTCAAGTAATGTAAATAAAAAAACATATAGTACATCAACTAAACCTCCCTGTCAAAAGTATTGCAGTATTGTATTGAGATTTTCCTGGTTTTTACCTTAATGCATACTTGGTTTATATTCATATTAATATTATTTATTAAACGTGTGACATTAAGGATTAGACACATCAATATTTTTCCCCGTTAATATAATAATAACAAACGATATAATTTTAGATTATTTTTTTCAAATTTCCTTCAGTCCATGTTAATCATTCGTTTTGTTATTTACAAGACTAGTGGAAGCATTAAAGCCAAAGGGGGCAATATATCTTATTAAATATAAATTAAATATTTAAAAGTTAAAATTGTAAAAAATGAAAATTTTAAAAAGTAAGTTTTTTAACTTTTTTGTATATTGAAAGAAATACTGTAATTTATTTTAATAAAAATTGTTTATCTGCAACTAAATGTCTTATAATTCATAACTCTTTGTTAAAAATCAAGCTTTTTCAAGAGCCCACTGGTTTAAAAGGTACCCTAAGTTCTTTCCCATTAGTGAAAAATAGGAAATTATAGAAGCAGTTCCTGATAGCAAGAAAAATAATTTCTTTGTATGTTTGAATTGATCTGATTATTATGTTATGTAAGTGAATCTCTTGTAATTTATTAGCTTCTTTATTATTATTTAACATTTCATATTTTAGCTTAAGTGGTAATATTAAATAGGAAAAAACAGGTTATTTTGTAAAACGAAATAGTCTCTTGTCACACTTTCATGGTCCAGACATTGCAAAGTACCATTGGAGCTATGATGATAGGAGAATCATTATACATTTATGGAATTTGATTAAAACTGATTATCTCATTCAAATAAATTTTCCCTCTTTCGAATGCTGAATAATTTGTACTCTTGCTATTTCAAAAATATTTATGATACATAACCAATCGTCGTTGGCTTTGCATTAATTTTTCCTGGTTGTTTCAAACCTTCGTTTTCTTAATCCTATGGTGTTGGCTTGGTCCCCCTTGAATCTGAGATCGAGGAAAATTGTTAAAAAGGACAAGGTTCCACATGGACCGAAGCACCATATTTGTTGTAGCTTGGTATTATGAATTATTGGGATTGTTAAATGTTTAAAGTATATTTGATGTACACTATATGATGCAAACATATAAGTTATTTGAAGAAACATCTTCATAACTGTTAAATAATAAATTAACTAAAAGTAATTAAGTTTATACTCTGTGGGAGTAAGGCATTTTCAAATTTTTAGTTTTAATAGTGATTTAAGTAATAGGAAACACTAAATGTTAATATTTAAAAACTGGCATTAGTTTTGTTTTATGCCAAGGATCACAAGTTTCTTTGATTTGTTCTTTTTTATAGATTAGAATATATATATTTTTAATTGGTTAATCTTAATTGTTTTTACACTGAGCTCCAGGTACAAGACAATTATTATATCTTAAATAAATGTATATTTATTAAGTAAAATTTTAATTTAATCAAAGACAACTATTCTTTGTTCATAATAATAATAATAATAATAATAATAATTTTAGCCAAAAAGTCTTGAATTCAAAACTATAACTCTGTAATTTTTTTTATTTTTATTTTTGTATATAGCACTACAACCCGGTTATAGGTCTTGGCCTCACCAACTGCTTCTTCCAATAACTACGGTCTTGTGTCTTGTTGCCGACACCATCCAGATTCTGACTTTCATAATGTTTTTAAAGATGCTAAACCATCCAACCAACTCAAGCTTTGGTCTTTCTCTCCTTGATCCATGAATTGGATGAAAACAACATCTTAAGCATGTCTACATCTACTATCCTTGCAATATGTCCAGTATACATCAGACGCCTTAACGTCCTTTTATTTATTACATCAGCATCTCCAAAGGTGAGGAGGTATCAATAGGTCTATACACACATTTATACGAAACATACTTTAGTATACAATAAATTCAAAATTTTCTTACCTCAACACCCCCAACAGATACAGCAATAATTCCTAAGAACTGTAGGAAATACTTAATAAGATCAATTCCAATCTGCTTGCATCCTTTTTGATAAGCTTCGCTAGCAGGACAAGAGCTATTGTTATGATTTCGATTCATGCAGCAGGAAGCAGGAATGTCCTTCTGATTGCTTGTGTAGTCGTTGTAATTGTCAATTCCACAACACTCCAGCTGTTAAGTAATCCAAAATATATTTAATAGCAGGTTTAGCATAAAAAATAAATTTAAACATTCTTCTCATGAAAAATTTAAAAATAAAAGTATTCATGATAAACAATTGTAATCTTAAAAGACTTACAGCTGTTTGGATTTCACCCATCTGTTTAATTGCTTCCTGGTCATCATGAATAGCGCTATCAAATGTTTTGTCTAGATATTTGGAAAAAGTATCGGGGATCCTTGATTTGTAAACAAAAGCTAGGACACCCAGTGCTATCTGTACTAAGAGCAAGATTGACAACAGCACTCCATACTATAAAAAAAAAATCAGGAAAAAATCATCTTTCATCATTTTCTCACAGTTTAATAAATTTAAAAATATATTGATACAAGGTGACAATGAAATATATTATACTATATGATGGAATAATTACTCTTATTTTTTAACTTAACTCTTTGAATGAGAAAAAACTTTTTTTATTTGATTCTACTTACTATTTCATAACAGATAAATAGGGTTGTGAAATATATGCATTTGCATACTTCTCCAAGCCAACTAAAAAATCTTCTATATCATTAAAATGTAAATGTTTGGAGTCATTTGGAATCAATTTGAGTTATTTTTATTTTGCATATTTGTACATATTATTCCATAAATGCATATTTTTAACTGTAATTGCATATTTTACTATTATTTGCATAGGCATATTATTTGACATTTGAATTTTTTTATGTTTCAGAGCAGTCAAACAAAAATAAAGTATAAATAAAAACTGAAAAATAGCTATAAGAACTCCTCTTATTCTTTTCCCTCGCCTAATGAATGAGTTCATGTTTGTCCTTGTCACTAATTATTCCCTTTGCAAGAACTTTTGATCAAATTTGCTTCTCTGGGAATTGTTTCATTGGATTAATTTCTCTTCTTCATTCCGCTCAAATACATCGAATATTACTTCACTTTTCTTATTTCCCCTCTTTCTCCGCTTATTCCATTACCCAGTTTCTCAAGCAGTGTCTACTAAAAACATGATTCATCAAATGTTTATTTGTGTACTCCTAAAATTCTGAAAATTACTATTTAAATTATAACAGATTTTGTTGGAAAGTGTTTGCATGAGTTTTAAATTAAGACTTTCAAGTGTGATGGAGACATTTTGTATCATGTTTGTTTTGATTAAGATGTATCAACTATTTCACGGTCTTTAATAACTCAGCACATAAAAACAGCAAAGCACAAATAAAAGAAAGGTAAGAAATCAAAATATTACAAAAAAAAAAAAAAAAAAAAAAAAAAAAAATGATGTTACAAAAACTGCAGCTGGATCAGAAGTCTGGTTTCAATACCACTTTATGTTGTACTTAAGTTCGAGCTGACATACTTTTCCATAATCTAAGTCACTTCAAGTTTTATAACTCATTTTCTTTTTTATATTCACCTTGTCTTTTTTCTTTTTTTTTTTTTTTTTTTTTTTTTCTATTGTTTTCATTTTCCACACAATAAGTAACTTAACCTTGAGTTTGTACTTATGTATAAGTTTGTAATGCATTTTTTTTATTTGTCTAAATAATGTAAATAGTTGTATATTTTAAGCAATATATTAGCATATATATGTACATATTTTTTAGTTTTTATTGCATAAAATTCACAACCCTACTAATAAACTATCTGAATGATAAAATTATGTCATAAAAAAGAATTTACTCACAGTATTAAGATAGCAGGGGTCCTCACGGATGGCTCCACAACAACCAAAGAACGCTATCAGGAAGACAGCTGCCCCGACGCATATGAGGAGAATAGATGTGATGTTGATCTCTCCTTCAAGGAATGATTTCAAGGATCTGCCATGAATGTTAGCGTAAATACTCACACCAAGCACTAATAGCCCAAGGAGCTGTAGAAATTAAAAGAAAAACTAATTAATTATATACTATATTATATACAATATTCTGTGTTAAACAAGGAAAAATCTTATATTTTGTTGTTTATACTGGAATGATTAATAGGTTTTTATTTTCTTACCGTGAAATAAATACTATTCATTGTTTTGAAATTATATTTTCCAAGGTCTTGTAAAATAGATGGCAAGTTTAATAAACGTAACTAATACTTAATTGCTAAGATCATTTTATTTACAAAATTAAAATAAATATTTTTATGTATTTCTTGGGGGTTTTGGTAGAATGGATGGAGGAAGATGGAAGATGAAATAGAATGGAGATGTGTGGTCAGAGATTGTCGACATCGAGAATGAATGCTGGTTCGCTAAGCCTTATGTTTATTTATTATTACAAAACTATAAGAGACTATCATAAATATAAAATATTACAGATGGTTAGAATATCATATTATAACAGAATAACAATGCATTTGTAGTTAGAAACTTGTTTCTATAAATCCTGGTAATGCTATATTATTATAATACTAACATTAAGAAAGAAGTCAAGTTAAAAGCATTAAACAATAGGTGATTAAGAAAATAATAGTAAATGCTACCAATTCTTGAGGTAAATAAAAAGCTGGAAAAAAAAAAAAGAAACAGAATGCCGAGCTAAACCAGCTATCTCAAGGTCTCATCTCTTATATATTTAGTTTCAACTTGGAAAGGAATCAGTTATTTTTGTTTTCTGTTATTTACAACAATATAAGTAAAAGGTAAATAACAAATAAAAACATAGTAAAAGATACTTAATCAAAAATCCTTATTATTATAAATACAACAATGACCTGGGAAAACCTAATTTTTCAAGACATTATTAGTGAGTTGAGAGTAGAAGAAATAATTAATGAATTGTTTACCAAGATGTATAAAAAAATCAATCAGGTCTTGAAACCTAGGTATTAATATTTACATATTTTAAAATCAGAATGTGCAAAAATAAAATTAAATAAAATTGTGTTACTTTTTCAAGAAATTACTAGGGCAGAAGGAGACTACTAGAGATTACTAATCCTAGCGATTACTAGGACTAGGAGTCAGACTTGATTCGTCACAATTACACCATTATGGTACTGGGAATGTGAAGTTAGAATGGTAAACAAAATGCATTGCAAACGGTGGGGGGGGGGGGGGGGGGGGGGGGAGGTGGAGAGAAAGTGGCAGAAAATAAAGTAATGTATTAGAGGAGTACCATACTGGTTTAATGTTCTTCAGAAATGTTAAAGTTATATAAATAGTAGAGGTATACATAGCAAATTTAGTACTCTCAATTAATTAAGTTGAAATCGTCCGTTGAAATTTTTTTAAATGCTCTGTAACTGCTCTGTATTGATTGCTTGGATAAGGGGAGTATTAATCAAAAATTAATATAAACATAATGAAGAATAATTCTAGGATACCGCGTATATCTGGGAGACACTTAAATATGTCTAAGGTGTATTTTATTAATGAGAATCCATCTCCTCACAATTTCTCTCTATGAATCCAAATATCCCAATGTTATGATGCATTACAGGACTTTTGATTACTGATATCCATCTCTCTTATCTAAATAATGTTAATCTGAGAGCAGGACTTTGTATCAAGAGAGCAATGCAGAGCTTTAACAAAGTTAATATCTTCAAAATTTAATTATTGGGACCTTCTTTGTCTTCAAGATCTCCAAGAAGAAACTTTCGGAGCCGCGCTGCACAGTACATTCACTGATGCTTCTTTCACCCTAAACAACATTGATGTTATGCGGGGTTTTCGGCCACACTTTGTACCAGGTTTGAACTCGTAAAATTTGACGAAAATCCTGTTTTGACATGATGAATTTCAGAGGTCCTTTCTCATAGAAAACACGAACTATACTAATCATTGAGGAGAAACAACGTTAAGAGCTATTGTTCAAAATGAATATTCAAACTCGGCATTAATTTTGTGCCAAACCGATAATAGTAGATTGGAAACTAGAACTCTCATAAAGTGTGATTTCAATTTTATCTCTTATTTATTTTTTAAAAACGGTTCTTTTATGAATAACTTGAGCCAACCTGGAATGAGCTAAGAAAGAACTTAAGAGAGACTAATTAATATGATTCCCTTGCCCTTTTTTTACAGCATTAGTATATTACTAGTGAATATACATTATAAACTCCATTTTAAACTGCATATTCTTCATAGTTTATGACCAAGTAGCTATTTCCTTATCTGTTAGTTCGATAGGGTTCATTCAGATAAAAAAACAGAGAACTGACGTTGAACAAACACCATTTAGTAAAAAACTAATTCTGATGAGTTTTTTCATTAATGAATCGATGAAAAGTAAATATTTAAGTAAGAGAGATAATCAGCGATAAGGTGCGGGAAAAAAAACAACTACGTTATAATACATCAAATAATCAGATCTGCCGGCATCACCCAATTATTCCTGGTATAAGGAAAACATTTTTACTCAGGAAAAATGTTTTCCTATGATGATATAAACAAATTGTCTTATGATATCAAACGAAACCGCCACCTTGAATAGTGTGAATCAGTGGAGCGATGAGGTTGGAAATCTTGTAGGAACTGGTTTGGAGAAATTAGTCACGAACTGTGGAGTCACTCTCACTAGCTAGCTTTAAGGATAACAGGCAGGTCTCTGCAATTAGTTCTAGACTGATTTTACTTTTTTAAGAATTAGTTGTTTGTATTTATCTTCGAAATTATATAAATTGGTAATTAGATCTAAATTACCATCAACCATTAACTTTCAGTATAGTACAAAATAAGTTTTAACTGCATTTTCTTCTTAAAATAAAAGGTTTCCTCATTACCAGGTGTTAACATTAACGCGTGATAATGTTAAATTGGTTTAATAATAGCAAACAAAACGTATACATTTATCGACTGCTCCCTATTTAACTTATTTTATTTTTTTAATTTTCCGTCATAACCTTGACTATACAGACTCTGTCGAATACAAATAAGGAATTAAGAATAAAACTCAACTGAAGGAAGCATTATTCCAGGAGTGGGAAAATATTCAAGTTGAGGTAACGAAAAAGTTACGACTTAGTAACGAAAATACACCTACGAGAATCAATAAAAAACAAAGGATGTTCTACAGACCATCAACGTTAATTTTGTTAACTAATACTCTCAAAGGCTATCATCGTAATTATGCTATTTTTTTCTTTTTCATCAATAAATTATTTAACAATAACAAAAATAAATAAATTTTGATTGTTTGATCAATAAAACCTAAAAAGACAGAACAGTATTTTCCCCCAGAACCCACTTAAATTGTAGCAAATCTAGTTTACAAAGTATGTAGAGTAACTACACATTTTCTTTATTTTATAAATTGATCACTAATTTTATTATTTACTAGCATCCTATTAATATTATTCTTCTTCATAATTGAATAAGTATTTCAATAATGGGCGCACTCAGACTTTTTTACAAACTATATATAAAGATGAAGGAGAATGTGTAACAGAGAATTATTAATCTTTACTCATGAATATATGAGAGGATATAAAAATTCTGGATCCCTTAAAGTGTTAAGGAGTTTAAACTATTCAAATCTGAAGGAAATCATGCTTGAATACAACTAGGCTTTACTTGTAAGCTTAGTTTTCAAATCTTAGAAGAAAAAATCGCTAACTATCGAGTTCTTTGTAATAATTTAATAATATTTCTCAGGCTGACGTGAAGAAGTGGTTAAGTTAAAATTAAGCATTTTTTAGTTAGGCATTTTTGATCGTTTTCCAAAATCCTGTGAATACTCTAAAAATACCACTTGCTCAAAAATATAAACTTTACGGCCTTATTGAAAAGCACAACTTGAACAGTTTTTCTAGATATTAAAAATCCTGTTCTGAACGTTAATAGTTAACTCATTTTCAATATAATTGACTTATCAACTTCTTCAGGACAACCACCAATTTATACCCATCGTACAAATCAAACGTTAGAAGTAACTATTTTTAACTACTGACCTTAAAACTTTATTTGCTTTTATGGGTACCACAGAAGTTGTTTGCAACAAAAAGCAAGTTCAACATCCTTTTAAAATCATTTAAATTTAATTCCACCATTTAATTAAAGATAAGTATACGCCCATTAATTCTTCATTTAAATAATAATATATAAATAAATGCTAGTTAAGTAGTATTTGAAGGTAGCTATCAATAAATATTGACGTCATTGCTTACAGATGAAGCTACATAAGTGTTCATGAACAGGAAATATCGCAAAATTTCCTGTACGATTTGATCATTTATATATAAATTGCATCCGGAAATGCACAATTTTTTTTTTTAAATTCTAAAATGGTATAAACTTAAAAATATTTTTATTAAAAAATAATTAATGTAAGTAATATAAGATAAATAAACGAAAAATAAGTAATTAAAAAAAAAATATATGTAATTGAGCACTTCCATTAATAAATGTTTCATCAATAAATCAACCTAACAAACTATGATTAAAATATTCATAAACATATAATAAAATATATAATTAATAAGAGTGATCTGTCAATTCGGTACAGGTAACCTATGGTGACTCTGGCACAGTTCCCGTCTAACGCACCTTCATATCGATTGCTACCTGAAATCGATTAAATATACATTTTCGTATGTTTATCACAATTGTGTAATATTTAGTGGATATAAACTATATGCAATTGACTTATTACTGCTTTAAGTTTAACTTCTGAATTTGGCTCGCCTAAATATTGAGCAAACCCATAGCAGGTCTTCAGTTGCGATTGGGCCAAATTTTGTATATTTTAAAATTAAAATGTTCTGATCGATCAAAACACCAAATAACAAACATTACAATGTTAATAATAAGCTTTTAACGTTATTTAGCACAATCGTTATAAAAAAAGGTACATGTTTGTATGCAAACAATTAAAATTTAAAGTGAACGATCTACGATTGTGCCAAATAAATAATTCGAGTAAAACTGACAGTTTATTTGGGAGGCATATATGTCGAAGTCAGGAAGGTGTTTCCTAAGATTAAAAACGCAATGATTTCTTTTACTCTATAGTAATCATTAGGAGGTTTTTTAAATTCAATTTTATGAATATTTTCATTATAGTATGTTGGGTTGATTTATTAATAAAGCATTTACCAACGTAATTTCCTGGTTCAGAGATCCTCAATGACAAATAATTTTATTGTTGTTATTAACTTTTTAATTATTTGTCTTGTATGAAATTACTATATCAACTCTTTACTAAACACAAATGTTTATAGAAGTTTTATATTTTTATAATAGTATACTAAAACTAAATTTACACCATTTTAAATTTCTAAAAATATAACTTTGCACTTCCGGATGTTAGAATTATCCCATAAATGACCAAATTGTAGAAGAAATTTTGCGATATACATAAAAAATCAAGAACCCGTTGGGTAAAGATAGTGCAAAGTGAGATGGAGAAAAGTTGGTAACCAAACGACCTCCATAACATTGCGGTTAGTTTAACACACACAAAAATGCACAATTTTACATCTCCAAGATAGATTTGCGGGTGAAATCAATTCTAGAATGTGGAAAAGAAAGACCTCTCATCTTCGGAAGAGAATAATAAACCCGGAATTCTTTATGAGGATGAGGTTTTGACCAAGTCCAAATAAGTGTGTCTAGATTAACACATTTGGGCCAATTTTTTTATTTCAACCCTTTGAACGTTAATTCGTTACTTGTTACTTAGCTGAAACTGTTCCCTACAATCGTTAACAGACAATAGCAGCACGACTACTAAACCGGTTCTGTACGCCAAGACGAGGATTATCCACGAGGGACCACGAAGAAATACAATGCCTCCAGGATCAGGGTCAACGAACGACACAAGCCCACAGATGGCGGCGCAATTTACTTTCTCCAGTCTACTGATACTTTCTATTTTGGTCCTCAAGAAACCAGTATTTTATGCAATATCCGACCTAAGATTAGTAAGAATTCCAAGTAGGTTTGAATGGAATAGACGCAAAGTATAAAAAAAGGCATATACATCTTGAAATAATTCCTCACCTTCAAAATATTATAAATAATTTTTTTTTTTTAGTACTTTTTTGAGAAGCGAGTACATTTTTTTTTTTTTAAATTTCTATTTAAACAAAACTCGTGTAATTCATCTGAGAAATTTTCCAGCAATTACTGAGTCTAATTAAAAACATAATTATGTATAAACAGTTGAGAGTGGGTTATAGAAGATAGTTGCAAGAAGGGCAAATAATAGCATACATAAAGGTTGTAATTAGGGATGGGTATCGTAAGAAAAATATCGATACTCCATATCAAAGATTTTTTGAACTCTGAATATTAATAAATATACACGATATTATCTCGCACACCCAAAATATTCATTTTCCGATAAATCGTGTTCTATTTTGTATGAAAGAAATGCAATTTTAAATATTCCTATCGCGTTGCAATGACATTCCTGTTTATTTTATAGTTTCAGTTCATTTAGGTTACGACATCAAAATTCGTCAAAACCGCATCACTATTACAGATCGTTAAAGACCAATGATAGTGCACTTCGAGTTGCACATTTAACTATAGATCTTTCTTATAACTGTAAACTTTTTAATAACTGTAAACTTCTATTTTTACAGTGGAGGTACACCACGAACATTTTTATTTAATTTTTTTTTACAGTGATGGAGAGGGTGATATTAAATGCAATAATTCGCAATCATAACTTAAATAATAACATTAAATCACAACGAATTCATTTTATTATTCCATTATGCCGAGGAATGATTCAATATCTTGACTTTGCTAAGTAATAGCTGACATAAATTTGCTATGACATGAGGTGTCAATAATTTTCAGATTACATTGTGTCAAATCGATAAACCGTTATTCAGAATGGAAATGACAATGTAATGAGAGGTGAACTGAAATATACATACGACATCAAGACAGGACTAATCAGTATTATCGTTCAGTATAGGTATGGTAATTCTACGCTGGTTATTGTATTTTCTCCCCGAAGTATAGCATTATAACCTTGATATATTTATTCTTGGGAAATTTTCAATATTTTAATTCAATAAATAACAAAGATATGCTTAAAAAAACAAGGCCTGTCATTAAGTTGTAAACCATACACCAGTTCATACCTTGTTGAAACTACCATAAAAAATCGTCACTTATAATTTTTTTTTTTTCAAAAACTTTTATCCAAAAATAGAAATAACAGAAACTCTGTAATTAGTTTTTTGTGTCGTTCTAGGAGCACAAGAATAGCTCCTCATGTGCACAACACAAATATTAACAGAAATAGGAGCAAATGTTTTGTCATTGACTTCACTTCCATGAATAGCATCTGATGTCACTGACATTTTTAAAAAAACTGTAGGTGAAGTAACAATTGTGGTAGATTTGAATGTCCAGTCTCATAATACCAAATAAACTATGTTTGAAAACAAATTCACAATAGTACTAATAAAAATTAACAAGACATTAACAAATAGGTCAAAAGTTGATGAAAGTTAATGTTTTCGACCTCGAACTTGTGGAAATTTTAAGATAAAGAGAAAACTCCGAAATCGAATTTTCTTCGGTTTTTGTCCAACTACTTTTTTCCTTTAGTTTTAGGGACCTTTATCTTATTTTGTAGATCTTTAAATTTCATATATTAGGTTAAACTTATTTTTATGTACAATAATTATCAAGATATTGTGCTTCAAATATTCCAGTCACATGGTAGTCGACTTATGCGCATTGGAGTTAAAAATATGCAACCCGATGTTGTGGTTTGTAAACAACTCGATGTTAGCTCTTCCAATATCCATTTGCGCCATAATAGTTGGATTGTCATTTAAAAAAACAAAAGATAAATCGATTCTTAAATAACTTTTAAAATATTTAATGTTTTCTTTAATGTATTGAGCATTTATTTTATTTTTTTAATTTGGAAGCAAAAAACTGAAAAACAGGAGTAGTAGGAAATTATCGCCTACTCTCATGTTTTGACTAAGTATTCTAGGTCAAAAATTTTGAACATTAACTTATGACAATACAACTTATTGACATTTAATTAACTTGCAGCCATTTTGTTGGGTAAAAGTACCTATAAGGATTCCCAAGACATAAATTTAATTTAAACCACCAACAGAATCAATGGCCATTATGGAGTAATGAAGGACATAGGACATAGTTGAATTAAAATGCAAGGATTAATTTCAAGGATCACCAACCAACTACCTTGGGCTCATTATTCTATAAGTATCTAATGAATGAAAACTTAAGCGAAGGATTATCAATTCTTAGCAACTATAAAACAAAAGGAAAAATAATTAATAAGTAAATACTTAAGCTATTCATTTAAAATTCCTCACAAATAGTTCTGTTCAGTTGCATCATACATTGATTTATTTATTTTTTTTAGTTTCTCTACACCGCATATTTATTTTTCATGTTTCTTGACTTTACATTAAAGTGGAATTATGTTTATTACTTTAAGAAATAATATATAGGTTTTAATTATTAGTAGGACTACAATGAGTTAATAAGTTGATTAATACTTAAAATGATTCATTATACAATTATTTGTTCAAAGCTTTATTAATTTATAATGTAAGGCTTTCATAAATAGAAAGATCTTCTAATTTTTATGATTTGATTATTAAAATATACAATTATATGCTGACATGTGTATTATTTTTATTACATGGGTATTTTTGAGGTTTATTAATTGAATTGATGATTGTAATTCATCGTTCTGTGTATATAACGATTGTACTTGTATATAATTAACACTGTTAATAATATGATCAACTTACTCTATTCCTAAATGAATCTGTATACTTGAAGTGATAGATGTATTCATTCATTTCTCTCTGAAATTTGTGATGTAAATGGGGATTTATGTAAAATAAAATACTATATAAGTTTATTTTATAAACAATGATTTTCCCATAATTTATGTTGGTCATAATAATTAAATTAAATTCATTGAAAAAACTCATTTTATTGCATTGAGGTAAAACACCATTGTCCCACCACCTTCTTTTCACGCATTCATATTTCCAAAGAATTTCTTTATTGCTGTCTTGGTAATATGTTTACAAGTATTTATTTGAATTATTATCAATCCGTGTTTATTGGATTATCTTTATCATGAAAATCATATAACTATATCGTGAATGAAGAGATGTATACAACAATGGAAAACTAATTTTTCTGCATCAGATATGTGTACCAGGTTATGAAGGAAATAGTATGATTTAAATATTAAAACATACATAATAGTAGGAACTCATGATTTTTCAACTATATAATAATATTTAGCTCAGAATCTGAGTCTGGACAAATATAAAATAAATAAATCTGCAAGACTTTTGGTCGGTAGTGTGGTGTAGCGCCACAATCCCTCGAAGGGGGCGTAGCTCAGATGGTAGAGCGCTCGCTTAGCATGCGAGAGGTACCGGGATCGATGCCCGGCGCCTCCAAATCTTTTTTTATTTTGGGATTTTACAAAAAATTGTTTATTTATTTTAACAAATTTTGTGTATGTCTTTTATTAATAAAAAAAAAGCACAAATATAACAAATAATATTGAGGGAAAATTATTTAAATTAATATTATTTTTTACTTGTTTGACCAATGAACAATACGTTACCTTTAGTTTAAAAATAAAATACTATTTATCTTTTTCTACAAAATTTTAAAAAATTTTGTGTATGTCTTTTATTAATAAAAATAAGCACAAATATAACAAATATAACAAATAATATGAGGGAAAATTATTTAAATTAATATTATTTTTTACTTTTTGACCAATGAACAATACGTTACCTTTAGTTTAAAAATAAAATACTATTTATCTTTTTCTACAAAATTTTAACAAATTTTGTGTATGTCTTTTATTAATAAAAATAAGCACAAATATAACAAATAATAATGAGGGAAAATTATTTAAATTAATATTATTTTTTACTTGTTTGACCAATGAACAATACGGTTACCTTTAGTTTAAAAATAAAATACTATTTATCTTATACTATCAAAGTTAAAAGTTATTTTAAAAAACCTCAAAACAAAACTCTAAAGTGTGTTCTAGTGAGACCTAATTTAGGGGTTTATTTGATCACTAGTTTTAATTAAATAACTAGAAGTATTAACTATTTAAAGTCCAATATTTGAGAGATGCAATAATTAAATGGGTCCGCCGAAAAACGTTCTAAGCGACAAACAAAATTTTGAGTAATCAGAGAAAGAAAATCATAATCTAAAGTTCTTGATAGTTTTGAAACATTTCCGAAAGTGGCGATTTTAAAGGTTTTTAAATGTTTAATAAATAGTACATCATAGTATGATATAGTTATCCATTATGTTATTATACATGTAAATATAACAAATTACAAGGTGAAAAAAAAAATCTACAAGGTGAAAAAAAAAATCTAACTTTCAAAACTAACAAGAACTTTAGATTATGATTCTCTTTCTCTGATTACTCAAAATTTTGTTGGTCGCTTAGAACGTTTTTCGGCGGACCCATTCAATTGTCTTGACGACGAAGGTTCTAATAAAAATATTGTTTTAAGTTGAGCCCCTTTTATTCTGCATGTGAGATAGATATTCTCAATATTAAATCTAACGTTTCAGAAAATTAAAAATATATAACAGTGGCATTATTTAAAGCGAAATAAAACCTTCAGAAAACAGAAAATATGAGAAATCGAAGATGTTTTTATTGAGCGATCCCTTTAAATTTTTCAACTAGCGACAACAGCTCCCATGAATAAAACAGCCGTGTCCTACGAGGACTTTGCTGTTAAATATTAAATATAAAAACTGTGTCACCTAGGAGAGGGAAGATACACAGTTAATTATGCAACGTTGATTTATCGGCCCTAAGTCGTTTTCGTCCCGAGGCAGAAATAATTTGTATTGTTCTATTTGTTTCAAGGACATTGGACCATGGGGCCTATAATCAATTGAAAAACAGTTTTTAAGTTTGGAAATATAATTTGATCAGAACATGCCAAACTATAGAAATTCAATGAAAGAAGTTGTTTTTTATATTATTTTTAATAAAATTTCATTTTTAATATACTATATATATATATATATATATATATATATATATATATATATATATATATATATATATATATAATATATATATAAATTAATAATAATAACATTTTTCAACATAATAAATATAGTTTTATTTCGTTAAAAATATTCTTTAAAATTTTTTTTTAGACAAAGCATGGACCATGGGGCCTATAATCAATTGAAAAACAGTTTTTAAGTTTGGAAATATATATATATTAAATATAAATTGAATTTTGTTATAAGCTTGAGAATGTGGCCCATGAAACGTTGCCCTATATATTATATATATAATATATATATAAAAAAATAAATATAAAATATAAATATGATCAGAACATGCCAAACTATAGAAATTCAATGAAAGAAGTTCTCAGAACCTAACTCAAAAACCATTTTTTACGGACAACTAATTTACATCGCCTTTTATATTTTGAGCAAACAATATTTTTAATAATCAATATAATTTCTGTGCCAATTTCATTTTTTTTTTTTGTCTTTAATATACTATATATATATAAATATATTTTACATATATACAAATTTAATTCTCTATATTTTATATATATATACGCCGATTATAGGAAGAAGTAAGAGCATGCAAAGAAGGGTTTACTGGATTTTATTATCGAAAAAAAAAATATTCATTTTCTTCTACTAGCTCCTCTAATAAAGTGAACCAGCAATATCTAAACGAATAACCCACCCGCCTTTGATCCCCAGATACAGAGATAACCCTTCTAATAATGATCGGAAATTCTAATTTCTTATTTTGTTCACTCTTACATATACCTATATATACTCTTATACATTGGTTTATTCTAAATTGACTACTAGCTCCTCTAATAAAGTGAACCAGCAATATCTTAACGAATACCCCACCCGCCTTTGATCCCCAGATACAGAGATAACCCTTCTAATAATGATCGGAAATTCTAATTTCTCATTTTGTTATCTTCAGCTTCTTTGAGATCAGCTACTAAAATCCCTTTTAATTGGATTAGCTTCAACCATTACCAATGAAAAACCTCTACTTAGACTTCAATGACTTTTTTAGATAAAGGGATGATTAAATCCTAATTTTAAATACTGAAATAGTTATTCTTAATTTATGATGAAAATAATTGGTAATGCAATTGCGATTTCAGTATCGAGGATCTGCACCGAAAACATCAGTGCAAGTTAAGAACATCAGGTATTTCGCGCGGGAGCGACGGCATAGGCAAACTAAAGGGATACAAACAAAATCAAACGAGGTAAACTTAATGCATAATTTAACAAAGATACTTCACCGGCAAATATACCTGTAAGAGAATTACGTCACTGACTTCCCACAGACGCTATTGCGCCACAAACCCGCCCTGATTCAAGCTGAGTCAGCAAGCAATTTTACTCCCTGACACACTGTACAGGAACCGTCTTTTTGTTCGACCTTACACCTTCCATTGAAAGCATACCAGTTCCAAGGCCATAATTTTTGCTCGCTTTACTTTTGCACCGAAGAAAATCGGATGCGGTAGTCTGAAATAGTATAGTCTGAAATGTTTCTCTTATTCGAAAACGTATTATATTACCTTATTACTTGTTGTGGTACCTAATGGGACTTTACTTGCATCTTCAACAATCCTTAACGGCCTCTATTCTATATTGTTTATGTTCGAGAGTCATGATGAAATCACTGGGATGAAATCCGGAAGATGAGGGAGGAAGGTGACCAGCTACTTCCAACAATTTTTAATTGAACCTTCATTATATCGCATCATTAACCCATTTGATTTTTGAGGGGACATGTAGAAATAAACTGTAATCGGGGTTCCTTTACATTCCCATATAACTAGAATAAACATTTCGGAATAAATTGCACAGGCGATTATGGAGATCAACCGAACATACACGCTAGAAAAAATATAGTAACTTTCTAGCCAATAATGAAAAATACATTTTATAAGCAAAAAGTAAATTCAAATAAAAAATAAAATAATTTCAATAAGAGGGAAATTGTTAGAAAAACTAAAAAAAAAAAAAAAAAAAAAAAATAATTATAAACTTAAACTTAAATTAACTTATAAACTATAATCATATAATTATCTAGTAAGTCTATTTTTAGAAATATTAATTTTTAAAAAAAGATGTTCAGAAAAAGGTATACCTATTATTATTTTTTATTAAGTTAATATATTTCCTGTCTTATATTACCATACTTCGCTGATGACGTTCTGATTATAGTGAAGACTAAAGCGACTCTTACAGGAGTTTTTCAAGAACTTGAAGAAGCTTGTAAAAAACGCGGTTTGCAAATAAACGAAGCGAAGACTAAATATATATTAACGTCATGAACCCAGTCTCAAGTAGAACAAACCCAGTTCAGGGGGTACAGTTTCCCATATGAAGAATTTAAATACTTAGAGCCGCTTGTAACAAACAATAATGCTGTTATCGCAGAAATCAAAAGACGAATAGTCGCAGGCAACAGATGCCTGTTTGCAGTTCAGAAAGCTCTTAGGTTCAAAGATTTATAGCGTAAGGCTAAAATATCAGCCTATAAAACCATTATTAGACCCGCTATTACATACGCGAGTGAGACATGGGTGCTTACAAAAAGTAGTGGAACGCTACTCCGAGTTTGGCAGAAGAAAATATTTAGAAAGATATTTGGCCCAAAGTGGTAATGGTGAATGGAGGATTAGAAAAAGTGAAGAACTAATGGTATTGTTTGGAGAGCCAGAAACAGTCACCCAAATAAAGAAAGCAAGATTAAGATGGCTGGGACACGTGGAGAGGATGCCTCTTTATAGATTACCTTAAAAATTGCTAAAAGAAAAACTAGGTTTTAGAATTCGAGGGCGACCACGATTAAGATGGCTAGATGACGTGGAGCAAGGACCTCCTTTAGTTAGGCGCGACAAGGAAAAGTTATTGAAAAGGTGCTGGTCCTGCACTAAGGACTGTTGCACCGAATAAATAAATAATTACCATACTTAATACTGGCTAATCTCTCTGATTTATCCTACAATCCAATATAAATATTTCTAGTTAACATATTACTGTAGTCAATGATTCGAACCAATGAAACCTTAAATTTATCGTTTTACTGTTATACCCCAATGAGAGATTATCAGACGTGAATCAATTCTTTATCAAGTACTTGAATTATTCAATTCCAGTAAAGATTATTGCATAAGAGGAAAATATTTCATGAAAATATTACCTGTATAACCTATAATTGTAACATTAGTTAAAATAATGCACATTATGGCATCCGATGAGATAATTTTGTTCAATTTACTGATTAATAACAAAAATCCATAAAGATTTTATTCTAATTGATCTGTCACCGTGTCTTCGTGAATTATTGAGTACAGCCTTCAACTTGGCTCTTCATATTGCATTGTGGGTCGATATTGAACGATTCAATACGAGATGTCAAGACCAAAGGGTGCAATTTTTTAATTTATTTATTGTCCCATTTGTTTAAGAAGTAAAAACAACAGGTAAAATCAATACACATCTCCATTTAAAAATATTTTGCCGCTCTTTAACGGCAGGACATATTTGCGGTAAAACATAAGTAAAAAACAACTCAATTTCTCCCTACCTGATATAAACAATAGATCATGGATATGACTACCTATAATCTTACTGCTTTTCCCAATTTATATTTTAGAATTAAAAGGATCAAATTTTAGAGAAAATAGGTGTTTCAAACGTGGCGTTTTTCATTCAAACCAATATGGCTCTGAAACGGTAGGTCCTTGCAACAAAGTTAAAAAAAAAAGAAATATTCTTCGTTAAATTTCTGATCCGGAAATTGTTAGGAAATTTCCGATTAGAGCAGCATTAAAAGAGCTAGAACGTGAAGTTAAAAAAAAAAAAATACTGAAACAAAAAATAGAAAATAAAAATATAGCAAACAATACAATAAAAATAAAACCATTTTGCCCGAAGTTTTTATGCACCATTTATTTCGTTTCTCCAGAAATATTCCACTATTTAATGTAATTTATTTCTTATATTTTAAAATGTTCTACTTTATACAGTAAAATAAATGTTCTACATTATACAGCCCCTGGGCCATCTTCTTTTAAGACGCCTCGGAGGGTTATCAGGGGATAGAGTGAAAAGCAAGGTGGAAGACTAGTAGATTGCGTTTGTGCCAAATCTGTAAACATTAAGATCTTCATGGATAAATTTATTTTTGACATAATAAGGAACATCGAGGATTTCACAAAGGGTTGGATACGAGAAGAATTGGTAAGTTCAATAAGTAAATATCAAATACAATTTTAAATAAATTTAAGTACAGCTTACATAAGCAAGAAGTGTGGTTGAACATCCCGCAAAACAGAATTCCAGATAATTTATTACTTAAATTTAAGAACATATAATCAAATTGAAATTCAGAAAAAATTCATATAATTTTTAACTGTGGCCAGAAATGGGTCAAGCTATAAGAATATCATTCATGATATAATCCATTAAAAAACCTAAACTCATTCATAATGATAAAAATGAGATGATACACTTTATGCGGACAATTTTGAAAATGTGATTAATTTACCTATTTCAGCGCAAATGTTTATATATATATAAAGAAAATCTATTCCACACATAAAATAACTAAATGCAGAATATTAGATAGCAATGAAATTTATGTAAGTGATGCTAAATGAAAATGAGACGATAGGATTTTTAAAAGGTTCAGAGTGGCATAAAGTATATTTATTTACTAATTATTCCATTAGCTAAAGATAATTTAGTTTTGAAATTCAAGTCATAACTTATTTTAATAATAAATTAGTTTATTTTTAATGATTTCTTTTATATTATTAAGTGATACATGTTTTTTATGTTGCTTAAATTCATGAATGAACGAATCGAACTTCACCGCCTTATGAATTTAGGTACAGTGTTGCCAAGTGTATTCATTTCAAAACTACGATTTTTAATCCAAGTTTTTAGACATAAAAGAAAAATAAACTATTATTTCCTTCATTATCTTAGGATATAGGATCATAGAATATCTCATAGCATCTCCGAGAGACAAAGAAATGAACTAAATATAGCAGGAGAAGAAAAAAAAAAAAGAAAAGAAAAGATGAGACTAAACAGAACAGAAATAACAGAACGGAAGCTCAACATAAAAGAGGAGACCTTGTAGTAAAGTGTGACCGGTCCTGGATGAGTGGCTACAAGGTCGCTGGGTCTTTTGGGACTCCATTATGTCAGACCCGTTCGGTTTTTAGGTTACAAAACACTAAAAACTAACCAGATATTGTTTTTATGGTATTGTTTTAAAAAAAAATGTATCTGGCTAACATATTCCATCCAAAATAAAAGTTCTCTGAGACCTAATATAGGGAACCCAGTACTGTAAACCCTCTTAGTCCAGTCAATGAGTGTTGGAATGAGGGACGTAGAGTGCATGGAATATGCCAAAATTTTTGACTTTATAGCTTCGTTAGGAGTAGTTAAAAGGTGAACACACTAATAGTCCCCGCACCTCACCTGGGGGTGAGCTAACGGTGGGGGGAGGGGAGAAGGTCCCAATTTTTGGGTTTTTCGATTATATGTCGAAAACAATGGACTCTGGAAAACTATGACTCAAATAAAAATTAAAGCTAATTAAATTTCCTATACATTTTTTTATATACATATTTGTCGAACTTTCAACTGTTATTGAGATATACATGATTGAAAATCGATAATTTTCGTAAAAAAAAAAAAATTTACTTTACTTTTTGTTAAACATTTGCTTCAAATGCCAAAAAAATATAATCGTATAATTAAAGTAAATTTAATGCTCTACAACTTTGATTTTGACATGTTTTCTGAGAAACGGCACTAGATGCATACCACATGAAAGCTGGTTGAATTTGCAGGTTTTTGTGAGATTTGCAGCTTTGAGGATAGATTTCTCGAAAAACGGTGAGCGTTCAAGTATTATAAGACATTGTAACTTCCCTAAATAAAGTGAATATCAATCTGTTCTTTAGGTCCCAAGTTTGTGAAATTCGAGGTTACATGTACTCAGCTCTTATAAGAAATTTAATGCTAAATCCAAAAATGCATTCAAAATTTGAAAAATGTTTAAACAAAGTGGAAATATTACAGCTTTTATCGGTGATTTCCTCATAAAAATATTTGAACTATCGTATATCTGCAACGGATTGGAATAGAAAGGTAAGATCAGCGGCAGTTTTCTTCATTTTCGATCAATTTTTACCCATTTTTCACTAAGAGGGATTCACCCTGTGTATATGTATATATATATATATATATATATATATATATATATATATACATACATACACAGGGTGAGTATTACTTTTGTTTCAAAATTTTACACTATAGAGGAAGACTTAAAATATTCTTGAAAATGCTGATAGCATAATGTTGAAATAGCTAAAATGGCGATAACTTGTATCTAGACAACGGAAGCGTCCTGACAAAAATTTTCCTCTCATACTTTCCTCAAAGATATTGAGGACATTTCATGCTAGAGATTTTGAAATAATAGGTATAGAGTTATTATATTTTTAAAAGAGTAGCCAAATAACAAAAAAATAATAAACCAATTACAAGAACGTCATGCATGTATCTCGCGAAGTGGAGGCCAAGTCTAACTAGGCGGAGAATAACTAGATCTCCATTACGTAACATTTATATAATCAAAATGTTGTAAAAACATTTATTCATGCTAAAAAGAATCTCGAATATTAAATTGTGAAATGAATGAATGAGAAATAAACCTGAGAATGATCCTGAAAATAAAACAGTGGGAACTATGAACAATGTCAACAATTCAACAACGGCCCCATTATTAAAAATAAAAAATATATATAAAAAAAAACAATTACGTCGGTAAGCCGTTTTACGCGGTGCCGATCAAGGTAAAATAAGAAATAAGATTGATAATCCAGAGGAAGTAACCACAATTCTAAAAACAAAACAAGAATTACTAATTACATGTTATTCACAGAATTATAAAGAACATTAATGCATGCAATAATTAACAATATTAAAGCAAGAAAAATGAATTTCCTTGTAAACAAAATAAAGCGAATATTAATTTAAAAAGAAGCATTCTGTTAAAGACCAGGATTCAGGTTCGCCAACATAGACAAACACGACTTACGAAAATGTAAAATGCATAAATTTTGTATTTTCCTTGATTACTAGTAATTTTTTAATATGCGTAGCCGATGAATTGTAAAACCAATGGTCAAGCAGGAGTCCATTTTAACAAAAAAATCTAAATCGTCTCTCCTACAAAGTTATGGGGAAAAATGAGTAAGAAGGGAGAGGATTAGAGTACTGGGAAGATGATTCAATTCTCTGAAGAAAAGAAAACAAAACAAAAGGGGTAGTTTACAAAAACACGTTCCTTCCAACAGTGACCTATACAAGGGAAGACCCTCACGACTACGCATAAAAGCCGGATGAGAGATATGGAGATAAAATACCTCAGAAAGGTTGAAGGAAAAACAGAGACAAGAGTGAGGAACACTACCGTTACAGCGAGCCTCAACATAAAAGACCTACTAAGGAAATGGTAGAAGAAAATTACCTAAGGTGGTATCGCCACATCTTTCAAATACAGAAAACGGCATAGCAACCCTACGAAGCTATCGCAGAGGTAAAGCGACCCCAAGGAAGATTAACGAAGGATTAGGGAGAAAGGAATAAGAGAAGCATTTGATCAGAGAGGAATGGAGTTGAGGAGGAACCAGATGGCAAAGAATCAGTATCTCTGGATCAAAATCTATAACAGAACATACTACACTGCAATGTGGTAAAGGACGAGAAGAAAAATGGGACGTCCAGGCTGCCACGAATCACATTCGGAACTGCAAACGATTTTATGACAAATGGATACATAAACAAACTAATACAAAATATGGCAACAACAGAAATCCCTAGTGTAGTAACACTATCTCTGATCTCACGTCAACCCATGACATCATTCTTGTATATTAAATTACATTTGCTGATTGTGATTTGTATTACAGATGTAAATAAAAGATCTAAAGTTAAAATAAAATAATAATAATAATAATAATTAAAATCATATTCACATAGAACCTGAATTATAACATTATTTTTATTTTTTTTTTTCACTGCAAGCCCTATATTGCCAGTGTAGCACTATATACCTAAATAATTAAGAGGATTCATAGGTAAGGGGAATATGTAAAAGAAAAAAAGAAAAACAGAAACTATAGAGAAGAAAAAAAAAAGAAACGATATCATTTGTGCCTTCATTATTTGTAATATATACTTTGTGGAATATCACTTTATTCACTATTTATTTTTATTTTGGTAACAACAATGTTATAAGGTTTCAGTACAATATCAAGAAGCTTATAGAACATTATTACTAATAACATTATTCAGGGCTTGGGTGGCTTTTTCATGAATTCCGACGGCAATACTTTCTCGGTTCTTTCCTATTCCAATCTGTAAAAACCAAAAAACCTTCCTATATTTTTGATCTATTAACTCTGCGCTCTTCTATCCACCTTCTAAACACTAGATCCCTACCGTTTAACCTATATATCTCCTCTCATAAAACTGCTTCCTTTGACAAATCCTTGATCATTCGTGCTACCTCCTTCTTGAATTCCCTACCCACTTCTATTCGTAAAGCAGCTTCCTTAACTTCTTTTAAAATTATTTATTTCTGTACCTTTTAGACAATCAATCTTTCGCAAATATTTAAATAATTAAATAAATAATTAAATAAATACTTAGAATTTTTTTTTTTTTTTTTCTTCATAGTAGAAATGTGGAAGATAGTGTGATCAATTATAAATAATATTATTATTATTATTATTAATATTGTAAGTATAACAAATGAGTTCTCAAAGCAACAGGAAATCAACGGTTAGCGATTACAATGGTCAGAGGCACGCAGGAAGTACACACAGAACGGAAGCCCGCCATATCTACCTCCTGCGATCGAAATACGACATTTCTCTACTTGCGCAACTTCATATGTAAATTAATTTATTAAAAGATAAGAATGCATTAGCATAGAAATAAATGACCATGGGACAATATAAGACGAGAATAAATAAATAAGAAAAATACTCAGACTCCTTCATGGCGTTTGTTAAATTTCCTGCAAACTATGAACTAGAAAAATTATCATTCTCGGGTTCAAAGTTACCATTTATTCAAAAATTGTAACGAACAGCCTCTCCATCAGCGATATTTCTATAATTTGATTTTAATTTTTCAAACATCAACTCCATTAAAAATGGAGGGATTGTAAATTTCCATTTAATGTTATAATTCTTAGTAGTAACCAGAAGTCGGTACATAAACAAAATTAAAGTATTTAACAACATTCTATTAATTATACAAGTTATAAATTTTCTTTTATCATTGCAGAGATATGTAATTTTTATATAAATTCTATTCCTAAAATAATATTTTTGAATCTTTATAAATAGTTTTTCTGAAATTCGATAAAATTTTAAAAGCTACATTTATCGAACCAACAATTTTTCTAATTTTTAATTTTTGTATAATATTTCAGCAGACTTTATAGGCCACCTCAACAATAAAAAAACGAAATTTCTAACGGTTAATATTCTATATACAGTGCAATTTAACTCGGATCACTTGCTTGGTGTTCACTTTATTGGTGTTTATTGGAGTTACTATTCAGAACGTTATTGAAAAAAAAACAAAAACGAATATCTATGGCCCTTATGATTAGTCTGGAAAATGCATTTTGTGTATTAGTGAAATTTGGGATAATTTTTTCTCTCTTAGTTTGTATCTTATGGACTTAATTATGCGATTAGTTCAGCGGTGAATATTAATTTTTGAATCACTCTGGAAAAAAATTACGTTTTCTCTAAAATAAAATTTCTAGACTTCATTATAAATGTGATTCACGACAAAATAAAAAACAACAAAATTGATTAAAAATTTAAATTAAATAGAACAATATATATTGTTTCCCTTCTGAATTTTAATTATCGATAATTAATCTTCATGTTTTAATTTATTTTTTGTGATATTTAAGCCACTCTGAAAATTGAAAAAAAATGTGGTAGGTTGAATTCGTCATGTGGTGTAATATGAATCGGATAGTTTGTAGCCTTATGCATTTGTATCTATTGAAAATTCTTATTGAATAGAATTGAAAATATAAACACAAACTTTATATCTCCTGAATTATTTTACCTTATTGTAATCTTGAAATTTTACAGAGATGTTAGAACCGACTGATGCATCCAGTAAATTCATGTATGCATATTCATATTTATTTTTGCCTCGAAAAATAAATCATGGTACCGATATCATTTCAACCCATTTAAATGTAAAATTTGCTGGTTAAGAATTGTCGATATAGTTAAATACACACTTCAGAGTCTATGAAGTCTATAGTAAAAAAAAAAGTTTAATGTCCAAAAAATATATACAGAGTACCAAAAATAATGATATTGTTACAAGGATTTGAAAATATTCATATTGAAATGTCTCAACGGAAGTATGGAGTGTCCAACTGTTGTGTGAACAATCGATATCTAAAAGGCACTTGTTCAAACACGTCCCTGACATCATTCCCACTGATTGCCTCTAAAAAAACACCTGGAATGTAACAGAGTTTCAAAGAACACTTAAGCATATTTAAGTCATCAGATGTACTTAAATACTTTAACCTTACTAGGGTTATTATCTAGTGTTGTTAGGCAATGGCGATTACCACTTATCGTCACCCGAACACTCCAGAACAGGTGTGATAAAAAAAATTGTTATCATTAAAATTGATAAGATAACACTAAAACCCCGGTTATAAAGAAAATCTATAAAGATAGTCACAATTAAATATATACACAGATAGTGACAGTTATATTATACACATTGTTACAACGTTATTTTTCTCATCAACAAAATTTATTTCTAAATTTTAGGGGAATAAAACAACCACATTTTAAAACAACTTGACTCTTACGTCACTAAGTGTATATAAATGTTCTTGTTACAACAGTCTTGTGATACATAAATAAAAAAATATTTCCTTTGTAGTTATAATTTGAAAACATTAATACTCTACTTGTTGAATACTTGTTTATCTAAGAGCTAAAGGAACCTTGAACGCACAGTGCATTTGTTATGCAAAGCCACGTAAATTGTCTATTCTTTCAACTTGAATAATTTTAGCTGTGTAAATGTGAATGTGACACGCTTGTGTTGGTTGAATCATTTAGGATATGAAAAATAATAATAACTTAAGAACCAGAAGGTTCGATGCCGATGTTCCTAAGAGCTAGTAACTCCTTTCTATGACCTACCCAACTGAGCAAGACAATATCTGTAGCAGCAATATTGGAAGATATCGTTACATTTTAAATTAAATGAAACATTTTAAATTAAATTATAATATGAAATATATATATATATATATATATATATATATATATTAAAATATATATATATATATATATATATATATACGATATATATATATATATATATATATATAAATATTGTGAAAATCACGAAGCATATTCAGAAGTACATTTTATATTTTGGTTTTTTACCATTCCTTTATAGAAATTTACACTAGTTCAAAAGTAAATTTTCTAAATTACGGATATAATTACATGACAAAAACTTGTTGAAAAATTAACCATTATCACCTAGGGCACAAATAAAAGTTCTATATTAGAAACTCTCGAGACCCTCTTATATTCTAATTCAGTGGATAATCGGGTGTGGAGTTGGAAGTAAGATGAAAAAAAAAAAAAAAAATATGGAAGAATAAATATGGCTTAATATGGAAGGAGAGCTAAATCGTTTATGCCAAATCAGCAACATAAGGGACATGTCATTGTGAATTAGTTCATTTGTGACCTAGTAAGCAGCATTGAGGATTTTACGAAAGATTTTGGATTGGAGATAATAGTTAAAAGTAAAGAAATTAAAAAAAAAAAAAAATGTTTTTCAATAACTGCTCGTCGTGTTCGACTTCAACATTTACTAGACAAATGCTCTAAAATGGCGATTAATTACACAAAACTCATTTACATGACAGTAAGTGGACCTATTTGGGTATAAGAAGTTGAGATCTGGGGCTCCTCTTATCCAATCCTTGCAACCCAAAATCCTTAATGCTCCTTACTTTATCACGAATAAATTTATCCGGTAAGACCTTAACGTTCCATATGTTGCTCATTAAGCCCAAATCAGATACCAATCCTTTCATAGTAAACTCCATAACCATTCAAATCCACTTGTCTCTTAACTATCTTCCCATTCTATTCCCAGCAACCACCTCCGAGGCGTCTGAACAGAACATTACCTCGGAACTTTCAACCAGTGGGTAATTACTTTTTAAGCAATTGGCATATTATCATAAACGTTATAATCACATTTAAAGATTTTTTTTTTTATACGGTTTTCAATAAATTTAATTTTTTTTTTTTTTTTTATATATTTTTCGAAAATGCCTTTTGGCTGAGACAGTTCCTCAAAAGTTATCAGCCCACTGACACTCAAATACACTTTGTACCATGACTAATTTTTGTCAGAACATCGGAATCTTTTTATCAATGAGTGTTTAAAAAGTTAACTCGTAATGTGGGACGTGTGTCATAATCAGTTTGCGGTTTCCTTATTAATCAGACTTATGTAAACAAATTTGTGATTTAATTTTTCGGTGTTATAAATAATTTCAAGTACTTTAAAGCAGAAAAAAAAAGTGTGACTGTTAGTACTGATTATAGCTTAAAACTTCAACGACTAATTTTAATTAAAATTACTTTAATTAAATAATTATTTCTTAAATTTTTGAAATATTGATCCAAATTCTGTTATTTAAGAGATGGGACTTCCTGTGAGTGTATTTATTTTCTAAAAATAAACAAGAACAAAAAACACAAGCACACAATGGCGAAAAAAAAAGTTTAACAAATAAAATGAAGAAATACTATTTTAAAAATAACGGATACTGCAAACAATGATGAATACAAATTTCTAAGTTAACAATAAGAAACTAAAAATGTATAAAAGGATCATTAAACTTTCCAATGAATCGTGGCATTGAAACTTTATAAAGCAATAAAGAATGATTTGAAATTAGTCGTAAAAATATATATATATATTTTTTTACTTCTTCACATCACAAGGTAGTTGCAGTGTAAAAGATTCGGTTCGGAAGATGAAAAACACCGCTATTACCACTGTCGCAATTTAGCCTTTGTTG
The DNA here is from genome assembly GCA_003667255.2 of Euschistus heros. Classification (NCBI taxonomy): domain Eukaryota; kingdom Metazoa; phylum Arthropoda; class Insecta; order Hemiptera; family Pentatomidae; genus Euschistus; species Euschistus heros. The sequence continues at coordinate 74,885 of RCWM02000611.1, read as the reverse complement.
TGTAACAGATGTTATGTGTTCACTCAAATTATATTTGCATCCTGGCAGATATAAAACGACGAATAAAAATATGTATAATAACAAGACAACAGAACTGGGAAAAAATATTGTGAATTGCCAGATTCCGAGGTCCTTTGCAGGCGTATGGAACTTTCGATTACCAGCATTATATGTTTAAGGAATTTGGAGTTCGTTTTCATATTTTATTTCGTAATACCTCGCAATCATTGCGAGAATTCTGCAATATTATGGGAACTTTGAAGTTGAATAAATTGACGTATGGAAGTGAAGAACTCATCAACCAATTGTCGGACTGCAAACTGGCCCTCCAGATTGGAGAAACTGAACTCTAAGATTTGGGGAATCTTAGACGCGGTGCACACTGGATAAACTGGTTTCTAGAAACATGAAACTGAAGTTGCTTGAAACATATTGAAGTTAACGTTTCATGAAACGCTGTGTGTACCGACCTACGTTATTCATATCTATCAGTTGCAAGTAACTTCAACTTCATGTTTTTAGAAACCAGTTGCTCCAGTGTGCACCGCGCTTAACATTCAAGAATCATACCATATACATCACACTACGTACTTCCTACACCTTCAGGCTATGAGTACATTCTCTAGGAACACCTCCCCAAGGTAGCTGCTTGTGATTTTAATTAACAAATAATAGACTGATCCCTCATAAATCTACTAGACATTGCAGAGAGTAATACAAGTACGAGATCTTGATGGAGATACCTGAGGTAAGTCGAAAGGACCAAGACCTGAGGGAAGACCTAGAGAGACGGTTCCACTAAACGACTAAGGTTAGTGGACCTAAGCCCCGTAAAAACAACCTTAGAAGAAAACCAATTGAGATGGTTTTGTAAACACTTGAGAATTAAAGATATAATAACAAGGAGCACATTGGAAAGGCGATTAGAGGGAGCATTTAGAAGAAAATGCGGATTATCTTGGAAGAAGGCTAGCATAAGGCGTTACGAACGCGAAAACTGGACTTTAGCAGAAGAGAAATTGTTATATAGAAAACCAAGTGCCATCCAAGCTGTATTGCAACTTCACACAGTAGATGAGAAAGAGAGGATGAGAATATGATGATACTGAAAAAGAAAATTCCTACAAAACTGTATTCCAAATGATTTTTTCAAAGTATTTTCAAGATTAAGAGTCTCATTTTAGAGATGATCCGACACTAACTCAGTACGTAGTGTAGTGGGTTTTGCATCTGATAACGTTAAAAGCAGCTTAAAAATTAACACCTCTTGCGATAAAGGAGATAAAACATATCAAGGTATTAGTGGATTAATATTTGTTTATAAAATAAGATATAAATATCTCCTTGCAAAGATAAATAAGTTATTTAAAGTTTAAAAATGTGGGGACACAAGTGAAACACAATAATTAAGTTTTACTGTTATAATTTACAAGCCATCTTCACAAATTCTGCACACACATCAGGTTAATATTGTTTACTGCTGTCAGAAAAAAAAAAAAAAAAAAAAAAAAAAAAAAAAAAATATATATATATATATGTTATGTACACTATGAAAATGTGTTTTTCAGGCTTTTTAAGTTATTACTAGAAAACGCAAGGTTTTCTGAATTTAATAAGATTTGTTTTTTTTTTGGAGTAGAAGGAGCTTTGTTGTAGAGACAGTCTGAAGTAAATTATCCAAAAACATAAATTTTAAATATATATATATATATATATATATATATATATATATATATATATATATATATATATATATATATATATACTCAAACATATTATTTATCTTCATTTAACAGATATAAAACTAAAGCTGACTGTAAGAGATCCATAATTGTTTATTTAACAAAAGTAATAGGATAAATTCTTTAAAAAAATCCTCTTTCAAATTTATAAAACTCGCCTGAAAAGAAGGTGGCCAGGGGACTTACTAATACCGAGCTTTTATTTAAGTCCTGCCAACAAGTAGTAACTTTACAAGCAATTGATACGACATTATAATTTTGAAATTTACTAGATGTATTTTTATTTTATTGTATTAAGTTGTGAATTTCAATAATTAGATTTAAAAAAATATATATATAAATAAATAATTCTTGACTATTCATATTTTTTTTATTTTATTTTTACGGAAGTGCCTTAGAGACCAAGCGAATATCATTACAATTTTCATACCCCTCCTCTCCTTCCTTATCTCTTCCCACATTTTCCTATATTATTCTTTCTATCCCTAACATTATCCTTGGGCTGGGGAGGGAAGCGGCATTGGCGGCCGACGATTCATATTTATATACTAATAAAAAAAAAAAAAAAAAAAAATATATATATATATATATATATATATATATATATATATATATATATATATATATATATATAGATTTATCTCTAATTTTAAATGTCAGAGTTACATTATTCAGATAAGTTTCTTTAAGTGCGTTTCTATGCAAAATGCATGAGGTCTGTAGAAATTAAAACAGCGTAACTGAAAAAAATATTGGGAAAGAAAATTGCAATACAATAATACAAACTGCAGAAATATTGTTTATACTCACCGAGCAGGCTAGATTGAAGAAGAACAAGATGTACTTGGAGGTACAAAAGAAGAACCCCATGACTTGGCTCTGCGACCACAGACGACGACCAACTGAGTATAACAAAATATCTCAATGTCACCTTAAGGACACCCCCGCCTATTTTCTTTTTGACTCATCGTTTGTGTGATAACAGGTGTGAATGTTAGAACAAAAATAGATCTGATAATAAAGATACCGTAGGATATAGACGCATCGATAAAATAACTGTTCGAGCCACGGGGATTATTTATTAATTCCGATCCGATATCAATTTCAACCAAGTTAATAAAATTAAAAAAAAATGATAAAAGTATAGTTGACTGTTAAGATAAAAGGAGAAGAAGATAATCAGGGATGAAGTCAAAGAGAAACACCACGTCTAAGTAGAAATACTTTAATGCGTGCTAACGTTTCGACCTGCCTTGCAGGTCTTCTTAAGGGCAAATTATCAATGCTCAGTATTATGTCACAAACTTATCCATAAAGAGCTTCGTTTTATCATTCCATATGCTGATGATTTGGTCCGAACAACATACCAATTCTCTCATAGTAAATAAATGTCATACCCACTCGAATCCAATAGTCTCTCTACTAGCTCCACACTCGGTTATCGGGAATCCCCTTCGAGATGTCTGAAAAGACGATGGTCTCAGGACCTTCCACCAGTGGGTAGTTGCTTAACAAGCAATTGACATGTAGATCGTAAGCGTTAAAATACATTTACTAGATTTTTTGTTGTTGTGTACAGTCCTAAATTATATTAAATAGATAAATAAAAAAAAACAAAAAAATTTTTTTTCAGCAGGAATAATAGTTATTTTTTGTATGCAGAAAAAGATAATCAGGGATGCAGTCAAAGAGAAACACCACGTTTAAGTATAAATAATTTTATTCGAGCCAACGTTTCGATCTGCCTTGTAGGTCTTCTTCAGGGCTATTATGAACAAAATACTAGATGAGACAAAAATAACAGACCGATAAACAGAGGACAGAATAACATGGATAAAAGACTATTTACAAAGATGGCTATAGAAAAGAACAAGATACATAAATCGGTAACAATACAAAGCAGCAAGGTAAGGTTAAAGACAATACAGGAATGATAATGGAAAAAATTGTAAGGGTAGTGAATAAAAGGATAATGAATGAAAAATAAAAGAGTGCAGGAGGAAACGTAATGTTAATAAAAAATATTCCCAAATTTCTATATTTGTATTTATTTTCTATCCTCTTCCAATTCCTTCATTTTAAAGCTTCATCCGACTTTGGGGTACGCTTGATCAATCACTTACGAGATACTTGTGCTTTCTTTTTCTTCCAATAGTTCCTCATTCTAACTGATCTCTTCCTTTCCTCCTCTGATATCTGAATCAGTTTTCTGATGTTGGTCTTAGCTTGGAACCTCTTAGTTCTGTCTTTGGTTATGGTCTTGGCTCTGTCCTCGTTTATTTTTCATTTATTATTCTAGACGCCCCGATTCGCCTTTGCGTCACGTGGCAGACTCCCCAGAATCGAATTGTCTGCTTGCACACTTGTGTGCGTTGGATTGACCTCCTGGGGCAATTAGCTTCACATCACACTTTTCCATGATTTATTATGCTTTTATTCACTACCCTTACATTTTCCCCCTTATCATTCCTCTTTTGCCTATCACCTTACCTTGCTGCTTTGTTCTGTTACTGATTAATGTATCTGTTCTTTTCTATAGCATTTTTTATACATACGATTTACGCAAGGTTTTCTGAATTTAATAAGATCTAGGCATTTCTTGTCGTAGAAAGAGCTTTGTTGTAGGGAGAGTCTGAAGTAAATTATCCAAATATATAAGAAATAAAAATAAGGACACTAGTTAAATTTTTCTATTCTGATAGCAGTTAGGACTGTGGAAAAGAAAAAGAGATAACTCAAAAGGAAATTGGATAAATTCCATTCAGAATATTAGGCCACAGCCCTGATAGTACAACTGTTACAAAAACAAAATAAGAATAATCATATTAGTGATAAATAAAAAAAAAAAGTTATTTATTTACAAACAAATGTGAAATCTACTATCTCAAATAATAAACAAATAGTTATGGAATTATTAGTGAAATGCTCTGTCGGTGTAGTTGTGGAGTGCCCTGTTATCTAAACCACTCTTATCACCAATATGGTTAGGAAAAGCTTTAAAATTGATTGTTTAATTTTAAAATGTAAGATATGTCAAAATCTAAACAGTTGAAGAACTTTCAATACAAAAAAGATTAATCAGTTTATACCCCTAAAATTACATATATGTAATATTCTAGCATATTATTTATCATTATCTAACAGGTGTAAAACAGAAACATTTTCCTTAGGCTGGGGAGGGAAGCGGCATTAACGGCCGAAGATTCATATTTATATAAAGAAACAATATTAAAATATATTTCTAATTTTAAATGTCGGGGTTACATTATTCAGATACGTTTCTGTAAGTGCGTTTCTATTCAAAATGTATGAGTTCTGTGTAAATTAAAACAGCGTAACTGAAAAAAGTAAAAAGAAAATATTCAAAACAAATATTTTAAATTAAAAAATAAATGGATTTCATAACCGTTTGAAGTATATGAAACGAACAATGTATAAATTAGACTTCTACCAACGTCTTCTTTTCAAGACACTAACCATGTATGCAGTTTTAAATCTTATAAAACAATATTTATAAAAATTTCATAAATATTGTTTTTACTCACCGAGCAGGCTAGATTGAAGAAAAACAAAATGTACTTCGAGATATCGAAGAAGAACCCCATGACTTGACTCTGCGACCACAGGCGACGACGAACTGAGTATAACAAACTATCTCAATGTCACCATAAGGATACCCCCGCCTATTTCCTTTTTGACTCATCGTTTTGTGATAACAAGTGTGAATGTGAACAAAAATAGACGTATCAATAAAATAACTGTTCGAGCCACGGGGATTGTTTATAAATTTCAACCAAGTCAATAAAATTTAAAAAAAGAATGATAAAAGAATAGTAGACTCTTAAGATGAAAGGTGAAGAAGATAATCATAGATGTAGTCAAAGAGAAACACCATGTCTCAGCAGAAAAATTTTAATGCGTGCCAACGTTCCGACCTTCCTTACAGGTCTTCTTCAGGGCTATAATGAACAAAATACTAGATGTGACAAAAATAACAGACCGATAAACAGATGACAAATGGAATATAGAATGACATGGATAAAGAACTATACCTATACAAAAAAGGCTATAGAAAAAAACTGATATATTAACCAGTAATAATTCAAAGCAGCAAGGTAAGGCTAAAGACAAAACAGGAATGGTAAGAGAGAAAAAAACATAGCGGTAGTGAATAAAAGGATCATAAATGAAAAATAAAAGAGGGCAGAAGGAAATGTAACGTAAATAAAAATGTGGATGTATGGAAATATTTCTTATTAACGTTACATTCCCTTCTGTCCACTTTGTAATTCTGTATTCCATTTGTCATCTGTTTATCGGTCTGTTATTTTTGCCTTATCTAGTATTTTGTTCATTATAGCCCTGAAGAACTCCTACAAGGCAGGTCGAAACGTTGGCACGCATAAAATTATTTATACTTACAGGTGGTGTTTCTCTTTGACTGCATCCCTGATTATCTTCTTCTCCATAAAAAAAAAGAATTATTATTTCTGCTAAAAAAATTGTTTTTGTTTGGTTTATTTATCTATTTATTGAAATTTACAACTGTATACAACAAAACAATCTAGTAAATGTAATTTAACGCTTATGATTTACATGTCAATTGCTTGTAAAGCAACTACCCACTGATGGAAGGTCCTGAGACCATCGTCTTTTCACATATCTCAAAGGGTTATCGGGAATTGAGTGTGATACTAGAGAGACTAATGGATTCAAGTGGGTATGGAATTTATTTACTATGAGAGGATTGATATGTTGTTGGGACCAAATCATCAGCATATGGAATGATAAAATTAAGCTCTTTATGGATAAGTTTGTGTGTGACATAATGCGAAGCATTGATAATTTTACGAAGGATTTTGTTCTGTAAGGATTGGATATGAGAAGAAATGGGAGCTCCAAAGATCAACTCCGAGTGTCCTAATAGGTCTTATAACTGTCATATAAATTAGTCTTTTTGTACTTTACTTGAGGCTTGGAACGGTTATAGAGTAAATGTTGAAGTCTTTACAGTCGAGCAGTTACTTGTCATTTCAACAGGGATTAATGGAACTTTATTAAAGGGCACTGTAGAACAGGAAGTCGTACTTTTCACGACGTGGGGTAAAAGTTATTTGATGAGATTTGTTTGGATTAGTTTGATCATCCGATTTCGACTCCATTCTTGCAGGTTTGTAATATGAGATTGTAGTATTTATTAGTATGTATCCAAGGGAGGGATAATTATTTACTGATAACAAACCTGTCATCAGCGTATGTGGTGAGGACAATGCTAGAAGGATGTCAGCACTATACACCGAGTAGAGAATGTGACTTAAGATACTCCCTTGAGGAACCCCGGCAGACTGAGTCTTTTTAACCTTGATAGGCATTACTGTTATTAAAAGTAATCAATTTTAGCTATACTAAAAAAGTTTTAAAGAATGTAATTAAATAATATATTTACTAATAAATTAATAACACATACTGGAATTGTTTAGAAATCTATAAAAATAAAGAATGTATCTTTCAAGGGTTATGCCAAAATGTAGTAAGATTATCATATAAACCTAGTAGACATTTAAAAAATAAATTAAGCAGTTAAATATAAAAATACACGTTAATATTTGATAATTTTTATAAAACAAAAAATTAGCTCTCTCGCAACGAAATTAAAAAAACAAGTAAAATTGTCTGGTTTCTTATTTCTCAGAATGGGTAGATTTGTATTTTGTCAATTTATGTATGTGGGTGTGTGTGTGTGTTTGTATATATATCCATGCATATATGAACTGCTATTACGAAATAAGAGTTCAAGTGTCCACGCATTTATAAACATTTTAATGTAATTGATTTGATTCACATGTTTATTTCCAAGTATTCGAGTAGGCGTTGCGATATGGATTCCTGCAACTAATCGATAGTATTTTTCCTCGTATTCTTGAAATATCGAGTTCTTGAAATAATATGAAATATGAAATAATTGAATGGTTAAATATTAAATTGTAATATCAACTTGCAAAAGGTGACTGATACTGAACGTTGAAAATTGTAAACAGATTTTTTTATTGGAATCTCGAACCGTTCTATATAAAACCAAATATGATACTGTCTATAATTTATCAATAATTAAACAATATTGTTTCTTTATATTATAAGAAGATTTCCAAGTGCACAAGAGGCGTGTAGACGAATGTATCATTAATTGTATTAAGAGGTGGTAGATAATTTTCTACAAATTTCTTTAAATAAATATTTCCGAGAATTTTCAATAATGGGTCATCAAGTATAAGAAAAAACAAAATTACATAAGCAATATTTGGTGTTTAAAATATGTAAATTTAATCAAATAGAAAAAGATAAAAGTAAAACAAAAATAAATTATAAAAATATAACACATTAATTCAACTATTCATTGTAGAAATTCTAAATATTAGGCAGTGGATGTATTTATTAGGTAGTAATAAAACTACATGAAATGTCCGTTTTCGTAAACTCTCCTTCGTGACAAACAAATTTTTATCATTTCGTAAATGATTAAATCTTTTCATTTTAAAAAGGACACTCTCTTCCCGTTTAATCCTTTTTCACAGGACACGATCTCCTTTTTGTCATATTTTTTCCTTTCTAGCCCTGACGAAGGTTTAGATTTACATTGCAGGCCGAAACGCCGGTACATTAAATTAATATTTTATTTGTGTTTTCATGAGTGCACACCCCAACTACCATCATCATTAGTAGGTAGTTCCAGTAAAAAAAAAAAATTTAAAGTAAAATTTATTTAATTTGAAATGGATATATATATATATATATATATATATATATATATATATATATATATATATATTTTTATATATATTTTTTTTTTTTTTTTTTTTTTTTTTTTTTTTTTTTTTTTTTTTATGTTTTTAAGGAATTTGGCACGGCGTGGAAAACGATTTTTTCGACCCACACTACGTAGCAGTACAATGGGATTTAGATTATGATGATGATGATGATGGATATGCAAAATATTATTTAATTTTTTTTAATAAATTTAAAACATATAAGCAAGCTAAGACTTTTCCTAACCTGTGAGCGCTAGGTTAAGAAAACGCTAGCTAAGAAACAGTTAACTGTATACTCGAATACAGTAAGTAAACGAAGAAAGTTTTAAATGATAGTCCTTGAAACTAGTAATGTGCATAGAATGGAACCTATAACTTTCTAGTTATATTTATCAAGATCCTTTCCATTACAGCGCCTTTCACCGCAACTGGTTTCACGGGACCTTTTGACTCGAAGAAGATGAAGATAGAGGTTGCCTGATTGACTTCAATTGCTGAAATTAGAGTCGTGGAAGGAAAACACCTTGAAATTATTAATCTCTTCCTTATTATTTTTTTAATTAACATCAATTTTTAGTATAAGCCTTCTAAATAATAGTTATTTATTTAATAGATATTAAAATTAATTAACGTATAATTTCGGTCTCAAAGTTGACAATTTAATACAGTTCATCAGATTCGCTACTTAGGACTCTATCTAGACAAACGACTTACTTAAAATCCACATATATGGATTCTAAGCCTAAACAAGAAACTGAGAGAAAACATATTTACTAGACAAACGTTCAAACCTTCCGATTTGTTACACAGTTTTGCAAAAATAAAAAAAACAAAAAAAACGCTCCCTTGAAAAATTGTCGTTGATTTTTATATTTTTATGTGTGCTAAATTCGAATCTGGAGGCAAAAATATTTTATCTAGCATCATTTTTGAGAAATTATACGCCGTTTGAAAAACCTGAAATATTTTTGTTTTATTTAATTTTTTTGACTCCCACGAACATTTTTTGTGACCTTTTTTCCATTTGGGCTATCTCTTAATGAAATCGTTCTCCGTTTTCATCTTAAACTGCTCCCAAGTTTGAAGAGAAGAAATTCAGATGGGAATGCAAAAAATGAATTTTTGATAACATGTTGCAACCCACGGCCTTATATGATGAAAGCAATTCTTCAACAATGTCATTTATGCAACAAAGTCTAATACTTATGCTCTCCAATTTTTTTTCTATTTGTAATACATTATAAAAGTTTCAAAATAAAAAGGTTTTTTTGATTTTTTATCTAAGCTTTCAATGATTAAAAGAAACAACCTTTTTGTTGAAGGGAGTATTTTGATGAACGGTTTTATATGAGACATTTCTACATGACAACTGCATGACCTATTTTGACTTACGGGGTTGAGCTCTGGGGTTAACTAAACCTTACAATTCTTCTTGTATCCAATCCAAGTAAAGGATAGAATCCAATCCAAGTAAAGGATTCAATAGTTAAAAGTAAAGAGATTTAAAAAAAAAAAATGTTTTTCAATAACTGCTAGTCGTTTTCGACTTCAACATTTACTAGACAAATGCTCTAAAATGGCGATTAATTACACAAAACTCATTTACATGACAGTAAGTGGACCTATTTGGATATAAGGAGTTGAGATCTGGGGCTCCTCGTATCCAATCCTTGCAATCTAAAACTCCTCAATGCTCCTTATTTTGTCACAAAGAAACTTATCCATAAAGATCTTAATGTCCCATATGTTGCTGATTTAGCCCAATCTAGATACCTATACTTTCATAGTAAACTTCATAACCACAAAAATCCACCAGCCTCCCAACCTGCTTCGCATTCTATTCCCGATAATTCTTCGAGACGTTAGAATCAAGATTGTCTCATCTTCTAATATCGAACTTTTATTAATTAAACCACTAATGGGTATTTGCTTTACAAGTTATTGTCACTACGCCTAAACTGGATGTATTTGAACTATACAGTTTTACCATTAAGAAAAAAAAATACATTTCATGAATCTTGATATATCTAGTTTTTAAAGTTCTTTAATATTTTTATATACTCTGGAAGATTTCAAATAAAAAAACTTCATGTTGAAGGTTAGGTTAAATTAAAATTAAAATCTTTAGTTTGACGTATTTTCTCACTTAGTGTCTATACTTTCTTGAATAATGTGTTTCAGACATATTAAATTATATTAATAGCAAGAAACGAAATTATCAAACTGAGGTAAGGCAATCGTTGATACTTCAAAAATTGGTCTCGATGATAAAACCGCAACATCAAAGCGTAGATAAGATAAAATTCCTCAGCAATGAGTAACAAAATTTAAAAACGAATCCTAAAAATAAGCAGCGATCTTGGGTTTATACCTATTTATTTATCAAATTTATTTTATAAGTATACCATACTTCATTAAATCATAAGGAAATTTAAAATCTTCATTAGAAAACCTAAAAAACATTTAAAAAGATGTGTCAATAATGAAAATGGCCTAAAAAGTATACTTTAGTATTTAAGATAAAGGCACTATATGATACATTTAGACGCCTACCGAACTTTTTATTGTAGTGGACAGATAACTGGATGTAAAAACTATTTTAGACCAATATTTTAATAATTTATTCTTGTTAAATTATTCTTCTCAGTAACAAAGGTTCGAATAAGAAAAAATAATGAACTTTGGATTGTGTCTCTTTACTAACTGTGTCTCGCGGGTATAATAATTCGGTCATTTTTGAAATCATAATCAAAATAAAATAATTAAGAAATGTAGAAACGGATTTTTAGTTTTGTTTATTTTCATATGATTCTATAGCTTTTAAAACTATTGTATTGAGTTCAATGAGCCTGAAGAAGAGTAAATTAAGTGAAAACAAAAATTAAAAAAAAAATAATAATAAATAATGAATTTTAATAACATTTTGAGGAATATTTATCGATATTCAAAAAATATTTTAGCTTTAAAATACTATAAAATGACCTTGGCTTTCCAAATAGTAATGTTATATTTTATTACCGATCTTAAATAGTGAACAAATGACTAACAAGTATGGTTGAAAATATGGGATATTAAATCTGATTTTAAAAAAATGAAGTAATGTGCAGTTAATATTGTCTCACAAAGAAAATAATGGTCTGGCCAATATATATATATATATATATATATAATATATATATATATATATATATATATATATATATATATATAGAGAGAGAGAGAGAAATTTATAAATATACATAGCTATAATATAAGTGTACTTGTGCAGTAAAAGGTGGAGTAAATCACTTTGCACGTCTAATCTCATAATAATAGAAAAACACAAGCTTGTAAAAAAATTTTATTGAAAAGACAACGTTTAAATTTATTCCAGATCTTATTTAGGGCTTAAAAAAAAAAAAAAAAAAAAAAAAAAAAAAAAAAAAAAAAAAAAAAAAAAAAAAAAAAAAAAAAAAAAAAAAAAAAAAATTACACATAATTAAATTAAATTAGAAATATATAGCATCTAAAGTGTTGATATATTGTATAGTTAGAATGATAGTGTTGATTAATACAATTAAAATTGTAGTAATGTAATAACGAGACATGGCTTGTTAAAAGTTTTTTTAACATTTTTATTAATGAAAAATAGCATATAATAAAACGTGTTAGGTTTAAAGGTATGCAATAAAGTAGGGGGGGGGGGGTAAAGAGAAAGCTAGAAAAGAAAATTTAATTAACAGTGACTTGTAAAACTGACGTATTGAAGTAGGTTATGAAGTGACGTAAATGTAAGATCATCCATGATTCATCACCAATTCCTAGGAAATACCATAGCACTTTGCTAAAAGAAACGTAGATGAGTGATTCAATATCGTAATATTCTAAAATAGATCAATTTATGGGAAAGGCTAACAATGGTTATTGTTCATTTTTAACCTGAGGCAATGATTGTTTTGGCAATGAAGCTGACAATTATTGTTTTAATGCATTGTTATGAAGGTTGTATGGAATCCGATAACAGTAATAAATACTGTACAGTTTTACAAACTCAGTGTTATGTGGCAAGAAGGGTCCCGAGTTCGAGAATTGCCTTATCAGGTATAAGGGCCTACAATTTTTCTTTTATTCCTCAAGAATACATACTGCATATAGAACGCCATAACATTGAAATACCTGTACATAAATTTAACACGAGGGAGAAAATACATGATTTACTTTTTACAAAAAAATTTTATAACACTCGTTTGCTTTCTCCATTCGTTCAAACTCGGTTCCTTGCATTTCATCGCGAAGTTGGCTCTGTCTGGAGTATATCGGTGAAGCTCTTAACTGCTCAAAATATCGAAGGGCACCTTTACTGTGACTCATTTTTGATTCTTCTTCGCGGTTATCAGGGTTTTCCCTCTCGGAGTCATTCTCGTGACATCATCATCTAAAGGGTGTTCCCTGTCATCCTGCACCATCCAAGCTCCAAGATCAGTATCCTTAAAATCTTTACAACTAGGACAATATTTCAATCGACTAGGGCAGTACTGTCCTCAACAGGGATATCGGTCAACAAATTGCCAAAATGGTCATGTAATTTCTTCCAAGAACCCATAAATATTATTTTGCATTGACCGCGACACTGACTCAGGGAATTCCAGCGTCGTAAACATCACACGCGCAAGATTTTAAAAATTATTTCAGTTTAAAGGAATTTATTATTTTCACGGGGTCACCGAGAAATCAGGAAGGCCGAGTTATCGGGTACCAATTTTGTTGGACTATACGAAGAACCCATTTTAGGCCACAAAAAATAATAGCCCCTTTCCAAACATTATATTATTTTTTTTTATCAGTTTTTATTCAAGACAGACAGCCCACTGCTTCCTAAATAAGATATTATGATTCACTTATATTTATAGCACTGGACTGGGAGTACGCAAATGAAAACACGAGTTATAGTGAGTAAAGAAACCGTGAGAGGAACTGGTTCCTCTTGCGACATCTCTTGCGTAACGCTGACATGGCGGCACGCTGGGTCTTCAAAGAGTTCTCATCGGCCTTTCTTTCAGGCGCTGCATTCATCAGGAGTCTGCAATAACCGGTATCTTACAAGTGGAACATTAACCATCAGGCCTGCATTGTTTTAAGATAATTATAATGTCAGATAACAGGACATTTGACAGATGCTAGTTATTCTATGGAATATTGATCTCCAAGAAGAGACAAAACAATCATCAAAGATATTTAAATTTTCATACATTAGGGTTGGTTATGTTTCTTATACATCAGAATTCGAGGATCGGAATCTAGTTTCTTTCAGTAGGTTAGTGCTGTCTATTTTACAAAAATAACTTTCTAAATGTGGGTCTGACTCAACTCCCGCAGACCTAACAATTTTTTTTTTTTTAACAAAATACTATCATATTTATGTAACCTTTGTTTGCAAACAAACAAAATGAGTCGATCAATAATACTACGCATTTTAGAGTTGATATTGTTTGGGAAAATTTTATGCCTCATTGATTAAATTTTTTTTAACTAATGAAGGCTTACAGTATAGTGAGAAACGTCAGCACAATAAATTAAAATTTATATTTTAATTGTGTTTCAATGACTGCATACCCCAACATACATCATTAGTTCCACAGTCAATAAATACCTCATCAATTTAATTTTTTATATTTTCCTGGTATTGTTATTTTTATAAATATATTTTTTTGTTTGTTATTCAACATTTCTTGTTGCTATTAAGAGCAATTTTATAATTAGTTTTAAAGTTTATATTTCTCAACAAGACTGAAATATTATCCTATAGATTTATAGAATTAAAACAGATAATTTTATTTTCACAAAATCTTTTTGATTTAATAATACCTTTAAAGAAGAAATAATATATTGTTGATAGTAAAAGTTGTAAAGAAAATCATGGATGAAGTCAGAATTGTAAAAACACACTGATGGATTAGGTTGGTGCAAAATTAATGAATTATGCATTAGGTTTTTTCATGTGACTAAAAAAATTAATCATAATTTTTATGGTTTATACATAATGTTGAGTGGTCAACAATAACATCTCTCGAAATGTTCCGAGTAATTTTGCTGCTTGATGTTTTTCTTCTACCAAACCCTTCAAGATTAAAATCTCCAAGAATAAATTTTTAGAACTATCGCTGCAGTTTATATTCACTTCCTTCACCCCCAAACAACATTGATGTTACCCGCGTTCTCAGTTTGAGCTTATGATAATAAATTTGAAGAAACTCTTGTTTTGACACAGTGAATTTCGGAGATGCTTGCTCATAGGAACGTTTACACAAATTAAACGAATTTTTGAGGAAAAACAACATTAATAACAATTTCTTGTAATCCATTTACTAGACGTGAAGATTATCTTCCCTGCATTATTTTTGCACCAACCCAATAGGAAAAAAAAAATTATCGGAGTTCAGATGTTTCGATCTTTTTAATAGCTTTGAATAAGTTAGCACACAGGTTTCTTTTATCAACTATCCAGAATGTATACCTGATTATGTTATCTAGTTAAAATTTTAAAAACGTTAACAGTAATACAGCGTTGGTTTATACAAAATACAACTTTAAAAAATAGATTGAAATGTAGGCAAAGATGGACAGAAATTTAAATTAATGTTCGAGAAAGGCTTGTGTTATTTATGACAAAAAAAAAAAAAAAAAAAAACTATTTAAAAAAAAAAAAAATCAAATCAACCTATTACAAAAAAACAAAAAATCAACCTATTAAAAAAAAAACAAAAAAACATATTGCCCTAAATGAAAAGTGTATGTATATATACCAAATGAGGGCATATACTACGTAGATGATATGAGTAAGTTTCATAGCTTAAATAAACAAACAAACCTAATTGAACATTCATAGAATAGCGCAACAATGTTGTTTTCAAACAATGTGTATTTTGATTGCACGGCCAACTTCCTGCCAACATAAACAAAAGGCAAAACGGAGTTTGGATGGGGTTCAAAACTTAACGTCCATACAAGAAAATTAAAATATTTCCTTAGAAAATACCAGTTGACCAATCATGTTTTTAAAATATACATGTAACTATTATAATGCTACCTGAAAAAGACTAATGAAATGAATTAGTTCGAACCTTAGTAATTTAAGAATGAGTCAAGCGTCGGTTATCAATTTTAATTTCATAATCTTAGAAGCACTCAAGACAACCAAGATCTTAAGATTTCTTTTATTATTTTAAAAAGTTAAAAACTAAAAATTTGAACAACCAATTTTAAATTAAACAATTCATTTTTATATTAAATAATATGTAAATTATTTGCAGTGAAAACTCCAAAATTCGTTTTCAGTGGCTTGATGCCGGGTCGGCGTCTATGTATTGCGTTTCATATTATAAGTGGTTATTTTCAAGTTTTTAAAATTCTTGAATTTTACTCGCCAAAACAATGCATTTTGTTTTACACAAATAAGTAATTTTGCGGTTTTTAGTTTTAAATTTTGATCGTATTATTTAGGTTAATTCGAAACATAATGAATAAAAAAATATATTGTTATGAAAAATGTTCGGTGATTCAAACAAGTGGTGTTAATTTCTTTTAGAAATCAAGATAAAATTTTCAAATTTTACACAGTTTGACAGATACAAAATATGGTAAAAATGATTTCTTAAAATGTCGTATTTCATTGAATGTTTTTTTTTTTTTTGTTTTTTTTTAACTGATCAAAAAAACTGGATTTAAAAGAATTTTTAATTAAAACTTCAACACTACTTTTGATTTTTATATGTAAAAGTTATATTGCCTTAAATGTTAAAAAAAATATAATATAAATATAAAATAAAAATTTGTACTCACAGCACATGCAAGGTTGAAGAAAAAGAGGATGTACTTGGTGGTACAAGAACAGAAACCCATTGCTGAAGAGATGGTTCCACCTTCTAACGCTACGGATCCTACTATACTGTTCTGTTTGTGTTCCGTAGTGACCGGCAGAGAGCGCTGACAAGGTCATAGCCACAACCAACCGTCTTCCAAAGGCGGCTTCAGCTCTCATGGATTTTAATATTAAAAAAAGAAAATAGCAGAAATATACCTGGAAAATGCCAACTAATATATAACTATACGCTAAAAAAAAATTGTTAGTAAGATTTAATAAACTTAAAACTAGGTCAAAAAAGGCGGGGTATCCTACATGCTACCAACCTAGCTCTATTTGAAGTGTTTTATTATGAGGTCATTACGAAGTATAATTTGATGTATATTTTCCAACTAACAGGTGAGAATATAATTTTTTAAAAACTGTAAAAACATGCTTTTATAGCAAACCTAACTAAAAAGCTAACGCGGTGAATATTTTTCAGCAGTCAGACCTTTTAATTTTTTGTGATCAAGGTTCGAAGCTAATTTCCCAGTACTATTCGTGATTTGATTGTATTTTTAACCCAGTTGATCCAAAATCAACCAACAATTTTTGTTTTTTTTTACATTTCTCAGAGTAGGAATGAAAAAAAATTTACTTTAAAAATCCTATCTTACACAAAATGTAATGCTCTATAAGTTTAAGTATATAACTTTTCTTTATTGAATTAGCCATTTCTGCGTTATAGACTCTTAAACATGGTCGAAATTAACTTTTTAAAGTTGGCAAAGTTCTTCGATGTTTGACAATCGATTATTGCTAAACACCTAAATCAAATTCAGCTTAAGGGATGTCTTTAGACGCATAATTTAATGAACTTTAATATTTCGATTAGAAGCATTTTACTATATGTTTTTTCTTTCCAAAATCTGAAATTCTTTTCTTTTTTGATATTTTATTCTCAGGATCCATATGCACCATATAAAAACGTAAAACCTTCTACTTCACCCTTTGCAAGGCAGACCTCCATTTTGGGGATAATTTAACTAGACTAACTAAGGACATTAGAACAGTTATGCAATTGTTGTCTTGTCATTGGTCCTTGAAACGTGTGCAAGTTTTCGAGTTTATCAGATTGCTAGAAATTGGTGAAAATTACGATGAAAGATTCCGTTACATACAGGTGATGTTAATAAAAGCGTATTAAAAAAAAAAAAGAATGATGACATTTTTGAAACATTCCTAAATTAAATTTTTAAATAAATAATAATGATTTCTTTTTAAAATGTTTGACAAATTCTGCCATTATAAAAGTATGGGGATATGTAAAACAAATAAAAAAGGAACTGGGCAGGCTAAAAATCACGGATAAAGACTGCTTGGATAGAGAACTTTTGGGAGGAAAATTAATAGAAGTTTAGGTTCTTGTGGGGAAGAGGGAGAGACGAGAAAGAAAATAAACAAAGAAAGTGCGAGAGGAACAGTCCAATAGGAATAGGAGAGAGAGAGTATTGGAGTAGATGTGAGGCGGAAAGTGTGAATAAGAATAAGTAGTGTGATACGAATATCCTTCTGGTCCTAGCTGGCCGATTCAAGTTAAAAAACAAAATAATAATAATACTTTTTAAATGCACCAAAATCAAATTCCACCATTTTTTTTTTCACATTTTCTCTGCTAAAAGTCTCTTTCACTTTACTTATTTACATCTCAAAATAATTAATCATGTAGTATGATACAATTACTATCCTCGTTCTGCTTGTTTTCAGTGAAGCATTTGAAATCATCGATCACTATCTAAATTGACACTCATTCTAATTAACTTCGTTAGCTTCTTTTCTAACAAGGTATTCTAAATTTTCAATTTTACTCCTTCCTTTTCCGTTTGGATTAATATTGGAGTGCTTCAGAGCTCCTCTGCACCTCTACCTATATTCAGAACATTTATTAATAACATCTATCTAGTCAATAAAGATTGTTACCCTCTCGTTTACTCTGATAATTCCCAATCATACATCTCTGATTTCCCCAGCCAGCTACAAAACACCATTCTGTAATCTCTTGGACCAATGAAGTTGAATTAAGTGCTGACAAGACCAAAGCTCTTGTAATACGCTTGATTTACTTCCTGAAAACCATGCATCCTATTTCCTTCCTTTTCCTGAACAGTGATCCTATCAAATTCTACCCCTCAGTCAAAAATCTTGGAGTGTCTAATTTTTTATGAAACCCTATCCTCAAAAAACCTCATATCCGAAATTTCCCACTGCTTCCTATCCTAAAGGGTTTCTATTACCTTTGCCCTCTTCTTCCTTTCGAAACCCGCAGTTTAATAATTTCTCTTATCTTCCCCCACTTCGACTATTGCTTTACTGCTAACGGGGGGGGGGGGGGGGGGGGGTCTACTGCTTTAACCGTGACTGCTTAAATGTTAAATGTTTCTCTACTAAACTATCCAATCTCAACGTCTACTTTAAATTTCTGAACTACTTCAGCTCAAATCTTCTGCTCTCTCTGCAAATCCCGTTCCAACATCAGATTTGTATAGGTAGTAGGGACCTCAAACCCTATGATATAGGGATAACCTATGATAGTTATAGCCGCAATGAACATTGGGAGCCAAGAAAAAAATAAAACATGAAAATCACTCATTTTTTTCTCAGCTCTCAGACAAGATAGAGAAATATTTTTTTCACGTGAAATTGCAGTTTTCTGGATCTTTCCTAATCCGATTCTCTTCTTATGGAACTCCATCCTTTAAACCATTCGTCATTTAAATACCCTTTCCACTTTTAAGCATCATTTCTTCAACCCCTACTATCTATCCAGATCTAAGAAAACTATCAATAACTATTTTTCAGTTCTATAAAAATTTGAACAGTTTATTTAAATAATCATCTATTGTTTTTGTACGAGACGCAAGTATGTTTGTTTCTTTTTATTAATGTCGTTTTGTTCTGTTTTTATTTTATCATTATTATTTTTATTATCTTTACCTTGCTTCAATTGGCATTATTACAGAATAAATATATTTTTTGCTTTACCATGATATATATGACATTCTTTATTACTTTTGACCTCTGTTTGTCATTTAGCTAATCTTTCATTTATCACTTAGTTAATTTTAGTTTTCTGTTAATTTTAACCATGAAGAATACCTGCAAGGCAGAAGTCGAAATTTCGGTAATTCATAGATGTTTTTATTTGGACGCGTTTTTTCTTTCTTCTGACTGCATCCCTGGCCATCTTCATCTTAAACTTTTATTTTATATTGTATTTGTCTAAATATTATTATTTCTCATTCATTTTAAGGCTCTGAAAGCCCCTGTTTGTAGATTATTTTTTATTCTTAAGGCCTTAGGGGACTCTTAAGGGAGATCTCAAAATAAATTAAGAACTTTTTTTTTTAAATTTAAAATAGCAACCCGAGGTATTAAGGCAGCATTGACTTTTGAATTAAAGTATTTCCATCTTTTCTGGAGTAATCGCACTTAAATGTCGCAATATAATGATGAATTGTTTGTACTCGTTCACTTTATAACATTGTATACTCGTTCATAGAGTATTTTTATACAGACTTATAAATCCGTGTTTTTTTTGTTTTTTTTCTAATCGCCGGCAGAGTGTTCCCCCACACTTGACACATAAAAGGAGTACCTTCAGTCGACAGAGGACCCACCAGAGATGGCTGAGAAGGAATCACGTCTTAAAATGCCACAAGGCAAGAAAAGATCGCCTATTCCCTAAATCCTTGCATGAAGTAACATATAATAAAGTCGGAGGATAGAAAAAAAAAATTGGATTTCTTCTGACTAATAAACTTGTTTGGCTCAATCCCAAGTAAATAAAACTACAATCTTGGGTATTTAATCCATTAAAATGAGCGAACTGAAGTCAAATATGCTCTATGGAATCCGGATAGTGACAACCCAAAAATTTGTTTTGAGATATTAGCATGGTACCTAAAATTCATAAAGAGATATCAATTAAATATCAAAAGCGCTTCAAAATCTCATTGCTGATGCTCAATTGTGTCATTTTTTTTTTCTTTTTTTTAAGGCCTTTACACCTCTTATTAGGTAATTTGAAAACATTTTTTTTCTTTTTATGACCTTTGCAATCATTTTGAAAAAAGTATGACAGTAGTTTGTAATGAGTGGGATTTGAGGCTATTTCGGCACGCTTTCGAAACATTAAAGAAACAATGCTATTTTACGACTGTACATTTTTGAGTTGTTTCACTATAAAAATACTATATATTTAATATATATTTTTCACTAAAAAAATTTGGATGTTACTGAATAATAAACTGGGGTAAAATATTAATTACATTCATTTCAAACTGGTTAATTATTACTTACTTGGAAGGAATAATCATGAAATTACTATTTCGTGTGTCACGCAGGTGTAATTTTTTACGGGATCTGCTCTCAAACCGAGACACCGACTACTTTCTGCAATACCAGGACAGACATATTTAGTAGTAAATGTGTCAGGGAGAAGTGTGCCGATTTTTCTCTTGAATGGAAATTATTCGTTTATTGGTTCTAAAAATATATTATAAAAGAAACTTGAAATTTAATGAATGAATATAAAACCAGAAATAAATGGTTATTTTCAGTAGACAATAAGGTGTGTAATAAAATAAATTAAAAAAACGTTGATAAAAAGTATATGATTAATAAATTTTTGCATGATTCACAAATAAACATCTCTTTCGTCGGCCATATAATAACACCAATAATAGGAGGAAAATAATATATTATATTATTTCCTTATTGGGTAGTATATAAATTATATAACATAAAATATATGCAATATTTGCAAATATATATTTATTTCATTAATAAAGAAAAGATTTTTTGCATTTCGTCCTTGGTTATTACCATACTTCGGTACTCTAGTTTTGGAGTTAGTATGTACCGGATTATTTATTTATAAATTATGTAATATAATTTCAAATAGTACACATATCTGAATAAATAATGAATGGTTGTTAAATTGAGAATATAATCAATATTGATAATTATTAAATATGATTGTTGGTTTAAATTAATTAAGACTTAAAATATAACTAATTAATTAGATGAAGTATGTAAACCGGACAGGGTAATTTTTTTAATTTTTTTTTTTTTTTTTTTTTTTTGTTTATCATTCACCATAAAAAGAATATAACAAGAGGAAATGGTTGTATTTGAACAAAATAATTATTTAAAAGAGTAAATAACTCTGTTGGGCAGTTTCTCATTAAGATAAAGATTTAAGTAATAAATATTACAGAAATGTAGATATAATTCCTTACATTATATTTCAGAAAATAAATATGTTCATGATTATGCATTCCTTAATACATCATTACATTCAAAGCACGCGATTGTTGAATACGTTGATAGAATGCTAAGAACACAGCCCTGCTAAACGTAAATAATCTAATAGCTTAAGTGAAATAATATTAGCAATAATTGTGAATGGTATTAAATTTGTTGTATAAATCGTGTGGAAGATATCGCTGTAAATGGATACGGCGATTTGAAATCAGACGCGCCGAATTGACAACACTGCTTGTACATATCAGCTGAAGTTGATAGCGCCCCGGGAGTTAACTACTTTGTTATAAGATGCTTATGTGATGTATACTTGCGGCCTTTTTGGTTTTTCAGTTTATTTTCAGTGCTGTCCTCGAAGGAAAGAAATGGGACGTGAAATTAGAAGCTTTTATAGTTAGTATTCACTTACATTTCAAAGTAAGGATAATGAGTTCTAATGGAGATGTTGAATCAGGCTCATCTGTGCCAGATCTGGATCTGGATATTGCTGAGGTATTTCAGAATATACTGTAAAACTTTTTATTTATTTAACTGTTATATACCTGCTGTCTTTAAATTACTTCAGATCGATGACAAGGATTTCACACTACCGCCAGCTGAGAAAACATTAGTCAAAACCAACATCAATGATGATGAATCTGTGATAAGTGAAGATGATATTCCTAATTATCTCCACCAAGAAGTATGACATTGTGTATACGGTATTAGAATGTTTATATGATTTACACCCACTCACGTTACCTATGTTTTAGCTGCTAAACCCAGGTTTCGATGACAAAGGTGAAACAGGATCCGTTAGTAGTATTGGGAGTAAAGGACCTAACTCTATTTTCACCCACAAGAAACTCGAACCTCTACCAAACATTTTACGTCATGTTGTTCTCAAAGTCGTCTCTGGACATTTACAACATTCAGGAGTGAGTTGGCCTGATATTTTTTATTTTTGGGTCATTTTTGTATTACTTTCCTACTTAAATGTAACAGAACGTTTCATGATGATAATCACTGAATCAATACCATCAATAAGAATTTTTTAAACTAAATATATGTTTATATTTCCGTATTAAACATTTAATTACTCTACTTATATATTGTTATATGGTTTTTTACGATTTCTAATAAATTTAGTCTATCTGTAAAAGTTGCTCCATGTGTGGTTCTGTTATTTTATCATCGGTTCATAGCAGATAAGCATTCTATTTGAAAAGAATAAAATAAATGCACTATTTTTTAATGAATGCCTTATATTCTGATTGATATACGTATAAACAAGTAAATTTTAGAAATGTAGTTACTGTTTTTTTAAATTGGTGTATATAACTTAGGCAACACCAGTATGTGAATTCTTTTTTTTTAAATGCGTTTAAATATATTTACAAATTATATTTATGGTTGTTGCTGACATTTTATCAATTATTTTCTTTACTTGTGTGAAAACAGTATATTTATAGACTATGATTCTCTTTTAAAAAATTTTGTTTGTTTTCGTTATGTAATTGATTTTATAGCCTGATTTAATGGGATACTTTTTATTGCACTGTACAAGTCTGATTTTTCCTTCTTTATACCTCAGCATTCTACAAAGTTAATTGTTATTCAATGTTAAGGCATATGCTTTCATTGCATGGGTTTATTTAATTTAACTATCTCCAAGAACTAAGCTGTACGATATTATGTTATTAACAATTTAACCTCATCAGTTATTTTCTTCAGCTGCTCTTAAATTTAATTAAAATTACTTTGCTGGAGACGATAGTTGTCAAAGTATTAAGTATGTGACTTTATTTATTTGCAGTAAGTGAAAAACAAAAGTCTATGCACCCTTAACTAATTATTACACACACACACACACACACACACATACACACACATATATATATATATATATATTATATATATACATATATATATATATATATATATATATATATAAATTGAACATTTTTGATAAACAGAATTATTTTACTCTGAGATCGTTTTGAGTATAGAATATATTACAATTAAAAATATTTTGAAAATTTTTATTTTTTAGCTAAGTACACCATAAACTCTATTCTATTTTATGTAGACAAGTATATAAAATATAACTTAACAAAATGTTTATTAAAGAAACCTAAAATCATTACTATGCCTCAAAGACTTATGGTATTAATTTTAGCTTAAGAGAGAGAGAGAGAGAGAGAGCAATAACTTTGTCAAGATTTGTCAATTGTTTAGTTGTTTTTTTGTCTTATTACCCGAATCTTGACCAACCAAGCCTTCTATTTTTATATTTTATTTTGTTATGTACTATTATTTTTTATCTCCAAACATTTAATTGCTGAGGGCATCTTTGTACAAGCATTACTACAGGAGGTGTGGATGGTGATAATGGCCAACTAGCAAACGAATTGTCCTTAACGATTTCTAACGAAGAAGAGTGGAAGAAGGCTGTATTGGAGAAGGCACTTTAATATCTCGAAGGCAGAACTGATGCAAGATCATTTGATTTGATGGTTTTTAGACAATAGAGAGATTTTATAGCGGCTGATAAAATGTTGTTCCTAAAACAAGAGAAAATTAGAGATTTGTTTCAAGGCATAACCTTTTTTACTTAAATATGTAATAATGGTACTTATGTATGTTCACACCTATTATACATACTTAATAAGTATTATTTTGTTATCAAATAGATTTAAGCATTACATCAATTTTTCTATATTATCTTTCTTATATATTTACCTGTATATATATATATATATATATATATATATATATATATATATATATATATATATATATTATATAATATATATATATATATTTATGAATATAATGTGCTTAACAATATCCAAAGAATAGTGATTTAAGCATTGATAGGGACTTTAGAAACCATGAGTAAATAATTGCTAGAAATAGTTTTATCATTATCTGTATGTGTATTTTCTTACTAATATGACATAGATTAAAGCTGCAATATGTCTCATTATTGGTTACTTAGAAATTTTAAATTTTAATATATTAATGAACATTTTTTATTTATTATACAAATAAAATTAATTAGTGTATTTATATAAAAATTCCATTTAGATTTTAACATAGGGCCATCTTCTAATTAACAATTTCAGCAAGAGTGGAGAGGTTAAGAGTTAATTCTCACAAATTAGAATGAAACCATCTCCAATTGTTTCAAATATCTGCTGTTGTATTTGTTTAGTCTCAAACTTATATTTTAATTGAAAAATAATTTTATTGTATTACTGTAGCTAGTTATAACATTTTAGGAAGGCGACTGCACTGCTATGGCCGTTGGCTGCCTCATTGGGATTGGAACATCTACCGGAGCAATACTTTGCTATGAAAAATCTCAAAAGCATCGTTGGACACATAATCAACCTGAAGATGGACCAGTAACAGCCATCGCAATCAACACAGACTCTACAAGGCTTTTAGCAGGCTATGCTCTTGGCCTTGTTCTTATGCTTGATACAGCTGATGCTAAAGTTCTAAGGGTTATCTCACCTGAGTCTCATACACTTTCAACTGCTGTTCTACATGTTAAAGTAAGACTTTTACAATACATTAGAACCCTACTAATCTGGCTCCCACTAGTCCAACTCTCTGGGTAATCTGATCCTCTTGCAGGTGGACTCCGGGTATTGGGGGAACAATATGTTCCTGGAATCCGTAATAGTCCTGTAAAAATATACATTTTGGTATGCAAAAGGTCGGGTAGTTTTGATTTTTTTTTTAAATGTTGTTTGTGTTGTGCTTGTGCACCAAATACTGAAACCAAGTTTTGGATCTTGAAGTGCCACAGGTTTTTAATTGGAAGGGTTAAATATTTCGAACTTGTCTAAATATCCCTAAAACATCTGCTGCTAGGTTGGTTCTAAAGAAATGCTTGTTATATTCAAAATTAGATTAGACAATTTAATACTATTTGAGCAGAAAATAAACTCGGTAGCTTAAACAGGGGCTAAGATATAGGCTTTCAAATGTTCTGAATTCTCTCAAAAATTGGCAGACATTGTGTTTTTTTTAAATGGTTTTTCCTCTAAAAAAAAAAGCAAAGAAAATAGAATATGTCCTTAACAACGGTATTTAGAGCATATTTCATTATGAATGATTTTAAAAATGAGTTAATTTGCTGTAAATGAAAGTTGGTAAAACATTTCTATGCAAACATATTAGTCTATTGGTGTATATAACGTCCGTTTCTATTTTCTTTGCTTTTTTAAAATGTTAATATATAACTTTTATTAAATTATAACTGACTTTTGACTACGAAAAATGTGTGCTTCATTGATATTTAATTAGACCTTTTGGCCAATCCGCTGTATCCCTTGGTCCCTTAGGGGTTGGATTAGTGAGGTTCTACTTATATATAAACTATTCTTGAATTGTATGTTTAATATTTACAATATTATGTTGGTTGATTTCTTATGGTTTTATGAAGTTTACAGATATTCCTTCTCTTGCCTTACTGTCTGACTCTGGTGGCTCAGTTTTTGAGATATCCTTGAAGAGAGTGTTGGGAGTTAGGTCATGGGATTCGAGGTGTATATTCTCCGGCAGCAGGGGTGAAGTTGTTGCCGTTGAACCTCTCCTATTACACAAACTCCCTACACACCCATTAGCTGGATCATTGCTAGTTGCTGTTGCAACTTTATCTAAAGTAAGTTAATTTTCATTTTTTATTTTAAACTATTATTACTATATTAATAATTTAATATTACGGTAATATTGTTATATATTAATTAGAGATGGACCATTTAGCCGGCTGGCTAAAAGAGCAATTAGCAACTAGCTGATCATTGCTTCCATTGGAATTCAGGTGACATCGACAATGTTCGAGATGCTTTGTTTATAGCTTTATAGTCTCAGTAAATGCATTATAGGTTTTTTTTTATCTTATATTTTTTCTTCTCCAGCTTTTGCATATAGGCCGGTGTGTAAAAGTGTTTTTTTTAGAAAAATAAAACAGAAGTCAGCAATTTACTTTACTTAGCTTAGATAGTTGTAAAATTTAGAATTCAATCTTGCCAAAAAAGATATTGTGTTTATCGACTCATATCTATAACACAAAAATATCTTACATGCAATTGTAAATAAACACATATTTAATTTGCTAAAATAGCAGTTTCGTTCTTGTGTTCCAACCTTTATATTATATTTCAATGAAGAAATAATATTTTTTAATTGTGACACAAATCTGAAACTGTGTTTAAAAAAAAAATAAATAAATAAATAGTATGTTACCTAAGTTTTTTATTCAGTATTATAGAATTTATTTTTTGTTAATACCATAATCTTAAAGTTCGATAATTGATTACAAAAAAAAAAAAAAAAAAATAATTGTTCCTATTCCTATAATAATTAACAAACTGTAAGGATGAATCTAAATTAAAAATTATATTTAAAGAAGTTGATTGTTGGGGTATGCAGTCATAATGACTGAATACCCCAACAATCTACTCTAAATACTTAATAGTCAACTATATCTCATCAATATGAATAAAAATTATATTCAATAATGGTCATTTTATCATTCCAAGTAACCTATTTTTAAGCTTAAAAATATAAATAAATGAAATGGTCGACTATTCGGCGCTTTTTGCCGACCAGTCGCCGACTACAAAAACAGCCTATTAGTACTTTACCAACTAGTCTGCCCATCTCAAATCTTAATCATTTTCAGTTTATTATGTTTTATTATTAAAAAGTTGGAGGCATTAGAGGAGAGCGTATGTGAAATAGACATTTACATATCAGTCTGGCCAGAGACGGCAAACAGTCAACATCTCTTTACTCTTTTTCCTTAACTTCTTTATTTTGTGTTAGTTTTCTTAGTTTTTTTTTGTTGTTTTTTTCTATCTGGATATCTATAAAGCTAATTAGTGAAGTGACGCATCGTAATCCAGTACGATTACCTCATAATAATAGAAAAAAACGGAGTATTTAGTTCACAACTCACCCGGAACAAGCGGCTAATCCTCAGAGTATTAAGTACCAGCCCACTACTGCTGTAAGTAAATAAACATTCATTCACCTTTATATTTACCGAATCAGCTGATAGAACTAAATTACGTCAAAATGGTTCAATGCGCGAAGTGTGAAAACTCAATTTCAAGGGACGACAAAAATAGTTTATTTGCTCTAAATGCAAAGGGATTTTCCAAGGCAGATATTTCAACCTCTCAGACAAAGACATTGAAGCGCTAAAAAAACCATGGTTTTGTCACATTTGTGACACCAAAAAGCAAAATTCAAGCACCGAAAAACCTTCGGAGCCATCCGGTTCCGAGATACTAGCTGCAGTAAATACAGTAAACGAGGAAGTTAAATCCCTAAAAACCTCACTTGATAAATACGGGGAATTGAGTGAGAGACTGGCAAAAATCGAAGCTCATCTAGAAGGGCAGACAAAACGTATAGAAAAGTTGGTCGATGAGAATAGTAATTTAAAAACAAAAGTTTGCCTGCTCGAAATCAGGGTAAACAAGGCAGCGCAGGGACTTTTGAACAAATCAATGGAAATTCGGGGCATCCCGGTACGCCCAGGAGAGACCCCCACGGCATTGGTTACAAGTATTGGTGCCGGTCTCGGCATCAAATTAAACATAAAAGATTTTGACCTAGTGGAGCGTCGGAGGCCCAGGGATGCGTGACCACCGCCTGTAATCGCACGATTCGTCAGACAATCTCTGAGGGACGATCTAATACAGAGGAGAAAAGTCAAGAGGGACTTCTCGACGCGCGATATCGGCTGGCAGGAGAATGGCTCCCACCGGATATATCTTAGCAAGGAGATGACCAACAGGCATCTGTATTGGCTCGTCCGTCAGAAGAGATCAGCCGGCAAATTAAAATATGTGTGGTTCTCGGGAGGGCGTGTGGGGTGCCTTAAGGAAGACGGGCATCCAGTAATCTTCATAGACCAGGCTCAGGACCTGGATGTTTTCGCCTGACCGTCTGGAATTCTTTTCCTATCTGCACTTCCTTGGTCTACACCCTCTGCTAATGAAACCAGTGTCCAGTGTATTCGTTATTTTTTTTGGTTTTTCTATTATTTATCCTTGCCAGATTAGTTTTCAGTTTTTAATTTATTGGTGTTACTATGATATTACTTTTAATCAGTTAACGCTTATTTTTCTTTATTTTCTCTAGTTTATGTATATTTATTTCTTATTTTATTTTTTCTTCTTCTTCATCTCTTCTTTACCAACTCATCACCCTTTCGTTCTATACTATTCTTATGTATTCACCTGCTACTACTTTTACTTTCCATTATTGTAAATATTTCTACTTTTATATATACTCTGTATATATCATTTTACTTTGTTCTTATCATCGAAATTTATTTTTTCTTCTTGGCGTCTACTACTGTTTCTCATTTTCAGCGTCATCCTTTTACTTACTGCTCTATGTTTCCCTAACTCCTTCCCAATATGACTAACATCCTAACCGCCTGTCACATACACTCACAATCCCTACCAGCCCATTACGATGAGTTCCTAGAATTTTTCACCCAAAATTTTTACCACATCATTGCAGTTTCTCAAACCTGGCTTAAACCCTACATTCCTTCTTCCTCGGTTTCTCTCCCTAAATACCTAAATACTCCATCATTCGTCACGACCGACCGGGTTAACCGGACCGGCGGTGGAGTAGCGCTTTATGTCCATGATTGCCTGAAGTCTCGTATCCTTTTTCTTTCACCTCCTTCAAATCTCCCAAACATTGAGTCCTTATTTGTTGAAATATTCATTTATGCCTATCCTCTCCTGTATGTAGTGGTTTACTGTCCCCCACATGTTCCCTTTGACCAATCATTCGAATCTAACCTTTACCATTATGTTCCTCTCTACTCCAATATAATCATCTCCGATGACCTGAATGCCAATCTCCTATCTGACTCCTATGACAAAATCTACCTTGAAAACCTTTTTTTTTCCCTTCACCTTTTTATTGTACCATTCAAAAAGGCCTTAATTCATCCCGTCAACAAGAACCCAAACCCTATATCCCCAAAGGACTTCCGCCCTATATCCATACTTTCCAACCTTTCTAATCCCGTAGAAAGATTGGTGCAATCCCAAATTTCCAATTTCCTAGATTCCGAGATACTCGATCCTTTCCAATCTGGTTTCCGTCCTGGCTTGTCAACACAATCTGCCCTGATTAAAATTATCACTGACATCCAAACAGCGATGGAAACAGCGATGGACAAAAAGAACTGACCATCCTGATCCTCCTTGATTTCTCTAAAGCATTCGATTCCTTAGACCATAATATCCTTTTTTCCAAATTGAAATCATTGAACTTTTCCTACAGCTCCCTCCTTTGGTTTCAGTCTTTCCTTTCCCACTGCACCCAAGCAGTCACCACTCCTAACCAGGGCCTATCCTCTTTCCTCACTCTACAGTCAGAAGTAGCTCAAGGTTTGAGCATATCCCCTCTACTGTTTAATTCCTACATCAATGATCTTGATGCCGATGACTTCCAAATTTACTTCTCCTTTCATCCATCCGAAATGTCAGCTGCGTTTGCCAAAATTCAGGAAGACCTAGACGAAATCTGTGCCTGGGCAAATCTGAACAAATTAACGTTAAACGCAGCTAAAACTCAAGCAATTGCCATAGGATCACATTCCCTTCTCCATTCGAATGCCAACTTTCCCACATTATTCCTTAATGGTCATCCAATAACTTTCCATTCCTCTGTTAAAAGTTTAGGCCTAACCATTGATCAAACCCTCTCCTGGAAATCCCATATTGCACAAATCTCCTGAAGGTCAATCGGTATCCTAAAACTATTTCACCGCTCCCGTCACCTCCTTCCCCTACCCACACGCAAACTACTAGTATCCTCCCTTATCTTCCCCCAATTTGACTATGGTTGCGTGATATATGGCGGGCTCTCGACGGTTCTTGAAGACAGATTAAAACGCATCATGAATTGCTTTATTAGGTTTGTCTTCGGAACTTCGAGACGTCACCATGTTTAGCATTTCTACACTGAGTTAAATTGGCTTTTCCCCTCCTTCCGCAGAAAATACTTCCTAGGCACCTACCTATTCCAAGTTATTAACTCCCATCAGCCTCCCTTTATTTACAGTAACCTGAAATTCAAGTCTGCTATCAAATCACTGCATACAAGATCTCGTCTTTCCGATCTCTATACTCCATCCCACAGAAGTACTGCATTCCAACGTTCCTTCCTTGTCCAATCCTCTACTCTTTGGAATTCCCTCCCCCCCCCCCCCCCCCCTATATCCGCAATGCTTCTTCCCTTGGAACATTCAAAACACTACTCTTTCACCATCTTCTTTCCCTCCAACCCGACGCTCTCCAATTATAAGGATGTATGTACTATTTTTGTAATCGTCTAATTTAATTACTAAGACCTTCAGACATGAAACATTAGCCAAAATTATAGTTTGACTATGATAATGTTTTGATTTCTTGTAATGATAATTTTTGATTTTCTATCTTTTATTTTTCTTTAAGTTTCTGTTTGTTTGTTTTCTCTTCTGCAATTTTGTTTACAATATTAACCTCTATTTTGTATATTTATTTTTTCACTCTCTTTTTATTAATAGTTTTTTCTTTTTCTAGTTTTTTTCTGTATTTTTTTTTTTCCTACGTATTTGTATTTAAATTTACCTATGTTATTTTATTTTTAACAGCCTCTCGGCCAGTTATGATCTTACTTTGTATTATTTAATGTTATTTTTAAGGGACTTTGTCCCAGAATAAAGTTTTCTTTCTATTCTATTCTATTCTATAATAATAGTTATATATTTAATCAATGACACAATCTTTATATGTTGAATGTTCTACGGACTGTGATTTTGAAAATGCACTGTAGTATGACTTCATTAAATAAGGATTACTAGAGATAAGCAACTTTAAGCCACCTATTGGTATAAAAAGTATTATTTTTTAGTTTACTCAATATACATAAGTATTTTTAGTTCATTCTTTAACCATTAGATTCAAAAAGCACTTCTACTTTGCTTACTTAGAAATTATGACAAATGTCTAACATTCGTAACTAGTTTTCGAATAAACAAAATACAAATAGGACTGCCACATAATTGATCAATTCCTAAATTATTTCTAGTTTTTCATTATAATTGCTATAGTATAAAAGAAATATTATCTGATGATTACTTAATGTTTATCTAATACAAGGTTATTAACTTTAGGTGTTGCTGATAAGTCTGAGACCAGGAACGAGGCTGCTATTCACACAAAGTTTACGCTCTGTCGCTACAACACTACCACTGCTGTCCTGGCAATTTGTTGTTATCCAAGTGGCTGACAGCATGCGCGTCATGGACCCAGTGCTTGCAGTTGCAAGACATGAATCAATCTTTTTCTATCAGGTCCCCTGCTTATTATATTTAATAATATGAAATTTTAACCTATACTATTATATAAAAGGAAAAGCTATTTTTCGTTTGTGACCACTAACAGCGAAATTACAAAACCAATCTGTACCAAATTTTAACTACACAATCTTTATAGTTCAATGAAGGTTTAGCAATAATAAAATGTATAGATAGCTTTTCAATTAAATTGTCATGAAAAAGCAATAAGTATGTGGTTTACAGTGAAGTTGGATAATCTACTGACAGGTGGTGAGCACTATTCGAGAGAGGTTACATAGAGCTAGAAATTTATGATAAAATTTAATTATGTTCAATTAAATTGTTTTTAAAAATACTATAAAAATGTGGTTTAATATGTGGATCCCAGTGCAGTTTATTAATCGACCAATATGGGGCTAACGCCATTCTGCAACAGAGTTTGCAATGGTAACATAATTGAAACCAAATGCCAAATGTCTTCATAATTCTAGGAATGTTACTATTAATAAAGTTTACTCTAATAATAATAATAATAATTATAATAATTTGTCATCTTATACATGTAGCAGCTAGAGTAGTAATAAAATGCTTAGGGCTGGAGACAGCAGGATTGAGAGAAGAAAGACCTAATACATGGTCATTAAAACAAATACCACCATGGGAAAAAATATTAAATAGGAAAATAATTGAAATAAGAGGACGAATAGGAATTTTAACGAATTATTTGAAAGATCCAGAAAAAGCTTCAAACAAACTAAAAATTAAAATTGATGAAATTATAGTCACTTACATAGGATCGGTACAAAAAGTAGAACTCCTAAGAGAATTAGAAGATTTATGGATAAACAAAAACAGAAACTAGCAGTATTTGCTTGCAGGCTACGTAGATATAAGGAGTCTTACATGCGAAAGAAACAAAACAAACAGTTTAAAGAAAACGAAAAAGCATTTTATAGAAAGCTGGAAGAGCAAGACTATAACCAAGAGACACCAGAGCAGGCAAACATGACTGAATTCTGGAAAGATGTCTGGGAAAACGAATATAGTTATAATGACCAAGCATTTTGGATTAAGGAAGCTTATGATAAACGTGAAAGAGTAGAATCTATGCAGCCTGTAACCATAACAACTGAAGATGTAGTCCAATCCACAAGGAAATTACACAATTGGAAAACTCCAGGAATTGATCGATTACAAAATTATTGGCTTAAAAATGTAGCAAGTGTACACGGTCCGTTGGCAGCATATTATCAACGTCTAATAGATGGGAAAGAACAGCCTACACGCGAATTTTGTCAAGGAATTACCTATTTAATACCAAAGAACAAAAAAAGTAGCCCAGAACCTAAAGACTATAGGCCCATAACTTGTCTCAATGGTGTTTATAAGATCCTGACAAGAATCATAAATGATAAAATTATGAAACATTTAGAAGAAAAAAACTTAATGGCAGATGAACAACTTGGATGCAGAGCTGACAAAAAAGGGTGCCAAGAACTCCTCGTCATAGATTCATTCATAGCTGCACTAGCAGTAAAAAAAATGAGAAATGTTAATGTCACGTGGATTGACTACCAGAAAGCCTACAACTCAGTACCGCATGGGTGGCTCCTGGAAACAATGCGTATTCATAAAATTAATGAATCTTTGATAGATTTACTCTCTCTTCTAATGATTAATTGGAATGTAATTCTCAGTACGAAACGACTTTCAGATGATTATGATGATGATTCAATTAGAATCAAAAGAGGTATATATCAAGGGGACTCTTTAAGTCCGACTTGGTTTTGTCTTGCTTTAAATCCACTCAGTCATATGTTGAATGTATGTAAAAAAGGTTATGCTCTAAGACCAACAATAGGACCCATCATATCGCAAAGTTTTTATATGGATGATTTAAAGTTGTATGCAAAGACTGAGAGAGATATGCATACCTTAGTGGAAATGGTCGCTACATTCAGCAAAGATATAGGTATGAAACTCGGACTGGAAAAATGCGCGTCTATAAAAGTGATAAAAGGTAAATTGACATTTTGCATAGGAATAGAACTTTCAAGTGGCGAAAGAATACCAGGGTTAAATGAAACCGGAGAATATTAATATTTAGGAATAGCCCAAATTCTGAAAATGAAAAAGGACGCAAGAGTGCAATTCGAAGAAAAATTCAAAAGAAGGGTAAAAAAACTGCTCAAAACACACTTATCTGGGGGGAAACTAATAAAGGCAATAAATACTTGGGCTCTGCCTTCGTTAATGTATTAATTCGGGATCCTCAAGTGGTCAGACACTACTCTACAAGAAATTGATAGGTTTGTAAGGACAGAAATGGTAAGAACAAGGAAACGACATCCCAAATCTTCAGTGAGTAGGCTCTACATACCAAGGAAACAAGGAGGAAGGGGACTTCTAAGCGCTCACGTTATGTGTAGGCGATTGGAAGCCAATCTGAAGCAATACTTTTGGAATAGCCAAAAAGAAAAACTCCGAATCCTTTGCTCTATGGATAACAATTTCACTGCTCTCAATCTTACAGAAAGGCAAGACAATATGGAACCATCATGCCTAAAGCTGGTTGAGGAATGGAAAACGAAGCCTTTACATGGACGATTTTACTATTCATTAAAAGAGGAGTCAATCGACTTAGAAATGTCCACAAAATGGCTCGTACGTGGCCATATTTTCCCGGAGACGGAAGGTTTCGTGATGGCGATGCAGGACCAAACACTACCAACTAATGTTTACCGGAGACGGATATGCGGGGAGGGTATCCCTGAGGTATGTCGAGTGTGTAAGCAAAGTCCTGAGTCAGTGCAGCACTTGGCTTCGGGCTGCACTGGGTTAGCAGGATCGGAATACCTCCGCCGACATAATCATGTGGCAGGAATCATCCACCAAGAAATTGGCAAAAAATATGGATTGATTGACAAGACGGTGCCATATTATAAATATAAGCCGAAAAATGTATTGGTAGCTGGAGGATATAGGCTGTACTGGGATCAGCAAATATTAACCGACCATCCAGTCGCTCACAATAAGCCAGACATCTTGTTGCTGGATATGAACAAGGGAACCGGCAAGATATTTGAAGTAGCTATACCTGTTGATGACAATGTCCATAAGACAATAATGACAAAGATTTCCAGGTATCAGGATCTGACAGCTGAGCTGAAGGCTATATACAAGCTGGATAAAGTCAAAATTTTGCCGGTGGTAATATCTTGCAATGGACTGATTCCAAAAACTACAATAAATTCTTTTAACGAAGAAAGAATATTACTTGGAAAATTAGAAGATGCACAAAAAGCAGTACTTTTGGACACAACAGCAATACTCAGGAAAACGCTTAAGTTATAAAATTTCGGTTGGTGAAAACCCCTGAAAGAATACAATCACCACTTTATGTGCAAATTGTAAAATATAATAATAATCGTTGGGCGAACAAAAAATAGAAAAGTCAGAGTTCAAATATCTTGGAGAATGGATCAGCTGGAACAACCTAGAGAAAAAAGCAATGGAATCTAGCAGAAATAAAGTTGAACTGGCCTTCCAACTAACCAAAAACACGTACAACAAAAAGTCCCTCTCATGGAATGTAAAAATATTACATTACATTACAGCACAGTTATTAAACCAGAAGCACTATATGCAGCTGAAGCACTGTCCATTACCAACCATTGCC
Organism: Euschistus heros; assembly: GCA_003667255.2. Classification (NCBI taxonomy): domain Eukaryota; kingdom Metazoa; phylum Arthropoda; class Insecta; order Hemiptera; family Pentatomidae; genus Euschistus; species Euschistus heros. The sequence goes on along the minus strand of RCWM02000611.1, from coordinate 39,154 downwards.
CAATTGAACAGTTAGAGATCATAGAAAGGAAAATATTAAGAAAAATTCTAGGCCCCAAATTTCATAGCAACAAATTAATCCATACCAGAAATGAAACCCTTTACCAAAAAATAGAGAAACTTTCAGACACTACGAGGAAGAGATGAATTGTTTTCTATTGACACATCCTCAGGATGAACCCAAACAGACTAACCAGAAAAAGTTTTGACTACTTCCGCAACAAAAAGACCAAACCAAATTGGTTTAAGGAATCAGAGAAGTACTTAAACGAACTCGGTATCACAGTTGATATGCTCACAGATAAAAGTGCAAAAAAAAAAATTACCAGAGACAAAAAAGAGAGATTCCAATTCCAAATCAAAACGAAACGAACAATCCAAATGTCTGAAGAGGAGAGGAAAGCAAGATCGGAAAGAAGGAAGCAATAAAGAACGGCACAGAGCATTCAGAAGTGATTGTTCCAGATGAATTCGACTTTCATCGAACCAGATGAATTCAATAAAATTATTTCTGGCAAATTACAAATTATTACCAAATCAAAATTTTGACCCCTTGCTTTTTTATATTGTGTTTGAAAATATGTTTCATGGACCCCACGGATAATTTTATTGGTCCTCTCGCTGCATAAATAATGGTAAGTGATTAAAATGATATCCTCAAACAATAAATTAGTTGGCGGCATAAGCTTTATTTTGCCGGATGTTTCAGTAGACTTTATTCGATGCCAAAAGGTTCTAAATCCGATACAATAAAAGCAATTTTAAAGTCTTCAGGTATATGGAACAACCATAATTACAAAAAAAAATATGATATTTCATCTTGCAGGAAGAGACTCTGAATTTCCAATAATTTTACTAAAAATTGGAAAGATACAACTGTAAATGAAGAAATATGTAAGATAGTGAGTATGGTCAACGATTTTATTTTTGAAATTTATTCAGATGTTTCAGATTTATTAAATAAACCAAACTATTGAGTGTATGAAAAACCTTTAATTTCATACTATAATACAAATGTTATGGCATATATATATTTATATATAAAACCTCAATTGTTTAAAATTATCGAAGTACTTAACTTATGAGAGCTGGCAAAACTGTGATGGGGAATGCTATTATATATGTATAATAATGTAAATTACAATCAAATAAAATAAAAATAACAATACAGACAAAAAAAATCACCAATGTATTTTTACGGACTGGGAAAAACAATACATCATGGATATGTCTATCTGTAATGGGTTGCGGGTTACAGTTCTTCAAAAAATCTTATTTAATAGTGGACGGATGTTAGAGTTCTCTTTGGATCACACCAGCAAAATGCCCTCTTTATGTTTAGTGGCGTGTCCACCAACTTTTGAACCCATCAGTCTTTATCTAAATCAACTGACGACTACATAAACAAACCTGATAGAAAATAGGCTTTTCCAACTCGATATTTTTCTATTTAAACCAATATAGCTTCTAAACAGTATATTGCAAAACACATTCTCCAGTAAATTTCTGACTAGGTAACTGCCTTCAAATTTTTGATCCGTGAAACTGGAACAGAGCTAGAGCGTGTCAAAATGTTAAATTTTGAGAAAAACGTTACACCAGAAAAGTATAAACCCCCAGCCTAAACACTTATCTATGTAAAATAAAAAACACTTCTTTTTACTAATTCTTAATAGTTCATAATTAATAATGATAATAATATTACAAAAATAATAGCAGTAGAAGCAATAATAAACAAAGTAACATATCTTTGTGATTATTGGTTATTCATTATTTAATGACTATCAATGTACCATTTAGTTTATTTTAAAAATAAGAAATTATTTCTTGCATAAGTTCATTTTAATAAAGATTAAGGAAATATTAAAAAAAACTCATCTTATCTCATCTGCTCTATTATTATCTAAAATATTTTCCAGTGATGACTAATCATCAGTGTGAACTAGATGATTGTATGAATATTTTTCGGGTTATCTGTGCTTACGACATTCCACCAGTAGTAGTTGTATAATATTTGATATACATAGATTACAATATTCACATTTATGATAAGATTTAATTATTAAACTATTATTTAAAAAAATATATTTTTAGGTAATCTTTGGCTGTTATGTGACTAATGGTTCCAAGTTTGGTTATGTTGATTTTGGGTATTAAGTAATTTCCCTCTTTCGAGTTATAACGTGAATTTAGGGTGCAGCCAATATCTACTGAGAATAAATGATATGTAGCTTTCTATATTTGCAATCGATTTGTTATTAAAAAAGAGATAATGTATGGATGGCAGTTGACCAATTGGTGGCGAGCGCCATTCTACAGGGTGTCCCGAATTTAAATGGCAAAACTTCAGGAACTTATAGGGAGGGGACCAAAAAACTAAGACAAAAAGTCCTTTAGAGATTTGCTCGTTTTTGCTTAGTTTTAGAGAAAATCGTAAAAAAAAGAAACAAAACAAGTTTTCACTAAGGAGATGAATTTGTCAGGGGTGTAGTCAGGATGAATAAACACTGCCAGTTTTTAAATAAAAAACTTATATTTTCGCGTGCCAATGAAAACAAGTTTTCATTTTTATACTTATTTATTTACATTTATATTTATGTTATATTCTTTTTAATGTAAATATTGCTAAAAATGTTGTTCTCTTGCACCAATGCAAGCATTACATCTAGCATTCACTTGATAAATTGCAGCTAAACATTGTTCTGATGATATTTGGTGCACTGCATCTATGATTTGGTCTCTTAATTGCTCTCTTGATTGATACCGAATAAACTTTCTGTTTCAAGGTTCCCGTTACAAAGAAATCCATGTCATATCAGGTGATCTGGGTGGCCAAGGTACTACTCCTCCACATCCAATCCATCGTTGTGGATAATTTATATCCAGCCAAGCCCGAGCAACTCTGCTATAATGAGCTAGACATCCATCGAGTTGGAACCACATTTCAATCCGCTGCTTTAAGGGAATGTCATCTAAATAATTAGAAAAGTCGTTCTCCAAAAAATGTGTAAATGGGATACTGTTCAATCTTCTAGGTAAAAAATATGGTCCCACCAGTAATCCGTTCCAAATTCCAAGCCAAAGGTTAATAGCAAATTCATGCTGAAACCTATTCTCTCTAATAGCTCTGGGATTTTCAAGAGCCCATACATGATAATTTCTTTGATTAACTATTCCTCCTCTTGTAAAGGTAGCTTCATCGGTCCATATAATTTTTAATGGAAATAAATTATCTTCACGAATTTTGTCAAGAAACCAGTTACTAAAATTCAATCTCTTGACATAATCTTGAGGTAATAAATTCTGAACTTTTTGAAGATGGTTTGGGTAGCGATTATCATCTTTCAAAGTTCGCCATATTGCTTGCCGCGATATTGTTAATGCAGCAGATGCTCTTCGGATGCTGGTCTCAGGATTGTTATCGAAGTGGCGTTGGACACTTTCTTGGATAATTTCTTCTCCGATAATCTGCTCTTATTGCTGCCTGGTATTGGTTGCCTTCATTATGTATTAAGAATGACCCAGCCTCTCGTAGTCTATTAAAAGTTAACGAAAAAACTCATCGATTAGGCACTCTTCTATTTGGAAATCGGCGCGCATATTCCCACACCGCTTCTAAAGCATTACCGTTACAGTAACCATACACAAAAATCATATCAGCGTATTCAACAGTAGAATATGTATTTTTAACATCAATTATTTACTGTTGATTTAATTATAAGAAGTGTAACATTTTTAACAATCACATAGTTCTAATTATAATGAATATAAATGTTTTAAAAGAATGACATTTAAAAACACTGTCAATAGGTAAATTAAATTAAATTATTGATTATATGTTATGTATTAATAGTTTCTGGTCTGTTAAATTGTTTTAGAGATTGATCCTTAAGGTGAGAAACAATTTTTCCTGAAACATGTAGTGCAATATTAAATATATTCATCAAGGAGTAGATTGCCAAAATAAATTATTATCATAATATTATTTTCAATAGTATATTTTGATTATCAATAGCATGAATTGGTTTGTTATAGCTAATCTTATTTACAGGTGAGTGTTGAAAGATCAGGGCGCCTCTCGTGTCATGGGCTTCATGGGTTAACATTGAATTATTCAGCGATGGCTTGCCACTGGCTCAGCCCAAGGACCATAGCTGTGTTGGACACCGAATCGAAATTGCATTTAGTTGATGTGAGGACAAAAGCTGAGCTACAAGTTGCTGATCTTTCTGCGATAGGACTAGTTTTCAATTCTATTGCGTTTGAGGGAGTATGTACGGGAGGCAACGTCAGTAAAGCAATGGTAAGTGCCAATTAGGAACTGGTTTGGTCTATTGATGGTAAATAGTTTGTCACTTATAGCCTATCTATGTAAAACAAGTCATCCTAATTGAACACTGATATTAGTTACGTTCTTGACCTTACTGTGCTTAATGAAAACCATATACGTACGTATGAAACTAATCTTTCTAATTAAACATATGATATTAGGTACTTTGTTCTTGATTGTTTCAATGTGGATTTTTACCTACACTGACACACAGGAAAGATATATAATAAGAGGAATATATATAATATTTATTGTAAATATAAATAAATGATTAAAAAAAAGTTTCAGCTAAATGACTCGACATATATTTGAAGTATGTTCTATACTAGATTTGCATTTTTTATTGGGTATATTTTCTTTATCTTTAATTTAACATTAATTTTTTGTTTTGTTAATAAAAAATAATAAATTATTATCTTATTATAAAATTAAATATTGTATTTATTATTTATAATTATGTTATTACAATTACAAAATAAAATTACTTACCTACTTTGTCTTCTTTTACCCCATTGCATATTGTACATGAGAAGAATAAACATTCTGTATGCAGTATTTACAATAAAAATCTTAATTATCTGATAAGATTATGTAAATCCAAATACCAAGTTTCTTTGTTCAATTCAAAATTTTCTCATCATTGTTTTTAGGCTTTGGCTGGGAAAAAAGCTTGCTACAACTCAATATCCAGCTTTGGAAATCAGCTTCTCTTACTCGAGTCTAAAGCACTTCATGTTATCTCAATTAGATTCTGGTCTGAGAGGATTGATAATTTAATAAAAACGGTAATATATGTTTTAAAATAATCTTGATGATTAGCTTTGCTATCTTTCTTCATCATATCTTATAAAAATTGTTTGTATTTTTTTATGAATTATATAAAATTAACTTATTGTAAAAAAACTTGATATTATGAAAGTACCTGTATTTAATAAATTTATTAGTTTTAGTTAATTGTAGCCCTGTTTGTTTTGTAGAATAGGTTTGAAGAGGCGTTAAAGCTTGGAATGAATTTCTATGAAGAACGAGAAAAAGCAGTACTCGGGCTGAAAGGAACACGAGAAGTCCGTAGGACATTAGTTAAAGAAAAGGTATTCTTTAAAATTTTTATTGAAATTCGTACATAAGTATGTATTATATCAATAATATTTTTATTTATTTAATAAGTATAGTTGTTTTACATGCAACATAGATATTATTTATGGGCAGCATAGATATTCATTTCAGACAATTGATATATGATGATGAGTATTAGCTTGAGTCTGTAATGGTAATCTATGTTACAGAAATATAAAAAGGTGCGGTCGCTAAGGCGTGCAAAGCATTGCCGCAGCATAGGATTGTGTCCCTTAAATAAATGATGCCTCATTTATAGTTGTAAAAAAAAAAAATCTGTAAATAAAGAGTTTTATTGGCAGCAGTGGCATACATAAAACCCATATGTTCAACCCACTGCTGTCAAAACTCCGTATGCCTGAAAAGGCAAAGAAGGGGGGGGGGGGAAGAAGGGTAATCTATGTTACTATATCAGAAGTTGAAAGTACTGACATAAACTATTATTCCTCATTGATTTATTTTACTATATTATATAGTTGCAGGTATTTTATTTTATTTCCATTCTATTAACTTTTCAGGTTGTGGATACACTTTCAAAGTTTATTGATAACATACTAGCTGATGACCCAGAAATTAATTTATGTGAAGCCATTCCTCTAGTCGTTGAATATTGCCTTGATTTAGACCAAAAGTAAAACTCTTAACTTAATTTTTCTATTCATATTAAAATTTTGATTTACTAACATATGATAATATTATGATTTTTTTTTTTTTTTTTTTTTTTTTTTTTTTTTTTTTTTTTTGTAAATTTCTATTATTAAAAGAATAAAAAAAAAAGTATATTTATAGTGAAATATTTTTACCTGTTAAGTAGAATGTTTCCTAAGCATTGTGTCCTCATTATTTTCTTTTAGATCTTTAGAAAGCCTTATTTTGTTATTATTAGGTGGAACTATAATTTTGAATATTATTGTTTCTAGAGATCTGATCTTTGATAAGTTGTGGAATGGGCTCAATGATGGCAGGTCCTTATTTTTAGAATCCATGGAAGCTGCGATATTGGAAGGGAAATTGATCCAAATACCTCCTGAAATTATGCAGAGGCTTGTTAGTTTCCTGCAAACCAAGCAGGCGTGGGAAGTAAGTTTCTAAGATATAATTTTTTTGTTATGTTATGAATTGTATACCCATTTCCTGAAGTGTTCTTAATATCCTAAGTTTGTATATTTTTTGTTTTCTGTTTATTTAATATACAGTACAGTCCCCTTAACTCTGTACCGAATAACCCGTCAGCCCGGCTTTCTCATCAGTCTTTTGAAAAGAATGAATTCCTTTCATAAAAGGAAAAAGTATGTCACGTATTTTCTCCATAAAGTGGTATTTATGTATAGGTTTTTAAATGTTATGGCGCTGCAAATGTAGTTCATACATATGAGAAACAAAAGAAAATATCTAGAATGTATATTATATCTTATTTATTATTTTTGGCTCTTTTTACCGATAAGCCAGCATTTCACAAACTCGTTACCCTTCTAGTCCAAATTTTTCCTAGTTTGTGAGACTGTACTGTATAATAATAAGGTTTTCATTATTATGGAAAGGAGTTCTTATTGCTACCTGTGTTAATTTATATTATCACCAATATGGCTATAATTTACCAATATAAGTACTGAGTTAGTACATTTTCTACTTGTAATCGCTAGTTTAAATCAATTAAATCAATTCTGTTCTAGGTCCTTGAGGAATGCATCCAGAGGGTTGACGTGACCTGTTTGGATATTGAGCAAGTCATTAAGTTGTGCAAGAAACAGAATCTCTACTCCGCACTGATATCAGTTTGGAATAGAGCAATGAGTGATTATACTAGTCCAATCATTGAGCTAGTCCCGAAACTGAAGTTCTTTTTAAATAGTGGGTTATCTATCTTAGCGTATTAGTAATCTTTCTTTAATCAGCCTTCACCAAACTTTGTTTCATTGAATTCAGTGGTATTGGCTTTTTCATATATTGCATGTTAATTGTTTTTTGACATGTTAAAAAAAAAAAGTATTGTTCAAATAACAAACAAGATTCATTTTCGTAATAATAGTCATACTACTGAAATCTTAAAATTTAAGAACCGCGGATCATTATTTTAATTTTAGAAGAATATTGTAAAAGTCTATTTCCTAATTTCATGGTGATAATAGAAACATTATCTTAAAATAATTTGTTTTGGAAGCAAGTCATTTTACTTCTGGTTGAAGCTCTTTGTAATTACCTAATTTATACTAAGATTCAATGAAACAAAGATATGAAACGAGGAACCCTCTTGTGTTATTTGTTAAGAGACTTTCTTATCAACTCTTCCATTCACTTAAGAATTTAATTTAATTTGATGGTTACTTTCCATGGAAATAGAATCGGAAAATTTTTTTTTTTTTTTTTTTTTTTTTTTTTTGACATGTATGGTATATGTAATGATGCCAAATCTCATGTTACTAGAAAACGAGGTTGTATGTAAAAAAAATTAAATTTCTCCCTGACTGGGAAAACAATAGATCATGAATGTCTATCTATAATCTAATGCTTTTATGTATACCGATGAGAAAACATGTCAAATTTTTTATCCAAGGAACACCAACGGAGCTAGAGCGTGTCTAAAAAGCGCCAACATTAAAAAAATGTAGGCTAAAATATGACTTTTCATTCTTACCAATATTACTCCTAAACTGTAGGTCCTATCGACAAATGTTATATAACAATATTCTCCATTAAATTTCTGACCAGAAAATTGTCATCAAATTTTCAACCTGTGAAACACCAATAGAGTGTGTCAATATGTTACATTTTTGAGTGTGAAAACTACGTTACTCAAAACTATAGACCCTAGCCAAAAGAAATATACATTTACAAAAAAACAAATATTGTTAATTTTATGATATAAGTAGTACATGAAGTTTGAATTATTTCAAATTAATATTTAGATTCAGTATATTTTTTATTTGGAAATTAGTACCTGAAAATAAATATTAATATTTAATATTTCTCTACAGGTGAAGGTTCAGCAAGCAGTGAATGTAGGAAACTTGGAAATTTGTTATTGGTATATGTTGCCTCTTGTCTGTCAGGCAGCCTTGGAGAAGAGAAAGGTGAGAGGGCTCAAGTTGTTCGAGCAATGGCCAGCCAGCACAGCTTGTCAGCTCCTGACGACGAACCTCCTTTCCCTTATATTAGGTATTTTATCTATTATGTTACGATTAATCAATTTATATACTTAAAGTTAATTAAGAGTCATATTTAATTGAAATTCAATAAAATCTTGAACTTTGAATTGAGAATGAAGTAGCGAAGAAGTTAGATTATTTAGTTCCTATACTGAATGGATATGGTTCAATTCCTTGCTTAGTGCACTAAACTTTTCATCACCCCCAATAATGTAACATTTTGATATGCTCTAGCTCTTTTGATATATATATATTGATGTTGCTCGGGTTGAAAATTTACAGACGGTTACCTTATCACTAATTGAATGGAGAATATTTTTTGTTACATAATACATTTCTGGCTGAGACCTACCGTTTAGGAGCTGTATTGTTTTGAATGAAAAAAGTCACATTGTGATGTTATTTTCACCCTCAATCAATACGTTATGTTTTTTTTCACCCTCAATAAAAATGTAACGTTTTGACATGCTCTAGCTCTTCTGTTTTGTGCGGATTGAAAATTAGCCGACAGATCAAATACGTGCATTGAGAAAAGTGGTAGATTATAGGTAGACATTCATAATCTTTTGTTTTTCCCAGTCAGGGAGAAATGGAGTTTTTAGAATTACATATTTTGATTAATTTTTTTTATTTTAGTAATGTATTAGCAATTTGATGGTTTTCAGGAAAAAAAATATTTAAAATAAAAACATTATTTCTGATAAATGTATGCACTTCAACTTCAAGTGTTATTGTGGCTTGATTTTTAGAAAAATGCCTTTGATGGATTTGGAATTACACATAGTAGTATTTTATTCATACTTTAAATATTGTTTCTTCAATTTTAATTTGTTGTCAAAAATATATCTTAAAAAAAAATTAAGGTTCGGTTACTGGTTGAATCATTAGTTAATTTTATTTTAAACTCATCTTAAAGTAATTTACTACTTTCTTTTGTAAATATATATATTTTTTTTATTTCAAAATCTAAATAACCTTAAAGAGATTAGTATCATCTCAAAATTTTAACTCTTTTTAGTTATTTAATTTTAACCTTTTTTTTTTTCTTTTTTTTTTTTATAATCCTATGCATTTTCAACTATCAAATTGATGACTAAAGGCCAAACCTTAATTCAGTTAATAAACAGTAGTATACAAAGGTAATTTTATAATACGTTCTAAAACATTTTTAAGAAAAACTGTTTTACTGATTTCTTAAAAGCTAGAAAAGCTTAGGAATTAATTGGCTGTGGTAGAGTATAATTCTTTCGTATTTCTTCGAAGTATAAATCAAATCAAATAAATAATTTATAATAAATCAGTTATTATAAATAAAAATTCCTTGATAGGATACCGTGCTTCTTTTCTTTAAGTAGTTAAAGTAATAAGCAAATGATAAATTTCCATAAAAATGGTATTGATATATTTAATTTAAATTAAAATTTATCAAATTTTATGCTGTAATATATTTTAGTTTTGGTAATCATTTATCCTTGCAGGACACTTCTTGAATTCGATAGTCGGGAGTTCTTAAATGCTCTTGTTATAGCTTTTTCCGATACTGGTTTATCTATGACAATGAAGCAGCGCCTTGTTGACATCATTATCCAAGTAATGACCGATGGAACCAGTTTCAGGGTATGTTAATAACTTTTTTTCAATTAGTGTAGGCTTATAGAATTTTCTTTTACTTACAGTTCATTCAAGTAATGTTTTAATTGCCTGGAACTCGCCCTTATACAACTAACTTTAAAAAGACTGTTCTAAATATATATATACAAACACACACACACTGTACACTAGCTGGTAAAAATAAACTGAAAAGAGAAGAAAAAAAAAAGCTTAAATTTATTGAAAAATAGAGTTATTTTACAAAAATAAAAGAATCATAATATGATGGAGTTAAGAGCATAATATGTTTTGTTCTTTTCATCTTCGGGTTGTTTTTGAGTAATGACCTATTGCATTAATCAGTGGCTTCAAAGAGTGGGCATGAATTGTAGATTTTGTGAGTTAATTTATAAATCTAATCGAGTGTTTACCTGGAACACTGAAATTGCTCTTAGACCAAATTGAACATTACTGCCATTCTGAAGAACTAGATGGACCAGTGAAGGCGTACTGGAGAAGAGAAATAAAGAAATCTGTTAGTATCTTTAACGAGCCTGATGTAGTAGCAATTATCAAGGCAGAGAGGTTATGGTGGGCAGGACACCTTGTGGGGATGTCTAATGTGTCAGTACCAACAAAAATTATAATTGAACAGATGTCTGGCCGGCACAGAGTTGGGAGATTGGACTGGCAGGTGATTGAAGGTCGATCAGAGTTAGAATTTGAATGGCAGAAGCATAGGATAGAGGATGCATGGCGATTGCTGCTTTGAGAAGCCAAGACTCGCTTGCGGGGTCTTCAGCTAAATTAATAATATTTATCTCCTATTGAAGAAATGTTAAATCTGTGTACATTTTGGATATTTTAGTATAGTACCTTTACTAAAATTTCCAAAACCACCCATCTGCTGACATTAGTTCTGAAATATTAGTAGCTTTTAATATTTGTTAAATTAGTAAAGCTCTCGTACAGAACCAGAATTCATTAATATTTATAAAGAAGTAATTTGTTTTCAGCATATTTAGATTTTTTTACTGAGATATAAGAAGGCTGTAAAAATGTGGTTATGGAAAGACCAAATATATGCTAATGTACTTTCCAGTGTGCTAAGAATTTAAATTCTGAGGGTCACTTGTAACAAATAATAATGATATGGCAAAACTCATGGGAAAAATATTGGCAGGCAACAGAACCTATTTGCAGTTCAAAAAGTTCTTCGGTTTAAGGATTTATTCTGCAAGGCTAAAATAACTACTTACAGAACCATTATTAGACCTGTCGTTATGCATGGCAGTGAAACATGATGCTGACAAGAACAAATGAAAAACTCCTCGGAGTTTGGGAGAGAAAAATATTTAGAAAGATATTTGGCCCAAAGTGAATAAAAAAGCGCCATGAGGTTGAGGACTCAGATGGATGGGGAAAAATTATTGAGGAGGTCCAGGTCCTGCTTAAAGGACTGTTGTACTGAACAAATAATAAATAATAATAATAATAAATTGAAATAGAAAAACATTTTGTTCATATCCTCGAGGCCACTTTCTATTTTTAACATCATATGTTCACTGAATATGAGTTTAATATTAAGGGTTACTTCTAAATATTTAACTGATTCTGATTTTACAATACATTCAGAAGAATTATTTTAGTCAGTATAATTGCTTCCATTTATCACTTTGAGTAGTTTTAAGAATATGTAGTATTTGATTCACTGATAAAATTTATTAAATATGTTAACAAAAAACAACAAATAAAGAACATTTATATTTTTGTTCCACAGTGTACAGATATTGCAAGAGCACTTACAACCCTCCGTAGCTCCACCGCAGGGAGGTCACTTAGGATGGAGGCTTCTTTGTATACAGATACTGTGTCGAGGTTGGTCACTGAGGACGAAGTACCAGCAGCAGAAAGGGAAACAGCTTTATTGCACCTCTTTCTCTCCGGAGCTCTCTCCTGTATCGAGCATGACGTTCTTTTAGAATTTGCTAAATCTGCTAATTTGTGAGTACATTAAATTGTTTTTATTATGTTTTAAGTTTTTACTTCAATGCCATGTACGCTTATGTCCAATTCATTTTTAATTTCCAAAGATTTTTGTTAGTTTGGTAATTTTAAATTTTCTGGAACAGGTTGTGTTATGATTAATTTCCACATTATTGTTATTTATTATGAAATGATTTATGATTTTTATCAGTTATCAGGTGTGTTCCGTCATCCATGAGAGGCGTGGTGATTATGGCGAAGTTCTGAAAAGCCAGCTTGCTGATCCAAACAAGAGGGAGCATATCTTTTCTTTTGTAGAACAATCACCTCATAAACATGACATGGGAATTTTAGAACCTGAAAACATGGAGGTGGGTATTATACCTTATGATGTTAAGACAGTGGTGATTATTATAAGCAGTATTTCAAGTTTTTAGTAAATACCTATTATTGGACTACTCTAAAGTTAATTATATTAAACCTAAGTTTATTTACAATAACCATATATAGATTTATAATATCATACAAGGCTCAACTGTTTAGCCTTATTACATTTGTAAAATTTTAAATTGATTTTTAAAAAAAACCTATTTATTGACATTTACAACTGTATACATTATATACAACAAGTAAATTTGAGGAAAATAATCAGAGTGACATTTCAATAACATGCTAGGAACAACTGACTAGTAGCACTTTAATAAAAGTTCTACATTAGAAGGTCTCTCAGACATCTTTTCCGGCACTGTTTGTTACAATGTTAGTTACTTTTTTTAAATAGTTACTTATTTTATAGACTTAAATGAAAGGCTATGGTTTATGACCAGGTCTGAAAGAGTTCTAAATAACTGATAAATAATAAGTTTATGTATGAAGAAAATAGTTGTTTACTATTTTTAATTTAATGAAGTTTAAGTTTCATGTTTTTAATTTTATATAATTTGTAGGAATTGTTAAAAATTGATGCTAAGAAAACTGGCCAACTTTTGGTGAGGCACATCCCGGATTCTATTTCTGATATTATTCCCAAGCTTTCTGAAGAACAACTTTATCCATTCCTTCAAGGCATGATGTAAGATAATTTTTTTTCTTAATAATTAAGCATTTTAAAATTATGTTTATTGTTATGATGTTAGATACAGATTACTTTGGAGCAGAAAAATATATGTAATATTTTCAAAGGCTTCCTGTACAATTGAAAAAAAAAATAAATAAATAAAAAATGTGATAACAATATTACATTTACAAATATTGACACAGATGATGTAGTTGATTCTCACTAATTAAAACTTTCAATAATACAAACATTTTGATGAGTAAAAGTATATAGGTGGGCACTCAAGAAACTATTGATATTTTGAAGAAAAACAGTATATTTTGGTAGACTCAAAATTATATCTGAAGCGGGCTAGTCCTTCACATGTGATGATTAATTGTTCTCTCTCTAGACTTTTAATAGTTGGAAGTTTCTAATAATTAGCATCCTGTTACAATATGCTGAGGATGTGATTCCTGATAAAAGAATCAGTATCGAGAATCGATGATCCCAAAACGATTCCTAGGAAACGATTGATACCGCTGACATTGGCGATAGTTGTGTGATATCTAATTATGTTATTATTATACACCGATTATTCTCCTAATGACCCTTCTTTGTTCAGAATTAAAAACATATCCCACGCAACTGCAAGCTAAACTCCAGTTTGTTGAAGATATTTATTTGTTATTGGAAAATGCAGATTACCATCCCTAATCAATGGAATGATGATGGCACTCAGACAATAATAATGAATTACTGTACATTTTTGTTATTCTTAAGATATAGATATGTCTGAGAATAAAGATTATTTTCCATATTATTATGTTAAAATATTTTATTTCGAATCCTAATACTCAGTTAAAACAAACCCACTGAATCTAGAATGTTTAGTGAATGAGATCAGTAACATTTTTATTCCTAAATCAATAAATAAAACCATGGAATATTTATCTTCGTAAATAAGAATTTTTGCATTGAATTATATTATTGTACATTGTCTGAATTAAAAGTAATAACAAGTGTTATATGCTATGGATAATAAATGCTACTAGCGGTTTACTAATCTATTCCTTGATTTATTATAGTTTTTTAATCGATTTATTTTGCTTTTATAGCTTATTTTTGAATTATATTTTGAAATAGTAATTTATTTTTAAACTGAGGTAAAGGTACTGAGAATCTAGAATCGATTCTCGGCACTGATTGGTAATCGAAAAGTTTTAATTGACACATCACTGGAATATGCCATATATCAGCCTCATCGGCTCATCAGCCTGTATCTCTGACATGTCTGTCCTTAAAATGTATAAGTCCTTATCACTCTCAAAGAAGATTCATATAACCTGAAGGAAATGATGACAGAGATCTTAATATATTTGGATACAATGTTTGGCTTACTTTCCACTAACCTCAATTAATTGTAAAACTGTAGTCTTTTTATGGTATTTTTCTTCAAAGAATGAGAATATTGGAAAAAAATATTGTTTTTTTCTATTTTATTTTTCTTAAAGTTCCTTATAATAAACTTGTTTTTCATTTATGTCATTTTTTTTTTCTCTTACTCTTTATATCTTGTCTTCATAATCAAATATTTTTATATGTCCCTCCAACTTAAAATTATTGATGGTTGACTGTACATATTTTTTTTTGTTTTAAGACCTACTAGACTATACTCTTCCTATATTAGAAAATTCAAATTCTGGGGCTCAAGAACTGTATTAGTCAAGTGAATACATTTTCACTTCATTAAGGTTGCTAAATGTTAAAAGGGTACTGAGGACAGTTTGTCTTTGTTGTCATTTAAAAAAATATATTACCACTCTTATAATTATTGTTCTATTTCTTATAAGATGTAAGGTTCTTCCTGGAGGGGAGGATTGCTCAGAGGTACAATGCACTTGAGGTACAATGCGTTACAATGCGTTACAATGCACTTGTAACGAAGTGTGTTGTCCTAGCAACCTGATAGGCTGAAGAACATTGGTAAGATAGATTTAATTTGTGCTAATTAATTCCTCGTTCCCATCCTCCCGGCCTGGAAAACCCTGTGTTGCTGAAACAGCTTGAAAGAGGAAAAGAGAATTAAAAAAAAAAAAAATTAGTTTCAAGCTGCTCAGTCCTCTGTGGTTTGTTGTCACTCATTTGAATTATGACTACATTCAACTCTAAATAACATCATATACCAATAATTGGTATTATTGGTATATTGTTTTATATCCATTTTGCAATCAAATATTTCTAAATTGAACTGTCGAAATATTTTTGAAAATTATTCTTATATTTCAGAGAAGAAAGTGACTTAGACACAGAACATATGACCAGATATGTTTGCCTTATGTGTCGATTCGAACCTCACAAGGTTCTTCAAGTTGTAAAATCACATGACAACATTGAATTAGATCCGGCTATTAAGGTAATGTTCTGAGTTTATTCTGAAGTACTACAATAATAAATTAATTAAATATTATTTATCTTATTTATATGTTTTGTCGTTTTTATTAGGTTTGCCAGGAGCGGGGCTTGGATGAAGTAACTGCTGTCTTATTGGAAAGAAGTGGCGATGTCCAGGGGGCGTTTAATGTCCTACTCTCGAGGCTACAAACTGCTATCAAGAATGTATTTGTTGTTATATTTTTATTATTACTTTCTAGAATTATAAAGTTATAACAAATAAAGAATTAAAATAAAAATATTGTTTTTCAGTAAAATAATTTAAATTATTATTATTATTTTTAAATATTTCTCAAGTGCATAGTTTTAAAGATTATAAGATGAAATAGTTGTGCAATTTTTTTTTTGTTTCTGTGTCGTTTTTGTTGTTGTTTGTTTACATGAGATGTTTAGAGTAGTGATTTTGAATAAGGTCAGAAGCTCCATTATGGGACTTGCTTTTGTAGATAGTTAACCTTTGACTCAAATTTAATTGAAAATTAGGTCTTACGAATGGGATACCCACAATTTTTATTTTCTCGATTTCCTACTGTGAAGGAAGTAAGATCAGTCAAATACATTTTTGGTTCTTATTTAATTTACATATTTAAAAAATATATATTGCTTTACATTTTCAAAAAAAATAGTTATGAAAAAAATTAGCATCTTCTTCAATTTCTAAGAGCTTTTAGTTCTCAACAAAGGTTTTCTGAAAACAGCTTGTGGGAATTAGATACAGACAGTCTGTATTACAATAACTTGTATAACTTATATACAGGGTCGCCTGTGGTGTAGTGGTTAGCATAGCAACCTACTAAACCCAAGATCGCGGGTTCGCAGCCCAGCAGATGACCTTAGGATTTTTAAAAGGGAATAAAAAATCCTTAGCTATGCCGTCCTTCAGAAGGGACGTAAAATAGGGGTCCCGAGCCTGTGCGATGTCAGGTACTCGTTAAAGATCCCTATCCTAATTATACCTGGATAGACAAAATTTAGGACTCCCACCGTAGCATCGTCCGATTAGCCATAGCAGCATAAAGTGACGTTAAACAAAATAAACAACAATAAACAAACTTATATATGATTTTAATATACTTTTGATGATTTGTTTTGTTGTGTTGATTAAGAAAATATAAATTTTGGTAATTTTAACTATTTGTAAATTGAGTAGTATCATTTTTTTTTTTAATCGAATAATGACATTATTTAAAAAAATTCTTTCATGAATGGCACCCTTCATGTTTTGGTTTTAATTTTATTTTTATTTTAGAAAAAATTATTTCCCTTTTGATGATAAAAATTTATAATAGTATTGTATAAATTGATTTTTTCCTCCTTAAAATTACTGAACTGAAATGGTCGAGCCATTTGAAACAAAACTAGATTTTGAAGTTATAATATTGTTGCAAAATAAATTAAAAAAATTAAGATTTTTAAAACATTTTTATTTGCATTATTACATAAAATTTTCCATTGAATTTATTGGTATGTTTGAAAGTTTTAATATATCATTGGAAAATAAAGTAGTTGTTAAGGAATTAGGTAATAGTTATGTACTAATTATTTTTCTTTTAGGCTTTAGACTTTCTTTTCAATTAAATAAAACAAATAGTTTTGATATTCTTTGGAATTAGGGGTTGCTAGAGAAGAATTTGTTGGAAATGGAATCAAACTCTTGAGCTTTTTTTGTCATTATTGTTATTAAAGTTGACAAGAGGGAGATTCATCCCATATCTTTTTTAATACAAGCTTTACTATATTTTAAAGTAATGAATGGACTTGTTGAATTAAATTGCATTATGGGAAACTTGTAACTGCACACTAATATTCATAAATAGCTAAAAACAAAAAAAAAAAAACAGAAAAAATTTAAATATAAGTTACTGGTTCACTTATTATCCCTGCTGTGTTGAACCCCGTTCCCTTCCGGATGGAAATCTTTACCATTTTGGAAAAACTAGATAAGTCAATTTTCATCCAAAATGAGATAAATACTCTGGACAAACCCAATTGGTGTTATGAACATTGTATCCCACTAAACGCCTTGGACATTTTTGGCATTTATAAGCATACATATATACGAATATATACAATATTTATGCATTCCATTATTAAGTATAGAGAATTTGTTCAACAATCCCAGTTGGAAAAATAATTAAAAAAAAAAAAAAAATTGATTTACTCTGAAATTAGAAAATTTCAGCACTGCTCTGAACACCTGTGATTTTGGACTTGGCTAGTTTTTCCCTAATGGTACAGATATAAATTGAAAATTTTTCTCATCTAAGTTCTGTTAATAAAAAATTGATCATAATTTTTTTTTCTCATGTGTTATATATTTTTTCAGGAGGAAAAAGATACCGAAAGGATGACTGAAGAGCTTGTAAGCCTGGCACAGCGAGGAAGCACAGTATTAGATTCAAAAACGTCGTGGATGCCTCTTCTTATGTGCCTTCTTAAGTTAAATTCCACAGGTGATTGCCCATTCAATCTGAATTTCAAAATATTTATAAAATTTTAAATAAAAGAAAATTTCCTAAAAAGCTTTATAAAAGTTATGTTTTGTTCAGCTGCTTTGCAATTTGTGTTAGAGCCTTTTTGAAAAAAAAAACTTTTATTGAGTAGTCATTACAATCTGCCTCAAATGTGGGCAATAAGCAATTTGGATCACTTTATAATTATATTCACACATTATGCACAATAACTGATAAATGAAAAAGAAGATAGAAAAATTAGAACAGAAAAGAACTATGCTATGCATAAATTATGAATAGTATATGAAATGATATATGAATATAAGCAAAAAAAAAATATATATATATTATTGAATAAATAATAATAATAATAGTAATACAGGAATACTGGGTGAATGTAAAACACCGAAAATAGTTGAAATAGCGTGGTCTACAGAAGACCAAAACGAATTTAAAACACAAATAAATAATAGTAAAAATAAAATTAAAAGTTAAAAATACAATCATACTTTATTTACAATTTCCACTCATCCTAGGGATCCCCCAACTTATGAAGGGACAAGCCAGATCCAGAGAGATCACAGAGCTTCTCTCTCTGCTGCCTCACTGGTGTTATAAAAAACCCAGTGGAGGTTGAGTGTGAGTGCTATAGTACTGTCACTCTGTGAATGAGTGGAAATGCTGACCATTGCCAGAACTCCAACATAAGTTTAAAAAAAAATTCACCTTTTGATAGACTCTTGATTACGTGGAGAGGGGGAGAAGAAATGTATGGAGCGATATAATACACTAAGCAATGCCCTACTTGATCAGAACTTTTTTTATTTTAATACTGGTCTGCCAAATCATTCACCAACTACTCTTATTAAGTTAGAATATGATCACTTTAAATATTTCATTGTAATTAAGCTGTTTACATAAACACATTGCTACTTTTTTACACTGAACATTTTTCTAACATGGAAAGGCATGTTAATATCGAAGAAGAGCTGTGTTCATTTTAATTTAACTCGTGATGATTACTTACTGCATGGATTATGTATCTTTGGTATGACTTTTATTCCACTTATTTTCTTGTCAGATCTTTTAAATAGCTCATTGTCCTTATAATTGGTGTAGCTAATATTGTTAATATATTTAAGATTATATAAAAATATTATTATAATATTAATTTTAGTATGTTTGAAATGGATTTTGTATAACAATGGTATATTTTTACTTTTATAGAACTCCTTCAAAGGGTTTTGAATAATGCCGATCTCAATTTGGTGTCAGAGCTACATTTGCTGATGCAGCATAGTTGTGGAACCTTAGGTGAACTGAGAGCTTTAATTATGGGTAAGTTATTTCTTATTTTATTTAAAATTTCTATATGTTTCTATTATTTAATAATGATTCTATATATCTTACATGTTGTTAATCAGGGTTTATTCCTCTCTTGTTTCATCCTCTGCATTTTTGTATTTCTAATTTTTTCTAACTTAATTTCAGAGTTGAAACTTTGATTTAGATTGGTCACTTTGTAAGTTTTAGTGTTGTATTACTTATCAACATTCATTTGGCTGCACACAGAAATATGGGCCTATGCAGATGATTTCCACCTGGTTGCAAGAATACTGCCTGCACTTGGCAGAGTTCTGGAACACGAAGCAAATAAAAAAGGTGTCCAGATCTTATAAAAGAAGATAAGAGTATATGAGAAGTGTCAGAACCCTCCCCCCTCCACCAAGATGCCAACACATACCATGTCTCAATGGATCAATCAATTGTACTAATCTTCCAGTTTGTGTAGCCATTAAGTACCTTGGATCTCTAGTAACCAAAAAAATGAACTCCATGAAGAAATAGAGTCGGATATAAGATTAGGAAATTGCCTTTTCGGATCGTACAAGGTTTTAAAATTCAAAAATCTTTCATTGAGCATCAAGGTGATATTTATAAGGCTTTATAGTATATTAGGTGATATTATATGCCTAGTAGTGACCTACTGCAGCAAGGCATAAGTCCTAACAGTTTGATCTGTGTAAGAGAGGTGAATTAGGACAAGTAATTAACTGAGAGAATTATATGACCAACGAGATATTATCAATTTTTAAAAAACAAGGAAGATTGAAGTGACTCGGTGAGGTGGAGTAAGTATGGAAAATGATTGTTTCCCAAAGAAGATGCAATATAAAAAAACGTGTGCTCAAACAAGTGGTTGTTCTACAATAAGATGGTTGAATGATGTTCAAGCAAGGCTATGACAGTTTGGAATCGCAAAATATTCTATTGCCAAACAAGACATTAGGCAATCTTTGTGCGAACATTACTGCAGGAAACGAACCATTGTTAACAATTTCTAATGAAAAAGGGTTTGCTGGGTTGGTGAAGGCACTTCAATATCTCAAAGGCAGAACTGATGCAACATCGTTTGATTTGATGACTTTTAGGCAATGTAGAGATCATGAGAGTGGAGATAGAATGTTGGTACTTAAACAATAGTAAATTAGTGATTTTTAATCCCTAAACTTTTTGATTCATACATATTATAATGTTGCTAATAACGAATTGTACCGAGAATTGGAAACAGCCAACACTAGTATGTGCCGTAGGCGGCTGGAGTACTATGGGCACCTGCTGAGGATGGACATCAATAGGTTAACCAAGAAGATCTTGCTAATTAAAAGCTATAAGACTCGAAGTGGCTTAATGAAGTGCAAAAAGACCTAGATTCTGCTGGAATTTCTGACCTTGATGTGTTGAATTGGTAGAAATTTAGAGGTATGGTGAAATCTTGGTCCCCACTACTAAAAATTAAAACCAGTCGAAAACCCATGACAGAAGAGAAAAAAAAAAAACTATTGGCGGGTCTCAGGAAGTATTGGAAACAAAAGAAAGCATCCAAAGGAACTGGTCATAAGCGCTCCTAGATGGGTTTAAAAAAAGAATTTAAAAAAAAATTATAAAAATGACATGTATTTCTAAAGTGACATCTCAAAAACCTAAATTAAAAAAATATACAATTTTTATAGTCTTGTATGAAGTATTGAAAGTGTACCTGAATTATCTATTAATCCCAACAGCTAGTGAGATGTTTCAGGTGTGATTTGAAGTTAATTCAATACATTTTTGACATTTCATAGTATTTAATTTAAACATGATGATAAATAAAAAATTCAAATTTTTGAGTTGTGTCACTTTAGATATACCTGTGCGATATGTATTTCATCAATTGCCATACATTATTTTTTCTTATGTATTTCCTTACTTTCTCTCATATCAGGGTCTAGATTAACTGAGGATTTGGTTATCTGAGTTTATCTCGGTCCCATCCGCATCAATTAATCGAGTCACAAGTAGTGTAAAGCCCTTGGAGGGCGTTATTACAAATACAATAATTTCATTTCACAAAGAACTTATTATTTATTATTTCAGGTTATTTCTTTAGGTTCAGACCTTGCCTCCTATCTTTTTAGCCTTAAATATAGAACTGCTGTTATTTTTTTTGTTGGTAATTTTGACTATCATAACAAGCTTGACTCGAATTATGTACTCAGTGTTGAGTTGTATCAGTTTCTACTTTGATTCAAAGAAGAATTACTAAGGTGGGCTGAAACGTTTTTCAGCTTAACAGTATATCTATTATATTTTCTACCAACCACTCTCTCCTTCAACCATCATCTAGATTAAAATAATGACCAAATATTTTTACATAATAAAATAAAATTCTTTTGTTTTTAATTTCAGTTATATTTATATTTTTTTTATTTTTTTTTTTACATTTTTATACTTTTTATATATCTTTTATTTTCTGGTTTATACCAAGGAGCCTTTTTATTCGGGGTGCGTCTAATCTTATCTATCATATACTTTAACACCTGAAAATGTTTAATTTAGTTCATTATTTTATTCTATAAAATATTTTAATTGTACACTAAGAGTATTATTAAATCTAAGATTTAGTAGTTCATGACTTACTGACTCTGATTTAACAGAATGTATGCTGTCGCATTATTGTGGCGCCTAGTTAATGAATTGGCATAAGTTTCTTCCTGAACCCAAACTATCATTCACAAAATCCTGTGATTCTTATTTAATTAGTTGAAATCTGGATTTTTATTCATATCAGGAATAAGCTATCTTTTCTGTCATTTAGCGATAATTAGTTTTGCATAGCTGACTGACCGTAGTAGCAGAGAATTGGATCTTATCCGTGTCTCATAAAAAGTTATTGTGAAGCATCCTTTTTTTCCTTTTAAAAAATATTTTAATGTTTAAAACCATAAATTTATAAAAATTGTTGTATATAAGATTAATAAAACAGTAATAATATTAAATCAAGACTCCACCAAAATTTTCAAACCTAAATAGTACCCACATCAATTTTTCTCCTTTACTTGGAGTATCACATTCATCGATAGGTTTTATAATTTTACCATTGATGATCGAATTATTGTGGGTTTATTGACAATTAGTGGAGTTGTGCTTTGACATTTTTACCACTGAAAATATTTAATTATCATAAAATGCAGTAACTGACAATAAAAATGATCGTGCTAAGATCCATGTAAAACCTTGACCTCTTCCATGAATTTCCTCCATCTATTGTAGCAATCTACATAAAATAGGAAATATATACTTTGATTCTGTATCTACATTATTGCCAGGCAGGATATTCTGCAGATAAAACCATGATTTTTTTTCCCCAATTGTTGGCTGGTATTGTAATTTATTAATAATTTGCTATGTTCCAGCTCTCTGTCGAGTCCGGATCAGTATTATTCTAAATAAAGGGATGCCAGTCAGGACTTAATTTCCTGACAATCTATTAAGGATATTTTTTATATAACTAATTAATTAAATTTATATAATTTCTTCTCCACAAGGCTAGTGTGGGGTTGAATAAATAAAATATGTTAATTATAAAGAAGAATAATCAAAATATATTAATTAGATGAGTTACATGCAAATGGTAAATGAATTAGACGGTTAAAACAAAAACAACATACATTCAATTAAAGGTTGACACATAAAATTACATCTTGAAGTAAGCATCATTGTTTAATCTAGTATCTTAAATTTAACATAACAAACTTAATCTAGACTTTTCTTTGATATGAGGGAGATGCTATGTTGTGGGTGGAACTCATTGGTGAGATGTCATCTGGAGATGACTACGTCTAATCGGCTACATAGTGGTAAGGAGACAAGACTACACCTAAGACCTCAAGGAACCAGCTCAGGAGAAACAAGATAGGACAAGACCTCAAAAATATTTTTCTGGCCCTTTTTGAAGAATAGGCTCCATCCCCTGTACTTGGACACGCTCACCAACTTCCCAGTTTCTTGAATATAGGAAAACTTAAAATATCATGTTTATCCCAAATATTACATGGTAAGGGACAGGCAGGTAGAGAAACGGTCGTCTTTTGTTGTATGACCCAATGAAAGGTGTGAATTCCCTGACCACCCGTGAGAGGCTGTGAAGGGGCTAGCTACCCACGTACATATTGCACACCACGTGAATATTATGCTTGTTAAATTAAAACCTATAGGTTTGATACATAGCAAATTCATAAAAATAATTCAAGATGAACATAGTTATTTTGTGTAAAATAAATAATTCAAGTAAAATTTGGAAGGTTCTGGAAGAAATTCGTATCGAGATATCGAAGTTAGAAAACTGCATGTTTATGGAAATTGTTTTTCAGAATATACTAATTTATTAATTGAAAAAAAATCATATTATTTGATTATTGTTTCTGTAAAGTAATAGACAATTTGGCTATTTATATCTTACAATATAAAATTGCAAATATTATATTCAGTTAACCTCTTTGAAACAATTTATATAAGCAACCATTAGCATAGGCAGGTCAAATGTTTGCAGATAAATTTCTATCCGCTCTCTAACTATTAATGAAGAAAAAAATATTTTTTTTTAGATTATTATGTTTTTGATGGTCTTAAAAGAGATACCTAAATATATTTCTGTATCCCAACATTAGGTAGCTCCACTACCGTCCTGATTAAAATGATATTGCATTGGATAGCTGCTAGAACTACCATAATGCCTGAAAGATGTTCCACTCACCAATATTGTAAATTTTATTGTAATAGCATATAATTTAAAAAAGACTTTGAAGGAAAATTGAGAAGTTAAAATTTTAATCTGATTTTCATCTATTGAACTATTTTCATTGGTAACCAGAGTCCAATGAAAACATTAAAAATATGATTTGTTACATAATTATCAATGAGAAATCAGTATAATATTATTTTAGTAGGTCAGAAGCAGGCATTTCAAATTATTACTAAAGAAATTATGGAACACAAAATTAATATTTGCAAATGAACATTGCGAAAATTCTATAAAAAAATTTGATTATCTGATAAATTATGACCGACTAATTGACCTCTTCATATTATTCAATAATTAATGAATCATTGAAATAATATCTGTGCCACCTGTGAAAACTATGTTAAGTGCAAAAATAGTATTTTTGTATTATGGAAAGTTTAAATTTTTTTCTGAAATCGACAAGATAAAATCTCAGTTTTAAGAATTGAAACTTTTGATATATCATTTCTCTTCTTGACCATCATGTTTTCTATTAATTGTTAATTTTTACGTTTCTTTTTTTTGATTTTTTTTTACAAAAAGAAAATTTAGTTTTACACTAAATTATGTATAAAATGTGTAAAGTTGTAATTTACTATACACTTAGGGGACTCGATGGCCGAGCGAGTTGGGGCAAGGGTTCGAACCCCATCTGAGCGGGTTAAAATTTATTTTATGGCAGACTCCATGAAATGAATCTTCACCTTCCCACCCTGCTGGAATAGGTTGGTAACCTGGAGGATAATCCATTCTTCCTACTCTAGTTAGAGTACATATGGATGTTAAGCCCTAATAAACGTTAGAGTACATATGGACGTTAAGCCCTAATAAACGTTAGAGTACATATGGACGTTAAGCCCTAATAAACAAACAAAAGTACACATAATTTGGTTATAGGAAGCCATATTTTTGTTAATAGAGTTAATGGGTTTATAGAGTTTATTCAGAACTGTGTATGAATATATATATATATATATATATATATATATATATATATATATATATATATATATATATATAATGTTCAGTAAGGTTCTAGAGGTTCAGTCAATAAATAAAAACAACTATTTTGGCGGCGTTTCAAGACTATATTGTTCTCATAATCGTGCCCTATTGTGAAAAAACAGGTTTCAATAAAATTATATAAGTTATACAAGTTATTTCAAAACATAAAGTTAGCTACAATACAAGTATATAACAACATGTGTTAGAATAATAAGAATATTTATAATTAAAGAATATAGAGGAGTATGAAACTATTTACAATGTTACTGGTGGATATGGTATAGACTAACTAAATTATAACAATTCTAGTACACAACTGATCTGGGGCAATTTAGAAAAACAGTTACAAAGGTTATGGGAAAATCCCTAGGACAAATTAAGTTAAAAGGGCTGGATGGTATTCCCAAGAAGGAGGTACAAAAATATTTAGGTGTAATTATTAATAAATGGATGAATGATTTATATGATGTGTACTAATGTAAATGTATATTATGGGTCTGAATGCATTAAATTGGAATAACAATGTATTAAATTGTTATTACAAAATTTTCTTTTAACACTTTGACGACCAAGCCATTTCTGTTAATATTTCCCTGTGGACCAAACATTTTTTTTCGCTTAAAAGCTGCATTCAGCAGTTATATAACAATGTCATGCATTTTTATAATCATTAGCAACCATTTAATTATAATGATTAGGGCAAAAACGTAGCAGGCCTATGTGCCCGCCAATGTCCGTGGGGCACTGCCCGTTTTTTTCTAAATCATAAAATAACTATTTTTTCCTTTGATAGATATTTTTTTACTTCTCTATTGGCATATTTTGATTTGTTTTTCATTTTCACACAAAATATTACTGCACTGTTGGAAAAAAATGTATGAACCCCTTGTGAATAACAAAAAACAGTACCTAGATGTAAAAAAAAAAAATTCCAAAAATATTTATGGAATAACATATTAGGTTTATTATCCAGCAAAAATGTGTTGTTCACCCGATCAGGTATAAAACTGTTCTTTAGGTGTTTGACCTGTCGAAACCCTACCAACACCTTTTATTACCCGTTCACTATTTTCAACCCTCCTACCTCGTACCCTCCACTTTATTTAGTATGCTTATAGCTCTTGTTACAAACAGACATTACTTATTTAGTAGTACCTTTAGTGCATTATCGAAATTCAGTTTTTTGTAAGTTGGTCGATTTTTTGTTTAAAAATGTTTCGTCGAATATCTTCCCGTACCAAGCGTATCTTGGAGTTGGCAATGCAAAATAAATTGCCTTCCGATTCGGAGTCAGATGAGGATACAACAATAGTATCAGTAGATAATTCATCAGTTTTTCCAAGTCCTTAATAATTTTAATTAGATTAAAATAACTAAAATATACCCTAAACAATAACAAATTAGCTTCCAGGAATTGTTATGGCAATAGAATAAAGGTAAGCTCAACCCAAGGTGATAATTATGTTCACAAGAACCATAGCTATCATAATAATAAGGTAATTTGATTTTACAACGACGTTAGTATTCCTGGAACAAAATTGTTTTGTGGGTTTCACTAGTGGGCCTGTATGTCCGCTGTGGTCCCCTTGGTAAGTTGCTGAGCGGGCCTATGTGCCCGCTGTGATCGTTAAAGTGTTAAGGGGGTAGGAGATGTGACATTACCATAGTGAACTAGTTTATCATTTCTATGTAATATTTAATGTAATGCTCATTTCTTATTTATAAACCTCTATGCAACATTTTTTGTTACTGTTAAAAAAATACACGTGTTCTAATGTGGTTCTAATTGAAATGTTTTTCATTTCATCTGCTTAATACCCATATAATTTTAAGTGTCCCATCTCATAATAGTCGGAGTCACAACACAAACCAACATAGCTCTAAACTGTAGGTCCTAGCAACAAATGTTACATAACAAAAAATATTCTCCATTAAATTTCTGATGAGGAAACTATCATCCTATTTTCGATCCGAGCAACACCAACAGGATGGGTTGCGTGTTACATTTTCAATGGTGAAAAAAATGTTTAAAAAAAAAAATAAGGATTCCCAGCCAAATTCATATCTATGCCAAAAAGTAAAAAATAGGTTCTCTGCTATTGAAAACCATACTAAGAAACAAATAAAAAATAAAATAGTTCACATTACATTAATTTGTAAAACTGAAAGTTTGTATAACATGTGAACTTGATTCATTTTTCATAGCTGAAAGTTAAATTTTTTAGTTCTAACTGAATATTCATCTTTGTAATAGCAACTTAACTTGGCCGTATAGTCAAAATAAAGAGTGAAAAATTAGCTTTTTGGTTATACCTATAACCCAAGATTCACAAAATTGCACTTAGCATACTATTCACAAGTGCTACAGATATATAAAAAATTACTTACCATGTTTTCCGAATAGATTCTCCTATTTTCTATCTCTCTGTTTATGGCTTTACTGTTTGGATAATACTTTTCTTTTTTTATTTTTGGATGATAATAGTCTGCTGACAACTTCCTGTTTTCCAAGTTTTTTATTTTTTCACATATTTTCAAGTTTTCCCTTCTTATTTTCCATGCTTGGTATCTATTAAAGGAATGGTTCTTATGGGAAAAATTCACTATGTTGCTAACTATATATGGGCTGTTGAAGAAATCGTTCTTGAAGTAATTCATCATTGGGGCTTTATAAGGTTGTGGTATACCATCGGCATCGCCTCCACCTTTCTCTTTTATCTTTATATCACTGAATACAGGTTCTGCAATCTTATTGTACTCCGGTAGTTGGCTAAGATAGTCCTCGACCCACTGTTTTCTTTCACTTTCTGTCATCTCGGCTATCAAATCGACTTCATCATCGCTAACATTGACATTTTTTCTTTGGTTAGTCCTTCCTTTTTTTTGGGTGGGTATTTTTTCTTCATCCACGTTCACTTTATCTCTGCCAAATACTTCACCAATTTTTACATATACTCTGTCATTGTATTTGTTTTTTTCCGAGTTACTGTCTGATGAGTTTTTTGTTTTGTTTTTAATTTTAATCTTAGTTCCATTTGTCAGGTTTGTTTTGCTTTGCCTTTTACTTTCATTAGATTTTCCTTCACTGATATCTTTCTTGACAAGCCTGTTCTGGATTGCCATTATTAACCATTCATTCAAAGCCTTCTTTATTTATTTATGAAGCCACGATTTGGTATAACTAGGTTCCTATTAATTCTTCTTAAAGAAAACTAATTTTCTAATTAATGGTTTATACCCAGTCTTGACTCTAACCTCTATTAAATAGGGCATGATTTGGTTCATTGTTTAAAAATAATCCATTTTTAAATCACATGTCTCAATTTGATTTATTTTAATCTCTTTACAATTATTAATCAGTTTACCAAGTGTTTGTTTTAAGTAATTTGCTCTTTTTATTTGCTGTCATTATATCACTCATATTGTTTCATATTTTCATTACATGTTAGAGTTTTGTTCCTTGGTATTACTTATTGTCTTGAAAAAATAATTTAATCAAAAATTATTATTAATACCTGAAAGTGTTTTAGTACCCAACTAAACATCTTTGTGAGTATTGATGCCTTGTTATGGTTGCATAAATAAGTTGTGTAGTCATTGATTTTTATATTTAATAGGTTAACCTTAAAATACTAGAACAACAATGATACTTCATCATAAGCTATACATTCCAACACCTTAAATACAAGATTTACCTAACATATTCATATTAATCAAATTTTGTGTTTTTGTAATTGTAAAAATCTATTGATTACTTTCCCTAAATAAAAACTATATCAAAATGTTAATTGAATTTTGTAGTTTTAAATTTTATCAACAAAGCAGTGTCTACTGTTACCAAATTTTAATTAACACAGTTGTGTTTTTCAAGTTAGTAAAAATACTTCTTAAAATGGAATAACTTAAAATAAATAAAAATTATTATTTATAAAAAATAAAAAAAACACTGGTCACAATAATCATATAACGTTTTTTGTACATACCCATTAGGACCCCTCATTTTAATATTGATTGAATAAATAACAGTTAACATTAAAACATGTGTATTTTAACAATTTTAAGATATTCAAATTTAATTCCATTTGAAATTCACTGATGGCTTTCAACACTTCCTTAAATAAGTCTTTATATTTATTTTTCTGATGCCACATAAATTTAGTAATGTATGATGGCCAATTGAGTCTGAGTTTATCTCATTTTTTATTTTACCAGTTCCCATAACCTCACATTTTTAGGTTTTTTGAGTGAGCAAAAGTGGGGGGTCAATGAAGTTTATGATTAACTATTAAGTGATTATAACCTGATGTTGTTAAATTTTTATAGGCTTTACTGATGTCGCTCATTATTGTTTCCAGCTTTGGCATCTGGTAGTATATGTTTTTACTTTATTGATTCTGGTTGATATTTCTTGATCTATATGACCTGATCTTTTGAAAACCATGATATGTTTAGTTCTCAACTGATTTTAGTGATTACTTACATACAAGTGAACCTGATTAAAATTAAAAAAGAGGCCCATGAATCAGATTTTGACTCAAAATAACAAAAACAGGAAAGGATCCACATTTTTATTTGGTAATAATTTTTACCAGGCAGAAATAATTTTATTGTTTTCATCAGGTTGTATTTTAATTCTCTAATCATATAAGTTAATGACATTGTAGAAAACCTCGTTTCTGCCACTGTACATTGTACATTTAAATTTTCATTATTGTTAATTTTATTATTGTTAAGACTTCCCAGAATTAAGGCACTAACAGCCCATGAAGGGTCTTGGGTTCAGAACTTAGGTGAGGATGTACTGTTACTAGGCCAACGGTTGTGAAAGGAGGATATCTGGCATAAATTATGCTGAACCGCCAGGTTTTCTCCAATTAAGGGTACCCATTTTGTAGAGGCTGTGGACCCCAGGAGGGTCTCTGAATCTCGAAATAACAGAAAATACAATTTCTGTCCGACTTGAACTCGGGCCCAGGAGCTTGGTAGTCATATTGGTTGTCAAATTAAGCCAGTTATAATAATCTTTCTCCATTTCAGAATTCAGAATTTTAAAAACTCTAGTTATTTATTTTAATATTGATATTGAAACATTTATTCTTTCATTTTGTTAAGGTTTGTTCGTGAAGTGCCGCCATCAGAAGAGGATGCTTGAAGCTACGAAACGCCTCCATATGAGTGGATTACATGGTGAATTAGCTGTAACACTTGAACAAGCCAAAGTAGGGTGCAGATCCCCACTATTATGCCATGTATGCAGTGGTCCGTTCTCGTCGTGTCTTTATCTTTTCAGGTATTATAAAATCTTATATTTTGCCTATCTTATTAAGTTTACATTCTTCTCTTTGATTTTTTTTTTTTTTTGGTTTTAACAATTTAATATTTTATTTTAGATGATTTTAAAATTTGTTTTTGTTGCATCTATCAAATGAACATTATTTTTTCTTCCTTATTATAATTATGCATTCTATTTCAATTTCAATATTTTCATCTCAATTAACCTGGTTTAGAAATGAAATAATATAGTGAAAATGCTAATTCTTGATGGGACATTTTAAGGTGAACTGTCAAACTGTGAACTGTTATGTTTGCCATAACAGATTTAATTGTGTTCTACAATATTTGAAGGGTGTTAAGCTTGAAGGGGGAATATCCAATAAT
This sequence comes from Euschistus heros, assembly GCA_003667255.2. Taxonomy (NCBI): domain Eukaryota; kingdom Metazoa; phylum Arthropoda; class Insecta; order Hemiptera; family Pentatomidae; genus Euschistus; species Euschistus heros. The sequence continues at coordinate 8,278 of RCWM02000611.1, read as the reverse complement.
AAAATTGATACTGAGATTTCATCGACACATGTTAGCTTGGCCCTTGTAATATCTTTTAAGGTGGTCATGGAGTCTAGAAAGAGGATTGTCTCTTATTTTGGAGTTTAAGAATAGAACCCTTTCCCAATGATATAAAATAGACTTTGTAATTTACATTTTCGATTTTTTTCAGAACTATAGTTATTGGACATTCCCTCTTCAAGCCTAACACCAAATGCTGTTGAAGCCTTTGAGGCATTTCTTTTTTCTTTTTTTTTTTTACTGTTGAGTATTACAATCTGACCCACCGCAAATAACCTTTAGTTGGAAATATATGTGGGCCATTCACTTTTTTTTTTAGAATTTTGGCATTGTGATTCCTTTAGAAAAAAGTAATGTAAAAAAAATGTTTCTTCATAAACATCTTTATAATAGTCTTCTAATGTTACTAATAAAAAATTACTTCATAGAATGTAGTCTAGATGAATTTTTATTATCATGATAAGTGAGGGAACTAAAAAAACATTTAAACATAAAACTTGAAAGAAAAATAATAAAATAAAAAATTAAAGTGGCAAGACATTATAATATACTCGTACATTTTTTTTTCACTTTTATTTTTAAATTCACACCTGTCAAAAACATAATTTACAATCAGTGGATGTGCTAAAATCAGAATATAAACAAAATTGGCATGCTAGGCATGAGGAGAGGTAGTGCCCAGTGGCACCCCTTCATTGTCTTTGGTTTATTTTTATGTAAGTAGGTCTCTCATCCAGTTTCTTTTCATTCTCATCCTGGTATTCTTCACATGAGAGATGTGGCCATACTTGAGATAAGTTTGTTTGGACGTCCCTTTAATTTTTCATGAAACAGTTTGTTGTGTGACCGTATGTGTTCAATGACTGTTGGTTTCTGTAGGTCAGTGTGTATAGTTTTATGGTTAATGTACCGAAGTGTTAGTGTTATTAGTATTAATGTCTTATATTGAAAAGTTTATAATCTTTCTATGTGTGTTTGATTAGCAGTTTCATTAATTTGTGATGCATAGGTTCATAAAGGTTTTAGTAAGTGTGTGCAGGTCATTTATTTTTGTCTTATATGTAATTTTGATTTTTTCTTTCTGAAAAGTGAGTATATCAGTTTCAGTCTCATATTTATTGAAGTCCATGAATTTATTGAAGAGGGGGTAAACTGTATTTTTTTTTATAATTATAATTAATTACCTTGTTTTTTTAAAAATTTATTTTGCTTAGAATTAATATAATTATATGGTTTGAGATAACTTAAATAAAAAAAAAATTTATTCTAGATGTGGACATGGTTACCATGAAGAATGTATTCTGCCCAATACTAAATGCATAGAGTGCTACAAGGACTCCTAGATGGTCGTTTGTCATCAAAATAGGTTTACCAGACAACAAAGCTTTAAGCTGGTTTAGCGAACTGGCGAAACATTCCATTCTGCAGGGATCGGCTAGCCATTAGGACGGCGGAAGACCTGCGGCTAGTCTTTGGAACCAAATGAGGTTACCCTCTGCTTCGGAGGCCCGTTTTTCGACTGTAAAACTTATCACTATCCTGACTGATCTATTGTAAGGTGCTCCGGTATTTCGGCAATATTTTCTTAAATTGATAAATTCCACTTCTCATTTTTATTAAATTTGTATTTATTTAATGTTACAATGGAGAATTATTTGAATGTATGATATATAGATTAATTTAAGCCTTGAACCAAAATTATCATTATAGGTTGTTGAAAACTAATGGCTATTTATATAGTTGCCTATTTAATTTAATTGAAACCCTATCCAAATTGTCTTCGCTGAATTTTTGTACTGTGATGAATATCTTGTGTGTATATTTGTATGATATTATTTTAAATTTACATCGTTCCTTACTTTTTGTTATTATTATTGAATTAGAATATTATTAAAAATATATATAGCTGATATCTTTAGATGTTTAAAGATATTTTAATGTATTTTTTTCTTTGATAATTGTTGACTAGTGTATGAATGGACATTTGTTAAGAGAATTATATATTTTATTAACTTAAATTGTTTGTCAAAACAAACATAGAGTGTGATGTATACAAAAAAGTGAACAAAAAAAAAATTAAATTTATAATTAGTGATGTAACAAGTTACTCAAACCAATGTAGTTATTTTGCTGGTTCTCAATATTTATATACTTTATAAAACTTATTTATATGTGATTTAATTTTTATTTTTTTTTTATTATTATTATTGTTATTAATTTATATTCAGAATCAGTCAAATGTATCTTTCTATACATTCCACATATCTTTTTTGTTTTTCAGTGGTAAACATTTTTATGTTTAACACTGCTGCCTTAAAAGGATATTCTATAGTAAAATCTTTTGGGTTGAATATAATTATTATAGAAAGTGGCAAAAATTACCTAGCATGCCTCAATTAAATAAATATTTATTAATAGTTTAGTTTAGTTTTTTCTCCTATCCAATGCTTTTACACTTAATGGTAGTCATTTTCACACACTGCATCTCTATTCTTTGCTCTTTTTGTTTTTTGTTTTCTATAAATATATATTTAACATTCTATATAATCTAAAATCAAGCCAGTACTTGTATATGGCTTTGAAACCTGGACAATCCCAAAGGCTCAGGAACAAGCACTCCTTTGTTTTGAAACGTGCATACTGAGGAAGATCTTCGGAGCAGTACGGGTCAACAATGAATGGAGGCAGAGCTTAAAGAACTTTACGGTGAAGCTGACATAGTTAAATTTATCAGGATCAGGCAGCTGAGATGGGCTGGACATATTGCCAGGAAGAGGCCTGATGAAATACCCAGAAAGCTTCTAGAGGAACGTCTGTATGGCACTAGTAGAGTTGGCAGACCCAAACTATGGTGAGCTGACGGTGTGGCAGCCGACTTGCGGAATCTCTTAAACCATAATTGGAGAGCAGCAGGAAACAGAGAAGACTGGCGGCCCTGACTCTTCGTGAATTGTAGCGCCATTGAGGAAGGAAGGATATGATCTGAAAGATATCTAATAGGGATTGCTAACTGTTGTGTTAGAGAAACAATTGATTTATTGAAGAGGGATTAGTAAAATAATCCCAGTATCACTGGAAAATAGCAAATTAAAAAAAAATCTGAAAAAATGTTCTGTAATCAATTCCAATAGGGCTTCATGAGGCAATTAGAATCAGGTAATTATCACCCAACAAAACTTGGGTGTTAAAACTATTTTTGCATGTTAAAATAATGAATTATCAAACTGTATGAAGATGAATGTCGTATTAATTAAAAACACTATTTTTATTCACCATTTCTGGTATAATATATTATTATAAATTTATTGTTACTTGACTTAAAATAAGGTTTCCTTAAATTTTTGTTTATTTTTTATTCCCTAAATTGATAAATAAATTATGTATTTGAAAAAAACAACACAGTGTACATGTACATGAATATGACTGTAACTAACTGTGTGTAACTAAAAAAAAACTGAATCAATTGAAAATCTAGGACTTCTGTAAATCATATATTTTGTGGATTAGAATCATCTCTGACGATCACAATTTGAACAATGCAATTAAATCCACATGAACTGTGGACTGTTTTGAGTTGATGGTTAATATAGCATCATTCTTTTGAGGCCAATACAGAAAAATAAGGAAACGTGTATATAAAGAGAAAGAAGGTGACAAACAAGATCAATGAAGAAGTAGTAAATAAGTATAAATAAAAATTATAGACAACATATTGTTGACTTAAGGCTTAAATAATGAAGTATTCCCAGGATGTGGTAAGAAGAATAAACAAACTCCTAGACTGAAAATATTACCTTTATTAGTACGCCAAATTTTCAGCTTGCTTTACCGGTATTCCGAAGCATTGATCAAGTTTATTATTCTGGATTTTAAAATGATGGCTTCTGAAAATTATTTTTAAATTTGAACTAGGAAATCAATGCTTAGGTCTATTATAATAATCACCACACATAATAAGAATTGAATATTTTGAACTGCTCAATCATTTTGGTATTTCTTTTATAGGTTATAATGGCTAAAGCTAGCAAAACATTTTTTTAGGTTAAGAACCATTGTTGCCTGTATTATTTATTCTTTAAATTAAAAGAAATGGTGTTTACTATCTAATAGCCCTGTAACTGTAGATTACTTTAAAAAAAAATGAGGATTCTAAACAATACCTTCATTTTCTAGAATACGTCTTCTGTTTAGAAAAAACTTTTGATTAATAATTTAGTATACTAGATTCATTTAATTGTTGGGAAATTTAGAAAAGAAAGTAAAATAGTATTTATTTCAAATAAGGAATATAATGAATTTTTAGGTAAGTATAAATGATTATGAGGGGTTAGCAGATGATTTTTTTATTGTCAGTTATCAACCATGTTCAACTTCCTTGGTGAGGAAATAATCATCCCATATTTTGGATGACTACTTTCTCATCTGGTTTGTAAGATTCCAATATGATTATTGTTTATTGAGAATTTAATGCTACATGCAACATTTTCCAGCAATTTTTAATTTTATATTTTGTTTATTCAATTCCTTTATGGATCTTAAACTGAGGTCTATATTTACATATTGTTTGCATAAGTCATGCTAAACAAAAACATGTATTTATAATCATGGTTTAACCCATTAGTGGCCAAAATTCTTTTCATGGAGAATTTTGATTGAAATCTGTAAATAATGTCACAAATGGCCACATCTCTTTCTGTTTACTTCCCAGGTGTTGCGTTTTCGTAACACTGGCCATCAATGGGTTAATTTAAGTTATACCATAAATTACTTACTTCATAGGTCTAAAGGCCATTTTCTTTGCAGATGCCTCATAGACTTATCAGGAATAGAATGGGAAGCAAGTTAAGAGACTAGTGGATTTTAGTGGTTAGGAGGTTTACTATGAAAGGATTGTGTATCTGGTTTGGGCTGAATCAGTAACATATGGCACACAAAGATCTAAAATGAGGGTTGAAATAGAAATTAAAACCCTTTTTTTTTTAACACGCCTTGGCTTTGCACACAAAATATACTCCATTAGATAAATAAAATATATTCTGATATTCTATTCTATTCTTATGTTGTAATTTAAAGTCAGAAGGATTCAAAATAAAATTCCAGTTCAAGATAATTTTATTTATTATTTAGAAACAGTTAATCAAATTGTCAACCTAATGCTACATAGTAAAGCGTAGCACATTACATTTTAAATTAGAAATGAAAACTAAAATAATTATTTAATTAATTTTATATAATCCACAGTTTTATTTGCATATCTAACTTGATTACATTTAACAAAACCTCTATAAAGATATGATAACATTTACAGTATTGTTAAAAAAATATATGGTGTCTAATGACTTGAAATTGCTTTTTTTTGTGCATTATTTTATTTCTATAAATGATCCCCTTTGTTTGTAATAATAATTGTTTTTTACAAAAGTATTATGTATATTAATTGTGTTAACTAAAATGGCTAAATGGATAATAGTGTTAATTTTTATGTTGGCATAATTGTCTTCATAAACCAACAGCAGGAAAATTATTTTAATTTAAGGAAATCCTTACAATCTTGCAAAGTTGATAAAAAAATGTGAATGTGAAGCAAGTAAGCCTTCTGAAAATTTCTTCATCGCTGGGATGGATCTAAGGTGAAAACTAGATAAATCCGTAATAGAAATACAGACAATTTACAGAAAGAAAAATTTGTGAAGATGGCATCTTCACATCCACAATCATATTGTCTTCCATTATTGGCTTAAAGCTTTAATATATTTTATAAATACATTAACTATATCAAAATTGAATTGATCTAAACTATAGGACCTCTTCAACCGCCAAGAGTTAGGACAATCTCATTTCATTGCCCTCTTAAAAAATAATTAAATAATCTTATTATTATTTGGCTATGTAGATGTTCATAAACAATTGAATAATTCCTTGCTAACTATAAATGTAATTAAAGGATTAATTACATTACCTGTATTGTCAAAACTGTCATTTTTTAAGAAAAAGATATGTCATAATTAAATTACTTTATAGTAACATTTTAATTACTTATTATTCTACTTGGTAAAGATTGTGAATGAAAATCTGACCTATTATACATTGCCATGACAAGCTATGACAAATTTTGACTTTTTTTAAAACTATTTATTTAATTTCAACTATCGTGTATATATTTTATTTATTTGGTTTGTTTTGGTGACTGGCTACATATTTTAGGAATAGTTCTCATCCTGAGGTTCTCATGGATAAGTCAACCAAAAAGTTTTTTTTTTTTTAATTATTGTTATTTTCTACTGTATAAAATAAAGAAAGTAAGTGTATCTAAGGACAAATGATTATGGTAACATGTCAATACTTTCTAAAACAATAACCTCTTATGACGTCTTCTACATAAGTTTTATTTGAAGTTTCTTTTGCCATCTTCTTTCCAGACACCTTAGGATGATATCGGAAATCGAATGGTAAGCTACTTAGGGGACTAATGAATACAAGTGTATTTAGAGCTTATCATGGAGTAGATATCTGGTTTGGGCCAAATCAGCTAAATATGGGACATTAAGATCATTATGGATTTATTTATTACATAATAAGAAACATTGAGGATTTTATGAAGAATTTTCGAAAAGGAGGATTGGATGAGATGAATTAAACCATAAAGTAAAGTATTATACATGATAGATTATGAATATTTTATTTGTCACATACATGTTATACTTATTCTGTATTTCCCTAAACTTTATGTTATACAATCTAGTTGATAAATAAATTATTCTTTATCTATGATGTATAATATTTTAAGTTTCGGTTGACTTGTCATAAGAAGATGAGAACTATTCCCTAAATATGTAGCCAACTGTAATGTTTAGCCTAACAAATAACATAAAATTTTTGATATTGTAACATTTTTACCTTTTAAAGAAATTCATTTTACATGGTTTTCAAATAAATATATAACAATCTTAAATAATGTGCATTATCTACAAATTATTTCTAATATAACTCTAATATAGATAGAAAAAATAAATATTTCAAAGGTTTTAATATTTAGTTATTCTTTTATAAAAAAATTGCTTTTATCGCAACATGTACTAAAATAGCGATATTTACAATTTATGGACAGTATCAGCATAAATTCTAATTATTTCTGTTCACAATTACGAACAATGTTATTAATTAGCATTATAATCAGAATGATTCAGTCTGTTATAATGGTTGAAATGGGTAATGGTTGTGGCGTTTCAGCTTCATCCCTTCGCCCTATTTCTTTGTCTGTCCAAACCCTTAATACAGCTTCCTGTCTACAGAGGTTATTTACATACATTTAAAATATAAACAGAATAAATGGCATTGAATGTAACTCTGTTACATTATTTTTCATGCTTTATATGTTATGCTTAGCAAAATATATTTCTATTTTATGAAACATGCATTTACAATTTTTATTTCACTTAAAAACCTCAACAATTTTTTAAAGATTTATTTATTTATGAAATTAACTTTACTTAAGTTGTTAAAAAAATATTACTTTTAATATTTGAGGTTTTGAATTGATTATTTAACATGCTTTGGCCAAGACGTGTTTCAATACGCACATAAATATTTTTTGCCTTATTGAAGTTTCATTTGAACTCACTGGGTATCACAATATTTGTTTTTAATAAATGCAATTAATTGGTAATAAGCACTTCAGTCCATCTGGCTGAAGAACCTTTCAGTTGTGGTTGCATAAAATGCATAAGCTATTTTTCGTGAATGCTGGCTTTAAATATAAAATTAAAACTTTTCTTATTTTCTTATTACTATTATTTTTTGTTTGTCCTTGAAAACTTCGTCAATAAATAAAGATTGTGTTATCGAGAAAGTTTTTCATTACAATAGTTTTTTTGGTAACTGACAGTGAATACATCTATAGTCAAATATTCCAAAGACAATATGTTGAAAAAAATATTTGTAAAATTAAATAAAATTCTTTAAAAATGAAACAAAAATTTTTAGATCAATTATAATGATAAACTCGGCCCTTAAAACTATAATAACCAAAACAGGATAAGGGGTGAAATATATCGCTATGCTATATCTGAGCCTCTTAAACTTGGTAATTATACTTTTAAATTTCAGTTTGCTCAACATTTTGTCTGTTTTATATCCACAAAAGAACAAATATTTGTCTATCAATGCAATTAGGAATAGTGCTAGCAAATTGTTCTAAAGTGCGGTGTAAATGAACGTAGCAAATAATTGAAAATCTTATATGGGAATAATCAGATAT